>CM069905.1:159407373-160607373 GCA_036172215.1 Camellia granthamiana
TGTTAAAATTTAGCAGTGTGTTAGTAAATATTTGGTTTAGGTCAAATCTGCAGAAGTGATTCGATAGAACAATCAAAATTTTACAAACAAACAACAGATCAAGCAATTATGGTTGGTGTCTTATACCTTGACAGATTCAAGGACTTTTTTGGAAGTTATAATGCGAAGAAACAAATGTGAATAAACTAAAAATCAATTGAAGAACAAGTAAACTTGTCACTTAACTACAAAAATTAAATTACAAGTTCAATATGCATGACAATCGGCAGAAGAAAATTTGGGCACAGAAGTTGAAATATAAACAGATTACTCCTAAATATAGAAGCTATTGCCAACTACGTTAAATTACTCCTAATTCCACATGGATTGTGAGTTTGATTGATGCCTTTTTCTTTCGAATTCCTAGCCTTTATGCTACTGGCCCTGCTACTTCTCTGCTGACATGTGTCCTACCATAGAGCAAGTTGCCTCCACTTCTTGCACAATTGCCCATGATCTCTATAACTGCTTGCAATTGCCTCTCTGTTGCAGCCTCATCTTTCTCTTGCAAATGAACCACGTGCCATACATAACTGACATGCCTAACTTCATGGTTTGACTCATGGGCCACGTTTGGCCACATTCTACTACACTACCAGATGAATCGACAGAAGAAACTACATCTGCCACATCTGCTCTTTAAATGGCTTCAATTGCCACTTGCTCTGCATTCTGGGGTCTACCTCCAACTGTAAACTTATGGTTTTCACTCCTAGCATCCCTTGGATCAGCCCTCTGTATTTATTATGTTCATTTGACAGAGAAAATAAATTTTAGTGCCAATAATGCCTCCCTTATTCAAGACAAAAAGATATTTTTTGTTTTGAATGAATATCAAAAAAGGACAAAATAAAGCTTTGGACACTTATATGTTTGGGTAATTAATTTGGGCTTATAAAAACAAACTCACGTATTAAAGCCCAAATACTTATAATAACATCAGTCGATGAAACTAACCCAAAACACGAATTCAAAAGGGCTAACCGTTAAGCCCAATTGACAAGCCCAAACTCAATCAGGAGGGTCTATCATACACTATTTGACCATCAGAATTTAAATCATCACTTCATTACTCTCATTTTCTTTGCTTTACCTCGTTCTCCGCCTTTTCAAACTTTTATGCTTCGAAACCCTGTTTGCTTATCCTAATGGCACCCAAACGAGCTCAAACCAAGGGAAATAAACAAACAGAAATGCCACATGTGCAACGTTTTCCACCTGAGTTCCAGCAGCTACTTCGCCAACATATTTTTGCTAGCTGCATTATCCTTCACAACAACACCTCTGCCTAAGGGGAATTAGGTCCAACCTTTTTTGCTAAAATCCCTGATGAACTTACTCTTTATTATCCCATTGCAGATACTAAAGTGTTGCTTTTCAAAAAAGCGAAGCTAGCCTAGAATCAGTGGCATTCGAGCTCTAACCCCTTACGCTCGTGGCAGAAACCAAACCCTAATTGGAGACTATGGGTTCATCGCATGATGATATACGATATTGACCTTTGGAGAGCTCTTGGCATCTATGATGCCATTCGATTGTTAACCTTAGTCCTAGGCATGGACAAATGGGTTATTGGCGCTGCAGCCTGCTTTTGGTCTCTGTCCTGCAATTCCCTCATTTTAAAGTTTGGTATGATTTCTCCTACTATTCTTGATGTTGTACATTTTGACTGGCCTTTCTGTTACTGGCCAACATATAAGTGCTCTCTTAACTCCCCAATCAGTAGTCCCACTTGATACTAACCTTAGTTATGGGAAATTCCAAACCAAATACCAAAAATTTTCTGATGAACCCACTAAAGAAGAAAGAACTGCCTTTTACTTATTGTGGCTCTCTCAACACTTTCTATGTGTCCTAAGCCTAAAAATCACCAAAGAGTATTTGGCCCTTGCCACTTGTATCCAAGAAGGCACACAACTGGCCTTTGCCACTTTTCTTTTGGGCACACTATATAAGGGTTTTTTCTCTTTAGTTGATAAAGAGATCATAACTATGGAGGTCTTTTTTGGCTTTTTCAGGCCTGGCTTTATGCTTATTTCCCTGAAATTAGGCCTACCACTTAAACCACTTACTTTTCTTCCTGTGAAAATTATGTTGAATTTTTCTTATCTTTTCGACCAATTGTCGATAGAGACTCTTAACTTTTCATCCCTTTCCATTCCTTTCATTTCAACTCCACTGAATTAACATATATCAATTCTGTGCCTCAAACATTAAGTTACACTTGGAGGCAAACACAAAAAGATTTCTGGGCTCAAGTTCTCACTCCCAGATACATTCTAGTGGATGGATCCATCTTTAACTAGTAAACTTTCTAATTGTAGTTTCGAAAGCTATAATCTTTGCTAATGGGCCAAGCAAATGGGACTATATCAAACTGTCCCCTGTCCTTACTTGCATCCTACTATCTATGAGCAGGTTGGATCGAGAAATCAATTCAAAATCTCTCAAGAAGTGAAAGACTTGCTGGTTGAAAATCAGAATCTATTTGATCAATTTAGTTTTTACTACTGTCAGACTACTCCCTATACCACCACAAGGTTCATTGAATGGTGGTCTTTGATGGGTGCTTTGATCTTTGAAGAAGATCTTCAAGCTTGTCTTTGGAATGTGTATCCAGACAATAAGAGAGGAGTAGAGATGACCATTGGTAATTCTACTTTCCCTTTTCTTTCTTTATGCACACTGTTTATTTCTGAGTTTGTGTTGATACTCATTTAGCCATTTTGCTCCTTTGGCTATAGAGATGCCTGCCCAGGCTGATCTAGCTCTTAGGGACAAAGGTAAGGCTCTAATGAACCTACCTGTCACGACCCAAACCCGGCCCTATGGGTTTAGCACCGTAACTGGCCAGTAATCCGAGATTACCGAAGGCCTGCTGAACAGTCATACAGTAAAACAGAGTACAGGGCCTGGCGGAAGCCAATACAGTAAATAACTAGTGTCCATTGAGCTGTGACAATCTGTATGCCAAAAACATTTTTCATGCATTCATACAGATCAAAACAGTACAGTCTATACAATCATATACAACGTTCAGTACGGGGACTTAATCCCTCGATAACAGTACGGTCAAACAGTAAACAGTTTATACAATAATACAAAACAGTCAAGAGACAGGTGGGGAACACAAAAACACCCCAAGCCATAGCATGGCGTCTCGGAACCTCGCAGTGAGGCACATAGGCTGGCTTGACAAAACTGGGGACTAACCCACGCTCCTAGCTCCGGTCTGGCTGCTGAGAACCTACATATATATATAAACAGTGAGCTAAAGCCCAGTGAATAACATAATGCGTAAAGAGGTTATGAATGAATGTCCTTACAGTAATGAAAACAGTTCATTAAACAGCATTTCAGCCTTTCAGTATGTCAGTCAATCAATCATATGTGGTACATCCATTAGCCTATAAACAGTAGGTCCAAAAGGACCGGGCCTCAACAGACCCAACAGTAGTGATGGCCATCAATCAATAAACAGTATGGTTCCACAAGGAAACCGACAGAGCTCTGTAACAATAACAGTAAGCAATAAGTGCTAAGGATGCCACAGTACAGTTCACAATACAGGACATACATTCATTCAATAACAATATCAGTTCAGTAAACAGTTCTGTTCAGTATTCAAAAGATAACCATTTTGAACATATCTTTACACAATCTGTTACTCACAGAGATTGGGCTAATAGCAGCTAGAGCGCGTCCCCGAAGCCAACCCTAAACAGTTAACAAATAGAGAACACACACTAAGTTCACAATCGGGAAGGATAATAATTAAATCCCTAAATTTCCTCGGTGTGGTTCTATGTCTAAATCCTCATTGAGATGCCTTAAACTAGGCCTAAGAATGCCTAGGATGGGATGAGGATGCAAGGATGCGCATGGAACACAATTGCAGAATTTTCAGTGAAACAGAGTCCCGCTCGAGCGCATATTTCCTCGCTCGAGCGGACAAGCAAACAAAGGTCCCCGCTCGAGCGCAACATCCCCGCTCGAGCGGACCAAAAAGTACTGGATAGGTGAAATCTCCGCTCGACGCCCGCTCGAGCGTGTCACCCAGTCCTCCGCTCGAGCGCCCAATACTCCGCTCGAGCGGACTGATGCACAGTGCAAGATGCTGGGAGCTCGATTTCTCCGCTCGAGCGCTACTTCGTCCGCTCGAGCGGACAACAGAAATCTGGAAATCCCAGATTTGAGTCCCAAGCTCAAAACCAAGTTCAAAAGCAACATTTTCGATCCTCTTGGGCTATTTTCTGGAAAAACTCTTTTAAACACTTAGAATAACATGTTTCAAAACTCAATTTAAGAAATCGAAGCCCAAGGGTGTTTAATTCAAACCCAATTTCAAACTATTTTTCAAGAACAATATGTAAACATGCAATGCATGAGTTTTAAACCAAATTCAAGCTTCAATCCTTGCTCTAAAGAGCTCAATAGTTGGAAAACATTTTGAAAACATGGACCATAATATAAACATGGACATGCATGTACAATTCCAACATGAATTCAACTCAAGATGCACCAAGATGGCCATGCATGCATGAATGGAACTCCAATGCAACAATTATGAACAAAATCAAGACTCAACTTCTCTATAACCATGATACATGCAAGATGGAGCTTAAAGATAACAAGAAGACAATGAATTCCTTACCTAGAGTGTCAACTACAAGTCTTGCAAGCTCAATTTGTCAATTTATGCTACAAATCTTCAAGTTCTTCTAGCAATTTCATCAATGTGAGTCCAATTCTCTCTTATCTCTCACACTCTCTAGTTTGGTCGGTTGTGAGGCAACAAAATGGCTGAGGGAAAGCTTGATCAACATGTAATAAGGCCTAATATAATATTCTAAGTGGCCCACTAAGAGTGGTGATATGGTAATTAAGTCGGACTTTGCAATTCATCAATATCTAATCTAATTTAATCATTCCTAATCAATTTTCAGATAAATATACCATTAAATCACAAATATTCTACTGATCATGAAACACTAAACAATTCCTAATTCGGCCGCCGATAAGGCCTTCAATTAGCAGTTTAAACATATGAATTCAAACAGATAATCAATCAATCAAACAGATGCAATACGCAATTCAATAGATAAATTTATTCAATTTCAGTTTCGTTTTCAATCAGTCCATTCAGTACTTCAGTTAATTCAATTATCGGTCATTATCAGTTCAGTCTAGCAGTAATCAGTAGCTAATTCAGTAGTTTATCGGTAATCAGTACGAGGGTTGTTACACTACCGAAGAAACCCAAAGGCAATCTTTTAAACACCACCAGCTATGAAGGATTCATACCTTACAACCAAGGTATAGAGATTGAGAACAAGACCAAGAGTAGGCAAGAAGAAATCCAAGAAATTCTATTTTCTCAGCCCCAATTAGAGGATGATGCTGAGGATGGTGCTGCCCTTGAGAGGAGGTCAAAAAGAAGGCAAGAACAACCAGCTCCTCCTTAAATCACAGCTCCTGTTACACCGGTATCCTCTTCTTTTAGCAGTTCTTCTTTTCTTCCAATAATGGTATAGCTTTCATTCAAACTTTCACTAAATCAATATACATTATGTTTAATCGTACTGATACCTTATTCTAACTTCCTTTTCTCTTTCAGATATACTTTCAATCACACAAGAAGAGAAGACTTCTCTCTCCAACTGCATCTCTTTATGCTTCTGAGAGATTGCCTGAGACTCTGACCATTCTTCCCTCTTCTATGCCTAAGAATGAAAAGCTATCTGAAACTCAAATCAATCCCCCTTCTATGCCTGAAGATTAGACCAAAATGCCTTCTCCTTTAACAAACTCAGGGTATCTGAATCCCCAGCTCACTCAGGAAGAACAGACTGGCATTTTGGAAGAACAAACTAGCCCAGACAGATTTAGCTGAGAGAGGGTAGGCCTAAGAGAACTGGCCCTTGAATTGGCACAACTTTTGGTTGATATTCCTAAGGGAATAGCTCTAGAGGACTTAATAGCCTTTCCTTTTAGAGGAGTGCACCATGGAACAAATGAGATAATCAATTTTCCTGGTGTGGCCTCTTCCTCAGAAGAATCAGAAACCCCTGGCCATGCCAGAGAAACTCGAATTGACTCAGGTTATGTCAGAGAAAATCGAATTGACTTAATTGACAATCCTGATAACCATACAGCTGTTGTAGACAGAAGTCCTCCTATCTATGACCTTGTCTCTGAGCAAAATGATATTTCTCAGGACAGTCATATTTCATTCTGCAACCAAAGGAATGAAACTAACAGAGCTGATATTGAGGTATTAGATAATGAATCAACTTCAAGTGACATGAGAACTCCTCATGAGATGCTTACACAATCTGTTCATTTCCCTACTACCTCTATCCTAGTATCTTCATTCTATCTATCTTTACCAGTAGATGCACCCTTATTAGACCAAGTTGAAACAAGGGCAGTTGTAGCCACTTCCAACTTGTCTAACACTAAGACTTCTATTACTCCTTTGCAACAACCCAGAGTTACTCCTCTGCAAGACTTACTCTTGGGCATCTTTGTTGTTCAACAAACTGCTGCCAATCTAATTGTTAAAGAAAGATTAAAACAACTATCTGATGAGAAGCAGAAATTGGTAGACCAATTCTTTGAAATACTTGGCCAACTCCTGGATAGTTTGGCTCTTTCTCAAGCCACAATTTTGACTGATTGTCTGGAAGCCATTGCACCTCTGATGTCTCAAATCTTTAACCCAGATCAAGTGCAAGCTTTCCAAACCTTCCTCTCAGAACTTCCACAGCATTTAGTGGCAATCATTCGATTTCATGCTGAGCCAAAAACTGTTGAAACCCAAGTGGATCAAATGAAAAAAATCAATTGATGCCTAGACTAAGGCTTCTACCAGATCTCAAACCCTTAATGCTTAGATTGCTCTTTTCTTAGCAGAAGAAGTTCAACTAGAAGCTCAACTAGCCCGTGTGAGAGCTCAAAGAGCTACTGTTGAACAAGAACAAGCTAGCCTTTCTCAACAACTTCTAACACTTCTCATTCAAGCAGAAGGTGGCCCACCTGCTATAAAGCAAGCTCAAGCTAGACTTAGGCAAAATAAAATTGGACATTAAGCTGTTCTTTCATGGCTTATTTATGCATTCCCACATAGTTGGATAATATTTTTTAAGGTACTTGCCATTAATGACCCTTCTGTGTGGCTTACCTTCCAAAGAAGCAAGATGATAAGCTCTTCCTCTAAGGATTTTATGTATCTTAAATGGACCTTGCCAGTTTGGAGACCACTTGCCATATTCTAGACTTTTTAGGTCAATTGGTAATATGGTTTTCCAAACCAACTCTTCTTCAGAAAACACTTTACTTTTCACTTTTTTGTTGTAACTTCTCTCAACTTTCTTTTTCTGAGCTATCAAGTGATTAAAGGCCATAATCCTTTTTTTCTCTAAGTCTTGTAACAAAATCAACAGGGCTTCTGCATATTCATCCCTAGGAATATCCAAATGCCTGGCCAGTCGATTGGACCTCACTGTCACTTCCAAGGGTAATACAACATCATGCCCATAAACCAATTCATATGGGGTTGTGCCTGTACTATTTCTTTTGGAAGTTCTGTAAGCCCAAAGCACTTCTGACAAGAGATTATGCCAATCCCTCGGATTATCTTCAATCATTCTTTCTAAAGTGTTTTTAACAATCTTGTTTATTACCTCCACTTGTCCATTTGCTTGAGCATAATAGGGTGAGGAGTTTAATATCTGAATGCCATATTCAATGGCAAACTTCTTAATCTGATCCTTATTGAACATTGTGCCTTGATCGACAGTAATGGATTGGGGTAAACCAAATCTATGAATCAAATTCTTTTTTTAAAACTTAACAACTTGGGTTTGTGTCACCACTTTTAAGGGCACTGCTTCTACCTATTTGGTAAAATAATCAGTGGCTACTAATAAATAAGAATGTGCTTTTGAAGATGTTGGGAAAATTTTCTCAATTAAATCCATTGCCCATCCTCTAAAAGGCCAATGCTTTACAACTGAATGAAGGTTTGTGGCTGGTACCCTTTGAATATTTGCCATGCTTCTGGCAATTCTGACATCTTTTCGCATACATTATGCAATATTTTTTTATGGATGGCCAAAAATAACCATACCTGTTAATCAACCATCTCATTTTATCACCAGTTTGATGGGCCCAACAAATTCCTTCATGTGCTTCAGCTATAGCTTTCATTTGGTCTAACTTACCAATACAAAACAAAGTCAAACCATCATGAGCCTTCCTAAATAAGTCATCTCCTATGACAACATAATTTAGGGCTTAATATCTCACCTACCTATTATTCTCTTTACTAGGATTCAACAGGTATTTTATTAAAAGGAATCTTCAATCCTCATCTGTCACATCCAAAGTAAAAATAGGCAAGAAATTTCTATACCTACTCTTAAGTGCATAAAAGTTTCTTCTCTTAATTCGAATCACCCTTTTTTGAGCTCCCTCAGGTAATTTTAAAGTAGAAGCTGCCTGAGCCATCTCATTGGCCTCTTTATTCTCTAATCTATATCTGTGTGTAAATGTGACATGATCAAAGAAGCTGATCAACCATTTGACCTCAGTCAGATACTCCTCCAACGCATCACTTACACACTTGAAGTCTCTCAAGACTTGCTTAATGACCAACTACGAATCCCCAAAAACTTGAAGACTTCTTATTTTGAACTCTATGGCCAACTCTAGGCCAATTATTAGAGCTTCATACTCAGCTTGATTACATGACTGAATATGTTGCGTTTTTAACTGATACGCAAACTGGTATATTTGTTTATTTGGTGCAATCAACACGATACCTGCTCCAACTCCTTTATCTATCTTTGAACCATTAAATATCAACTTCCAAGGTTCATTCTGCACTATATTGATTTTATATAAATCCAAATCGACAGAGGTATAGGGGTGTTCTGTCAGAAAATCAGCCAAAGTTTACCTTTTGACTGCTTTTTGTGGCACATACTTGAGACAATATTCAATTAATGCTAAAATCCACTTACCCTGTCTTCTCTTCAAGATTGGTTTAGATAGTATGTATTTAATAATATCTGTTTGTGCTATCACAAACAATTCTGTGGGTAGCATATAATGCCTCAATTTAATGGCTGCAAAATAAAGTGCTAAACATAGCTTTTCGACAGAGTTGTACCTAGTTTCAGTATCATTTAATCTTCTACTTAAGTAGTAAATGGCTTGTTCATGCCCCATACTATTTTCTTGAGCCAAAAAAAAAAAAAAACCAATCGACAGCTCAGAAGCTGAGATATACAATTTCAAAGGCCTGGCTGCCACTGGGGACATAAGCACTGGAGGGTTTGCCAAGTACTTTTTGAGTAAATTAAAATCTTTTTGATGGCATGCTTCCCACTTAAATTCATGATCTGACTTGATTTTTATCAAAGGGAAAAATGCTAAAGTCTTCTTAGCTAAATTGGTTATGAATCTTCTAAAAAAATTTACTTTTCCAAGAAAACTTTGTAACTTTTTCTTGTTGACTGGGGGTTTTGCCTCCATAATTGCTTTGGCTTTGTTGGCATCCACTTCTATCCCTTTGTGGTGCACTAAGAAGCCCAAAAACTTTCCAGCAGATACCCCAAATGCACACTTTAAAGGGTTCATTTTGAGTCTGTAAGTTCTCATCCTTTGAAATGTCTACTGCAAATGTTCCAAATGCTCATCAAAACTGTGAGACTTGATGGCTGCATCATCTATGTAGACTTGAGCATGACTACCCATTCAAATGTCCCCAAAACACCAGGACATCTGAAGGCTGTTTTATGTGTATCTTTTGGGTTAATAAAATTTTGGTTATACCCAGCATGACCATCCATAAAGGACAAAATCCTGCTTTTGGCTACTGAATCCACTAACAAGTCAGCCACTGGCATAGGGTATTCATCCTTAGGAGTTGCTAGATTTAGATTTCTAAAGTCTATGCACACTCTTAATTTGCCATTTTTCTTCATCACAGGGACAATATTAGACAGCCACTCTACATACCTAGCTGTTCTAATAAAACTTGCTTTGAATAATCTTTCAATTCCCTCCTTAACCAATAGGGTGACTTCATTAGTCATCCTTCTTGGAGGCTGTTTATGGGGAAGGAAATTTCTTTTAATTAGGAGTCTATGCTTTACTAGTGTTTAATCTAATCCAGGCATTTCTTCATAAGTCCATGCAAAGCAATCCACATACTCAGAAAGAAAACCAACTAGTTTACTTTTACATTCATCAGATAGATTAGTATTTCCATAGATGGGCTTTTTACAGGCTTCACTCCCTAAGTTATATTCATCTAAAGGGTCCTGCACATCTACTTTGAGGTCATCAAGCTTGGCAAGAGTAGCCTTCAGATGCTCTAGTTGCACCTCTTTATAACTCAGAGGGCTACTGTCGATAACACATTCTACCCAAGAATAATTGGGTATACACTTAGGGCTAAACTTACTTTCTAAGAAGAAATGAAAAAGCCTAGAAAAAGTAGATCTAATTACATTAGCTGTCTCATCCAGCTTTTCTTTTTCTGTCACTTATACTTGCATTACTCTTCTTATCCAACAACCTCCTCTATCACAGGCCTTTTCTGCTTCTGTTTCAGGCTTGGCTTGGCCATTTCCTAGCCTATCTGCTTAAAACCTTCCTCAATGAAGGCCTTGAACTCTTCATTTGTCAACCCTTTTCCCTGAGACTTAACCTCTTCTTCATCAATTACAACTGGACCTAAATTCTCATCATATAGCACAGCTTCTATGTTATTAACATCAACAAGAAAGGGATTTGCATCTGTCCAGTAAACTTTCATCCCTCATTTACCACTGTTGGTTAAGAAAATCAATGCCTGGTGCAAAGAAAAGGGTACACAACCATTAAGGTGTATCCAATCTCTACCTAGTAGCACATTGTAGTTAAAGGTGGAGTCTATTACAAAGAAAGTTGTTCCCATTGACTTGGAACCAACCTGAAGTTGTAAAGACACCACTCCTCTGGCTTCAGATGATCCACTAGCAAAATTACTTATGTTCACATCAGTAAGAAGCAAGTCACCACCAGATTTTCCAATAGCTTTTAGTGTCCTAAAAGGAAGAATGTTGACAATGGCTCCATTATCAACCATCACCCTTTCTACTGGCACTCTCTCTAAGTAAGCTCTGACATATAAAGGCCTTAGATGCTTGATGAGCTTGTTCTCTGGTTTTTGCAGGATAACTTTTTCTCCATCGACAGACTTAATCACCTTAATTGACTTTAGTGGCTTGGTTTGTGTCTCAATCACTACTATCTGAATTGTTGGTTTAGTCAGATCTTCAACATCTCCTGCCAATTCATCTGGCTGGTTTGGCTTAGCCTGAAACCTCTGAGGGATGGCCATAATCGTGTTACACTACTTGGATGGAGGTAAAGAACCAAAATGAATAGCAGCTAACTTTTCTCCAAAGTCACCATCAGAACTGTCTACCTTGACTTCATCTTCTTTAACTTCCTCGTTAATATTCATGTTATTAGTGACCATTTCCTGATCTTGAATTGCCACATCTTTCTTAATATTATCATCTTCATCAGACATTAGATCTTTTTTCAATTCTTTTAGCTTTTGCCTCAGCAAAGCCTTCTCAGAGAGCTTTCCAACAGGTCTGTCACCTACCTTTTCTAACTCCATCTTCCTTTTTAGAAGCTGAACTAGTTGAACTGGATAGGCTCTAGAAGTTGAACCCTTCTCTTCTTTTCCTTCAGTAGTAGGAACCAATCCATCTCTAGTCCACACTAGATCCTACCTTCCAGCTGGCCTATCACCTCCAGCTGTAGACATCATAGCATGGAATCTCCTTTGTTCTCTCATTTTCTAAGTTCTTGTTTCTCTCATTTGTCTCCAACCACTCATTGGGAACTTTGGGTGAGACATCCTTGCCACCCTAGATGAGATGGTATTGGAGGCTTCACTATCATTGGTTGAACTGATTGCATTTCTGGCCTCATTCTTGGGCCATGATGTTGCTGTTGAATTCCTCCAAATGGTATTACAAACTGTTGTTGTCCTCTATATAGCCTTCCAGCCTGTTGATGACCATTATATGATGAACCAGATTGTTGTTGCTGGCTAGTGTATGGCCTAGTCACAACCCTTGGACTTCCATAGGGCTTAGCACCCTTATGTTGTTTGAGCATAGCCCTCACATTGCTTGATCCACCAAAAAATGGATGAACAGGAGCTCCTTGGAATAAAAATGGAGCATCATCCTTGCCATGGTTCTCTGCAGGACCAAATATTTTTGGATCTGTCCTATCATAGAATAGACAATCATTATCAAAAATCTGCAAATCACCACTACCCATAGTGTTAAATCTCAGGCCAACATTCTTTTCAATTTTTTGAATTCCATTAATCACAATGGCCTTAGCCTTTTCTTTATCAGTACCACACCTGAAACAAATGAACCTCTCACTAGGTTCTTCCTGAACTTTTTTCCCTTTTGTTTCTTTTGCCATTTTCTTCATTCTCTCATTGTGAAGTTTTTCTAACTCTACCAAGAGAACTCTAGGGTTTTTTCCCTTTTTCTTTTGATCATTTGACCGAAAATCAGTTGCTACCATATTGATTTCCACAATATTGGGAAATGTATCACCATCAATTGCTATGACCCCTTTATCTTTTTCAGCATACTTCAACATTCCTTTCTGAATCAAATCCTGCACACAATTGCGAAATGTAACACATTTATTAGTGGAATGCCTGAAAGAATTATGCCACTTACAATACTCCTTGTCAACCCTGTCCCTTTCTTCGGGAATGTTGTGGCCTAGAGTCAAAATTAAAAATTTATTTGCTAATAATTCATCAAATAATGCATCTGCTTTTGATAAATCAAAAGAATACTGCCTACGTGATACAACCACATTCTTTTTGGCTAGCTGTGTTGCTAGCATACTTACAGGTTTGTTAGCTTTCCTTAAAGTTTCACAAACCACAGGCTTTTTACCTACTACTTGAGCGACATCTATGTTGATGTCAATATCAAATTCAACCTCTTGATAATAAGTTCCTAATGAGGCTGCATTTCTCTACTGCTCTTCTCTGAGAATGGCCTCATAACTAGTCGCCCTTGAAGATGACTCAATCAGGTCTCTAAACATCATGCCTTTAAACTTTTTCCTAAGTTCAAAGTCTAAACCATTCTGGGCTAATCTTATAACTGCTATTTCAGGCATGTACACATGACATCTATTTTTTGTTTTTTTAAACTTGTCGATGTACTATTCTGCACTTTCTTCTTGCCTTTGTTTAAATTTTGATAAGTCCACCATCGTCACTTCAGGCTCAATTCTAAAGAACTGGGCATGAAACTGACTCTCCATTTCTTGCCAAGTATGGACATAATTTTTTGGCAAGTTAATAAACCATGTAAATGCCATTTTCGATAGAGAATGAGGAAAGGGTTTTAATTTCAAATTATCATCATAACCAGGTTCTCCACACTGGAGAATGAACCTGCCTACATGTTCTATAGTTGACTGTCTCTCTTCTCCTATAAGCAAAGTAAACTCAAGAATTCTATAGTTTCTTAGAATGAGAGTTGTTTCCACCTATAGTGGATAAGGACTCCTAAACATTGGTCTATCTGGCCTTCTCAGGCCTGGACCATACATTTCTTGTATGATGTTCATTATTTGCTGCCCATTATTAAACTGAGGGTCTAAATATTGCTGTTGTTGTCTCCTTCTTTGAACTTCTGGTTGGAAATAAGGAAGAGGAGGACCAGACCCTTTAGGTCTTGGATGCATTATGTTAGGTTCATAATAGGATTGTTGTATGAAATGTTCCTGTGCATTCTGTGGCCTTACTTGATTCATTGGTCTATTTCTTTGTTCCTGATAACTAGGCCTATCAAATGCAGGAATACCAAGTGCAGGAGTACCATACACTTATGGCCTTAGTTGCCCCCCAAGTCTTATTCCCATATTATTTAAGTTATGATTAAGCATTGAGTCTGTAGGGTATTCTCTCTCAAACATAGGATTTATGGTCATTCCCTCCTTATATCTTTCTTGGAGTGTGGGAGGTCTATAAAATGACACAAGTTCATTTACATTTTCATGCTGTTGAGAAGTTACAGGTGGCATAAATTGTGCTTTATTTACCTGAGTGTCATCTCCAATCTTTCTTGATTGGCTGGGCTTGATGTTGGCTTTCTCAAACAAAGCCAGCAAGTCATCTATCATCACCTGGTTCTTATATGCTAACATAGAACCAATTGTTTGCTAAGTGTGCAACAGAAGAGCCCTTCTTGGATCAGCATGAGGGCAACTAGATTGGCCATTTTTGGCCATTTCCTTGGCCTATTTCCTGCCTGGATGGCCATCAGCTAAGTTGTCTTACACTCCTTCAAGCCCACCTTCCAGCTCTTCTCCATCTTCAACCCTTTTCTCAAGGTCTTCAAAGACTTCATGCTGTTTCTTCCTAGCCATCACTCCAAATTAGACAGGTCCCACTAGATGTACCAAAATATGTTAGCAAAAATCTGGTTTAGGTCAAATCGACAGAAGTGATTCGACAGAACGACCAAAATTTCACAAACAAACAATAGATCAAGCAATTATGGTTAGTGTCCTATGCCTTGACAGATTCAATGACTTCTTTGGAGGTTGTAATGTGAAGAAACAAATGTAAATAAACTAAAAATCGATTGAAGAACAAGTAAACTTGTCACTTAACTACAAAAATTAAATTACAAGTTCAATGTGCATGACAATCGATAGAGGAAAATTTGGCCACAGAGACTGAAATATAAATAGACTACTCCTAAATACAGAAGTTATTGTTAACTATGTTAAATTACTTCTAATTCCACATGGGTTATGAGTTTGATTGATGCCTTCCTCTTTCGAATTCCCAGCCTTTATGCTACTGGCCCTGCTACTTCTCTGCTGACATGTGTCCCCACCATAGAGCAAGTTGCTCCCACTTCTTGCACAACTGCCCATGATCTCCATAACCGCTTGCAACTGCCTCTCTGTTGCAACCTCCTCGTTCTCTTGCAAATGAATCACGTGCCCTACATCACTGACATGCCTAACTTCATGGTCTGACTCATGGGCCACGTTTGGCCACATTCTACTACACTATCAAATGAATCGACAGAAGAAACTGCATCTGTCACATTTGCTCTTTAAATGGCTTCAACTGCCACTTGCTCTGCATTTTGGGGTCCACTTCCCACTGTAAACTTATGATTTTCACTCCTAGCATCCCTTGGATCAACCCTCTGTATTTGTTATGTTTATTCGACAGAGAAAATAAATTTTAGTGCCAACACAGTGACATACTATATGATTTTCTTTGTTAAATCAATATTTAGTGCAAAACAATCATCAAAAGGATGATATCCATCAGCAGATCAAGATTTTTGAGACTTTGGACTAATAAATATTAAAATAAGACATTACCTCATTATGCCTTTAAAAAATTTAAGCATTTGACAATAAGAATTTGTTGATATTTTTTTAGTGAACCTTAGGCGACAAACTAAATGGACTAATGATTAAGTCACATCAAACTTGTTTAGGACTCAAACAAATCCTCTTATTCACCCAAAAAATGGAAAGAAAGAAAGAAAAAAAAATTTAGTTCACCACTCAACTTGATAGTATATTTAATAAACATTGCTTCATGATTAAGTCAAATTAAAATATTTAGAACTTTATTATGGGATGAATAAATGGTTTAACAAGCTAATGAAGAATTATATTATTGTATGAAAACTCGTTGTTACAAAGAAATTTTTACATTTAAAATTATTTAATTATTCTTTAAGATATTTGCAAATAATGAATTAATCCCTATTATGACAATGATAGAAAGTATATATGAACTGAGTGTGCAAAAACAAATGTTATTAATCTCTTATATATATATAGCATTATTTGTAATGCTATTGTCAATCTTCTAAACTAAACCTTTGGATTACCTCACAAATTAAAGCCCGTTTCATAATAATTTTCAATTACTAGTATCTCTTCACTTAATTTGTAATATACGACAAATAATCATGAAATATGAGTCGATTGGAATTATTTAATCACTTACAACTCTAGATTAGCAATAAAATAAACCATTGTCGCACTTTATCTAATCTAAACATTGGTTGATGTAAGTATGTAAAGTTTATGTTAAATAAAGAACAGTTTAGCTTTGGTAGTGCTATTAAGACACGTCCGCTTAGCACTAGACTTCCCTCTATTTTGCCAACATTAAGAATATTGGGTACGTGTAAATACACAATCAAACAAATCAGCTAATTGGCTTTTTCATTGCATCCAAATTTGATATAATTAAGTAGGGAAATTTGTACGGATCAATTCCATGAATTCCCCCCCCCTTTTCCTTTTGGTGTGCCAACAGGCAACAGTTGGGCATTTTTAAATAAAAATTTTATAATAACCACAATTGGACAGTTAAGCATTAAATTTATCTATTCCTCCCTAATTTCTCTCTCTCTCTCTCTCAATTAAAATAAAAAATAAAAAGGGCCTGCTAAGATCAATCCTACACCAACCAGCCAGCCAGACTAGGGGAAACCATTTCAAAAACTACGGATGTCGTTTGGGAAGTGAGTTGATTTTTTAGCTTTTTGACTTTTTTGGCTATTTTAACCTGGGCTAAAAAGTTTGGTGTGGGAACATTTTTTTGGTTTTTTAGCTTTTTTGACTTTTTTTGTGAGAGAATAGTGTAATGATTATGAGTTGGATGTGATGTTTTGTTTTTTGTGACTAAAATAGTCTATTTTGTCTTTTGTGGTTAAAATAGCCAAAAAAAGCCCCAAATAACTCTTTCCAAACGGAGCCGCCAAATTAAGATTTCTGCATGTCAATCAATTTAGGTACGTAATTGACCCACGACAGTTTTCATGTAATTTTACTAATACGTCGAAATCAATGCATGCCTTGAATTGAAATTAAATTAAATATGCTAAGGTCATTCCATCTCAAAATGATTCTCAAGCAATCCAAGTTACACCATTGGTTTAAACGATTTTATCATAATTCATGTTACCACGAGCATTTCTAGCTAATCTTTTGCGTAGATTTGTTTGTTTTTCTCTCCAATTTCATATGTTTCTCAAAAGAAGCAAGTTAAACCAGTGAAGAATTCAAGAAAGTATTCTTGCAAGATTATTCACATTGTCAAAATAATCAATTTGTTTGGCATTACACAATCGTGTATGCATTTTGAAAATTCTTCTACCTATGCCAATTAAGTAGCATATTAATTATAAGAAAATAATTTCTTGTTTTAATTTTTTAAGTATTATTTTATTTTTTCATGTCATCTAGCTGTCACTAATGTCCGTTTCATTTTCAAAAAATTATAGCCTAATTCTTCTAAATTGAGAAACTCGAACTCAAATATTATAAAATGCCTTCATTGACCGGACCAACACTTGGTTTCAAAGACAGTTAGTTACATTTAGGCCTCGTTTGGGAATATGTTATTTTAGTAACTTTTTAACTTTTTGGCTAAAATATGAGGTAAACAAAACTTATATGTTTGACATGATTTTTGAATTTTTTACGAAAAGATGTGTAAAAAGTAGAAAGAAAAAAAAATATTTGACTTTTTGATAAATGTTACATGTTTTTTGATTTTTTTAATAATTTTTTGATTTTTAAAATAAAACTATTACTTTTCAAACGAGGCCTCAATTCAATGAACTTGAAGGCTAAACATACATTTTGCTGATAAGTTTGAGAATATAAAATTTACCAAGTCACGGTTTTCATATTATGCTTTAATTTGTTAATTATTAGTAAATTTTAACTTTTTCAAGTTTTGACGGTGCAAGAACATGGTGTTCAGAGAATCAGAGCCCTCACGTTCATTTGTATCCATTGTTGTTGTCTTCATCATCCCAACAAGAATAACATTTATAGGACTTAGTCTCAAAATACAGAAATCAACTACAAAATTAGACACAAATTGTATACATAAATGTGTGAGATCTTCCAGTCGTACCGAAAAATATTATTTATTTATGTTTGATTCTATAACTAATTTATGTTTTTGTGATTAAACTGTGCTTATGAAACCGCTTAATTAAACATTTGGATTAGAACTGCGAGGTGGCAGCCTCTCGAAGCCGCTTTGCATGCGACAATACTGAGAAAAAACAAAAAAAAAGTCTGATTAATCAAATGAAAATGTCTCCGTTCTGTTAATGACAACTACATAGTAAAGTTTGTTCTTAAAAAAATTCTGCATAAGCGAGATTGTCGGTTATAATCCAACTTAATTATCCTATATAAATCTTGTTGGATTAAAAGGATAAGAGATTCCCAATGCATACATAATTAATTTAGCAATTACTCTATCACATAACTAGACACAACCTGATTTTGTGATCAATTTCTGTGTTAGTACTCTTTTTCATTAATTTAGTCCAAAACTACTTAAATTCTTTTATTTGATATTATGCATCATCTCGGGCTCTTTGTTAACATTTTCGTTTTTTTATTCTTCTTATTATTCTTTTATGAAATGAAAACGAAATTTTTTTTAATGTATTGATTATGTTTTCATGAAAGTGGATCGATATCAAATATTTTAAAACAAAAAAAATGTTTTTTTTTTGTTTGTTTTTTTTGTTTTTACTTTCAAAACTAATTTTCACTCTCTTCCATTTCTCGCCACCTGTCACCAAATATGTATTTTTAATGTTGATTTTATTTTTTGTCAAAATATATAACACAAATTATCATTCAATTATTGTCATTTAATCCTTTCATTTCAAATTGTTTGTCCATTTTTAGCATTCATGCCTTTTAATCGGGTCAATAAATAATTTATTTTTTCATACATTGAAATACCTTAGTTAATTCTTGTAAATAAAATCTTCAAAACTGTTGAAAATAGAATAAATTGAAAAATATAAACAATTTTTTGGGATGTTTTGACGGTAAAAATGAACAAACAATTTTGAGACAGATTCGTTGACATCAATTTGAAAGTTAAATAAATAAATAAAGAAAATTTTTTTTTTTCAAAATTTTAATTTTTGAAGTTTAACTAGAAGAACAGTCTTTGTTTGAAATGTGGGTTGACTTTTTAGTTTTTTTTAGCTTAGGGCTAAAAAATTTCATTTGGGATAGACTTTTTTGACTTTTGTAAGAGAAAAAATAAAATTATTATGATTTAGATGTGACATTTGATCTTATTAACTTTTTAGTCTATTTTATTTTTTTGTAACTAAAATAATAAAATTAAAAAAAAAAAAAAAAAACTTATACCAAATACAGCCTTGTTACTTTTATTATGTACAGCCTTACATGTGGAGTATCATTTTTTACGTTCTACTTTTTTTGTAGTCTTCAAATTCAAAAGGGTTAATTATAATATATCTCTTAGGTTATTTAAAATACAAATTTTTTTATGTAATTTAAAAATATAAAAAAATAAAATGTCACATTATTAAAAATTTCTAACTACTCTTGTATGAAGTTACAAAATTACTTGAATTATTATTTGAAATATATTTGTAACATTATTAAAAATTATTAATTAATTTGATAATTTATTACTTAGATAAGCCATTTGTTATAAAATTAGAAATTTCAAAGAATGTGATGTAATTTTTAAAAAGGTGAATTATACTAATAGTCTCTATAGTTGGGGCTTGTGTTACTTTGATCCCTGACTTTTCAATTGTGACACATTTGACCATGAATTTTGAATTTTGTTCCAAATAAGGACAATTGAAGATATCATTAGATTTTTCAAGGGTAAAATCGTCAATTTAATAAAATATAAACTAATTTGACAAAAATAAATGTCAAACAAATATTTTTGAATTTGTAAAAATTATTTCTACCCACTAAAAAAAAAATTATGTAAAATTGATAAATCTTTTAGACATTTATTTGTTTTTTTACAAAATTAATTTTTATTATGTGTTTAGATAATGATCATGTAAAATTAATTTTTAATAATTAACCATGTAATTTTTATTAATTTTAATTAATTTTACATAATTTTACTTTTAGTGGGTAGAAATAATTTTTTAAAAATTATTTTTTTTGACAATTATTTTTGTCAAATTAGTTTATATTTTATTAAATTAATGATTTTACCCTTGAAATTAAACAATGAAATCTTCAATTGTTCTTATTTGGAACAAGATTCAAAATTCAAGGTTAAATGTGTCACAATTGAAAAGTCAGGGACCAAAGTGACACGAGTCCCAAACTATAGGGACTATTAGTATAATTTGTCCTTTTTAAAATTATATGAGGTAATTTGTATTTTAAATAAATTTTATAAGATTTATTTATAATTTACTAATTTAAAAATATAAAATATAAAAGTAGAAATTTGATTTAAAAAATAGTAATGATAGAGACCACTAAAAGTGATGCTCTAAACTAGCACTAATGAATTGGCATTTTTTAAAAAAAAAAAAAAAAACAGATACAACAACACTGTAACAATAGATAAAACTCACTATCACATCATTAATAATAGTACTAATTAATACTTTCACTCATTCTTTTTTTAAAAAATTTAACTGGACCGTACAAGAAGGAGAGCACGGGCCGTGAAGTCCGTGACGACGAACGGCTTCGGAACCTGGACTCTCTTTTGAAAAAGTACCCCTCTCTCTCTCTCTCTCTCTCTCTCTCTCTCTGGGGATTCTATTATAAAATGGTTAAAAATCGCTGGTTGGTCAGATAAATGGGCCCCACTTCCAGTTACAGAATAGCAAGTGGCGCATTCATCCCAAGACGCCCATTACATAACGGTATTCACACCAAAACGATGCCGGATTAGATAAATGTTATAACTATACGAGTGCTGTCACATATTTCAAAAGTTTTATTAAAATTTTTGTTTATTAAAATTTTTGTCAAATGTCTCGTATGTGAAATTTGCATGAAACTTACATGGGTGAGATCTGTACCCATATGACATATTTAATAAAAATTTTAACAAATGTTTTAGGTCTTTAGTATTTTCCTAACAATATTACAGTTAGAAAAAATCCAGTTATTTCTAAAAAAAAAAAAAAATCCAGTTTATTCAAATTGTTTATAATTTTTTTTTAATTTTAGAATTTTAAGTGAGGTTGAGTGGTGTAGTTTCTCTTTTTAGCTGAGTCATAAATAATTTTTTTTTAATGCTGATTATTTAAAAATTAAAGGAAATATTTTTAATTAATTTTTTTATATCAATTTTTAATTTTAAAAAATTGTACTAAATAGACCATTAATTAAAAAAGCAGTAATGCTAGAAATCTCAAAAATTTTACTAAAATTTTTATCAAATATCTCACATGTGAGTCTCATATCTATGTGAAGCATTTGATAAAGGGCTATTTTGAGAAGATGATTATAATCAACTTTTTGATGAAAAACGACTTATAAACAGCTTATAAACAGCTTTTTTGTGAGAGAGAAAGTGGGTTATAATATGGGAAGTGAATTATAACTCATTTACCAAAAAAGGCCAAAATTTTTAATAGAATTTTTAAAATCTCTAATATTTTTGTTAAAAAAGTAATCTCCACTCTAATCCATAAGTTCCGACACGTCATTAATAATCAAAATTAATGGTATGTGATTGTGTAGTTGGTTTGAATTCAAAAATCTCTATTTCATTATTTTTGGATTTGAAATAAAGATAAGTTGATGTAACTGTTTCATATCTATGAAGATTACTTTGTTCCAATACTACTGTTTCATATCTATGAAGATTACTTTGTTCCAATACTACATATTCAACAAAATTATTAGAAAATTACATTTATCTACCACATAGATTTTAGATGTGGCAAATATCATATCGACTTCGAATCAACACTACTCATCTCACTTTGAGAATTATTTTTGGAGAAAATATCCCAAAAATGAAAAGTATGAAAAATAATTACAAAATAATGAATGTATAAGTGATTCACGCATTGAATTATATAAATAAGACTTGTACATTCATCACTTTGTAATTATATTTTTTACTCATCACTTTTTTGAATATTTTCCTAGTTTTTGAGCTGAATTCTTTGATTAAATAGCATTTTTCTAAAAATTATTAGGTGGATATATTCGTTCAATAACACAAGATTAGGTGCTCATTATTCTTAATTTTCTTGAGATATGATTTTTGTTTTATACTATTGGTTGTTCACATAATCGTGTAATTTTTTGGAACACGAAGGAGTGTTTTGGGAAGTTGGTAAAAAGTTAGTTTTTTGGCTTTTTGACTTTTTTGATAATTTTTTTAACTAAAAAAGCTAAAAAGTCAAAAAGTAAACTTTTTTTAACTTGTTGCCAAAAGACTCCTAATTAAAATTTTCAAATAAAGAGATTAGTGCCACATTTAAATGCATTTCTTTTCCTTTTTTCTTTTTATATAAATTCATAGAACTACTGTTGAGATTTTACAGGAGCTTGCATAATTTCTTTTTATACTCACCACATTGTAAAATTATACCTTTTTTTTTTTTTAAAAAAAAAAAAATTGAAAGGTTTAGCAGCTCGAGAATTGTAACTCATAAAATTTGAATTTTCCTTCAAATCCTCCAACTTTATCAAAATTACAATAATACCCTTATGTCTTACCCAGATTATATTCGCCAAATCAGTCCCATATATTTGTCATTGAATAACAACAAAGACAGAAAGGTGCAAGTGAACAAATAAAAATAATATTAAAATAACAACTCCTCTTTTGTTTTTTTTTTTTTTACAATTGGCCAAGTAGACTTTCATTTATTGTTGTGATTTTGTTTGGAAATGTTTTTCTCCCCCCTTGAAAAACTGAAAATAAAATGGTTATGATCCCTAAATCCTGACAAGTGGGGCTCCTAAAATGTTGTATAGTCGCGTTTTGGGGGATGCACCAAAAGCTCTCTCTAAACATGAAGGAGGTCCCTCGGGTTCTGTTGGCCCATCTTGACCATTTAATGTGGTGATTGAATACTTTTAGACCTTCAAAACTCTTTCCCACTAATAATATATAATAAAAATTAAAATTATATTAAAGATATGTTCTTAAGTACATGTTAAGAAGATGTGTAAGAGCATCTCCAACGGTTATTAAAAATTTTATTAAATTTGAGTATAAAAATAGAAATTTTCTCAATCTGGTACAAGGCGCTCTAGCGGTGAGCATCAAAGTGAAATTGGGGAGGTGGTCGACCGGGTGGTCGACCGGCCGGTTGACCAACCGGTCGACCGGCAAAGGCAAATTTTTTTTTTTTTTTTAAACTGTTTGAACTGCTTGAACCCATGTATTTCAAAGAGAACCGGGCGACCGGTTGGTCAACCGGCCGGGCAACCGGGTGGTTGACCGGTGTACCACTTTCAACGGTCAGTAACAGTGATTTGATAAAATCTGTTTCCTGGTATCAGTTTGATGTTTTGTTTGGTGAATCCTCAGTTTGATATGAGTTTGGTGCCACCGTTGGAGCTCAAAAAGTGAGTTTTTCATTAAATTTCAAATTTGATGTTGGATTTGGTTCTCCGTTGGAGATGGTCTAATGATAGACAAATATATGAAATAGTATTATTCAAAATTAAAAGTTAGACTTATTTTTTAAATTTAATAATATGTCTATATATTAAAATATTTAAAGTAAATTTTTATCTCTTATCTTTTATAATCAACCACCAATCATCTATTTTACACATCAATAATCTATAAACTAGATCTAAAAAGTGGAATTATATATTATTTTCTATACAAGTGTGGAGTGCCAAATAACATTTGGTAAAAAAAGACCTTACCTATATAGAATTATGCAATCTTATTGAAAAATTTGTGAAATAAACGCAATGGTCAATTCATTAACTTCTTATTTTTGTTTCCACTTATTTTTTAGACAATTTAACCCTTAAGAAATTTTTAAATATTAGTTCTTTTTTATATGTAGAACTTACGTGAATAATTTTGATTGACTTGTCCAAGGCCTTGACCTTAGATGTGAACACTGCTAAACAGGTGATGAGGTATGCTCTAAAGAGCTGATAGAAGATATTGTGCATTGTTATGGGTCAATGTTGGCCTTTCTTGAGTCAACTTTAATGTTGCTAGGCAAACATTTTTTTTTTTTTTAAACAAAAAAAAAAAGAAGATACTTTGAGGTGTCATCATTGTATATGTAGGCCTAGGCTCCTGAATAATCAGTTGTCGGTCTGATTTGACTTAACCCATAAGAAGGGACCTACTACCGAGGCACCAATAGAACTCAACCACACCTTTGGACGAGCCTATGTTTCGATCGGAGTACAAGGCGAGATCTCCGTATAGAGTTGCAAAGCAGCAAAATCGCCTCTCCAGAATTCGAACCTGAGACACGTCTATGCAGAAGGATGCTTTCTTTACTAGGCCACCACCCCAGTGTTTAGGTACACACTTTGAATTGTCTTTTTTTAGGCCCCGTTTGTTTGGAGAGTTAGAAGGGGAATTGGAATTGATAGTGAGGTGGGACTCACTAATATTGTGTTTGTTTTGAGAGATGGAGAGTGGATTGATAATGAGCTCCGGATTACGATGGGCCTCCCCAAGGGAATTCTGATGGGCCTCCAGGACTTGATATTAGAAAAATAGTCCGGCGGACTAGAAATTTTTTATTTATATTTATTTTTTACACGTCGGGTATTTTTTTTAACATTAATGTTTAATTTTTTATATTTTTTGTTAAGTAAAATTCATTATTTTATTTGTTTTATTTTTTTCTAGAAATTATTTATTTTATTTTTATTTTTTTAAAATTTTTTACATGTTGGACATTTTTTTTAAAACATTAATATTTAATGTTTTTGTATTTTTTTATTTGTTTTTTTATTTTATATTTATTTTATATAAAAATAATTTAACAATTCATACACTAACAACTATCATCAAAACAAACACAATCTTACTTAATTCCCTCACTATTAATCCCCTCACTAACAATCCCTCACTATTAGTCCCTTCCATTCTACCTCTGAAAACAAACGGGGCCTTATAATATTAATTTTCATATTTTATTTTTACATGTAATGTGACAGTTATAATTATTTCTAGTGACCTTATTGGAAATATATAATATTAGAATATATAATGTGAAAGTTAAATTAATAGATTTTGTAAATTAAAAAACTAATTGTCGATGATTTGTTAAAGGGATTGGCTTCCCTCCAGTCTGTGATCGGACTAGAAGGTGCTGTTGGGCCCATGGGAGCCCATCACGGGTCCTATTTTGATAATCTGAACCGTTTAATGTGTAGAACTCACCGAGTATTATATATTTGTAAAAAATTACGTTGATCAAATATCGATAGTTATAACAACTCTCATTCTTGTCTTAGTCATGCTCATATGAAGTTACATGATTTTGCGTTGTTAAGCTTGCATCTGCAGATTTTGATTTGTTTTGCCTAAATAAAAGTTTATGTTTGGTTTTGTGCTATTATGTTTTGCCTAAGTGTCATATGCATGTTTTGTTCCTTACTTTGTGTGTTGAATCTAGACTACCTATCTTTGCTATCTCACGCATAGGTTACACCTTTGAACCTCTTACACCTAGGCTGTTGAGCGTCAACACCTAGGATCATCTTGGAACCATCTTGTTTGACCTCCATCTTTACCCTGGCATCTTGGTCGAGATGTGCATCATCTAGGCTGAGGTGTGTATCACCTAGGCCGAGATATGTATTATCTAGGCTGAGATGTTTATCATCTAGGCATCTAAGATCTTTGATCCTTGAATCTTTCAGCCTTGTTGTGCACCTTAGCCAACACCCAACAATTTTGTTCCTTGACTTGTACAGCCTAGGCCGAGGTGTGGCACACCTAGGCCAAATGTTATCCTTTCTAGCCGAGATCAAGGAAACCTATTAGAAACTTTGTTTTGATTTGGGATTATTGCCTTGTCAGAGCGCCCATGCCATCTTACTTGTTATACACACTTTGACCTACCATTGTCTTTTCATTTTGGCACATTTTTTAGAAGATTTGATCAGATGATGCCACGTGTCTTAGTAGTGGGTTTAAGTCAGATTTGTAGTTGAGAACTCATATATTTGCCATATCTTTGTCTTGAGGAGAAAGAAGCTCTAGGAAGAAGAAGCTCTTGGAGGAAGCTAGACTTTCCAATCTTGATTTTTATACTTTGAACCTTTGGATTTGTGTTTTAAGGTTAGATTCTTGATCTACTCTTGTTGTTCTTTATGTTAATCTGATCACATTGTAGGATCTAGTATGATTCATGAGTCCTGCATTGATTTAAAGTTTTGTTTTAGAAAGAGAAAGTAATATTCTTATGTTCTTGAAGAAAAACCATGTTTTGATTCGAAAGTTGATATCAAGTTCCATATTTTTGTGTTTGTTTTCTTGAAATCTTCAAGTATGGGTACCCATGTTCATATTTTTGAACTCATATCATGAAATCTCAGATTTTGAATAAGAAGTTATGATTTTTGCATTCATGTTCTTCTTGTTCATGTTTTTTAAGAGGAAACCCAGATTTCTAGACTTCATGTCCCTAAGTGTGGTTATTGAGACCCACTCTTGTCCAGACCTCACACCTAGGCCAAGCATTGTATCGCACGTTAGCCTACCTTGCACGATCACTTGTACCTTAGTTTATCTTGCCTGCACACCTAAGTCGACCACTACACACTTAGGCCAACCATAGTACACCTTTGCTGGCACCTTGTAACATCTCGGCATGCAGCCTTACTCCTAGGCCAAGGAAACCACACCTCTGCCAAGAGGTGTGGAACCTCAACCAAGACCTTTTGAATTCACCCAGCTAGGTTATTTCAGCCCAGCTCATCTCTGTGCATCCATTCCTAGACTTGGTTGGTACCTAGTACGATTTTCCAAGAAAAAAAACATTGATTTGACTCCTGGCACATATTTTGCTTTGTCTTGACTTGGTTTTGGAAAGAAATGTCAGGATTTATTTTACTCATTTGAAGCTTGTTTTGAGAGTGCATTGTGTACCCATCTTTGAGCGTCTCTTCTTGCTTTCTTGAAATGCATTCAGTGAACTTTGCTATGTATTTGTAGGTCTTGGATCCTTACCTTAAGCCCTACATCCGAAGAGCTATTGTGAGTGGTATTCTTAATAAAAGTTATATTATAATGTTTTGATAAAAAGCTTGTTCTGTTTTGGAAAAGTATTTTATCAAACATGAATGATTATCTCTTAGTTTTTGTATCAAGTATTATGTTTGTTTTGATGACATTCTTGAAAGGTCCATAGTGCTAGGAGACTTTAATGCAACTGGCACCCTTATTTGAGATATCTTTCTTGCCATCGACGGGTGGGCTCGTTTAACCGATTATGGGTTGGTTATTTCCTTGTTTTGTCAATGAATGTCATCCCTTGTATTATGTAGATATTAGTAAACATTCCTTGAAGCTTTGAAAGACTTTGATTGATGGACTTGGTTCATCTCTTGTTTTGTTACAAGTTATGATGTGTATGGTTTTGGCAAAATCTAAGATATCATTCATTCAAACTTTTATTACTTATATCATTCACTGAGTTTTCAGCTCATCCCTCTCCCTTATATATATATATATATGTAAGTGATGATCAAGAAGGTGATGTCATCGAAGTTTTATGTGGAAGATGTTTTGGTTCTTGTTTTTGTAGCATCTTGAAAATTATGCTTCTTGGCTTTATAGTTCATTTCTTATGTATGTTTTGGCTTGAGAAGCCTTTTGATCAAGATATAAGATATACTTTATTTTATTTTGTATTGAAGTTGTAAAACCATATTAAGATGTATGTCATTCCATTTAATTTATGCACAACTCTTATGAACTGATTAGATTTAAATTTATTACTTTCGCACATGTATGCTCCATAAGTATACTCTGTTGTATGAATCTTTGTAAGTTGGTCTTTGGCAATCTCGGATTACTGAGACCATCACGACAACATTCTACTAGGGATGGAATGGGGTCGTGACGATAGCTATTTCATTGGATCAGATTCTTGTCAACCGTTTATTTATTCACCGTTTATTTTTTTTATATATACAAAACTGATTTGATCATGTAGTTATTGATATCTGATCAACGTGATTTTTTACAGATATATAGTATGCGATGAGTTCTACATATTGAACGGTTCAAGTTATCAGAACGAGACCTGTGGTGAGTCTCCACAAACCCGATAGCACCCTCCAGTGATCAAACTGAGTGAAGCCATTCTTTTTGTTAAATTATACAATTGAATGAAATTATTGGCTATGCCATTGTTGAAGAAAGCAAAATGCATAGTAAAAAAAAATGATATAATTTTAATTTTTTGAGTCATCATTTAAAAAAAATATCATAACTAAATATAAAGTGAGATATAATTAAAAAATTTATGAGTCTCATAAATCTTTCACAATTCAACCTACAATAATATAATCTAATAAGTGTCAGTTTTTGATTGGTTAAACACTCAATAATATGGGGACTCATCACCTTTTGACACATTATTGTGGATGCATTTGTGAGTGTAAAATGTGAGTCTCTAACATTGTAGACTAAAATAATGTCATGAATAAAAAAGAAAATTAGTTATAATTAAAAAAAAATAATCACTGTGTTTGGTTTCAGTTTTCTGAATTCAGTTTTTTGAAAACAGAGTTTTTTATTTTTGCGTATTTTTTTGTTTTTAGTAAATATTTTTAAAATTTTAAACATTTTTTTTTACTTTTTTATATGCACTTTACTTAGATGTATTTAAAAAGTAAATATTTGTCAAAAAATTAATAAATACACAAAAATACGAATTATGCTAGGTGTGTCTAAAAATTAAAAAAATGTTTGAAATATTAAAAAAAATTAGTAAAAACAAAAAAAAATACAAAAAATAAGAAAGTAGAATTTTCTGAAAAATATTTTCAAAAAACTAAAAGAAACATGGTAAATATAATACACACTTTTTAAAAAGATATATATTAGAATTTCCCCTATTCATGAGTAAACTATTTCTCCCAGTCAAACCCATAATTCGAGAATTAATTTATATACTCCCTTTATCCCAAAATAATAGTATATTTTGAAGAGTCTAATTTTTTTTTGATAGTATAATTATTATATTTTAAAAATATTAATTTTTCAAAATTACCCTTTGATAGTATATTTTTTTTAAAAATATCAATTGTCATAATTGTCTTTTTGTGTTGTTTGTGAATTTAAAAGAAGAGCAAAATAATAAATTCATATTATTTTATTATTTAATTTTTGAAAATAGACTAGTATTTTGAGATAATGAAAATAAAATAAGGAACTAATATTTTGAAACGGATAGTGTAATATTTATTCAATCATGATTTAACTGAAATTTTAGGAGTGTTTTGGAAAGGATTTTTTTTTTTTACTTTTTAGGATAAAATTTACAAAAAGATAAAATAGACTAAAATAATTAATAAGACAAAATATTATATTAAACTCACAATTATTTCACTTTTTCTCTTACAAACATCACATCTAATTATAAAAAAATCTAACTATATTCACAAATATAAACATTTTAATTTATTAAGATAATCAAAAATTAAAATAACCAATTAAAATAACAAAGGCCATTATAGGGTAGAAGCTCTATGAGGGGTGCTAATTCGTGAACTAATTTATATAATATTTAGTCTCAATCATGATTTAACTGAAATTTTATAGGGTAGGAGCTCTATGAGGGTGCTAATGTAGTGATTAGTGGGAAGACATTTTGGCCGCATCTTGTGAAAATAAATTAAATAAAAGTAGGGGGAGATGGGCCATTCTTGCACATGGGTGAAGGTCAGATAAGGAGAATACAAAATGGTTTCATTAAAAAAACAAAAAAAAAAAAAAACCTTAATTTTTTTATAAGGTTAGAGAGCAAAAGCATCTTCTATAGGCCCAACTGCCTCTAGAAAGTGCAGAGACTGTTAATAATTTATTTTTTTTGTTCCTAATTTTTTTCCAACTTCACATGTGGTGGGTTTGGAGTTTTCGACTTTTGACTTCGTGCGCTAATAAAAGCATCCTTCCCCGCAAGCAAGGCCACCACCACTAGGACTACGATTGTCCTCTGCTTTGGCCTCACCATCTATTGTGACATTACCCATCTACAGTAGATTATTTTAATTTTTTATTGTTTTAATAGGTTCAAATTTGTATTTGAAAAGATAATTAGATTTTTTATAATTGAATGTGATGTTCGTGAGAGAAAAAATAAAATGATTATGAATTTGATGTGATATTTTATCTTTTTTTACTATTTTAACTTATTTTGTCTTTTTATAATTCTCGGCCAAAAAATTCTCCAAACCCAACTGGCCAAACACTCCATATGTTAAGTACACCAACTGGCCAAACACTCCATATGTTAAGTACATGTACATCTGGTCTCTTCTTTTATTTAGGGTGTTTTAGGAAAATGATTAAAAACTATTTATTTATTTATTTATTATTTTTTTGTGAAAGAGGAAAGTGAGTTAAAAGTTGAGCAGTGACTTTTAACTCACTTCCCAAAATAGGGTTTAGTATTTTGCTGTTCCTTATTTTAGGACAATAAAAAAAAGGCTACATATGCATGGGTTGGTCTAGGCATGTTGGTCTAGGCGTGAAGGATTAGTTTTTCTTTAACACCGCAAAAGATGAAAAATGATACAGACCATTAATTAGTGGTTGCACTGCTACATGTGTTTTGTGTCTTAGTTTTTTTTTTTTTTGACTTGTCACATCATTAGTGGTGATGTTTTAGTGGTCTATTTCATTATTGGCAAAAGATTAGTTTGATATGATGGTTTTACAAATATGAATTAGAAATTGGAGAGTTGATGAGGAAATAGAAAATAAAATTCTGTCAAGTTAAACATTGATATCCCTCTTCTATAAAGATTAGTTAGGAAGATTGTTGAATATTTGAATTGATATCAATTTAAAACATCAAGTTTCAGTTGTTATAAAGTTCAATTTAAATTATTATACAATTTATCCCAAAAAAAGGCATCACAATAATATTATTTATATTTATCTATATATATATATACCATATATAAAATGAATACGCCATTTAGTGTCTAAGCTTTATTCTTATACCAAGTGTCTTACCTTAACCCCTAACCTAAGACTATTAGTTTGATAAATAATATTTTTACCACTTGAACAATAGATCTCATATAAATAAAATTTTATATTTTACAAATTTAATAACACACTCATTAAGTGGACACACACCACCAAGTAATGTATTATTGTGACATTATTATATTGCATTCATGGCATAAAATAAATTTGTAGTTCTTTTTTTGGGATAGGGAAAATAAGACCCTATTTGGTTTAATTTTCAAATCACAATTACATCCTTATATTTGAATGTTATGTTTGATTTAAATTTTTAAAAATCGATTCCAAGGCCACATTTGAACACACGTTCCAATATATGTTTGGCAGAGTAGAATTCTTGAATTTTGAATCTGCAGATTGGGTTTATCCGGTCGTCCACCTGGACATCCCCCGGACGTCCGGCTGATTGACCAGAATAGTGTTTTTTTTTTTGGCAATTGTAACTTGTTATTTGAAAATAAAAAATTTATATTTGTTTTTGATATTTTTTAAATATAGAAATTATTTTTTTAGACCGTTTTTAAACAAAACAATTAAAAAAAAATTCAACCAAATTTATAATCAAAAGAAATTTTAAAGCACTAGCTGAATATTTTTTTAACAAAAAATTATATATATTTTTAATATTTTAAATAAAAAAATATTTTTGAATTTTTAAAAAAAATTTAAATAAAAAAGTTATTTTTTCAATAATTATTTTTTTGAATTAAATTTTAAAAAGAATTTGATTATGAGTTTTAAATATAATTTTTAATAAAGTTTTGAGTTGTGTGTTTGGATATGAATTATAAGTTTTTGAATTAAATTTTAAAAATTCTTTTCAAAACTCATAACTAAACAACTTTTCTCATTTCAAAACTCATTTTAAAAATTCAAAACTCAATTCAATATTTAATTCAAAACTCTTTTTAAAATTTATAACCAAATAAATTTATTCTTTTCAAATCATGATTCAATAATTCATAAACTTACAATATAACTCTATTTTTAAATTATAATTTTTAAACTAAACCATACTTAAATTTGTGGTTAGCCAATCAGATTCATTTAAAATTTAGCAGAACAGAACTCACACCATTATTGTAATTATCTTCAAAACCAAGTGCAATCCATTAACTCAATTCCTATAAAACCTTCCTCCTTCCCCACTTTCCAATCCCTCTCCCAACTCATTCAACTCATTTTCTACCAAAAACAAATACACAACAACAAACTCGCTCACTTTGCATCACTTTCTCGGGAAAAAATGTCAGCCTGCAGCAAAATCCGCCACATTGTCAGGCTCCGCCAGATGCTCCGGCGGTGGCGCAAGAAGGCGGCGCTGGGCTCCCGCCTCACCCCCTCCGACGTCCCCGCAGGCCACGTGGCGGTCTGCGTGGGCACCAACTGTCGAAGATTCGTGGTTCGAGCGACTTACCTGAACCACCCGGTTTTCAAGAAGCTCTTGGTCCAAGCCGAAGAAGAGTACGGGTTCACCAACACCGGTCCATTGGCCATTCCATGCGACGAGTCGGTCTTCGAAGAAATCCTTCGGTACTTGTCCCGGTCCGAGTCAAACAACTCAACCCGGTTCACCAATCTCGAGGACTTCCAAAGATATTGCCACCTCGGTATCCGAACCAATCTGGACTTCTGGCCCGAATCTCGGCCTCTTCTTCATGGGCTCACCGACAAGTCCGTTTGGTAAAACCAAAATTTTGACCCGGGTTGTCTCGTTTGACTCGGCCGAGTGACTGCCGAGTCAGGGGGGACTTGTACTTACCAATTTGATAAAGGTAAGTTGGTGGGTTTTTCAAATTATTACTATTATTTTTTTAATGGCGAAGGTGGTGAGTTACTGAATACTGAGTTCTGAGTTTTTGAGTCTAATATAATATGGAGGAGAGTGAAATGGTGATGGCAAATGAGTGGGCGAGTTGACCACTGAGTCGTCCCGGGTTCGACTTGCAAGTGAGGAACGAGAGAGTATGAAAGTGATTGAATGTGGGTCACATTTTTTTTTTGTTTTTTGTTTTTGTAAATGATGTGATTTATTGTTGATTTGATTAATGGAATTTGTAGAGAAATTCAAGTATGATTGATTGTCCATTATTATCTGTTAAATATGTTTTATGTTAGAGATTTTAATAAAATTATCAAATACTTAAATAAGTGCCGTTTTGGGAACTTTCATAAAAAGTCACGTTTTTTATCATTTTCCAAAAACGCAAGTGGCTAAAAATGCAATAAAATTGGTTTGGGAAGGGCCAAAAAAGCAAGTGTGAAATTACAAATTAGGGTCTATGACAAAAAAATAAAAAAATAAATTTCTAATGTTAGGTAAAGATATTTTAGTCATTTTAATTTTATTTGACACCATAAATAAATATTAAATTAGAAAGTAAAAAGTTAACTTTTTATCAACTTCTCAAATCGCTTTCCAAAAAACTTAAAACCTTGATAAAAAGTTAAAAATTAATTTTTTATCAACTTCTAATAAAAAATTTAATAATTTTATTAATATCTTTAACATAACTTTATTTTAATTTTAATTTAAAAACGGTAGACATCGTGGTAGCCGTTATGGGAGTTGTAATGACAGCAGGCCACGTGAAGGGAGGACTGGGGAGGCCATTTTTTCTGTTTCACCTGATTCACTCTTTATTGGGGTCTACTTGTCTTCATTGTATCATAATTTTACCAGATTAACGGAAGTCGTGAATGTAATAATATATGTTGTGTTTGAATTATAAAATTTGGATAAAAATTTAAATAAAAAAAAAATTATATTTTATTTATATTATTTTTATTTATTCATAATTGAAATACGATTTTATAGAAATTTTAGTATTATGGTGACAGCTCTTCTATGTTAGAGTAAAATTTGGTAACAATTTTAAACTTATCTCAAACAATCTATATTTTAAAGCAAGATTTAAATGTCAAATTTGACAAGAGTATTGATCTCTATCACTCTAGTGATGAAATTCAGAAGAGCAAGGATCCTCTAGAGTTTTTCTTTTCTAAAATTTCTTAGAGTGGTGCATTGTATGGTTGAGATTTAATGACAAGTTACATCAATTTTTCAGCATTAAATCTCAACCACACAATACACCACTTTAGGAAACTTTAGGAAAAAAACACTCTAGAGGATCCTTGGTGAATTCAGAAATCATAGTTTTATTTTTATTTTTTTTAGTAGATTAAAAAAAATTACACCATGTGCATTAGGAATGGCAACGGGGCGGGGCGGGGCCGGGCCGGGGATCACCCTCCCCGTCCCCGATCCCCGATGGCAGAACTTCCCCCCGTCCCCGTCCCCATCCCCGACGGGGAACCCACTACCGCCCCCACCCCCGTCCCCTAACGGGGATCGGGTTTCCCCGACCCCGTAAATCCCCGGCCAAAAAACACAACATCAACAACATCTCAACAACATCAAGATCAAAAACAAAAAAAAAAAAAAAAAAAAAAAAAAAAAAAAAAAACAGATATATATATATACACAACAATCTGACGGAGGGCGATCTCGGAGGGCTTCACGATCAACAAAACAGATATATATCGGAGGGCTTCACGATCTGACGATGACGAATGGCTTCCCGGACGGAGGGCTTCTTCTTCTTCAGATCTGTTCTGACGGAGGGCTTCAAGATCTGACGGACGGAGGGATCTGACGAATGGAGGGAGAGGGAGAGGTAGACAGCTTCTGTCTGTCTCTGTCGAACGGAGGGAGAGGGAGATGAGACTCAGTGATCAGTGTTTAGTCGAGGGAACGGAGGGAGAGGGAGAGGAGAGGGAGGGAGAGAGATGAGACTCAGTGAGTGAGGGAGAGAGCTGAGCAACACAGGAAGTGAATTGGTTTGGTATATTATAAATATATATATTATTATTATTATAATATATAATATTTATTATTATTAACACAGGAGCTGAGCAAACTTTGGTTTATTATTATTATATATATATATAGATAAATATATATACATAAGGGGTATAAAAGTAATTTCACTTCGGGGAAATTCGGGGACGGGGACGGGGACGGGGCCGGGGATCGGGCCGGGCCGGGGATTAAACACTGATCACCGTCCCCGACCCGTGACAGATCGGGGATTGATTTTCAAATACCGTCCCCTCCCCGTCGGGGGTATTTTTCGGGGAAAAACCGCTTAAATCGGGGTCGGGATCGGGGATCCCCGTCGGGCCGGTTTCAAATTGCCATCCCTAATGTGCATGTTTGGTTAAGTTTATTGTATGCTTCTAGATTATCAAAATTTTTAGTTCATTTAATTTATTTTTGTCTAACAAACTTTAAGCATTGCGCCAAACTTTATAACACAGACTATCAAAATAAATAGCGGAAATTGCAAATTAATAGAATACTTTATTAACTTTAATAATTAAAATCATAAATTTTTTCATGAATTTGTAATTATTTTAAGAAGACTCCACTAATTTGTAATTTTTTCAAATAAATAAACTATAAGCAGTTTAGATAAATTGCACAAAACAACCTCAATATTATCAAATCAATATTTTTGACATTATAACTTCTGAAAATTTGGTCATTAACATTAGAGCATTTTATACCTTCCTTCATAGGAAAATGCAAGTTTTACCTCCCGGTGTAGGCAACAACCATATGCTGGCTCAACTCAGAAGTGATCATAAAATTATATCCTCCAACAAACTTATTAGTGCCCCAGAAAGGGTGTACATGCTTGTGAGAAATAGTCTGTATACATTATGAATGATCAACAAAGATTTATTATTTTATTTTCTACTATGGTTCATTTTTAAATTATTTATTTATTTTCTATTATGATGTTTGTTCTTAATAATATAAATGACTTCTTTTTTTACATAGTTGATTGTTGAATTTGTTGAGACAATTATCAAAATATGCAAGTCTCGGGCCAATATGATTAGGTTCTGGGGAGATCATGACATCCCCTCAAGTGTCATTTTTGAAGCAAATGGGACAAACACAATTGATCCACTTTCATCGGCGGTGAAAATTTCTTACAATAATGAACTTGCTTGTGTTGTTGGGGTACCCCAAAAGTTATTATAGAGATATGCCAACTTTGGACTTCTTTGTAACCCATTTTCTAGAAATTGGGAGTCCCAATCAATCTTTTTTTTAATATAGCTTTCAGAGTCTTATCATCAAAATTGTAAAAAATAAATAAATAAGCATTGAAAAATAAACAAAAAGATGGAGAGAGAGAGAGAGAGAGAGAGTAGTTGTAGAAGAAGAGTTGTTATTGCTGTTAGAGAAATGTCACTTGGAAGTTTGAAAGTGTGCTTCTGGAATAGGGTGGACAAATATTAGGGTGGGGTGGGGTGGGGTGGGGTGGGTTCGAGCCGAAACAACACTACATAATAAGAATATGTGTGTTATTTTAAGTCTTGTCCGGCCTCAATATTGAGCCTAACTTACTTTGGAGTTGGTAAATGGGTGTCAATTTTTGTTACAGAAAAAAGATTGATAATGGGTCTTCAAGGGTGGATATTTTTGGGACCGAAGGTCCAACCACAACAATTGGTCAACCCATCTTTCAATTCATCTTAATAAAAAAGACGTGCAATATTGGAAGGAAGTGGTTGATGTTGCGACTCAAGTGCTCATGCCTGTTCTACATTTGTTGGTGGGACATTGATTGGGCTTGGTTTTTGGGACAAATCAAGGCCTTCAAATAGGGGTGATTAGGGGTGATTCTATCCGTATCAAAATAATATTCAGTACGCTGAATTCAAATGTAAAATTTTAGTTCTTATTATATTTTAATATAAATTTATTAATAAGTACAATAACTATTAAATCTTAAAATAAAATATTTTTTTCTCATGGTACACCTAAACTATTTATATATATTCTTCATCAAGAAATCATTATAAGTCTTATTGTTTTCTATCATTTTATCTTTATCTAAACGATCATTGAATAGATTTACACAGAATAAACAATTAATATCAAGAAATAGAGCGAATTTAAATATAATCCTTATCAATTACTTAATCCAAACACTACCCTCAAAACATCAATAAGCGCATCATAAAATTTTAAATATGCTGAATCCAGGACACTTTCTCATCATCACAGGCCACAACGAAGCACCCACGCGATAGACATGGCTGTACATGCATCATTTGCATTCAACCCCTAAGTGGAAAGGGCCCTAACTAAGCACAAGCAAACATGCACATGTTACATGTAATATCTGCTTAACGGGGAAGCGCCGATTTCGGACCATGATGATGCAGCGTGAGCAGAAACAATCAGTGAAAGATGCAAAAATAAGAAATGCAGAAACTGCACGTCAAAAGTCGCAACAACACCCACTTTTTATCCAAGACATTGTCGGATGACAACAACGGAGTCCAAACCAAAAAAATCCCGATTAGTGAGGATTTGGATGATGGTGAGATTTGGATGATAATGATGGTCAAGCCCCGACATCATCCTCTTTCGTCTGTGTGGTCGTTTCGTTTCTTAGGTTTTTGAAGATTTTTACAAAATAGTATGATTTGGAATTTTTTATTTGTTTATTATCTGGGGGTATCTTAAAGGGCAATTTAATAATAAACATAGAGTGCGTGGACAGTAAATTATAACTCTAAATAATTTAATAAGGTATATTGAGAAATTGAGCGTATTGGATATTTTTTTTTTGGTGTAAATAGAATTCTTCTTCAACTAGTGTGAGACTAGACTCCTTGGGCATACTGGCTACTTGGGCTTAGCCAGTATGTCTCTCAACCATTTGGGCTCAAGCATTCTTGCTTGCTACTGTTAAGAAAGGACAGTTGGGCTCAAAATTATAGGCCTCAACTTATGGGCCGATTCGCTTGGCATCTTAGAGTTGAAACATCCACTAAGATATAGGGGTGCAACTAGGGCGGGCTCAATCCGAGCAATCCGAATCCAGCCCGAATTTTTTTAGGACTTTGATAAGATAATTTCAAATTCGGTACGGGTTTAGGTAAAAATTCAGAAGCCCGAATTAAATTTGGACGAGCTTGGGCAAAGATATCAAACAACCCGAGCAACCTGAAACCCGAATTATACATATATAGATATACAAAAATATTAAATATATATATAAATTATTAGTCATTACATGATATTAAAGTAATTTAGATTATTAAATTATATTGAATATATATTATATATACAAATAACATAAAATCTTATTCTTTTTTTTTTTTATATTTTCACTCATAAATTGTAAAGACTACTATAGCGGCATCTCTTTTACATTATATAAATTATTTGTTTTGATAGTATTAATGATTTTCTATATATAAAAAAAAAATGTAAATAGAGTTAAATTTTAATAATTTAATAATGTAGCTGCAAAAAAAACAAAATACAATTCGAGCAACTCGGGTTTAACTCAGGTCAGGCTTAGGCAGGCAATCTCGGGTTACAATTCGGGCTTGGGTGAGCCTGTGCAGATCTCAGCACAACTTGAGGTAGGCTTAAATAACCTCCCAATTCGACCGAACGTGCCCGAGTTACACCCCTACTAAGATGGGTGGCAGGCTTGCGAACTTCACAGTACTGATGGTGTCTGAAAACTTGTACCAAAGTAGAGCTTTTTCATTTTATTTTATATATATATATTTTTAATGGTAAGTGGTAATTCCAAAATAAGATTTTTTGATCTGTCCAAAAAATTAAAAAAAAAAATCAAATTACTTGAAAATCCTATTTAAAAAATGAGAAGTCTATTTATAGTCTCATAATTTTTTAGATACTCTAAAAAATCCACTACGTATTTTTTTTTTTGGTTTTTATCTGTGCATTTGTTTTTTTTTTTTTGGTCTCTTTCTCTTCCTGATTTTTGACGACGGATGACCACGCCTTACTTCTTCTTTTTCTCTTTGTAATATATAGTCACTGGCGACCAATAACTCCTTACTTCACCCTCGCTGACAGCAAAAGAGACGAGTTTCCGACGAAGAAAATGAGTAGATTTACATCAAATTTGAGTAAATCTACATTAGATCCGACTATATCTAAATCAAAAATAGTTGCCGAAGTACAACCTACTCTCTATATCTGTTTCTCTTTTTCAATCTCTCAATTTTTCTATATTTTCTTTACTACACACTTCTATTTTATTGTTTTAATGGAGAAATTTTTTAAATTCTAAACAAGTTATTTTCGAATTTTAGTTACAGGTGATTAAAATTGTAAAATTTTACAGTTTTTGTTTTTTTGGTACTGAAATGAATCTTGCTTTAAAATTGCAAAAAATTTACAGTTTCATAACATTATTTAGAATTGTAAAATTTTATAGTTTCATAACATACTTTTCAGTTTGATTGATAAAGATAAATGCTTAATAGAATCATACTTTGAAACTGTAATATTTTGCAGTTTCAAAACTTTCTCTTCAGTTTGATCAATATTGAAAATTATTTGCTTAAACTCTACAAAAATTAAAAAATAATATATGTTTTTTCTCATTATTACTGTTTGTTGTTGTTATGAATTTTTATTTCAGTTTATCAATATTTAGCACATTTTGTTATATTTTTTCACTATAATTTCTCAATTTATTATAATTCTTTTTCCAGCAATATTTTAGACATTCCGGTGAGTCTCCGACAATATTCTTGACGTCCAGTGAACGTTTTGGACATTCCGGTGACTTCCAGTGGTATTCTGAATACTCCAGTGAACTTTCAGCGACACTCCGGCAACTTTCGGTGATATTGAACATTTCGACGAGTCTTCGATAATCGTTTAACGGAAGTCAGGTGATGGTGGGATATAATAGCATTTTTTAATTAAAAAAAAATGGTAATAGTTAAAAATATGTAAAACTAATTGGTGCAAGTGGTTTTTTTGAGATTAAATGAATTTTGAATTTCGTGTATGGGACTTACTAGAAAGTGCCAAAAAAAAAAAAAAAAAAAAGACAAGGGCTTATGCATTGCCCAAAAAAAAAAAATGATGCTTTGACATTTTTTTTTTTTTTTATAATGACGACAGAGTTTTTTAGACCCAAACCTACATTGTAAATTGCTAACCATGTATATACATTAAACCTGAAAAATACCATAAATTTAAAATGTCTGAATTTATCATTTACGTCAGAGTTCACCTCTTTTAAACGGTTTAGCTTCCATATTTTGAAACAAAAGCACTACATCGGTTATGGGTACCACACTTTGAGCTTTGACATTATCATTTGCCTTTTATTTTTGCTTTCTAATTAGTTTTATAGAAAAGTTGAGTATTTTTTTTTAGAGCAATTATATTAAAAAACAATGTATAGAAACAAAACCCTAAGTTGGGTGTTGTGTCTACATGTAGGGGTGTAAATTTGGCTCACCTGGGCCCGGCTTGGCCTATGTCGGGCCTCATGGTTTCCTGTCAAAATTCGGACCGGGCCAAGTCACGGGCCCAAAAAATTAAGCTTAGGCCCAAGTCCAAGGGTATTCGGGCTTTAGAGGGGTTAGTGGGTTGGACCTGTGGCCGGTCCAATGGGCTTGGGCCTAGCCTCGGGTTTGGGCGGGCCTAACCTTTTTTTTTTTTTTTTTTTAAATTTTTCTACCAAAATTTTATTATTTTTCATTAAAAAATATACTGGGTCTGTAATAACCCTCATCACTGCTTATCGATAAACTACTGATTACTGCTAAACTGAGACTGATTTTGATTGTTAACTGAAGTAATCGAAATATTGAACTGACTGACTGAAAACTAAAACTGATTGATTGAGTATATCTGTTTAAATTGCATTCTATCTGTTTGACTGTTTAATTATCTGTTCATATTTTTATGTTTAAACTGCTAATTGAAGGCCTTATCGGCGGCCGAATCAGAAATTGATTGATACTTTATGATCAGTAGAATTAATGTGAATTTATGGTGTAATTATCTGAAAATTGATTTGGCATGAGTAAATTAGATTAAAATAAGCTTAATTGCATAGTTGGCTTTAATTACCAAAATGCCATTGTGAGTGGCCACTATCTAAACATTTTGAGCTTCATTATACACTCAACCAAAACATTTCCTCAGCCTCTTTTTTGAGCACAAAACCGATTTAGAGAGAGAGGGAGTGAGAGAATTGATGTGTTATTGAGGGATTTGCTTGGAATCTTGAGGATATTGTAGAAGACTTGCAACATTAAGCTCCTATACCGTAAACTCAAGACTTAGGTAAGGAATTGAGCCTCTCATTATTGTATTTAAGATTGTTCTTGCATGATTCATGTCAAATTTAGTGGATTGAGTCACGAGTTGATTTGAGTTAGAATTCATGCATGCATGTGTTTATCCTTGCATTGTGAGGTTTAATTTCATGGTAAATGTTACATGCATGCTCATATTTATGTTCAAGACCATGATTTCATCTTGTTTTGAAAGGACTTGGCTCATTAGAGCGTGTTTTGAAGCTTGAAAGTTGTTTAAAATACATGCATGTCATGTTTGAAGATTGTTCATGAAATTTGGTTTGAAAATGAGTTCAATTGAACTACCCTTGGGTTTTGATTTCTCAAATTGAGCTTTAAAACATGTTATACTATGTTTTTACAAGTGTTTTCCAGGTTTTCAGCCCAAGAGGATCGATTTTAGTTTATTAGAACTTGGTTTTAAGTTTGAAGGTGCAATTTGGGTTTTTCAGATTTTGCACTCCCGCTCGAGCGGGGAATTCGAGCATCCAGTACTTTGTTATGTTTTGCAGTCCGCTCGAGCAGGGTATTGGACGCCCGAGCAGGACCTTGTATCTTACGCTCGAGCGGCTATCGAGCGCCCTATCGAGCGTGATTTTCACACATCCAGTACTTTTGACTTGTCTTGCAGAACGCTCGAGCGGGGAAGTCCACGCTCGAGCGTATCCCTTGTCTGCATGTACGCTCGAGCGGGACTCTGTTTTTCTAAAAATTCTGAAAATGCTTTTAAAGTGCATATTTGCATCCTCATTCCATCCTAAGCATTCTTAGGCCTAGTTTAAGACATCTTAATGAGGATATAGATGTAGAACACACCGAGGCAAATTAGGGATTAAGTTATTATCTCTCCCAACTGTGTAGCTTAGTGTGTGTTCGATCTGTTAACTGTGTAGGGTTGGCGACTGGAGACGCGCTCTAGTTTACTGTAGCCCAGAACTCTGTGAGTAACATTTGTGTAAAGATAGGTTCAACTGTGAATATTTCTGACTGTTTAACTGAACTACTTTCTGAACTGAAACTGTTAATTGAATGAATATATGTCCTATATTCTGAACTGTATTGTGACATCCTTAGCAACTACTGTTACTGATTGTTACTGTTACAGAGATCTCTGTCGGTTCCCTTGTCGGAACCACTACTGTTCACTGATAGATGTCCATCATTTACTGTTCGGTCTTTAAGACCTACTGTTTACTGTACTGCTATGCTAGCGGATGTACCACATATGACTATTATGACTGAATGACTGATATACTGAATCAATTGACTGTTTTCAATACTGAAAGGATATTCATTCTTAACCTCTTTACGCATTATGTTATTCACTGGGCTTTAACTCACTGCTCATATATATATATATATGTGTGTGTGTACAGGCACCAGACTGCGGCTAGAAGCGTCGGGGTAAACTCCAGTTTTGTCAAGCCAACCTATGTGCCTCACTGCGAGGTTCCGAGCCTGTCAAGCTTTGGCTTAGGGGTGTTTTAATTTCCCCCGTCTGTCTCTGTATATGCTTTTGTAATAACCGCTTAGACTGATAAACTGTACTGTACTGTTTAATGGGGATTAAGTCCCTGCTCTGAATGATTGTATATAATATACATATCGTTTTGTCACTGACTGTATATATGTGCATGAAAGTCTTTTTGCATACAGACTGTCACAACTCATTGGATATTGTTTAATTACTGTATTAGCTTCCGCCAGGCCCTGTACTCTGTATTACTATATTACTGTTAAGCAGGCCTTCGGTAATCTCGGATTATTGGCCAGTTACGGTACTAAACCCATAGGGGCGGGTTTGGGTTGTGACAGAGTGGTATCAGAGCGATACTTAATCACGAGTTATACCGCACACACGTGTCCAAATGAGCTATAGGGTGTCCTAGAAAAGTGATAAGGCATTACATGAGCATGAAAAGTGTGTGGCTATGACATGACTGAATATATGCTAATGTGATAAACTGTTTAAGTATGCAACTGCTTATGTTGATAACTGTTATAACTGCCTATAGTGAAATGGATAATACAAGAACTGCAAATGAATCCTCATCCTCATCCTCTGAGGCAAGAATGACAAGACTGGAAAGAATGATGGAACTAATAACTGAAAGATTGGATCAACAACAAAATCAACAGCCCCCACCTCCTCCTCCGGTACAGCCGGAAAAGAATGTGAATGTTAATAATGAGGACATAATTGCTCTTACCCAGAAGTTCAGCAAAATGAAACCACCATCCTTTCAGGGAGGTCTTGAACCACTAAAAGCTGAAGCATGGGTCTTGAAGACTGAAAAATTGTTTGAAGTGTTTCCGTGCTCTAAAGTACATAAAGTACTGTTGGCCACCTTTACTCTGCAAGAAGAAGCTAGAAGGTGGTGGATGCTTATCCGTGATGACAACACTGTAATGACTTAGGCTCAATTCAAAAGAGCCTTCTTCGATAAGTATTTCGCTCAATGTGTCAGGGACAGAAAGGTGACTGAGTTCGAACAACTAAAACAAGGTACCATGTCGGTGGCAGAATATGAGACAAAATTTACTGAACTTGCCCGTTATGCACCGCACATGGTTGACACTGATTACAAGAAGGCCAGAAAATTTGAAGGCGGCCTGAATGTTGCAATACTGGATAGAATCGATGTTTTGAAGCTACCGAACTATGTAAATGTTCTCGACTGAGCTTTGATGGCTGAGTCAAACATCGAGGCACTGAAAACTGAATCACCAGCGTCTGAATGGCGTAGGAAAAGGCAGGGTTTTAAATTCAAGAAAGGCAAAAACAACCCATTGAACAAGAAACAGAATACAGGGTCAACGACTACTTCTAGTCAGGGAAACCGGTCTATACCGCCCTATTCCGAATGTGGTAAGAATCATAAGGGGGTTTGTTACAAAATTTCTGGTGCTTGTTATAGGTGTGGCAAGGTGGGCCACATGGTCAAAGATTGCCCTTCCACTGCTACGGGCAATAGTAAAGCTGCACCAAGCATGGCAGCATCAACTGTTGCACCAAAACTGAACCCTAAAGCTACCGGGAAAGAGCCTATGAAGCAGGGCCGAGTGTTCGCCCTAGTACCGGGAGATGTGCAGAATACCGAGACCGTAGTGTCAGGTATTCTCTCTATTTGGGCTCAAAATGCATATATTCTGATTGATTCGGGGTCTACACATTCATATGTATCGCATGTTTTTTCGCGAAAATTGAATAGACCATTAGAACCCATGAATTACCTGTTAGCTGTATCATCACCCGTTGGGGGATCCATGACTTGTGCATATATGTACCCTGCTTGTGAAATTATTGTTGGAGATGCACATTTGTTTATTGACTTACTGCCTCTGAACATTGATCATTTTGATGTAATATTGGGGATGGACTGGTTAACGAAATATCATGCCGCCATAGACTGTGTAACAAAACAAGTAGTTTTCCGTCCACCGGGTTGCCTGAATTTGTGTTTAATGGAAGTGGAGTAGTACCTCCTCCGTATTTGATTTCATCTGTGAAAGCTGATAAATTGATTAGAAAGGGGTGTAAAGGGTATCTGTGTTCTGTATTGACTTTATCTACTGATGATAATGCTAATATGAACAGTATTCCCATAGTCAGAGAATTCCCAGATGTTTTTCCAGATAATCTGCCAGGGGATTTGATTGACAGGGAGATTGAATTCACCGTTGATGTGGTTCCGGGAACACAGCTAGTATCTAAAGCTCCTTACCGAATGGCTCCGACCGAATTGAAAGAATTGAAAGTGCAATTGCAGGAACTGTTAGATAAAAAGTTCATCAGGCCTAGTACTTCACCGTGGGGCGCACCTGTCTTGTTTGTGAAAAAAAAAGACGGCTCACTGAGACTGTGTATCGACTACCGTGAATTGAACAAGGTAACTGTGAAAAATAAATACCCATTGCCGCGTATTGATGACTTGTTTGATCAGTTACCGGGTGCTCAAGTATTTTCTAAGATTGATCTCAGATCCGGATATCACCAACTGAAAGTTAAACCAGAAGACATTAACAAAACTGCTTTTCGAACGAGGTATGGACATTATGAATTTTTAGTTATGCCTTTCGGAATTACCAATGCACCTGCGGCATTTATGGACCTCATGAACAGAATCTTTAAACAATACCTTGATGACTTTATTGTTGTATTCATTGATGACATTCTGATTTATTCCAAAAGTAGAGAAGAACATGAACATCATCTAAGACTTGCCCTACAGACCTTAAGAGAACAGAAACTTTATGCTAAACTATCTAAATGCGAATTTTGGCTTGATCATGTTATGTTTTTGGGGCATGTTGTTAGCAAAGATGGAATTTCTGTTGATCCGCAGAAAATTGAAGCTGTAGTGAACTGGCCTAGACTGACAAATGTGACAGAAGTCCGAAGCTTTTTGGGACTAGCTGGATATTACAGAAGATTTGTCAAAGATTTCTCCAAAATTGCCTTACGTTGACTCAGTTAACTCAGAAGGGGATATCATTTGACTGGATTGACCAAAGGGAATCAGCATTCCAAGAGTTGAAAACCCGACTAGTGACTGCACCAGTTCTTATCTTACCTTCAGGTACGGATGGTTATACTGTATTTAGTGATGCTTCTCATAAGGGTTTGGGATGTGTTTTAATGCAGAATGGGAGAGTTATTGCTTATGCTTCCCGACAGCTAAGACCGCATGAAAAGAACTACCCGACCCATGACTTGGAACTTGCTGCAGTAGTATTTGCATTGAAAATCTGGCGCCACTACCTTTATGGGGCGACATGTGAAGTATATACCGACCACAAGAGTCTGAAATACTTCTTCACACAGAAATGGAATTCGTAAGTGCTTATGTGTTTATGTGCTTACGTGGAGTGAATTACAGTTGTCCATGCATTAGGACGTGAGTGTTTAGTTTCGGCACATTTATGAATGTGCTAATGTTCTTCGTTTCCTTTATTAGGATGTCTGGACGAGGAAGAGGTGGTAGGCGTGGTAGGCCTAGGAGGCAGGAAGTGCCTATACCGGATGAGATTCCGGCAGTACAGGAGGGAGTTGGTCAGGCCAATGTGGCCGAGCCAGCAGGTCAGCAAGCTATGAGTGCCTTGGCCTGAGAGATAGCAGGAGCTTTGGGTATTCTCAGAGTAGGGAATCAGGTTACTGAGGCAGGGCCTTCTTTCTTGAAGAGGGAATTCTTCCGGTCTAACCCGGACGAGTTTGTTGGGGATCCAAAGGAGCCACTTAAGGCAGATGAGTGGTTGGAACAAATGAGTAAGACGTTCGAGATGCTTGGCATTGAGGAGGGAGCACTGAAAGTGACCTTGGCATCCTTCCAGCTGAAGGGAGATGCGGGTCAATGGTGGAAGTACGAGAAGGTTCGTGTTGGTGGTGCATGGGAGGCTTTTGTAGATGCTTTCCAAGAGAGGTTTTTATCTTCAGCTGCTAGGGAGAAGCTGAGGGATCAGTTTTGCTGGCTTAATCAGTAGGGTTTGTCTGTGGCCGAGTTTGAGGCTACATTTACTAGCTTGTCCAGGTTTGCACCTGAACTTGTGGCGTCCGAGGAACGTCGTTGCTATGAGTTTGAGCGGAAGTTGAGGCGTGGCCTCAAGTTGAGGGTTGGTGGATCCTTCATTCGGGAGTATAGACACCTGGTGGATGCTGCAGCTCATATGGAGCTCTTGATGCAGGAGGAGGAAGAGGAGAAGAATAGAGGTTCCAAGAGGAGCCAATATGGCCAGGGTGATGGCAGGAGACAGAGGGGTTATAACCCTCAGCAGTCTCAGGGTGGTGTGGCTAGATCGACCTTTCCAGTGCCGAGTGCGGGCTCGGGGAGAGGCAATCAGGGAGAGTTCACCTGTTACAAGTGTGGTCAGTTGGGCCACAAGGCTTCGGTTTGCCCACAAAGGGGTGGAGGTCAGCGAGCTGCTTCTTCTTCAGCTAGACCTCAGGGTCAAAGTTTGGGCAGGGGCCAGCCCTTGTCTTGTTATCAGTGTGGACAGCCTGGGCACCTGAAGAGGTTCTGCCCACAGTTGAGTGCCACTTCAGGAGCGTCTGGCTCTAGGCAGACGCAGAGTTATCAGCCAGCTCAGTCTGTGCAGGCCTCGAGGGCCAATCCGGGAGCTTCATCATCCCAGACTGTGTAGCAGTCGTATGCTCCTAGAGGTGAGCAGGTGGATCAAGGGCCTACAGGGCGCGTGTATGCGGTTACCGCACAGGACCTAGTACCGGCTCCATCAGTAGTAAGAGGTACCTTTCTGTTTTGCAATTCGGTTGCTAGTGTATTGATTGATACGGGTGCGTCTCATTCTTTTGTATCTGCTGCATTTGCATCTGTGTTGGAGTTGGAGTTGGCACTGTTAGCATCTCCTATTTGTGTTGTGTCACCTGTTGGGGGTGAGTTGATTTTGAAGCACGGATGTAGAGGTTGCGATATAGAGGTCGCCGATCATAGGCTTCCGTTTCCTTTTGTAGTTATGCCCATGAAGGGCTTTGATGTTATTTTGGGTATGGACTGGTTATCGTCATACCGGGTAGTTATTGATTGCTACCGCCAGAGGGTCACTTGTTGTACTGTGAGCGGGGAGTGTTTCCATTTCTTGGGGGACCGGGTTGGTAGTGTTTTGCCACCGGGGTATGATCCGCAAGGGCGGAGTGAGCTTAGTGGTCTACTTGCTAGCTTTATGAGTGGTGAGTGTGACGAGACCCAGATTGTGTTGCCGAGGGTGGTTTGTGAGTATTCAGATGTTTTTCCCGAGGATCTTGTTGATTTGCCACCTTATCGAGAGATAGAGTTCTCTATTGATTTAGTGCCCGGCACGGCGCCGATTTCTATGGCACCTTATCGTTTTGCCCCAGCAGAGTTGGTTGAGTTGAAAGTTCAGCTCCAGGAATTGCTAGATAAGGGCTTCATTCGCCCTAGTGCTTCGCCGTGGGGAGCACTGGCCCTCTTTGCTAAAAAGAAAGATGTGCCTTGAGGCTTTGTATCGACTACCGGAAGTTGAATCGGGCTACGGTTAAGAATAAGTACCCTATGCCCCGTATAGATGATCTATTTGACTAGTTGAAGGGTTCCCGTTGTTTATCTAAGATAGACTTGAGATCAGGTTACCACCAGTTGAGGGTCAATGAGGAGGATATTCCGAAAACGGCATTCCGTACGCGGTATGGCCATTATGAGTTTTTGGTGATGCCCTTTGGGCTTACTAATGCACCAGTAGTCTTTATGGACTTGATGAACCGGATCTTCCGGGAATTCTTGGATCGTTTTGTAGTCGTTTTCGTGGACGACATCCTGATTTATTCACCTTCTGAGGAGGAGCACGAGGAACACTTGAGAGTGGTGCTTGAGTTGCTTAGAACCTATAGGCTGTATGCCAAGTTTGGGAAGTGTGAGTTCTGGCTAAGGGAAGTCAAGTTTTTAGGCCATGTTGTATCAGGGGAAGGGGTGTCTGTTGATACATCCAAGACTGAGGCAGTGCAAGAATGGGCACAGCCTACGAGTGTGTATGAGATCCGCAGTTTTCTGGGATTAGCTGGGTATTATCGCCGGTTTGTGAAAGATTTCTCCAGGTTAGCTTCACCGTTGACTAGACTGACTCGGAAGGGAGTCAAATTTGTATGGAGTGAGACTTGTGAAAAGTCGTTCCAAGAGCTGAAAGTTAGATTGACCACCGCTCCAGTTTTGATTATTCCGGAGAGGGGGTTGGGTTATGCAGTTTATTGTGATGCCTCACGAGAGGGTTTGGGTTGTGTGTTGATGCAAAAGAGGAAAGTAGCTGCCTATGGCTCACGTCAGTTGAAAATCCACGAGAAGAATTACCCTACACACGACCTAAAGTTAGCAGCAGTGATCTTTGCCTTGAAAATCTGGAGGCACTACCTTTATGGTGAGAGATTCGAGGTGTTCTCGGATCATAAGAGTCTGAAATATCTGTTTACACAGAAAGACTTGAATTTGAGGCAGAGGAGGTGGATGGAGTTTATTGAGGATTACGACTTCGAGTTGCATTATCATCCGGGAAAGGCCAATGTTGTGGCCGATGCCCTTAGCAGAAAATCCATTAGTGATGTAGCGTGTGTAGCCATCCGGGAGTGAGAGATGTTGGGGGCACTTGGCGAGTTTGATTTGTATCTAGGCGAATCTGTTGAGGCTGCGTCCTTGTTTTCTGTTGTTGCACAGCCTACCCTTGTGACTCAAGTATTAGAGGCACAGAGAGGTGACCTTGAGGTAAAATCCCTCCGAGAGAAGATCCCTAGTGGGAAAGTTGAGGAGGGTTTGACGGTGTATCCTAACCTGACTGTGAGATACCGAGACCGTTTGTTTGTGCCGAAGTCTCGCCGAGAGGAGGTACTCTGAGGGTTTCACCATTCGCGCCTTGCGGTGCATCCGGAAGGTACTAAGATGTATCGGGATTTAGGTCGCCAGTTTTGGTGGCGGGGTATGAAGAGAGATGTGGCAGTTTTCGTGTCTAAGTGCCTTACTTGCCAGCAAGTGAAGGCCGAACATCAGAGGCCAGCGGGTTTATTACAACCCTTGCTTATTGCCGAGTAGAAGTGGAAGCATGTCACTATGGACTTCGTTGTAGGTCTTCCGAGGATTCAGCGGGGTAGTGATGTTATTTGGGTGGTTGTAGACCGGTTAACTAAGTCGGCGCACTTCATTTCTATGTGCGTGAGAGATTCGGTAGATCATCTTGCCGACTTGTATATTCGGGACATAGTGAGATTGCACGGGGTCCCAGTGACGATCATCTCAGATAGAGACCCTCGTTTTACTGCCAAGTTGTGGCAGAGTTTGCAGAGTGCCTTGGGCACTAAGTTGACCTTTAGTACAGTTTATCATCCTCAGACTGACGGGCAGTCCGAGCGTACTATTCAGATCCTTGAGGATATGCTTCGAGGTTGTGTCCTGGACTTTAGTGGAACGTGGGAGAGGCACTTGCCCTTGGTGGAGTTTGCCTACAATAACAGTTTTCAATCTAGCATCGGTATGGCACCGTTTGAGGCCTTGTATGGCCGACCGTGTAGGTCTCCAGTTTGTTGGGCCGAGGTGGGTGATGCACCTTTGCTGGGTCCGGAATTGGTGAGGGAAACGACGGAGAAGGTTGAGCTCATCCGTAGGAGGCTTGTTACAGCCCAGAGTCGTCAGAAATCTTATGCCGACCGTAGGAGGAGACCTTTGGTGTTTGAGGTAGGTGATCATGTCTTTCTAAAGATATCACCTAGGCGGGGATTGATGAGGTTTGGGAAGAGTGGGGAGTTATCCCCTCGGTTTATTGGTCCTTTTGAGATCCTTGAGAGGATTGGCGAGGTTGCCTATCGTTTGGCTTTGCCGCCACAGTTGTCCGGAGTTCATGACGTGTTTCATGTGAGTATGCTTCGGAAGTATGAGCCGGATCCATCACATATACTGGATTGGACCGACTTAGAGGTAGATGAGGATGCCTCGTATGAAGAGAGACCGGTTCGGGTAATGGATAGGCGGGATCAAGTCCTGCGTGGCAAGACCATTCCTTTGGTGAAGGTTTTGTGGAAACATCACAGAGTGGAGGAAGCCACTTGGGAACGTGAGTTGGAAGTCCGGGAGAAATATCCGGACTTGTTTGTTGATATGTAGTCATGTATTGAGATTTTGTAATTTTAATGAACTTTAAGAACATTATGTTTATGTCTTAAGTTGTAAAACATTGTGAATGTTTTGGTTTATGGATATATTGTGGAAACTTGCCTTGAAATGGAAGTTGATTATAATATTGCATATGTTGGCTATATTATAGAGATGGAGTTATATCATGGGAACTGAATATGATATGGAAATGCGAATCATGTGTGTTGAAAACTGTTAAAATGAAAAGGAAATGCATATTGTAATGTATATGTTGTGAAATGCCTCTTGATAAGAGATGGAATGACCGGTAATGGGTCAAGTTGTTAAATGTTGAAATGTAACATTGTTTAAAATGGAGGAAAACCTGTTTTTGAAAAACTTGCACTTAATTTCGGGGACGAAATTCTTTAAGGGGGGGAGGTTATAGCGATCCCGGGTTTTAACCCTTGTTGTACAGTGGTCCGGACTTGAGTCCGTGGACATTAGCAGTTGTTATTCTCTTGTTTACATTCTTTCACACTTTGCTTTGAGTTATAGGATGTGTTGGGCAGGTTTGTTACAGGTTGGTTGTGTCTGGGAGCCAAGTGTTGCTGCCCAGAATTCTAGACCTTCGCTCGAGCGAGCTCTTTGTTTTGGTCCTTCGCTCGAGCCAGGGTTTGGTCGCTCGAGCGAAAGTGCGTTTTTGTGTCTGGTGGGTCGAGCCAGAGTGACTTCGCTCGAACGAGCGATTGCGTCTGGTTCTGGACCTGAGAGTTGCATTTCTTGGCTCGAGCGAGCTTTTCTTCGCTCGAGCGATCTGGTTTTTCTTCGCTCGAGCGAGCGTTCCATCGCTCGAGCGTGCGTCTGGTTACAGACCTGTAGGTTCGAGTTGTTGGCTCGAGCGAACATTTTATCGCTCGAGCGAGATTCTGGGTTGTTGGCTCGAGCGAGACTTTCTTGGCTCGAGCGAGGTTTTCTGTGTCTGGTCGCTCGAGCGAACCTGTTTTATATCAGCAGACAGCAGCGATTTTAAACATAACATTTTCATCACTTTTCATTTTAAAACCCTAGATCTGAGACCCTCTCTCTCTAGACTTGCCTTCTCTTTAAATTTTCATCTCTTTCTAGTGTGAATCTACCCTAAGTTCTTTGTTAAAAAGGTAGAGGGTGTTGAGAGCTTTGATGTAATTTGAAAATTTGGCGATTTGGAGCATTTTGGCTTTTGGTGTTCATCTCCGTTGGAGCTCAAACTTTGAGGTAGGGATACCCTACTCCTCCTTATGGACTTTGTCTTTCAATTTTAGCTTTTTGATATGTTGGGTGTTGTTGTGTACTTTTACAAAAGTTTGGGTCTTTTGTGTAATTTTACAAAAGATGGGGTTTTGTTTATAATAAACCTATATGCAAGATTGGCATAGAAAAGTGAGATAGGTGATGGATTATGGATGAAAATGGAACCTTAGGGTTGTTTTGTTAATTATGGGAAATTGCCCTAATTGGTTTAATAAATTAATTTGAATAATTAATTTGAGAAATGAGGAATTGAATTGGAAATGTTGGGATTTGGAATGTATGGGATTAAAGGGTGTAGTTGGATTAGTTATCACTCACCAAATTGAAATGTTGATTTTATATCCATTTGATGTATTTATTTCCTGTTTAGAAATAACTGCTTTGGGCTATCGGTGGAGGATAGTCTTGATTGTTGTAGACAATGCATGATGATTAGGCAAACAAAAACTAATCAATGGAATGTGTCATGGAGCTTGACGGTTGATAGAATACATTAACTTTATGTATTAGTTGATTGTATATAGAACCTATGTGTTTATATACATTGTGAGTAGAGGAGGAGATGGGGGATGTACTCCGCGGTTTAGGAGAAGATGGAGAATGGACCTCTAAACCGGATAGTGTTGGGAGGAGATAATGGATGAACTTCGTAGATATAGCTCATATGCTTATCTTTGAGAAGTGTAGACACAGCTCATATGCTTGTCTAGAGAAGTGTAGATATAGCTCATATGCTTATCTTTGGTTGTATGATATAGTTCTTATACTTATCTGTTGAGATGTTGATATAGCTTATATGCTTATCTGTTGATGTATTGATTTAGCTGGTATGCTTATCGACTGAAAATAGAAAAAGAAAAGTAACATAGACTTGTAAGTCATGTAACTGTAATGTGATATAAGTGGATGTATCAGTGTTGGCCATCTATCAACTGCTAATCTTTTAGTCATTGTTCATAGCTGGTTTAGTGTATTTCTACTGGGCTGTGGCTCACCCTATATGGGAACATCATTTTCAGGTACGGGCAGCATGCCACCTCCAAGGACATAGCTTGGGAGGCTAGAGACTGTCAGACTTTTTGGATGTCTTTTTCCTTTTGATGTATTACATGTAAATTCAAGCCTAGGGCGTAATGTGTATATGAGTTAGTACTCATTTCTGATAACCAAGTGTTGGCTTGGAAAGTTGTAAGCCCATGGGGCGTTTACTTTTGTTGTCAACATGTAATACTTTTTGTAAAGAAATACTCTGATGAATAGAAAGATGTTGATCTTTTATATATCAATGCATGTCAATATTGTTGAGTTTAATGTTATTATTTTGAGGGCGTTACAAGTATATACCGACCACAAGAGTCTGAAATACTTCTTCACACAGAAAGAACTGAACATGAGATAGCGGAGATGGCTATAATTGATTAAAGACTATGACCTACAGATTTTGTATCATCTGGGAAAAGCCAACATCGTTGCCGATGCACTGAGCCGAAAATCGATTGGAAACTTAGCCTGTTTGCTTACTGGACAGAAAGAGTTGCTTTGTGACCTTGAAAAATCTGAAATTGAAATTGTTTTGCGAGAACAAGGTGGAACCTTAGCTGCTATATCTGCCCAACCAGCACTAATTGAAGAAATTAGAGAGAAACAGCAACAGGATGACTTCTTGAAGAAGATCATCGAAGAACGAGAATATAAACCGAGACCGGGGTTCAAATTTGAAAATGATGTACTGAAATTTCAAGGAAGACTATGCGTACCAAATGATTCTGAACTGAAAAGAAGAGTTCTGCAAGAGGGCCACAATTCAAAATTTTCTATCCACCCGGGGAATACGAAAATGTACCAAGATCTGAAATTGAATTTCTGGTGGCCGGGGATGAAAAAAGAAATTGCTGATTTTGTATCAAAATGTCTTCATTGCCAACAAGTTAAAGCCGAACATCAACGACCCGTAGGCTTATTGCAGCCCTTACCAATACCGGAGTGGAAATGGGAACATATCACCACGGATTTTATCGTTGGCATACCTCGCTCCGGTAAAGGTATGGACTCAATTTGGGTTATTGTTGATAGACTGACTAAATATGCTCACTTCTTACCTGTTAAAACAATTTATAATGCGGACAAATTGGCTGTGATTTATATTGATGAAATTGTTAGACTGTATGGAGTGCATGTGTCCATTGTTTCTGACAGAGATTCGAAATTTACATCGAGATTTTGGCAAAGCTTACAGACTGCATTGGGTACTGAACTGAGACTGAGTAGTGCCTATCATCCTCAGACAGATGGTCAGTCAAAAATTACCATCCAGACTCTGGAGGATTTACTGAGAATGTGTGTCCTTGATTTTCAAGGAAACTGGGAAAGCCATTTGCCATTAGCCGAATTCGCCTACAACAACAGCTACCATTCAAGTATTAGTATGGCGCCTTTCGAGGCATTGTATGGCAGAAAATGTAGATCTCCGATTTGCTAGGCAGAAGTTGGAGATGGGCCTTTGCTTGGACCCGAGATTGTATATGAAACGACTGAAAAAGTGAAACTGATACAACAGAGACTGAAAACTGCACAGAGTCGACAGAAAAGTTATGCAGATGTCAGAAGACGAAATAGAGAATATGAAATGGGTGATCACGTTTTTGTGAAAGTAACACCAATGAAAGGTCAGACTCGTTTTGGAGTCAAAGGCAAGTTAGCGCCAAGATATGTCGGACCGTATGAGATTATTGAGAAAATCAATTCGGTGGCGTATCAAGTTGCACTTCCTCCTGAAATGGAGCATATGCACAACGTCTTCCACATTTCTATGTTAAGGGATTACCTCCGGGATCCTTTCCATGTGATAGAGCCTACTCATGTAGTACTGAGTGATGACTACACTTACGAGGAACGGCCTATTCAGATTGTAAACAGACAGATCAAGAAGTTGAGAAACAAAGAGATCCCGCTAGTGAAAGTCGACTGGCAAAATCATAGTGACGTGTATGCCACTTGGGAAAGGGAAGATAACATGGCTAAAAGATATCCTGAACTGTTTCCACTGAATCCTGTTTTCTTCCAGAATGAAGGTAACTCGAGTTTAGGGGACTAAACTCTTTTTAAGGAGGGGAGACTGTAATAACCCTCATCACTGCTTACCGATAAACTAGTGATTACTGCTAAACTGAGACTGATTATGATTGTTAACTGAAGTAATCGAAATATTGAACTGACTGACTGAAAACTGAAACTGATTGATTGAGTATATCTGTTTAAATTGCATTCTATCTGTTTGACTGTTTAATTATCTGTTCATGTTTTTATGTTTAAACTGCTAATTGAAGGCCTTATCAGCGGCCGAATCAGAAATTGATTGATGCTTTATGATCAGTAGAATTAATGTGAATTTATGGTGTAATTATCTGAAAATTGATTTGGCATGAGTAAATTAGATTAAAATAAGCTTAATTGCATAGTTGGCTTTAATTAACAAAATGCTATTGTGAGTGGCCACTATATAAACATTTTGAGCTTCATTATACACTCAACCAAAACATTTCCTCAGCCTCTTTTTTGAGCACAAAACCGATCTAGAGAGAGAGGGAGTGAGAGAATTGATGTGTTATTGAGGGATTTGCTTGGAATCTTGAGGATATTGTAGAAGACTTACAACATTAAGCTCCTATACCGTAAACTCAAGACTTAGGTAAGGAATTGAGCCTCTCATTGTTGTATTTAAGATTGTTCTTGCATGATTCATGTCAAATTTAGTGGATTGAGTCACGAAATAGCTTCATATGTTGATTTGAGTTAGAATTCATGCATGCATGTGTTTATCCTTGCATTGTGAGGTTTGATTTCATGGTAAATGTTACATGCATGCTCATATTTATGTTCAAGACCATGATTTCATCTTGTTTTGAAAGGAATTGGCTCATTAGAGCATGTTTTGAAGCTTGAAAGTTGTTTAAAATACATGCATGTCATGTTTGAAGATTGTTCATGAAAATTGGTTTGAAAATGAGTTCAATTGAACTACCCTTGGGCTTTGATTTCTCAAATTGAGCTTTAAAACATGTCATACTATGTTTTTACAAGTGTTTTCCAGGTTTTCAGCCCAAGAGGATCGATTTTAGTGCATTAGAACTTGGTTTTAAGCTTAAAGGTGTAATCTGGGTTTTCCAGATTTTGCACTCCCGCTCGAGCGGGGAAAGTGGCGCTCGAGCGAGGAATTCGAGCATCCAGTACTTTGTTATGTTTTGCAGTCCGCTCGAGTGGGGTATTGGACGCTCAAGCGGGACCTTGTGTCTTACGCTCGAGCGGCTATCAAGCGCCCTATCGAGCGTGATTTTCACACATCCAGTACTTTTGACCTGTCTTGCAGAACGCTCGAGCGGGGAAGTCCACGCTCGAGCGTATCCCTTGTCTGCATGTACGCTCGAGCGGGGAAACCCACGCTCGAGCGGGACTCTGTTTTTCTGAAAATTCTGAAAATGCTTTTAAAGTGCATCTTTGCATCCTCATTCCATCCTAGGCATTCTTAGGCCTAGTTTAAGTCATCTTAATGAGGATATAGATGTAGAACACACTGAGGCAAATTAAGGATTAAGTTATTATCTCTCCCAACTGTGTAGCTTAGTGTGTGTTCGATCTGTTAACTATGTAGGGTTGGCGACTGGAGACGCGCTCTAGTTTACTGTAGCCCAGAACTCTGTGAGTAACAATTGTGTAAAGATATGTTCAACTGTGAATATTTCTGACTGTTTAACTGAATTGCTTTTTGAACTGAAACTGTTAATTGAATAAATGTATGTCCTATATTCTGAACTGTATTGTGACATCCTTAGCAACTACTGTTACTGACTGTTACTGTTACAGAGATCTCTGTCGGTTCCCTTGTCGGAACCACTACTGTTCACTGATAGATAGCCATCATTTACTGTTCGGTCTTTAAGACCTACTGTTTATTGTACTGCTATGCTAGCGAATGTACCACATATGACTATTATGACTGAATGACTGATATACTGAATCAATCGACTATTTTCAATACTGAAAGGACATTCATTCTTAACCTCTTTACGCATTATGTTATTCACTGGGCTTTAGCTCACTGCTCATATATATATATGTAGGTGTACAGGCACCAGACCACGGCTAGAAGCGTCGGGGTAAACTCCAGTTTTGTCAAGCCAACCTATGTGCCTCACTGCGAGGTTCCGAGCCTGTCAAGCTTTGGCTTAGGGGTGTTTTAATTTCCCCCGTCTGTCTCTGTATATGTTTTTGTAATAACCGCTTAGACTGATAAACTGTACTGTACTGTTTAATAGGGATTAAGTCCCTGCTCTGAATGATTGTATATAATGTACATACCGTTTTGTCACTGACTGTATATATGTGCATGAAAGTCTTTTTGTATACAGATTGTCACAGCTCATTGGACATTGTTTAATTACTGTATTGGCTTCCGCCAGCCCCTATACTCTGTATTACTGTATTATTGTTAAGCAGGCCTTCGGTAATCTCGGATTACTAGCCGGTTACGGTACTAAACCCATAGGGGCGGGTTTGGGTCGTGACAGGGTCTCGGGTGGGTCGGGCCCTAAGTGGGCCTTAAGCAGGCCGATAGGCCAAGCCAAGCGGACTGGGCTTCAAAACGATAGCCTAAGCCCAAGCTTAGGGGCTTGGGCATGAGCCCAAGCGGGCCTAAACGGGCCGGGCCCATCCCAAACTGCGTGTGGACTTCGAGTCACACACGGGTCACAGACCATTTTTACACTCCTATCTACATAGAACTGCTCTCTATTTTATTCTTTTATTTATTTTTTATCTTTTATTTTTTAAACAATTTGCAAAATCTTGAACTTGAACCAAATTTCAAATTTCAATGAAACCAAGCATGTTTATTAAACAAAAAACAGTGGCAAGTTTCAATTTTTACAATGTGAATAATTTTCATCAATGAGGCAATATCTCTATTTTTATTTATTTATTTATATATCAAAACCACCCATTTTGGGACAAAGCACCGTGAGATTATATTTTTATTTATTTATAGCCTCAAAAAAAATATTTGTTTGTTTGCATATTGTTTTTGGAAGGAACAAGATATGGTTACATGGCAAAGGACACACTACTAATTCCAATGCGAGTCTTTGGCAAATAGTGACATACTCAAATTAATTCTAGATGCTCCTAAAGATTCGCAGTACAATACATCACTATATATAACCTTTTTTTTAAATAAAATAAAAAATTGTCATAATTAAATTTTTATGTCAAATTTGCATATTACCTCAGGTGTTAGCACTGCATTGGTGTAATAAACCTTATCTTTATTTCATCAATGACAGTTACGCTATCACTTCATATGATGAGTAATTTTTTTTTTTTTTTTTTTTTTTTTTTTTTTTTTTTTTGTGTGGATACGATGAGGATCTAGGGGTATTGCTGTGAGCAACTCACAGTAGTAATTGTTGTGAGTTGAAACGACGTCGTTTCATCATATAAATAAAATAATAAAATAAAATAAAAATTGGTTTGGTTGCTAAGAGGGCTTGAACTCAAGCAAGTTGGAGAGAAAAAGACTCTTCAACCATTGTGCTACTTAGACAACTCTAACATTTTGGACATATATTATATTTATTACAATCTGTATTCCAGCATAAAAAAGAAATTTACAATCTGTATTCCAACATAACAAAAAAATTTACAATTAGCTGCAGCCACCATAAAGCTTATAAAATAAAATAAAAAGTCATTTTCATCTTCAAAAAAAAATTCCAATCTACACAATTTGATGCTCTGCTATGTATCAAACACAAATAAAATAAAACAAAATAACAGTAGTTTCTCCTTAAATAAACCTTGAATCTATATCCAATATGCACAATTTGATGCTCTACTATGTATCAAAGACAAATAAAATAAAACACAATAACAGTGATGACTTCTCCTTAAATAAACCTTGAATTTATTTCAATTTAATTCTCAAAAATAAAGTAAAAGGGTGGCCCACTAGATAAATGTTTACATTTCAATTTTGTGGGGGTGGTTCCAAATGACTGAAAAAATCAAACAAACTATCATTATGAAAGACTGACTCAGCCACCATGGGACTGTGCTCTGCTAGATCAAATCCTAATCCCTGTAACAAAAAAAAGAAAAAGATATAAGGAAATGCATTGGAAATAAATACACACATATATGTAAAAACAAAAATCTAGATTGCAAACAAGTATATTACACACCTGAGAACTTTGTGGATTGTACGATGCTTGGGAAGACAAAGGCGTTGATAGCAGATAAGTTGGCGGGCATGCAAAATTAGCATCGTGCATGAGCAGATTATATCTGGAATTCATTAGTTGTGGCCAATAGGGTATCTTAACATCCTAGTCCATAAAATATTGTTAATAGTTATATGATTGTTATCCCAGGTAGGCAACCCAAGAGGGGGGTGAATTGGGTTATTAAAAATTTTACAATATTAAAATTAACACAATATTTAGAATTTTAACAAATAAAAAAAGACAGAATAATAATTATCAATATAAAAGTAAGAGAGATAGGGAGAGAAAATCAAACACTGAGATTTATAGTGGTTTGGGACGCCAGACCTACGTCTACTCCCTAAGGAACCTCATTGAGAATTTCTTTACTATCAATTGAATAAATACACCACCAAGCTTGTGGATTTGGCATAGGACTTACTCTTATCTATTGAGCCTCACTCAATAATAAATGTCTTACCCTTACAAAATCTCTGACAAAAATAATGAATAAAAATAAGTGATACTTAAACCCTCTTTTACAATAATTCTCTCACAAAGAGTAGATATGAAAGTGTAAGAATAAATGCTACACTTAGATCTGAAAGTGAAAGAGCATAATACAATATACTCAGAATTTTGGAGCGCACATAAATTTTTCTCTCCAAGTTCTTGATTTTTCTCTACACATAACACTTCTATTTATACACAAAAATATACCCGTTGAAGGTAAGACGCTCCTTGCTTACGTCATGGATGACATGGGCACCTTTTCTTTTGTCAAAATATAAATTTTCTTTGTTCACTTTTTCTTTTTGTTTTGTCAAATATGGAGCCACCGCTTTTGTAGACAAAAATCACAACTTTCAAACAAGTAAATTTATTATAATATATATATATGTGTGTGTGTGTGTGTGTGTGTGTGTGTGTGTGAGACATGATACAAAATTCAAACATGAGCCACTGATTTGTAGGCAATTTAAATAATATTATCACATCTTTAAATTCAAATACGGAATTGATTTTGCTCCATCATTATGGACTCCTTGAAGTCAAAAACCACATGAATTTGTGTCTATTCTCTTTTGCAAGCAAATTCAAAGCATTTTGCAACTTTTTTTCTTTTTCATTCTGCAGGCAAAACATCTTCAAAGATTTGTTTATAATGAAAAATTACATAAGTCTTCTCCTTTACTCATTATATTATATTACTTTCAAGACTTTGACTATATATGTAATATTTACACATTTCAATTTAAACAAGCAAGATATGAAAATATTTACTACATCTTTTTCTTCTTTTTTATTATAATATATATATATATATATATGACATGATATAATCAATTGTGTAAAAAATCTAATTGCTGACGTGATGTATTCTATTTATATTATATGCATTATATATAATACGTTAAACAAATATTTGCATACATAGTAAAAAATCTCTTTAAGTAATATTTATGATAGATCTGAACATATATACCATTTTTAAATTTCTGTATATGTTGTAGAGATTTTAAATTAAATATAACCTATCACTCCATATAGATATATCACTTTTGTCAAAAGAAGACAACTTATCAATATCAAATTTATCAAAATAATAAAACCAATCAATATCAAATTTGTCAAAAGATGAATAGTGATCAGCCTAATTTTTCAAAAAGTGAGTACTAAAGTTTTCAAAAATATTTTTTATTTAAATAACATTTAACAAATGTATTATACAATATATATTTTAAACATATAATATTTTGTGTCAAATATTATAAAATATGTATATTATTTACAAATTTTCAATTTATATTTTAGACATCATCAAAATTAAACATATGATTAACAATCTCTCTCTTTTTTATGATGGCAATATTTGTATGAATTTGACACAAAATAAAAATCAGCAAGTTATTTTATAATTTTGCAACATGAAATATTTAAAGCACATGCATGCACAGCAATTCAAAGTCATAATTTTTTCTCCCCCTTTAACATCATCAAAATAAAATATGGAGATAGGAAATAGACACATTTGGTAAAATAATCTGAGATGCCAAAAATATAATAATGGTCCGTAGGTCTTGTCGAGATCATTGTGGAGATTTTGGAGCATCTCGAGCGCACAGTTGACAAACAAAACATTTGAGCAGATATGCATTGAGGATTGGATCGATGGAGTGTATAAAAAGTGACAAGGATGATAGGCAAAGAGACGAAAATAGCAAGTGTTGGAGAGAAAAATTTGTTTTACCTTCATGTGTAATCATGTCATTCCTTACCTTAGCTATCAATGGTTCGGACCTGCATGAGGTGCCTGTAATGCAGGCAAATGGAGGATACTAGTGGTGCAGGTACATGCTATGCCTGTAAATGAGGGTCCTAGTGTTATTGGTAATCGAAATGATATCGATGCTATTAATAATACTATGGCTCTTAGTACACAGGCAATGAGTGCAGTGCCCAATATGGCGCAACGATTACAAGCAAAAGTACAAGAAAATCAACAATGGAGAGATGATGTGTGCTTGTTAAAATAACAACTGGTTAATATGTGTAAGGAGAAGAAAGAGCTAAAAAGGAAAAATGCACAGTTGGAGAATGCGGTGCAATATTATACAGCGGTTATAATGCCGAGACTCACAGAAGTTGAAAATAGAGAGAAGCATGTAAAAGAGGCTCATGAAAAATTGTTGAGAGAAGTGAAACAGAAAAAATCTGTGAAGCGTTCTGAAAACTTACATGTAATCGAGTAAAATTTTCTTCTTTTGAAATAAAATTGCAAGTATTTCTCCTCCCCTTTTTTTATTTTTTTTATTTATATACATTCTATCTTTAAAAAAAAATTTGGTGGTGCAGATAAGAAGTAGTGCAAAAAAATATGTATATACTCCCCCTAAAATTATGCACAGAATATACACACGCCCCCTTTTATTTATTTATTTATTTATTATTATTTTTTGTTTATAATAATTGTGAATCTAAAAATATATGAATCTCTCTCTAAATTAATACACTAAAAATCACATAAATTTGAAGAAACAAATTACCAATCTATAATACCAAAGGCCATTAAGATCCGGCCATAAACAACTATACCAAATGTACTAGCATAAAAGGAGAAAATAAAAATAAAAACAATTTCTTCAGACAAGGTAGAAGCAACCATTATTAAATCTAACAGAGTTTGGAGCATATACAACAAGTAAAAAAATATAACACAGTGCAAAAAGAATTTTAACATGTTGATCGGTGATGACCTTGATGATCGGAGGAAATGGAGAAGATGGTGTAGATTGGTGACGAATTTTTGTAGATCGACAATGGATCTTGATGGATCAGTCACGGATCTTGATAGATCAGTTACGGAACTTGATGGCTCGGTGATGAAACTTGATGAATTGGTAAAGATGGTGATGCAGATTTTGGGTAGAGAAGTGATGGGGCTCAGTAAATTGGTGAGGGATTTGGGTGAATGATAGATGATGTTGTGGATGATGAGGCTGGTTGTAGACGATGATGAGGATGAAGATAGAGTTGGCTGAGGATGAGAGGAAGAAAGGGAGAGCGGCAGAGCGAGCAAGAGAAAGAGAGTGAGGGAGAGAGCGGGTGCGAGAAAAACGGAGTGGGTGAGAGAGAGAGAGAATATATGTATATAATTTATTTTTATTTTTATTATTATTTATAATTATTATTAGAAATATTTTATTTAATTATTTATTTTAAAAAAATTATTTTTAATATAAACATTATATTGGAGTATTTATCATACCAAGTTCTGTTCTAATATAATAAAATTGTTCTTCATTTAGAGGCTTGGTAAATATGTCAGCTAATTGACGATTTGTAGGCACAAATTCAAGTTCAATGTCACCTTTGAGTACATAATCTCTTAGACAATGATGCCTTATTTCAATGTGTTTAGTGCGTGAGTGCTGAATAGGATTTTTTGAAAGGTTAATGGCACTTGTGTTGTCACATTTTATAGGAATACGATCATTGTGAAGTCCAAAATCTTGAAGTTGTTGTTTCATCCAAAACAATTGTGCACAACACCCAGCGGCGGCAATATATTCTACTTCAACAGTTGACAGAGCCACTGAGTTTTGTTTTTTGCAAAACCAAGAAGTGAGTGAGTGTCCAAGAAAATGACAAGTGCCACTAGTGCTTTTTTGGTCAAGTCTACATCCCGCAAAGTCGGCATCTGAGTAACCAAAGAGTTCAAAAGTGGTTCTCTTAGGATACCATAATCTCAAATTTGGAGTACCGACAAGATATTTGAAAATACGTTTGACTGCGGTGATGTGTGACTCTTTCAGTGTGAATTGAAAACGTGGACACACACAAACACTAAACATTATATCAGGCCTACTTGCAGTAAGATAGAGTAAGCAACCAATCATACCTACAGGTTTACCTTGCTCATCTTTGTCGATTTTTATTGATGTGCTCATTGGAGTTGCTGTAGATTTTGATGATTCCATTTCAAACCTTTTGAGTAGATCCTTGATATATTTTGTTTGATTTAAATGGATTCCATCATTAGTTTGTTTAATTTGTAGACCAAGGAAGTAATTTAATTCCCTCATCATACTCATTTCAAATTCACCCTACATATCTTTAGCAAACTCTTTGCACAAATTTTCATTAGTAGCACCAAAAATGATATCATCAACATAAATTTGAACAATTTGCATATCTTCCTTTTTGATTTTTATAAAAAGTGTTGTATCAATTTTTCCTCTACAAAAACTCTTGTCAAGTAGAAAATGACTCAATCTTTCATACCAAGCTCAAGAAGCTTGTTTTAAGCCATATAAGGCTTTTAAAAGTTTGAAAACATAATCCAGGTATTTATGATTTTCAAAACCGGGAGGTTGTTTAATATAAACTTCTTCTGAAATGTACCCATTTAAAAAAGCACTTTTAACATCCATTTGATATAATTTAAAATCTTTAAAACATGCAAAAGCAAGTAACATTCTAATAGCTTCAAGTCTAGCAACTTGTGCAAAAGTTTCATCAAAATCAATGCCTCTTCTTGATTATAACCTTGAACTACTAATCTAGCTTTATTTTTAGTAACAACGCTAGATTCATCCAATTTATTTCGAAAAACCCATTTTGTACCAATAACGGGATGATCCTTAGGACGAGGAGTTAAAAACCAAACTTCATTCCTTTCAAATTGATTTAATTCTTCTTGAATTGCTAAAATCTAATTTTCATCATTTTCAGCTTCTAAAAACGGTTTTGGTTCAATTTGTGAAACAAACGCTAAGTTACCACAAACATTTCTAACAGAGGAACGAGTTTTTATACCTTCCGCTGCATCCCCTATGATGAGGTCTTTGAGGTGGCCATGAGCATACTTCTATTTTTTTGGTAAATTTGAGTCGTTTTGTAGAATATCATATATTTCTTGAAGTTTCTCCATTGTTATTTCTTCTTCATGTTCATGTAGTGGATTTTCTTCATTTTCCTTTATGTAAATGCACTCCATGCTTGGTTGATTTTCTACAATATCATTACTTACAAGATTCTTAGAAATAATGTTGTTAGATTCATCAAAAACAACATGCACAGATTCTTTAACAAATAGAGTTCTTTTATTGAATACTCTATAAGTTTTACTAGGCATAGAATAACCAAGAAATATAGCTTCATCCGATTTAACATCAAATTTTTCTAAGTTAGCTTTATTGTTATTTAATACAAAGCATTTACAACCAAAACCACGCAAGTGACTAATATTAGGTTTTCTACCTTTCCAAAATTCATAAGGGGTTTTCTTAAGAATAGGTCTAATCATGGCATGGTTTATAACATGGCATGTGAAAACCCATATTTAAATTATTCTTAAAAGAAAATTAATTAATTAATTAATTTTATTCAGAATCTACCTAAAATATATAATAGTGTAAAAAAAAAAAAGTTTTAAATTAACCCAATTCAATCACTAACAAAGACCTTATTAAGAATAAAATTTTTGCGGATTATTAGTAAAAAAAAAAAAAAAGAATCAGATTCGGTGGCAGAAATATGCCACATGCTAACTTGCATGTAAGCTTGGTAAATTTTACCACACCATGACTCTTGGGTGGAGTAGATTTGTGGCAGAGAATAACAAAAAGAAAGAGAGAGAGAGAGAGCTCTGCCTCTATATACCCAAGAAGGACTAAACTTATTCTCATATACAAACAAAAGAAGGCAGAAGTATATACGAGCGATGAGAGATTCAGTAGAAGGAAAAGAAGAGAGGAAGGTTAAGGAAGCAAAATTTTTCTACCATTTCATCACCCATTTGAATCCTACTATTAAGTAAGAATACCCTCTCAACCCTCTCATTTCTTTTTATTAGTGAAGTTTTCAGATTATGTCCTTGTGATTAAAATGACTACTCATAAATAGAAATTTTATATATATGTGTAGGAATTTTGTGATGTGTATATCAAGTGCTTGAAGATGTTGATAGTCTTAAAATCATCTTGTTATTGTAAAGAAATAAGTTTGCATGTGTAGTTTATACATTTAAAGAGAAGATTGAAAATAATTAATCTGTTTTGAATCTGCCAGAATGTTGCCCGAATTTTTAGAAACTTTTATACTCAAAATTTCGAGATGATTTCTTCTACAAAGTTGTTGATAATGATGTCTAATTCATCCAGGAATTTTGGCAACAATTTTTAAGCTTTCTACGAAATTATACAAAATTTTAACTAAATCTGAAACTGTGTTGAAAATAATCTGTTTTGAATCTGTCAAAATGTTTGTCCGAATTTTTAGACAATTTTATAGTCAAAATTTCGAGATGATTGCTTCTACAAAGTTGTTGATAATGATGTCTAGTTCATCCAGGAATTTTGGAAACAATTTTTGAGCTTTCTACGAATTTATTCAACATTTTAACTAAATCTGAAACTGTGTTGAAAATAATCTATTTTAAATCTGCCAGAATGTTTGCCTGAATTTTTAGACAATTTTACACTCAAAATTTCGAGATTATTTCTTCTACAAAGTTGTTGATAATGATGTCTAATTCATCCAGGAATTTTGGTAACAATTTTTGAGTTTTCTATGAATTTATACAAAATTTTAACTAAATCTGAAACTGTGAGACAAATTTTACTATGTATTTCTCAAATTTATGTAAAATTCTATACTAAGCCAAATCTGGTAATTTCTAACTAAAAGATGAAATTTGAGAAGTCTAATTTCATGATAAATTTTTAGATTATGAATTTGATCTATAAATTTAAGCATGGAATTAATATAAGAAAATGTGACAAATCTGTGTCATAAAAATTGCTAGAAATTTTACAGGATTATTTACATCTTCTTTTTTTGAAATTCTTTTTGAAAAGTGACTTAAACATCCCTATTGAGTATTCTGTTCAATTGCACGAATTTTAGGATTGTGTAAATAATTTATTTATAATTTTTAAGACCTAAGTTACAATCTGAAATTTTCTGGACAGGATAAAATCATCATTTCAATATTGTGTTGGTCTAATCCATCAACTATTATAAATTAGTAATCCATGTATGGGTGTGTTGTGATTTATTTAATATTGTGCTAGTCTAATTTGGTAAATAAAAAATTTGTGCATGTGTGTAATTATGGTTTATTTCTTATATTAGTATTTAACTATGTTGTGACGTTGTGTGTGAACTTGTAGTTTTATTTTGTTGGATTTTGACTATGTAAGAATTTAAAACTTCCTAATTAGTAGTTAAAATTTTATCTAGCAAGTTATTGTTATTTAAATCTTATGACGTTTCAAAAAAAAATTTGGGACGTCACATAGCATGTAGTGTTAACAGCTTCCGTCCAAAAATATTTAGGCAAATTATTTTCACAAAGCATAGTACGAGCCATTTCTTCAAGAGTTTTATTTTTTCTTTCAACTACTCCATTTTGTTGAGGAGTTCTAAGGGCAGAAAAATTATGATCAATTCCAAACTCATCACAAAATATAATAAAATCATCATTTTCAAATTCTCTACTATGATCACTTCTAATACTACAAATATTAAGATTTTTTTCATTTTAAATTCTTTTACAAAGTCTTGAAAAATTATAAAAAGTTTCATTTTTATGTGCTAAAAATAATACTCATGTATATCTAGTATAATCATCAACACAAACAAGAGCATACGATTTTCCTCCTACACTTAATGTTCTAGATGATCCGAATAAATCAATATGCAACAGTTGAAGCGGTTTAGGAGTTGAAACGATATTTTTGAATTTAAAAGAAATTCTAGTTTGTTTCCCAAATTGGCATGCATCACAAAGTTTGTCTTTTTCAAAAATAATTTTTGGTAAACCAATAATTAACTCATTTTTTGAAAGTTTGGAAATTAAATTAAAATCAGCATGTCCTAATCTTCTATGCCAAAGCCAACCATTATCATTTATAGCAGATAAACATTTAATATTAAAATGAGAAGACAAATCATGCAAATCAAACACATATAGATTCTCATATCTATAACCTACAAATAAAGTTTTGTTTTCTAGGGTGTTTTCAATAGTGCAATGAGTTTTCTCAAAAATAACTCTATAACTTTTATCACATAATTGACTAATACTAAACAAGTTATGTTTTAAACCTTCAACAAATAAAATATTTTCAATAATAGGAGAGGGATTTTTACTAATACTTCCTACACCAATGATTTTACCCTTGCTATTGTCGCCAAATGTCACATATCCGCCATCCTTTGATTGGAGTGTGGCGAACATAGCTTTATTTCCAGTTATGTGCCTCGAACATGCACTGTCGAGATACCATCTATCGTTACTGGAATTTGTCTTGAAACATACCTACAAAAATTTGATTTTTCTATTGGTACCCATTTTTTCTTGGGTCCATAAAAGTTAGAATTTGACATTCTTGAGATGTCCTTAGGGACCCATATCTTTTTTATTTTAGCAAAAAGATTTCTTTTAACAGGAGATGAAGGTGAAATATGACCTTTTGTTCCACAAAAATGACATGTGAGATGAGAGTGCTTAGAAAATGCATACAGAAAGTCATTTTTGACAGTTTTTACTTTTGAAAAAGGTTTATATCTAATTCCGGCTCTACCAAAAGTACGGTTTGATTTTTAAGAATTTTATCTAAAGTCTCTCCACCTTGAGTGAATTTTGAAAAAGTATTTTTCAAGTCTTCAATATTTTCTTTCAAAATAATTTGCTCCTTTTTTAAAAACTCATTTTGTTTTTGCAATACAACTAAATGTTTTTCAGAAATTGAAGACTCTTTTCGAGTTAAAATCTCATTTTCCTTTTTTCATTATCATGGCTTCATTTTCTAAAACATTTATCTTAAAAGTTAATGATTCATTTTCTTTTGATAAACTTGAAATCACTTTCTTTTGACAATTAACTTTCAAACTAAGTTTCTTAAATTCAGCATGTAATTCATCAAAAGCTAATTGTAATTCATCAAATGTAAAGGATTCGTCATTTACCTCATTTTCGTTTCCAAGTGCCATTAAGCATAGGTTAGCAACCTCATTTTTACAAACTTCGGTTTTTGTGTCGCTTTCATCGCTATCTTCTCCCCATGCTACAATCATAACTTTCTTCTTGTCCTTCTTGAATTTTTTCTTAAGTTCCGGACATTCTGATTTGTCGTGACCAGGTCTGTTGCATTCATAGCAGGTAACTTCAGATTTTTTGTGATTTTCTCCTCTTTGAAAATCCCTGTTGTTGAAGTCTTTTCTAAAAAAAATTTGTACGCCTTGTTTCTTTCTCACAAACCTTTGGAACTTTTTAGTGATGAATGTTATTTCCTCATCCGCATCTGAATCATCTTCCTCATCCTCTTGATTTTTCGAGATGGATTTGAAGGCTATTCATTTCTTCTTGTTGTTGTCCTTCTCTTCCTTTCCTTCTTGCATTATGAGCTCATGAGTTAAGAGAGATCTCATTAACTCATCTAGACTTAGCTTTGATAAATCCTTGGCTTCGGTAATGGCAATGACTTTTGTCTCCCAACTTTTTGGCAATGACTTAAGCACTTTTCTTACAATTTCAGCATTAGTATATATTTTTCCTAGAGAAGTTAAACCATTAATAAAATCAATAAAGCGAGTAAACATTTGAGAAATAGTCTCATCAGGCTTCATTTTAAAGAGTTCATAATTATGGACTAACAAACTGACTCTAGATTCTTTAACTTGTTCGGTTCCTTCATGAGTCATTATAAGATTGTCCCAGATTTCTTTTGCAGTTTTACATGTGGAAATTTTGTTAAATTCATTGGCATCTAAGGCGCAATACAACATGTTTGTGGCTTTTACATTAATTTGGGCCATTCTACTATCTGATTCATTCCACTCATCTTCAGGTTTTGGTACCCTAAGTCCATCTACGATTTTGGTAGGAATTTTTAGACTATTGCAAATAATTTTTCAGCATTCATAATCATTAGATTGAACATGTATGGTCATCCTAGTTTTCCAATAGCTAAAATTTGTACCGCTAAATAGTGGTGATCTATTAGATACTTGTCCCTTAAGTAAGGAATAACTAGGGTTGCCATGATCTACTCTAAGACGGTTAAGTCACACAAATTAGAGTCTAGGCTCTGATACCAATTGTTATCCCAGGTAGGCAACCCAAGAGGGGGGTGAATTGGGTTATTAAAAATTTTACAATATTAAAATTAACACAATATTCAGAATTTTAACAAATAAAAAAAGACAAAATAATAATTATCAATATAAAAGTAAGAGAGATAGGGAGAGAAAATCAAACACTGAGATTTATAGTAGTTCGGCACGTCAGGCCTACATCCACTCCCTAAGGAACCTCCTTGAGAATTTCTTCACTATCAATTGAATAAATACACCACCAAACTTGTGGATTTGGCACAAGACTTACTATTATCTATTGAGCCTCACTCAACAATAAATGCCTCACCCTTACAAAATCTCTGACAAAAATAATGAATAAAAATAAGTTGTACTTGAACCCTCTTTTACAATAATTCTCTCACAAAGAATAGATATGAAAGTGTAAGAACAAAGGCTACACTTAGATCTGAAAGTGAAACAGCATAATACAATATACTCAGAATTTTGGAGCACACATAAATTTTTCTCTTCAAGTTCTTGATTTTTCTCCAGACACAACACTTCTATTTATACACAAAAATATACCCGTTGGAGGTAAGACGCTCCTTGCTTACGTCATGGATGACATGGGCACCTTTTCTTTTGTCAAACTATAAATTTTCTTTGTTCACTTTTTCTTTTTGTTTTGTCAAATATGCAGCCACCGCTTTTGTAGACAAAAATCACAACTTTCAAACAAGCAAATTTATTATAATATGTGTGTGTGTGTGTGTGTGTATGTGTGACATGATACAAAATTCAAACATGAGCCACCGATTTGTAGGCAATTTGAATAATATTATCACATCTTTGAATTCAAATAGAAACTTGATTTTGCTCCATCATTATGGACTCCTTGAAGTCAAAAACCATATGAATTTGTATCTATTCTCTTTTGCAAGCAAATTCAAAGCATTTTGCAACTTTTTTTCTTTTTCATTCTACAGGCAAAACATCTTCAAAGATTTGTTTACAATGAAAAATTACATAAGTCTTCTCCTTTAATCATTATATTATATTACTTTCAAGACTTTGACTATATATGTAATATTTACACATTTGAAAAATTATTTGCTACATCTTTTTCTTCTTTTTTATTATAATATATATATATATGTGACATGATATAATCAATTGTGTAAAAAATCTAATTGCTCACGTGATGTATTCTATTTATATTATATGCATTATATAGAATACGCTAAACAAATATTTGCATACATAGTAAAAAATCTCTTTAAGTAATATTTATGATAGATCTGAACATATATACCATTTTTAAATTTCTGTATATGTTGTAGAGATTTTAAATTAAATATAACCTATCACTCCATGTAGATATATCACTTTCGTCAAAAGAAAACAATTTATCAATATCAAATTTATCAAAATAATAAAACCAATCAATATCAAATTTGTCAAAAGATGAATAGTGATCAGCCTAATTTTTCAAAAAGTGAATACTAAAGTTTTCAAAAATATTTTTTATTTAAATAACATTTAACAAATGTATCATACAATATATATTTTAAACATATAATATTTTGTGTCAAATATTATAAAATATGTATATTATTTACAAATTTTCAATTTATATTTTAGACATCATCAAAATTAAACAACATGATTAACAATGATCATTATGTACTTAAGTAATATGATTTCTGTAATGACCCGGACCTGTATGACGTAATTACCAGTACCTAATTATGTGTTTATATGATTTAATTGAAGAATATCTGTTGAATTGGGAAATATCTGTTGAAATGACAACTTCGGGACTGAAATCGATGACCGTAATGAATTCAGAAAATGAAATTGAACATGTCTACGTGCTACCGGGAATTTTTAGAACCATCTGAATCGATAAATTGAAGACTGAAATCTGTCTGATTCGTAATGCCTTGTTTGACTCCAAGTTTTTGGACACAAATTGCTTTATTTGATATATATGGATAAATATGGTTATAAGATAAGGATGTTTGACCTCTTGACTCAAACAAAAGAGAGAAAAATCTAAGGGAGAGAGAGGAGTGAATTCGTGGAGAGAGAGAGAGGAGAAACGTGAGAAAGGGGAAAGCAAGAGAGAAGAAGAGGAGAGAAAAGGAATTCAAGGCTAGATCTCCTCCAAACCAAAGAATTAAGGTAAGATTTCATGAAATTGCTTGTTGATCCTTAATATTTAGCATGTTGATCTCAAGGTTATGGATTAAAATGGAATGATTCATGGTTATTTTGCATGTTTGAGGAAGAGACTCCATGGCTATAGAGATAGGAAGTTTGTATGTATATGTTCATGGATTTCCATCTTAATTTATGAGTTGATCTTGTTATAAGCTATGTGGGATGTGAATTGAAGACTTAATAATTAAATTATGATGTTTATCAAGTATCTTGAGATGAAATTGGGAGGGGTTTTGCAAAAGGGAAGAAAAGGATGAGATGGAGAAGAAGAACCAGAGTTTCAGAATTTCGCAGGGTGCGCTCGAGCGGAGGGGAGCCCGCTCGAGCGGAGAAATCCATCTCTCAGCAGTTTTGGGGAAATTGTACTGGCCGCTCGAGCGGCCAAAGTTGCGCTCGAGCGGGAAGGCTTATTTTCAGGAAAGTTTGGCAAGTTGCTCCACATGATTTTTAACGTATTAATGGCCTTATTTAACATCTTATGAGCATGAATTGAAGTAAAGGAAGATTAGATTGAGCATGAAAAATGAATATGAAAGAATGTTAAGGCATGAATGATATAATGTATGATGTTGATGATGAATGGTAAGAATATGTTATATTGTTGATGTTACAGGGCAACGTGAAGACCGTGCACTCGGTATCAAGAATCACTGTAAGTAACATTTTTGTAAAGATATGTTATTATGAATTATGTTCAATGATAACTGTTATGATATGAATATGATGATGTTTTACGTGAATGAATGTCTTGATTGCGAATCTAGTATGGCATCCATAGTAGTTGAAGTCGTGGGGGCGAGAACATGCAGGCCCATGCGCTTTAGTCATGGGGGACGGCATGGAGGGACAAGCCCACGACCAGTTTACGAGATCTCGGTATGTGTTTAATCGGTGTCCGGGACCGGTTACTCTAGTCGTTTGTCGACACATGATATGTTATGTTATGTTATGTCCTATGGAGTATGCCATTACGTATGTTCAATATGAGGACTGATTATGATTATGAATGTTTTATTACGGTTTTATATAAAATGTTAGACTTCATTCACTAACCCCTTTACGTTACTGTTACTTGCTGGGCTTTAGCTCACCCCCGTATATATGTATTTATAGGTGAGCAGCCGGGAAGTCAAGCCTAGGCGGAGTTCTAGCTGAGCCGCCGTTTTGTAAGCCAACCAGAGTTTTGGATGCCTCAGAGCTGGGGCTAGGCCTGGAAGGCCGTTTTGTGAGCTTTTGTCTTGTTTTTGTTGTACTTTGTGAACATTGCAACTGAGTTGTATATATGGTGGATGATCATGTTATGTACAGTAGTGGGTAATTAACATCATTTTGGCATGTATATACTTGTTCATATTTATGCACAGCTCTTTGGACTATTTGTTGTATGTTGTCGCTTCCGCGAGCCCCTATTAATTATGTTATGTACAGTAAGGCCTGTGGTAATCTAGGATTACTGGCCGGTCTCGTCACCAAACTTCTAGGGGCGGGTTTGGGGCGTGACAGAATGGTATCAGAGCGCACGAGTTATCTACCCACACACGTGTCCATATGAGCTGTTAGGTGCATTAGAATAGAAATAGAGCATGGCATGAGCATATGTGCATGTGTGAGTGTGTCTTCATGAATATATGGAAATGAGAACAATGAATATGAGAAACAAGAACTGAATGATGATGAGTCAGTAAAGGAAACAGTATATGGAAAATGAAATGTGCTTTGCTATGGTTCTATAGACAAATGGAAGACACCAATGCTAGAAACGTAGATGAGACTGAATCCTCGGATGCTAGAATGACTCGATTAGAAAGAATGGTAGAGGCTTTAACAGGGTTGGTAAGACAACAACTAGAACAAGGTCAACAACCACCACAAAGACAGCCATTTCCACCTCCTCCTCCACCACCGGTGCAAATGGAACAAATGAACAATGATGATGTTATCAGTTTAACACAGAAATACAAGAAACTGAAACCGCCAGAGTTTGCAGGGGGAATTGAACCCTTAAAGGCAGAGGCCTGGGTCTTGGAAACAGAAAAGATTTTTGAAGTATTTCCGTGTAATGACGTGTATAAAGTGTTGTTGGCAACGTTTACTCTCACAGAGGAAGCTCGAAGATGGTGGATGCTCGTGCGAGGGGAGCATAGGGACTTGACATGGAGCCGGTTCAAGGAGATGTTTTATGAAAAATACTTCCCACAATGCATGCGAGACAGAAAAATTTCTGAGTTTGAACAGTTTAAACAAGGCACAATGTCAGTAGCAGAGTATGAAGCAAAATTTACAGAATTAGCTCGTTATGCCCCACATATGGTTGACACAGAATATAAAAAGGCCAGAAAATTTGAGGGTGGATTGCACGTGGAGGTACTTGACCGAGTAAATGTATTGAAGCTGGAAAAGTATGTTGATGTGCTTGACAGAGCCTTGATGGCTGAAACAAATATTGCGGCTTTGAAGACATCTCAATTAATGACCATGACTGAAGGAGAAAACAAGAAATTCAAGAAGCAGAAAATAGAAATGACTGGTGAATCAGTGGCCTCCGTGAATGATAAATCAAACTTAACCATTAATGATAATGCAAAGGGAGGTGTGCCTACCTGTAAAGACTGTGGGAAGCAACATTGGGGTGTTTGTCGCCGTGGAACTGGGGTCTGTTACAAATGTGGACAGAGGGGACACATAGCTAAAGTTTGCCCACAAGTGTATTCAAGAAATGAGAAATCCATGGCTAGTGGAGTTAACCCAACAACGACGCCAAAGGCAACTACAATAGCTACCTCCGAGGGGAATACCGTGAGACAGGCAAGAGTTTACTCCTTAATTTCAGATAAGACGCAGGAGACAGGCAAAGCGAAGACAGGTACAATTACTTATCTACTCCACTGTTAATGTTGTTACCTATGCAATGGAGAATTTTGAACATGAATATAATCGAAATGATGTTAGAACAGATAACTATGATTATGATGGAATAACTTCCCTTTGCTATTACCTTTGCCATGGACTGTTATCGTTACGTTTGACTTGAACGTTATAGAATTTGTTAGTTGACGTCAGCATGTGTGAAATATGTTTATTATATGTCGGACTGCTATGGGATGGATGCATGAACTATTTGAGTAATTGAATAGAACCGTTGAATTATCCTCTTGACATAATGACACTTCTGTGAACTAGTGAATGATTACGGAATGAATAATGACACATGACTACGATTATTGATTGGGATTTGATTTCTGATGGGAATTCAGCCAGGATAAGAAAAGTTTGGAGGACCAAACTTCTTAAGGTGGGGAGAATGTAATGACCCGGACCTGTATGACGTAATTACCAGTACCTAATTATGTGTTTATATGATTTAATTGAAGAATATCTGTTGAATTGGGAAATATCTGTTGAAATGACAACTTCGGGACTGAAATCGATGACCGTAATGAATTCAGAAAATGAAATTGAACATGTCTACGTGCTACCGGGAATTTTTAGAACCATCTGAATCGATAAATTGAAGACTGAAATCTGTCTGATTCGTAATGCCTTGTTTGGCTCCAAGTTTTTGGACACAAATTGCTTTATTTGATATATATGGATAAATATGGTTATAAGATAAGGATGTTTGACCTCTTGACTCAAACAAAAGAGAGAAAAATCTAAGGGAGAGAGAGGAGTGAATTCGTGGAGAGAGAGAGAGGAGAAACGTGAGAAAGGGGAAAGCAAGAGAGAAGAAGAGGAGAGAAAAGGAATTCAAGGCTAGATCTCCTCCAAACCAAAGAATTAAGGTAAGATTTCATGAAATTGCTTGTTGATCCTTAATATTTAGCATGTTGATCTCAAGGTTATGGATTAAAATGGAATGATTCATGGTTATTTTGCATGTTTGAGGAAGAGACTCCATGGCTATAGAGATAGGAAGTTTGTATGTATATGTTCATGGATTTCCATCTTAATTTATGAGTTGATCTTGTTATAAGCTATGTGGGATGTGAATTGAAGACTTAATAATTAAATTATGATGTTTATCAAGTATCTTGAGATGAAATTGGGAGGGGTTTTGCAAAAGGGAAGAAAAGGATGAGATGGAGAAGAAGAACCAGAGTTTCAGAATTTCGCAGGGTGCGCTCGAGCGGAGGGGAGCCCGCTCGAGCGGAGAAATCCATCTCTCAGCAGTTTTGGGGAAATTGTACTGGCCGCTCGAGCGGCCAAAGTTGCGCTCGAGCGGGAAGGCTTATTTTCAGGAAAGTTTGGCAAGTTGCTCCACATGATTTTTAACGTATTAATGGCCTTATTTAACATCTTATGAGCATGAATTGAAGTAAAGGAAGATTAGATTGAGCATGAAAAATGAATATGAAAGAATGTTAAGGCATGAATGATATAATGTATGATGTTGATGATGAATGGTAAGAATATGTTATATTGTTGATGTTACAGGGCAACGTGAAGACCGTGCACTCGGTATCAAGAATCACTGTAAGTAACATTTTCGTAAAGATATGTTATTATGAATTATGTTCAATGATAACTGTTATGATATGAATATGATGATGTTTTACGTGAATGAATGTCTTGATTGCGAATCTAGTATGGCATCCATAGTAGTTGAAGTCGTGGGGGCGAGAACATGCAGGCCCATGCGCTTTAGTCATGGGGGACGGCATGGAGGGACAAGCCCACGACCAGTTTACGAGATCTCGGTATGTGTTTAATCGGTGTCCGGGACCGGTTACTCTAGTCGTTTGTCGACACATGATATGTTATGTTATGTTATGTCCTATGGAGTATGCCATTACGTATGTTCAATATGAGGACTGATTATGATTATGAATGTTTTATTACGGTTTTATATAAAATGTTAGACTTCATTCACTAACCCCTTTACGTTACTGTTACTTGCTGGGCTTTAGCTCACCCCCGTATATATGTATTTATAGGTGAGCAGCCGGGAAGTCAAGCCTAGGCGGAGTTCTAGCTGAGCCGCCGTTTTGTAAGCCAACCAGAGTTTTGGATGCCTCAGAGCTGGGGCTAGGCCTGGAAGGCCGTTTTGTGAGCTTTTGTCTTGTTTTTGTTGTACTTTGTGAACATTGCAACTGAGTTGTATATATGGTGGATGATCATGTTATGTACAGTAGTGGGTAATTAACATCATTTTGGCATGTATATACTTGTTCATATTTATGCACAGCTCTTTGGACTATTTGTTGTATGTTGTCGCTTCCGCGAGCCCCTATTAATTATGTTATGTACAGTAAGGCCTGTGGTAATCTAGGATTACTGGCCGGTCTCGTCACCAAACTTCTAGGGGCGGGTTTGGGGCGTGACAGAATGGTATCAGAGCGCACGAGTTATCTACCCACACACGTGTCCATATGAGCTGTTAGGTGCATTAGAATAGAAATAGAGCATGGCATGAGCATATGTGCATGTGTGAGTGTGTCTTCATGAATATATGGAAATGAGAACAATGAATATGAGAAACAAGAACTGAATGATGATGAGTCAGTAAAGGAAACAGTATATGGAAAATGAAATGTGCTTTGCTATGGTTCTATCTCATGCCTAGGTTTTAACCTACTTCCACCCTTGTGTCCGCCCTCTTTCTTTTTTAAGCCCTTAGCTCGTGCAAAGTTTGGATCAACTACAAATTCTTTGGTACCCACTTCAATATTGCCTCCACTACCAGAAGCGCTTGAGCCGTCTAATGAAGTCATCATATTGTCTACCTTTGCACACAAATCCCTAAGAGTTTCATTAACTAATTGATAGACATGTTTGCATTCAGATGATCGAGCTGCTAGTTTTACCATTCTAGGACAAAGATCTCTATAGCGTGTTGCTATCACCAACTTAGAGTCATTCTTAACCACTGTAATTGTTTCCTCAATTGCACAATCCTTCGCATCTAGTCTCTATCGCCCTAATATATATCTTTTAGAAATTTCCATAATATTCATTCTATCAAGCGCCTTAATTGCATGACTACATAAAATTCCAAAACTCTTAAATTTTCGACAAGTGCAATGAATTTCTTGACAAATATTGTCTCATTCTGACTCATTAACTTCCACATTACCTTTCACAATATACTCTCTATCCTCTCCATATAAGCCAATCACATATGTTACTTCTCTTCCTAATGCATGTCATCGCTTTACTTGACAACAAAGGGATGTGTCTAACTCATTATGAAATAAGTCAAAGATAGAAGGGATATACAACTTAGTAACTTGAATTAACATGGGGGACATTTTCAACTTTATTCTCGGCAATTGTTGTCTTGAATCGTATATGGTTTTTACTTCTTCATACCGCTTATCCATAACAACTTGATTGAAGTGTGTAAAAAATTGAACAATGTTATGGTCAACTTTTAAATGCCTCTTTAATTCTACATTCAAGCTTTCACTAAGTTGAGTGTTTCGTATTCCTGCAGTATATACCAACTTCATATATACATGCGCTGACTTCTCTCTAAGTTCCCAAGTCTTCTTTGTCTATAAGTTATCTTGCAAGTTATATTTATGAATAAAAAAATCTCAAACTTCAACCAACTCATGCTTATCCTCATACCCAAAAATGCAAGTTTTGAAATCGCAACCAAATTTTAAACCACCCTTGAATAAGTAGCCTAAATGCTTCAAAGCATTTTGCATTAGGTGAAAAGTGCACAATCCATGAAATACCTCGGGCATGATTTTAGAAATTGCCTTAGCCATTGCTTGATCTTGATCTATGAAAAAACTAACAGGCTTTCTCCCTGACATTACATGCAAGAAAGTTTCAAATAACCACTTAAATGATGTTGCAGTTTCATCATATAATAATACAGCACCAAAAATCACAATCACTTTGAAGTGGTTAAAGCCAGTAAATAAAACAAGTGGACGATACTCTTTGTTTGTTCAGAATGTTGTGTCAAATGACACAACATCACCGAAAATGCCATAATCTGTAATCATCTAATGATTAGCCCAAAAAATGTTAGTAATCATCTCATCAACATCCAACTAAAATGCAAAGTAAAAATATGGATTTTTAATGACTTGTTGCTGGAAATATCTCAACAAACTTCCTGCTTCACCATATTGCAAGTTTCGTTGCCTTTTTGCACGCAAGTAAGTTTTTTTGTCCTCTCACGTGAACCCTACAAATTCATTCCCCCCCGCTAAGGCACTAATAAGATCATGTGATGCCTTAAGTGATATACTAGTATCATCAGCTACATCGACATTTATACCCTAAGCATCACACTACTTTCTCTGATATGGCATCATATGCGTACATTGAGGAATATGCAAAAGGTGGTTGTGATTATTATCAAACTTCATCAGAACCCATTTTGACAAGTCTTGTCTAAAAGATATATGCATGAATGCATTACATTTCGTTCTTGTATTATTATCATTAAACTTCATCAGAACCCATTTTGACAAGTCCCATCTAAAAGATATATACATGAATGCATTGCATTTCGTTATTGTCTCATGTTGAGGATGTTTTATTATTATGTACCGTTTATCTTTTTCCTTTTCTCCCTCCTTACAACAAACAAACTTTCTATTAATCATGATACCATCTTTTCTTATTTTTTGTATGGTAATCTCTTCTAATACTAAATTCTACAATCCTTCCATATTCATTGTGGAATTCTTGGCCAACTCCTTAAGTGCACCATCTTCTATTTCAGCACTACTGAATATAAAGTCTAATAATAATAAAAATAGCACAAAAGTAACATCAACAATAAGATTAATTACCACAATCATGTTCAAAATCTGTAGATAGAAAGTATTGGTCCTTGGAAATCAGATAGAACAATAGACCAATAGTCTATTGTCAAAAAATGCTTTGTATTTAGTGAAAAGTCTCTCAAGATCTATTTATTTTTGTATTTTTCTTGTATTTTAAGAGTATTTGTTAGCAAAATTTTGAAATAATTGTGACCATATATATTAAATGATGGAACTTGTCATAAAAAACAACAAAGGAACATATGTGAGAACCAAAATGCAACATAACACAGCTAGGATTTGTGAGGGGAAGCCAATTACTATATCAAGATTTCAAAGAGCACTGGAAGCTTATTTAAAATTAAAAATTGATAATTAAAAAATCAAAATCAAAATCAAAAGCCTCTGTTCCTTAAACTATAGGAATTAAATTACTTGTTTAAAAACTTACAAAAACATTATTATGTTTGTTTGGTTACATTGCTAATGTAACTGTTAATTAATATTCTTAAAAATTACTAATTGAAGTCTTCATGAAAGGTACTGACATACATCATAACAAATTCTTATATATATCAAATTGTGAAGTTAATTTAACAGAGCATCAATCCCTAATCCAAAACACAATAACACATTCCTATAATAACAGAGCATCAATTTGAATTAAAAAAGATCATAAATTTTTTTAACTTACATTATGTGAAAAGATAATGAAAATGCCAACATTTAAATCACCATATACAATAACAAATTCTTATACATATCAAATTGTGAAATTAATTTAACATAGCATCAATCCCTAATCCAAAACACAATAACACATTTCTACAATAACAGAGCATCAATTTGATACAAATCACCATATACATACACATATCAGAATCCTATAATATTATATTAAAATCCCCAATCCAAAACACAATCTCCATTTGATATGAAAATAAATCACCATATATATATATATACATAACAGATTGTAATAAATACAAAAATATATATATATATATATTTTTTCAAACATGAGTGAAGATTCTTACATGGCAAATAAGCAACCTCAATGACAATAGTGATGGTGGAGCTACGGTACAACAATGGCGGAGGACCATCGAGGAATGTCGGGGCAAATGGTGGAGGCACGGTGGAGGAACGACCGAGTAATAGTGGAGAGATGGCAGACAACCCAAACCCTTCCCACTTCTAACAGACCCACGTTTTGGCTTGAATCATTGTTTCGTATTTTACTTATAGTAGATTGTAAAACAAAAATTTATGCTGGAATACAGATTGTAATAAATATAATATATGTCCAAAATATTAATGAGTTGTCTAAGTAGCACAATGGCTGAAGAGTCTTTTTCTCTCCAACTTTGTGACACCCTGAACGTTTAATTAAATATCACATAAATATTTATAGTTATATATAATTGTGAGTGTATGTGATAATATATTATTAAATAAATAATAATAAATACAAAATCTAATTTGGCATTGGATTATCAAATATGGGATTAATTAGAGATTATTATTTAGGGCCAAATTAACAAAAATATGAAATTAGAATACTAGTTGGGCCAACTTAAAGTTAAAGATAGTAAATAAATAAATATAAAAGTAAGAGTAAATAAATAATAATAATATTAATAAGCTTACTATTGAGATAAGGCCAATCAGTTACTTGTCATTAATTAGTAGATTATAATCTCTTAGGAGAGATGGTTAGATGCCATCTGTACCACTTAGCTTTAGGAAGAACGAGTCACCCTGTGTAGGCATCATGAGTTTATATGTATATAAGAAGTTGGGGGAGAACTGCGACAGAGGTAAAGGAATGAGGGAAAATAAGAGAGTGAAATAAAGAGAGACCGAAAGGAGGAAGAACAGTTTCGAAAAGAAACCCATGGATATGTTTGTTTGAATTTTAGAAAATATTTGACTATGACCTTATAAACAATTATATTTTGTAAGTACCACCACGGGAGTCTCATGCCTTGGGGGACTTAAATAACCATTGGCCTCTGTTTGATCACTTTGTGGTCCTTTGCTTGTCATGGATCCATTGACCTCTGTTCTGACTGTCATTTCTGTGACCTCTGTTCTGTTCTGTTCTGTACCATGGTTACGATTATTTATTTACATAATTTCTGTATTTCAGTTTCTACCACTTAAATGATTTATTTATCAAATTGAGTTATGTAAATGTTTTGGCTTAACTAACTATCCATGGTTATTTTTTATTCTCTATACTCTTGACATAATATTTCTCACTCTGCTGTGTGCTTATAGCTGTTACCGTTTCAGGTGATGAGATGTAAGGAAAACCCATAACCTCGTATAGTGGAACTTGAGCAAGAAATTGATGTAGATCCGTTAAATTATTTTTCTTTTATTTTCTTCCTGTCATTTTTTTTTCCTGATGGTCGATTGTTGCATAATAAAATAATAAAAACCTATGGATGCATTTTTTTTAAAAAATAGTAGAATGAAGTAATTTCTTGTTTAATTATTTTTATTTTCGCTTGTGCAATTTAATTTTCTACGAATAGAATAAGTTAGTAAGTTGTGATTCTAACCCTAAGTCCCTGGGTTTGAGTCGTGACAAAGGTGGTATCAGAGCAATGGTTCAAAAAAAAAATCTATTTTAATTTGATCAGGAAGTTCGAAAAGTTATAAATAAATCTATAAATAAAACTATATAGCTAAATAAACATAATAAAATAAAATAAAAAAATAATAAATATTTACCTGCAACGTTAGTCCTTTTGTGTAAAATCTCACGTTTATTCTGGTGATGTAGGAATGTCAGAGATTAACCTTGATGATGCGTTTTAGGATAAGCTCGGGGCCATTAATTTAGATGAGATTTTAGCCGAGCAACTCGCCCCCGCCTCACCTGAGGGTTGGGGAGATTCAGAGGATATAATCAGAGGACTGCATCCAGGCCTTGTCCAATTGATGGGTCGGCCAATCTATATACCGGCTGATCCTACCGATGTCCCACATTTACTATGGAGGCAAAGCCGTGCCTATACACGCGGACATTTTCTTGAACCCACTCGTGTCCTCAGTGTTGCCTCGGGGCATGACCGCCCGCACTATATCATAGGCCCTCTACCCCCAGATTTTGTGGCCAGAAGGAGGAACCTGTACCCCGAGGACTATATTTTCACCACTATCCCTAACCCATTAGAGATAATTAATTTTTAAAATGTTGACTTTAATAATGACTTGTCATATGTCGAGACACCCAGCTGGATTGTCGATCGAGCATTTTTGGGATACATACAATCCGTCCTCATTTTCACAGTCCAGGCAGCGTGGATGTGTTTTGGTGTAGTCCAGTTAGGATGAGAATTTGAGCTTTTTATGCAACACTATTTCCTATGGTTGTTTGGCCCATTTGACCCACCACTCTAGATTTGGTAGAAGAAAACCTTTTTGTATGCTGACCATGATGTGTTCTAATCCCTTTTTGTTGTCTTTTTTTTGTTTTTGTTTACCACAGAGATGAGACACTAACATATTCTGACTTTTGAAACAAAGATGTAATGTTAATTGTAAAAAATGTAAATTTGGCATTTTATATAAATATAGATTACGCTACACATGCTTACATATATGTTGCGCTGTAAATGTAATGCCTCGTTTATTACTTTGTAGAATGGCCAATAATGGTAACGGAAGCGAGTCATCAGTCAGTGGCACTGAATCGATAGAAAGAATAATGGAAAGAGCGGTTACTAGCTTTTTGCAAGCCTTGCAGACTAACATCAACAATAGGATGCCGGAACGGCGAGAAGAGCCCGTTACCATAAAACAGTTCCAGGATCTGAAACCCACCACATTTACCAGTGGCCCAGACCCAATAATAGCAGAAGCTTGGGTTAAAGACATGAAAAAGATTTTTTGCGCCCTACTCTGCATCGAAAGACAGAAGGTAACTTTCGCCACTTTCACTTTCAAAGACAATGCACAGGAATTGTGGCTTCTCACTCTGGAGAAAGAAGAAATTATGACTTGGGTAAGATTCTTGGAAGTATTCTACGAAAAATACTTCCCAGATTCATTGTGGGAACAGAAGGCATCAGAATTCATACATCTAAAGTAAGAAATCATGACGAGTTTACACAACTCGCTCGGTTTGCGACATACGTCATCCCCACCGAAACTCGAAAAGCAAGAAAATTCGAAGCAGAGTTGGATGCTGAAATTAAAGATAGGTTCGAAGTCTTGAAATTGCCAACCTATGCAAAAGTGGTAGACTGGGCACACATTGTAGAAAAGGGGATTAAAGCCTCGCATTCCGAGGAACAAAGCCAAAAGAAACGATTCTGGGAAAGAGACAACAGAAGACCTGGTGTTGCACCTCCCAAAAAGGTGAATACGGGCACAACCAGTTCAGGCCATCAAGGTCCTACCAACCCTCGAGGTGGCACTATTCCAATTTGTCTTACTTGTGGGAAGGCTCATTGGGGACAATGCCATCGAGACATGGGAGCATGCTTTAAATGCGGTCAAGTTGGCCACTTGCTGAGGGATTGTCCAAAGCTGACTAATCCTACAGCCAACCCCTCTAGCCTAGTCAGAAAACCCACAAGACCTGGAGAAGAGAGAAAAGACCAAAAAGGCCAAGGAAGGGCTTTCGCTTTGGTACTTGGAAAACCAGAAGTTACCGAAAACGTTGTGTCAGATACACTTTCTATCTGTGATCATTTACCTCACGTCCTCATTGACTCTAGGTCAACTCATTCTTTTGTTGCACCACACTTTGCTGCCAAGTTGGCATCAACACCCAAACCATTAGGATATATATTGTCTGTGTCTTTTCCTTCTGGTAAGTCGACCTGTAGTACTGATGTGTACAGATCTTGTGCTATATTCTTAAAAGGCAAAACCTTATATGTCGACTTGATTCCCCTCTGCATTGGGAACTTTGATATGATCTTAGGTATGGATTGGCTAGTTGCCAACCACGCCTCTATTGATTGTAAAGCCAAAAAGGTCTCCCTCCGGTTACCAAACCAACCCAAGCTTGTCTTTGATAGGACTGGAGTTTCCAAACCCCCTTGTATTATATCCTCCATGATAGCCCAACGACTTCTAAGAAAAGGTTGTGGTAGTTATATCTGTTATGTTATCGATACACAAAAAGAGGCCCCCACTGTTGATGCGATCCCCGTAGTACGAGAATTTCTGGATGTTTTTCTTGAAGATCTACGCGATATTCCGGTTGATCGGGAAATCGAATTCACCATTGAAACCTAACATGGCACATAACCAATATCAAAAGCTCCTTATCGTTTGTCAATGACAGAATCGAAAGAGCTGAAGACTTAACTCCAGGAACTCCTAAACAAAGGTTTCATTCGACCTAGTACCTCACCTTGGGGAGCTCCAGTACTGTTCGTGAAGAAAAAGGATGGCACGATGAGATTATGCATTGATTACCAGGAGCTGAACAAGGTCACCATCAAGAATCGGTACCCTCTGCCACAAATTGATGACCTGTTCGATCAACTTCAAGGTGCTTAGGTATTCTCCAAAATCGACTTGCAATCGGGCTATCACCAACTAAAAGTCAAAACGGAAAATATCGAAAAGACTGCCTTCAGAACCCGTTACGGGCACTACGAGTTTCTTGTCATGCCTTTTGGTGTCACAAATGCTCCAGCAGCCTTCATGGACCTCATGAACCAAGTGTTCAAATCCTATCTTGATGAGTTCATCATCGTCTTCATTGACAACATCCTCATATACTCCAAGTCACCAGAGGCTCATGAGCAACACTTGCGAACGGTTCTACAAACACTACGTGATCACAAACTTTATGCCAAGTTGAAGAAATACAAATTCTGGATCACTAGTGTACACTTTCTCTATTACGTCATTAACAAAGATGGCATCTCGGTTGACCCCCAAAAAGTTACAGCAATCGTGGACTGGCCACGACCTACTAATGTGTCAGAAATCTGAAGTTTCTTGGGTCTAGCTGGCTACTACCGATGTTTTGTGCAAGATTTCTCAAAAATAGCATCACCTTTGACCCAGCCAACTCAAAAAAACACACCCTTTGAATGGACTGATAAGCAGGAGCGTTGCTTTCAAGAATTAAAAAGTCAACTTGTGTCAGCCCCTATACTAGCACTCCCTACATAAGCAGATGGGTTCGTAATTTATAGTGATACATCATATAATGATTTGGGTTGCGTTCTTATGCAAAATGGAAAAGTCATTGTTTATGCCTCACGCTAACTAAAGACTCAGGAGAAAAACTACCCAACACATGATCTGGAATTGGCTGCGGTAATCTTTGCCCTCAAAATCTAGCGTCATTATCTGTACGGTGCAACCTGCAAGATTTACACTGATCACAAGAGTCTTAAATATCTGTCCATACAGAAGAAGCTGAATATAAGGCAACGGCTGTGGTTAGAATTTATAAAAGACTATGATGTAGAGATCCATCACCATCCAGGCAAAGCTAACGTGGTGGCAGACGCACTGAGCCAAACAATGACCAAAGGTTTGGCATGTACTCTCGTTTCCCGCAAGATCAATAGACTACTCGCCAACATAACCGTGGAACCTACCTTGATTGAAGAAATTAGAGCACGCCAATGTGAAGATAACCTTTTGAAGAAAAAGTACAAGGGGCAAAAGAATACGCCTGATCTTGATTTCATTATAAACAATGGGATACTAAAATTTCGAAATCGAATTTGCGTACCCAACATTCCGGAACTCAATAAGAAGATACTGATGGAAGCTCATAGTTTGAGATTTGCAGTCCACCCTGGCAAAACAAAGATGTGCTATGATCTAAAGGAACATTACTGGTGGACATGAATGAAAAGAGACATAGCAAGCCATGTCTCCAAATGTCTGCATTGTCAGCGTGTTAAGATAGAACGTCAGAGACCTGCAGGACTGCTGCAACCACTCCATATTCCTAAATAGAAATGGGAACACATCACTATGGACTTCGTAGTCGGGCTACTACAGTCATTTTCGAAGAATGATGCACTATGGGTTATAGTAGACTGATTGACGAAGTCGGCGCATTTTCTACCAATCAAAATCATGTACTCCCTCAATAAGTTTGCCACTTTATATATCAAGGAAATTATTCGTTTGCATGGTATCCCAGTTTCGATCGTGTCTGATTGAGACCCCCTCTTCGTGCCTCACTTCTGGAACAAATTGTAAGAAGCTTTGGGAACCACACTGAAGTTTAGCACTGCTTATCACCCACAAACTGATGGGCAATTCGAAAGAACAATCCAAATGTTGAAAGACATGTTACGTGTATGCGTATTGGACCTCAAAGGTAACTGGGATAAGCACCCACCTTTAGTGGAATTCGCCTATAACAACAGCTATCAGGCAAGCATTGGAATGGCACCGTACGAAGCTCTGTATGGAAGGAGATGTCGATCACCTCTATGTTGGACGAAAGTCGGGGACACGAAACTGTTAGGCCCCAAGATTGTGCAAGTCACAAGTGAGAAAATCCAACTCATCCAACAGCGAATTCGCACTGCTCAGAGCCGCCAGAAAAGTTATTGCAGATACACGGAAACGGGACTTGGAATTTCAAATAGGGGATCATGTGTTCCTTAAGATCTCACCAACAAGAGAAGTTATCCGATTTGGAAAACAAGGAAAGTTAAACCCACGTTACATCAGGCCATTCGAGATACTAGAAAGAATTAGTCCTGTAACTTATCGCCTTGCACTACCACCTGAACTATCCAATGTCCACAATGTGTTTCACGTTTCAATGCTTCGGCGGTGCCTTTGAGATCTAGAGCACGTTGTTGATTACGAGGATCTGAAAGTTCAGGAAGATCTTTCTTATGAAGAGCAACCAATGCAGATTCTCGATCGTCGTGATCAAGTTCTCCGAAACAAGACCATACCGTTGGTAAAGGTCTTATGGCAAAATCATCGTATCGAAAAAGCTACGTAGGAAACGGAAAGTCAAATGCGAGCCAAATACCCACACCTCTTCGAAATTAAGATATGTCAAGTTTGGAGACAAACTTCTATTTAGAATGGGAGAAATGTGACACCCTAAATGTTTAATTAAATATCACACAAATATTTATAATTATATATAATTGTGAGTGTATGTGATAGTATATTATTAAATAAATAATAATAAATACAGAATTTAATTTGGCATTGGATTATCAAATATGGGATTAATTAGGGATTATTATTTGGGGCCAAATTAACAGAAATATGGAATTATAATACTAGTTGGGCCAAATTATAATTAAAGATAGCAAATAAATAAATATAAAAGTAAGAGTAAATAAATAATAATAATATTAATAAGCCTACTAATGAGATAAGGCCAATCAGTTACTTACCATTAATTAGTAGATTATAATCTTAGATTATAATCTCTCAGAAGAGATGGTTAGATGCCATCTGTACCACCTAGCTTTGGGGAGAATGAGTCACCCTGTGTAGGCATCATGAGTTTGTAGTATATAAGAAGTTGGGGGGTGGGGGGGAAACTGCGACAGAGGTAAAGGAATGAGGGAAAATAAGAGAGTGAAATAAAGAGAGACCGAAAGGAGGAAGAACAGTTTTGAAAAGATAGGAAAAATAGAAAGGAAATAGTAAGACTCAATCTTAAGGTGAGTTATATTATATTTTGAGGCACCATAATATATTTTACATATGTTTTGACTTACCATAATTTATTTTATACAAGTTATGTTTTATAAATTATATTAATATTTCAATTACGTAGGTTGTTTTTTGAACTCTATTTGTTTAAAATGAAACCCATGGATATGTTTATTTAAATTTTAGAAAATATTTGACTATGACCTTATAAACAATTATGTTTTGTAAGTACCACCACGGGAGTCCCATGCCTTGGGGGACTTAAATAACTATTGGCCTCTGTTTGACCACTTTGTGGTCCTCTATTTGTCATGGATCCATTGACCTCTGTTCTGACTGTCACTTTTGTGACCTCTGTTCTGTTTTGTTTTGTATCGTGGTTATGATTATTCATTTACATAATTTCCGTATTTCAGTTTCTGCCACTTAAATGATTTATTTACCAAATTGAGTAATGTAAATGTTTTGACTTAACTAACTATCCATGGTTATTTTTTATTCTCTATACTCTTGGTATAATATTTCTCACTCTGCTGTGTGCTTCTAGCTGTTACCCTTTGAGGTGATGAGATGTAAGGAAGACCCATAACCTCGTATAGTGGAACCTGTGCAAGAAATTGATGCAGATCCGTTAAATTATTTTTCTTTTCTTTTCTTCCTGTCATTTTTTTTTTTTTCCTCTAAAATAATAAAAGCCTATGAATGTATTTTTTTTAAAAAATAGTAGAATGAAATAATTTCCTGTTTAATTATTTTTATTTTCGCTTGCGTAGTTTAATTTTTTAAGAATAGAATAAGTTAGTAAGTTGCGATTCTAATCCTAAACCCCTGGGGTTGGGTCGTGACAAACTTGCTTGAGTTCAAGCCCTCTTAACAACCAAACCAATTTTTTTTTCTTTTTTTATTTTATTTTATTTTTTAATTTATATGATGAAACGACGCCGTTGCTGTGAGTTGCTCGCAACAGTACCCCTGAATCTAGCGAGTTGGATTTAGCAAAAAAATTTGTTCATATTCTAGTATTACTCTTAAAAACGGATAGGGTCCAATTTCTCTTTAGTTGAGAGAAAAGTTTGGACTGTATTGTTGGGCTTTTGTGGGTTAACTATTGAGCCCATTTTGATAATCCGATCTTTTTTTCTTTTTTCTTTTTTTCCTCCTAGATGTAAGTAATTCATAATAAATTGACTTGATAAAATTGATACTTGTCATAATCATAACCATACAATTTCATTAAATTTATTTTAAAAAATGTCAACAATTTATTTTCATAATCATACTTGCCTTTTTTTATTATAATATAAACGTAATAAAACGATATAATTATAATTATTAAATCAATTTAATCTCATACACAAAAAGTCTACTCGACATAAGGACTTAAAAAATAAACTAATCAAGAGGTGTTTTGGGAAGATAGTAAAGAGTTGTTTTTTAAATTTTAACCAAGTTTTTTGACTTTTTCATATAGTCGTTTGGGAAGTTGATAAAAAGTTACTTTTTGACTTTTTGTTTGATATTTGTTTATGTTGTCATATCATCCTATATGAATGTCAATTGACCAAATATCCTTATCCAATTTAGAAAATATGCATTTTCACCATGTAGCTCATTTTCTCCTCTGGAAGGTAGTTTCGTAATTCTCCTTTTGGCTTATAACCAGAATCCCAAATCAATTTATGGCCCAAAAAAACTGCTTTTGGCGTTTGAGCATGCAGCCAAAACGCGGCTTATAATTATGTTCCCAAAGTGAGCCCAAGTCATTTAAAGTGAACTCTCTACAATGACCCAAAAACAAAAATGGGCTCTCTAGTGACCCACATGGACCCAATAGCGTATTCTTGTCTTCTCTCCCAATTGGAACCCAAAAAAAAATTACAGGTGCACAGAAAAATGTGGGTGGTTGGTTTCTGTGTTTTTGGTACTTCTCTGTGGTTGGGTAATTTTTTTATTTTATTTTTAATTTTTAATTAAACTAAGTTTGGAAAGTGAAACTTGATGACCAAACCAAACACTTCCTTGTTGTGGCTGCAAAACTTTGCATGTGATATTTACATTTTTCTAGTAGAGTGGCCACATGTGAACCGACTCCATTCTATAACATCATGGACATAGACTTGGACTGCTGTGTTGAAGAAGAAGAAAGATTGCAACAGAGAAGGGAATGCATGACACACACACACACACACACCAAGTACTGTGTACATATAACAAACAAACAAACAAAAGAAAAGGTCAGAACCCATGAAAAGGATTGCTTGTTTGGGACTCTTGTGAAGTGTGTGAAATCCTTTCGTATAATAATAATAGACTTTCAAGTTATTGTAAGGAAAATTGAGAAGCAATTCTTGGCCATATCAAATGCCATTACAATCTTTTTAGTACAGTTGCAGGTTAAAGGTACTTTGGTCATTTTGTGGAGAAAACAAAACCAATATGTGCATAATAATGGGCTGAGTTTTAGATTTTTCACTTTAAAACTATCACACTCATCAAGATGTATTTTATTTATAAAAATATCACTACCATGTCATTCTAGTGAATTATTATGTAATAATTCTTTTTTGAGAGAATAGCACTTTTTGATCACTAATGCTGCATGTGAGAAATTTCACGTAAAAGTATCCAGAATCGCATTATATTTATCTTGATTGAGAGTTGATCTTATCCAAATTGAATGCGGTGAACACTTTTCAAAAGAAAAAAAAATTGACCCAATGGTCCTGTTTAGGAAGTTGGCTATTTTAGTAAACTAAAATAGTTGTGTTCGAGAAGTTAGTTAGATTTTTTTTGTAATTGAATATAATGTTTATAAAAAAATAAATAAAATGATTATAAGTTTGATGTGATATTAGGTCTTTTTGTCTATTTTATTCTATTTTGTTTTTTAGTACTATTTTAACCCAAAAAGCCTCTTCCCAAACACACCCAATATTGTTTAGTTAAGGCTTCCCTTTGAGAGTTAATTAAAAACGAGTTCCTTCATTAAAAATAAACCAAAATAATTTCTAAAGAACAGGTTATGCTTAATTTGATTATAGAGTAATGAGAACCAAATCTTTGAAAAAGAACAAAAAGAAAAAAGCATATGAAGATCAATGATAATATGCATGTTTTCAACGCAACCATATCATCACATCCCATTGTCATGATAGAATGAAATGATTTCAGATTTGGATTAAGATACAGGACAAATTACAAATTAAAATAGGGAGTGAAGTAATAATTACAAATTTATAGAGATATACGTGGGTAAATGTGTTTCATACCATAATTTTTTTATAAATTTATAATTTTTCTCATTTTCCACTCACTTTTATTTTCTTGTGTTTAGATCTAAGATTAATTTCTTTTCACACTTCTGCTACTAAGGGGACAAAGAATGATCATGGTGTCTAAAATTTTAATAATGGCTTCCAGTAGTAAGATAAAATATTCTGAGTGATAACTTCCTTTGAACAAATATCAATTTGAAGCTTGTGTTTGAATCCTACAATTATTGTTGTTTGTTTTCACAGAAAATATTTTTTTATGTTTATTTGCAACCTTAAAATTAATATGCTTGTGGCCATATTAGTGCTATGTGATAGGATGGTAGTGGTTACATTAGTAAGACTTTGATCTGGAAAATATTTTTTACTTTTCAAATATAAAAAATATTTTACGTCAAATAATTTTATTTTTCATCGATTACGAAAAATATTTTATGTTGAATTTTATTTTTTTATTATATCAAATATCAAAAAATAAAAAAAAATATTTTAAAAAGAATCGTCAAATCAAATAGAGGTTGAGTAGGAGAAAATTATAAATAATAAATGAAGTACAATCTCTTTAGTTCTCCTTCTTTACAACTTGATTGACATTTGTTTGGCTTTTGTGACCAACTCACAAGTCACAATCGACTATAAGAAAAAGTAAACCTAGCAATAAAACTCAAAAGTTTTTACCAAAGATATCATAATAGCGAAAAATTCACCTAAGTTGGTGAAAAGTGTCCGCACATAAGTTTCAACAATGAGATGAGTGCAAAAAAATTTCCATCTATTTATTCAAAAATTGAAGGGCAAAAAATAAAGTATAACAATAGGTTATCTTTCATTGATTTTTATTTTTTTTTTACAAAGTTGAGTAATTTTTTAAGTTTTATTTCTAACTTTATAAGATTTTTTGTGCCAACGGAATAATATCAATTAAGGGATTGTTTGGGGTGTCCTAAATAAGTGTACTTTTTGTATTTTTGAACTAAAAAATTGAGGAAGAAATTATGGATGTTTGGGTTAACTTTTTGACTTTTTATAGAAAAATATGTAATAAAAAATTCTAAAAATTAATTTGTAGGGAAAAATTAGGATTGGGAGTTGTGCAGCCGCAATTGTTGATTTTTGGTGAATAATGTTAACTTTTTAACTTTTTTGTAATATGCCAAACTTACCATAAATATTGCAATCTTTTTCCATCCATAAGAATTTCACTAGAATGCGTTTTACTTTATATAGGCCGCTGTTTTGAATAACTTTTTCAAATTCATATTATTTTGTGATGTCGTATTTTAAAATCATATTTTAAGATTAAATTTGAATATTTAAAACACGATTTCAAAAATTTTATTAAAAATAAGCTAAATGCATGTTTTAGATCCAAGTTGTAGTTTAAGTTACCGTTTGGCGTTGACTTTTTTAGTTAATTTTTTTGAGTTGAAACTTTTTTAATTTTGGATTAAATAGTTCGTTTGATTTGATTTTTTTAACTTTTATGAGAGAAAAAATAAAATAATTATAATTTGAATATAATATTTATTTGATTAACTTATTTAATTTATTTTATCTTTTCTACTTTTTTTTAACTTAACTAAATTAACCAAACGAATGCTAAATAGGGTTGTTTGGCATGCACTATTTTAGTCTATCTTTTTATCTTTTTTAAGTTATATTAATTAATATCTTCTCTCTATTTTTTTATATATCCTTTTTATAAAAAATTAAAAAATATACTTATTTAGAATATTTCAAACCACCTCTTAATTTGAACTTATTAATAAACATTGGTAACGAGAAGGCGATTTGAAAAAAATCGATTTTAATAAAATAATAACAATGAAGTCAAATCTTATTGTTGCAGTGATCATGTGTATCAGATCAGGAGCTAGAGCCTAGAGTTGTTGCTAGGGCCAGATTGCATGACAGACCGGTTGGTGTCACATCAATGCATTAGATGAGAAGGGCCATTTTAGAGCACCCTACGTCGAGCCAAGGTTCTCCCCTTGCAGTTTTGTACTTGCGTTCGTCTTTGTAGGCCTTTGGGTCTACTTTTAGGTCTAATTTTGATAATCTGAACCGTTCATATTTTATGATTTATTCAGTATATCATACCTGTAAAAAAACAAGTTGATCGGATATCAGAAAATATATGTTCGGAAAACTGTTTATTAAATTATTTAAAAAATAATTTTTAGTTCAATTTTTCGAACACATACTTTCTGATATCCGATCAACTTGATTTTTTACAGGTATGTTATACTGAATAAATCATAAAATATGAACGGTTCGAATTATCAAAATTGAGCCTAAAAGTAGACCCGAAGGCCTGTAAGAACGGACGCAAGTACGAATACTGCAAGGAGAGGATCCTTATTCCCCTACGTCCATCTGTATTTTGAACAGAAACTATATAAACACCAGAAAAAGTAAACAATTTAATTGTAGGGCTATTGTTAGGCTTGGGAAGATCTAAAGATGTAACGGTAATGATGCATCTCATTAAAAGTGGTACTTTAAAGTATCACTAATAAGTTGATAAATATTTAAAAAAAAAAAGGGATACAAACAATAAATCATGTTCATTGTCATATCACTAGTGGTGCTTTTAGAACGCCACTTCTAATAATCCTAAACATTATCGAAGATGTAACTTGTTCCATCTCATTTAGCACAGGACTCAATTCCTTAAATAAACCAAACATGTACATGACCAAAATAATGGTTTTCTTTTCCAGGATGACTATTGCAAAAACTTGATCAAGTGATATTAGTCCTAGGATAATGGTAAATTATACTTTGCTTTTTATTACTTTGATCTTTTAATTTATTTATTTTTTCTCATTTTGATCCTTTATGTTTTAATTATTTTTTTTTTCAATTTATTCCAAAAGATAATTTATGTCCAAAATTAGACAAAAAAAATTGCACATCAACAGTTACGTGACATAAAAATATTTTATTATGTATAACTTACACATCTTACACAAACTCAAACTCTTATATAATAATATATTGTGTATGTTATATGATAGATAGTTAATGTGATATTTTTTGTTTAACTTTAAACAAAATTCAGCTTCAAGAGTAATTTAGAAAAAACTTGAAACATGAAAAGGTGAAGTGGACTGAAGGACCAAAAATAAGAAAATGACCAAACAAAAAAAGGGCAATGTGTAATTTACCCTAAGATAATAAAACATGCACAGGTAACATGTCCTTTAAAATAAATAATAATAATAATTCTAGGAACATTTTTTTCTTTATTTTTTAATTTAATCACATACACACAATAAATACAAGGAAATGTACCCACACTTATATTACGAGCAAATGTTAAGTACACACATAAAAATATATTAAGAAAAATTATTATATAGTCAAAATTTATTCTAAATATGAGTACGACCATATATGAGTTGAGGCCATACATTTTTTTTTTTTTACATATTTTTCTATACACAAATTATGTGCACATATCTTTGCTGCTATTTTATTTCTTTGATGTAATTTTTTTTGCATGGTCCTAGAATTTCTCATTCAAAAACATATCCATTCCATTTAATTATAACAAGGAAAATGTTATATTTTTTTACATAAATTTTATATAAAATATTCAGCCACGATGATGTAATAGTAGTATTTTCAAAATAATATACCATTTTGATGAGTTTATTATTTAAAATTCTAAAATTAAGTACTGCAATGCATAGACAAATTTGTCACCAAATTTTGTGCTATTAGACACAAAAGGAGAAAAGAATATATTAATATATACATATGATATTCATATATTTGTATTCAGTGATAAAAATTTATCTATGGATAACATTTTGATGTTTAATTACAACTTAAGACAGGAAGAAAAAACAAAAAGCCTTGATTGATGATGATGATCATAATCAATGTTGGGAGAGTAAAGTAATGATAAAAAATAAAAAAAAATAAAAACTGGAAATGAGTTGGGGGTGGAGAGAAAGTACCAAATGCAAATCGAATCCGAAGAAAAAAACTGCATACTTTTTGTGGCACAAAAGATGAGGCCCATTGCTTTGCTTGGCTTGCTTGCTGGTGGACTAAAGCTGTCTTGTGTGTTAGTGAGGGTATCAGCATAATTTTGGTTCTTCCCTCTAACCCATAATGTGCTTTCGTACCCACAAAGCAAAGGTTAAAAGTTTCCACAACATACCAAATAATAATTAATAATTAATAATTAATAATTAAAATAGGAGGACTCTCTTCGTGCATAATCTAGACTGGAGAATATTGTTTGGATCGGTAGAATCGTTACGGGTTCCATTTTGATCATTTAAATTGTTCATTTTATTTGGCATTTTGTGTATTTTATGCACGCATAAAATTAAATCGATACGATAATCGTAACCTATTTAATTTAAAAAAAATGGTTTATGCTTTTGAAAATAAACTATTTTTTTTTTTATGTGTGATAAACACGATTAATTGAATAAGTTTAATTATCAGATCAATTTATTTTTTTTTTGAATGAAATATATAAAGTGTTCGACAAAATAAATTGTTCGAATTATCAAAAAGAGACCTATAGTGAGCCTCATCAACCCAAGCAGCGCCTTCCAGAATAGACTAAACAGAATTTGCCTCCATTGAAATAAGTCTATCAATGCAAGAATTAGTTATAAAATTTAGACACATAATATATATGAATAAAAAAATATTTTTTAAAAATAAATTACTATAAAACTTTTTATTCATTTACGTATTTTTTGAAATTAATTTATTATGTGTTTGAAATAAAATTGTAATTATGAAGGGAGATTCCATGTTAACAACTATTAAGGGTGGTCAGTAAACAACATGAGGTTGCCGTTGCATCACTGTTGATTGATTCTTTTAACTTAAAAGGAGCCATTGCTTCAAACGTACTGACCATTTTTGATTGATTGTTCTTGTGAAAAAAAAGCCATCGTAATTTGGAAAATTATTAGTGTATTTTGGACGAGTACAAATGATGTTCTAATTTATTTTTTATTAATTTAGACAATAAGATCTATAAATATTTTTTGTGCTTTTGAGAGACAAAGCAATACTAAGCACAAAATTAATGACGTGAAAGCATGGTTCTATAATTATCAAATAATCTCTCGTTGTGATTTTTTGTTTTTGTTTTTTTCTTTCACGTGAGAGAGTTTTGCATTTTTGTATGTAACTTAGCCTCCGTTTGGGAAGTGGGTTGTCTTTTTGACTTTTTGATTTTTTTTTGTTATTTTAGCCTGAGCTAAAAAACTTGGTTTGGGAAGGACTTTTTGGCTTTTTGACTTTTTTTGTGAGAAAAAAGTGTAATGATTATGGGTTGAATGTGATGTTTTGTTTGTTGTGGCTAAAATAATCTATTTTATTTTTTGTGGCTAAAATAGCCAAAAAAGCCTGGAAACCTTCTTCCCAAACGGTGCCTTATCAATCAATAATTGATTCAATTGATACCTAAAATTTTGGCTTGCTGTTAATATCAAATTTATTTTACTACAAAGGAAGTTGTTTCTTTTTCCCCAAATTACCAAAACTCACCCACTTCTCCTATGACTTCGTGCTTGTTTTTACAGCTAAGTTTCATTGGTATAAATAAAAAATAATAAAATTCACTATTAATAATTTCAGCCATGAAAAGTTTTTGAAATATGGTGATATATAAAAAATTGCATCAAAAACAGATCAAACAATAATGCCCAAAATGCAGTTCCCAAACTGGCCATTACATATTATGCTTGCATTTTAAAATTTTATAGTACAGATTTAAATTTAGTATATAAACCACACTCAAAATAAATTTATCAATACATATTAAATTACCTTGATTTTTGTTCCAAAATATATGATGAAAATGTGTTAGGTGGCTGCAAAAGCTTCTTATATAATCTGTGTATTTATGAATTTATATATAAAAAATTATGTTACACTTCTTATTTATTTATTACATAATAAATAAAATATGATATAAAAAAGATAATAAATGTAAGCATAATATTTTTGTATTATCCACAAGTGGACTGGCTCTCCAATCCAATGTCTGATAAGAGTAAATCCCATTTAAACTTCATTATTTTATTGGGAGATGCCATCACTATAGCTGGCAATGGAATTTCTCTTTTTATCACTTTTACACTTTACAATTCAGAATTTATATATGTTGCAACAAACAAACATTTTCAATTAAAATGCCAGCTAAATCAATAGTGCTAAACTATTAAAAGATTCATATATATTTATCAATAACCTCATAAAAACGTTAATGTTGTGTTTGATTGAGAGATTTAGAGAGGGATTTAAAAAGGGAAATAAAAAGAGTGTGTGAAATTAGGTAAAATGTAGATATATTTTATTCCCATTTTACCTAATTTTTTCCTTTTTCTTTTTAAATCTCTTCTCAAATTTCCCAACCAAACACAGCGTAAGACAGTCAATAACGTATACAACAGGATTAGTATCATTGTTATTAATTTATTATTTTGGTTTTTGAAAGAATATAATATTCGGCGTGATTGAACTGTCTCCTTAGTCTCATCACCATTAATAGAACACTAGATATATTATTATCATAATTATGGTTGATTAGGTGATTGATGTTGTTGTTTTCAATGCACCGTTCAATCGAATTGAAACTTTAACAACATTTGTATGTAATTCATATTAGTTTTATTTATTTATATTTTAGGTAACTATTAGTATATTAATAATTAAATTACAATATAAATTAGGAATGTTTAAAAAAGATAGTTAAAAATTTATTTTTTGACTTTTTAATTTTTTTTAACTTTTTTATGTGATAAGTAATGTGACTCAAAATGGGTTAAAAGTTAACTTTGGAATTTTTTATGATGTTCCAAATGGCCCTTCAATGTCTTTTCATAGACTCAAATATGAAACTGTAAGAGGAACTTCCGTGTAGGTCTAAATGAGTAGACTTATATTTTAATAGGTCCTATGATAATTAATAATATTTTTAATCAAACACTATTAAAAAGCCACTAATCATTAATTTTCAGCGATAATTTGAAAATTGTCATAAAAAATATCACTAATTATAAATTTAACTGTCAACGACAGTTTAAAAAATTCATCACAGAAAAACGTCAATAATTGTAAATTTTAACGACAATTTATAAAAATTATGACAAAAAAAGTTATTAATTATCAATTTTTAGCGACAAATGCAAAAAAATGATCAAAAAAAATTATTTTTAACAATGATTTTATTATGACTTATTTTCAATAGAACTTGATAAGAATTAAATTCAACTATTAGAACCTATTGATAATTTATCCAAACTTTTTAATTACCCTGATACCTAAATGCCCTATCTATAACCATTTGAGCAATTACCTGTGGTCAAACTCCATATTATTTAAAGGTCGAGATTTAAATAATTTGAGAGGTTTGTGGAATTTATCACAGTCCTATTTTAATTATCCAAATTATTCATTTTCTAGAGTCTTATATATATATATAATCCATGAATCTTTTTTATTATTATTATTATTATTATTGTTGTTGAATTAATATATTAATAATTTAATAGTGGTGGGAAAATGACATGAAACCAAATGGATGTGTATTAGTGTGTTAATGTTACCACCAATACTGAAATCAGGAAGTCGGGTGGTGCAGAGGCATGATGGGATTGGGCTTGCTTGTTCTAAATTAATGTAAGAAAGTTTTTGGTTGGGGATTTGAAAGTTAAGTTTGTTGTTCCTATTATCAATTTAGGACATGAGTCATAATTATTAAGTCATTATCTGTTAATTATTGGGAGCAATAATCCAATCAAGTGTCCTGGTTAACTTGTGCTAGTTTAATTACAATTATTGTTTACTGTGTCAACTAATTGTTTCAACTTCAAATGGAATAATTATATACTAAACATTGTTGGCATATGTAGGTTCAATATTATTATTCCTTTTATCATTAATCCATTTGTATTAGCTTATTTTTCCCCCAATAATCGAGGTACTTCAAACCAATAAAATTCTAATTTGATTTGTTAGTGGTTTGCTTGGTTTTATTGCTTAGAGGTAAATGTACACCTTTAGATGGATGGACGTGAAACTGTCTTATATATTATATCATGTGACACTAAAAAGAACACAATTTTAATAATTTTAATAATGTGTTCGGATTTTGAAATTGTAGGAGAAAGTTAATACTCCAAAGTGAATGAAAGAGACCAAAAGCACAAAAACAAAAATCAATGTTAACTAATTTTGGAAGTAAAATTTTTATTTGAAAGTCTTTTTTTGGCCTGTTTTAATTTAAAAAAACATATAAACAAGCTTTTCTGTATCTTTGACCGAGTAAGAAGAATGGGCCATGTAAATGTGTACAGGCCATTTGGTAAGCTAGCAATTCAAATCTGGAGATCAATGATCAGTTGCCAGCTCCTCAAAACTTGTATGTCAAAGCAATCCAGTTTAGTTGACCTCTCTCTTCTTCAAACTGCTTTGGTGTCATCTGATTCGGGGGTTGTGATTAACTGTACCAATAACAAAATAATGTTGAAAAATAATAAATTGTAGTTTTAAAATTTTACCAAATTATAGTCTTAAGCGTGATTTTTAATTTAAAAAAGGAGCAAAGCTAGCTTTTACAAAATTAAAAGGACCAAAGTGTTATTAGCCTATAAAATAACAGAAATTTTACTATACACACCCCTTGAAAGGAGTGTACCATATCACTCACAGTTATGTAATTTTCTTATTTAGTTATGATAATATTTTAATTATGACTCACAAGATTGTTGGTTATTTCTTATTTGGTGTTTAGTTATATATATATATTTTAATTATAACTAAAAAAAATATAAAATTATGTCATTTTCTTTTTTAGTTATAAGGTGCATATGATACACACCTTTTAGCTTTGATAGCGTTTGATAATTTATTTAGGATTGAAACCTCGAGGTAGTATTTGGTTCACTGAAATAAAGTAGAATGGAATGGTCAATTTTATTAAAATATACCTTTTTATGTTTGGTTGACTAAGAAAATTAATGAAAAATACATTTTAAATAGAATTGTCATCCATCATTGTAAGCGAATGATCATTCTATGGGTAAGCTTAAGAAATGATCATTCATTCCATTAGGGTTTGGCTTGTTGGATAATGCTTGTTGCCTCATCTTATTTTGGCCTCTTTTGGGAAGATGGCTAAGCCAAAAGCCAGCTTTTGACTTATTTTTGGTCATATCATCTCTCTATTTTTTTATTCATTTTTTCAAAAAAGTCAAAAAAAAAAGCAAAGAAGTTAATTTTTAACCAACTTTCCGAAATGACCATTTATTGCAATTATTTTTAGAAAAATGAACTACAAATTAATTTTAAAAAATAAAATATCTATTTTTTTAGAGATAAATGTCATAAAATAATAATATTATAATTATTGAATTGATTTTAAAAAAATTTAATAAAATAATCGATTCACATTACTTCATCTATATTAAACTTCACAAGTTTCAAGTTGGGAAAAATTATTAATAGGTTCTAATAATTAGATTTAATTCTTATTATTGAAAGTTAATCCTATTAAAATCATCGCTAAAATAATTTTTTGTGAAATTCTTTCTGTATAGGTTGCTAATAACTTTTTTTTGAGATAATTTTTATAAATTGTCACTAAAACTTACAATTACTAATATTTTTTTGTGATAATTTTTTTAAATTATAACTAAAAATTGACAACGAAAATGCGCCGGACCCCCAGTAATTGCCGACCCCCAGCCCACGTGGCTGTGGGTGATTGGAAGGAAAGAAAAAAAAAAGAAAAGAAAACTGGCGAATGGCGCTGTGCCACGTCACTGGGAGTCGACCCCTAGTGGGGGTAGGAATCACGGTTGAATTGACAATTAGTGATATATTTTTTTATAATTTTTTTAAATTGTCACTAAAATTTATAATTATTAATTTTTTTTACAACAAAATATTAAGTGGTTGTTGAAAAATTAATAATTAATGATATTTTTTAATAATATTTTTAAATATTATTAATTATTACATAATTTATTAAACAATAAAATTTACAGGCCTATACACAAGTAATATGACGATGAAATTCCGATTCTGATTGTGGAGTATTTACTTGTGTAACAGCATGGGGGAGGGCATCCACAATACTAACATGTATGTTAGTGTCGGATGTCAAATTTTGACCAGCAAAAGGTATTATTTGGGGTTGCAATTGAATTGTTAGTGTCTGTATTAGTGGTGTATGTTAATATATTTATTATCTGCAACTAGTGTTTTAGCTAGGGAAGGGGAACATTTTTTGGGGCTTACCGGTTGACCGGTCAACGGCAAATTATTATTATTATTTTTTTGTTTACTTGTTGGAATTTTTTTTTTGACTTGAAATTTAATTTTGAGCTTGAAATTTTTGATTAAACTAAATTATTTATTTATTTTATTTATTATATACACACATATATATATATATATTTAACACACATCTTAACACACCCCTTAACACATCTATTATACCACCATTCATTCACTAAATTAACAAACTCTTAACATATACTTTTAAGCGGGGGTGATTCGGAGCTCGAAAGGGGGGAGCCCGAATCCCCCGAATTTCCTTTTCAAGTAAAAAAAAAAAAAAAAAAAAGAAAACAGAAAAAAAAAAAAAAAAACAGTTTGCCAAAAATGGAAATTAGGGGGATTAGGGGGAGTTTTTTTAGGGGAATTTTTCATTTTCCTACTTTTAAGTCCTACTTTTAATATTTTTTATCACATAACACATTTTAATACACAATTTTAACACCTCCATTGTGATGTGCTTAGGCCTTGGAGGGTGGTTGAAGAATTGACGATACGTCACATCCGTAAAAGTAAATCCAAGTAAAATCGTGGTCCTTCATTGTCTTTTTGTGATTAATAGTATTTATCTTTTCTCCTTCATTAATATTCGTAAAAAAAAATCGATTTTTTGTGTATTGTGTTTTGAAAAATTTCAAACATATCTAAAATTTATTTATATAAAAAATTTAATAAGAATAATGTAATAATATTATTATTATAAATAAATTTATTTTCAATAATATTTTGTTGTGAAACAAAAAATTTACAATAAGCTACATCATTATAAAATTGTTTGGAATAAAATTTTTGAGACTAATCAATAAAAATAAAACAAGTTATTTTAACTAATAAGATAAAATATTACATTAAAATTATAATTATTTTATTTTTTCTTTCACAATTATTAAATCAATTATAAAATAACTCATCATTATACCAAATCAACTTTTTTAACCACGGTATAATAGTTAAATAATTAAAAAGTTAAACTAAAAAAATTTGTTTCAATTGTAGATTATGATTTATTTTAATATTTAGGTTAAAAATTAAGTTTTAAGTTTTTAACTTTTTTTAGTCACATTATTTTTTTTATTTTTTACATATGTTTTAAAAATATTAAAAAAATTAATTTTTAACTTATTTTTTAAAATAAGTTTATATTTAAATTTTTTATTTATATAGTATTATTGTTGTGGTTTTTTTTTTGTTTTTTTTTGGGGGGGCGAGGAAGGACGGGTGAGAGTGAGGCTGCCGACGAACGCCGACAAATTTCTGTTAGCTGAAAACCCGGGTTTAAAAAGAAAAACTATATGGTTCCGTTTGAGAAGAGTTTAGATTGGATTTTTTTTTGACTATTTTAGTCATAAAAAATAAAATAGATTATTTTAATCACAAAAAATAAAATATCACATCTAATCCATAATCATTACACTCTTCTCTCACAAAAAAAGTTAAAAAAATCAAAAAGTCAAAAAGTCAAAAAGTCCTTCCCAAACTAAGCAAAAGTCAAAAAAATCAAAAAGTCAAAAAGTCCTTCCCAAACTAAGCTTTTTAGCCCAGGCTAAAATAGCCAAAAAAGTCAAAAAACCAACCCATTTCCCAAACCAATCCATAGTGATCTTGAGACATTGTTACATGATATTTCAACTCAAGTTTCGTTTGATATTGGTTATGGTAGTCAATTTTTTTATGTTGAGACTTTTTAACTTAATTTTTTTAGCTTTGTTTAGTTTTTGTTTTTGGATTTTTTTACTTTTGTGATAAAAAAAAATGTAATGATTATGATTTAGATGTGACATTTTGTATATTTTATTTTATTTTTTTGTGTTTTTTTAACCCTAAAATGTTTATCAAACGAGGGCTCAATGTGATTGTTAAAAATTATAAAAGATAACTTGACAAATATTATGTATTTAATAATATGGAGCAATATTCTTAAATCACCCAATAAAGGTGTTTTTTAGTACAGTTTATTCTAAATTAAAAGTAGATAATCAGAAAGTAGAAGTCAAAAATATCCCTTCTTTAACTTTTAAATAATCAATTTTTTTCATTTTATTTAAATTATTTCTACCTAAACAACTGTAAATAAAAATTATGGGCTTGTTTGGTTTGTTTTTGGGAGAGTTGTTTTTGAAAAAAAATTTGGAGAAAGAGTTTAGAAATTTTTTTGGTTTGTTTGGTTGTATATTTTGAGAGAGTTGTTTTTTTGGGAGTTTGGGATGATTTGATATTTTGGGAGAATTTGAGTAGATGTGTGTGAGAGAAAAAGTGATTGAGAAGGAGAGATGAGAGAGAAAAAGTGATTGATTGATGTATAAGAGAGAAAAAGTAATTTTGGAAATTTTTTAAAAAAAACTCAAACCAAATAATTTTTGAAATTTTTTTTTTAAAACTCATCTCCCAAATACAAATCAAACATACCCTATATCAAATAATCTACCATAAATTTTTATATCCAAATAAATTATAATCACCCCCGTAACCCACGCCGAACACTCCACCCTCTCGGTTAAAAATGTTCTATAGGTCATCGTGGCTTTTCCAAATGACAGGTGTCATATGGGATTCTCTCTCTGTTTGTGCAGGGTGCAGCTATGCTAGAGGTAGCGACCCACCACGAACAAACAATTCACAATTACTACTACGTGGTCCCTACCTAGTACCCCTCACCTCTGCACACACACATAATTAAAAGCATACAGAAACGTGTGGGTGCGCTTGGCCCCACACGTGTCCTTTCACTCCTACTACTACTTCTCTCTTCTCCGTGAGGGTCGGTTTGTTTTATGTTGGAGGAGGGGGGATTGGATTAAAAGAAATTAGCATATCACTCGTATTATGCACAGATTATATTTATAATTATTTATATATATAAATTATAATTTTTAAATATTTTTTTTTAAATATTTTTTTTTTATATTATATTAAAATTTAATATTTTGATAATAATCATATATGTTAACCTTTCCAAGAAATTTTTTTTATATTAATTGTTAATGTATTAAAGTATTATTATGAGGGATAATAATCATATCTGTTGAGACTTTTCAAGAAATTTATATGTGTTGGATTTCAAAGAATTTTTTTTATACTTATTCTTAATGCATTAAAGTGTTATTATAAAGGTAAGACTTAGGAGTTGAGAGAAGTTAATAAATGCTAAGGTTTTGTTTTTTTAAAAAATCAAAAAATTTAGATTGGAAGATTGGAACTCCCACAAGGCTTAGTGTTAAAAATCCCTTTTTGCTTAATATATAACTAGCCTATCACCCGTGCTATGCACGAAATAATTATAGATATTTATATTTGTTTTAATTTTTTTTAATATATAAATTAAATACATAGGGTTTGACCGAAGAGTTTGAAAGAATTTAATAAGTGTTTATTTATTTGTTTTTTCAAAAAACAAAACAAAAAAATTAAGAGGGAAAAAAATTAAGAGCCATTTACACAATAATTACATAGGTCTTATGGGGATGTAAAAAGTAAGGAAATTAGGATTTCATTTATTGCGTTATTCAATAGTATAATTATTATAATCTTTGAATACATGGGGTTTGACCGAGGAGTTTGAAAGAATTTAATAAGTGTTTATTTATTTGTTTTTTCAAAAAACAAAACAAAAAAATTAAGAGGGAAAAAAATTAAGAGCCATTTACACAATAATTACATGGGTCTCTTAGGGATGTAAAAAGTAAGGAAATTAGGATTTCATTTTTTGCGTTATTCAATAGTGTAATTATTATAATCTTTGAACCAATCACCAAGTCAATTTTTCTTTTTTAAAAAATAAAAAATTAGGAAATTAGGATTGGCATGTTGGAGCTTCCACAAGCCTTGGGGCTTAAAAGACCCTTTTGCTTAATATATAGTATAGATAGATATAGATATAGATATAGATGTGAGGTTTATTAATATTCTATTTCTTTACAAAATAAGAAAGAAAATTTACAATATTTGGGACTATAATAAGCTTTTATAGATGGAATTAGTAGTCTCTTAGAGTATCTCGAATGGTAATAGACATTTTATCTATTTAAATATTAGGGTAAATTACATTGATACTTCTTGAGATTTATATTTATTACAGTTCTCCTCTCATCTTTTAAAAATTACATCCCCCTCCATGAGGTTTAAAATTTCATTACAGATTGCTCCCTCTAGCAATTTAATTTTTTTAAATACCAATTTTGCCCTCGCTGGGTAAATTACATTGACACCCTCATATTTTAGAAATTACAATCCCCTCATCAAGGTTTAAAGTAGCATTACCAATTGGCTCCTCAGTTAGTATTAGTTGAAAAAAAATTCATTGAAAAAAAATTTGTTAGTCAAATTTTTAAATTTCTGTTTAAAAACCAACATAAACTCATTTTTTTAATTTACATTTTTTTCTCAAATTTACAAACTGAGACAACCATTTATAAATCAAAAAAATTGCTAAACAAGTTTTTATGACAGTTTTTAAAATTTTTGTAAATATAAATTAAAAACTGAAAACAAAATGATTACCAAACAAGCCTCAAATGGTAAAAATATTTTAAAATTAACAAATAATTAAATACGCTACCAACGTAAGAAATGACTTATTAAAATATTCTTAGGCTATGTATGGTTTGATTTTTAGAATTTTTTTAAAAAAATTAAAAATTAATTTGGTTAAGAAATAAAAAATAATTATCATTTTTATATAATTTTTATCTTTCGAGTGTAATAAACATAAATCTCAATGAGTGTCGGTGTAATTTTTATCTTACGTTGGTTTTTAAACCGAAATTTAAAAATTTGACTAACAAAAATTTTTTTCAATTAATTTTTTTCCAATTAATTTTTTTTTTCAATGATTTTTTTTTAACTAATACTAACTGAGGCGGCAATTGGTAATACTACTTTAAACCTTGGGGAGGGGATTGTAATTTCTAAAATATGAGGGGTGTTAATGTAATTTACCCAGTGAGGGCAAAATTGGTATTTAAAAAAATTAAATTGCTGGAGGGAGCAATCTGTAATTAAACTTTAAACCTCAGGGAGGGAGATATAATTTCCAAAATGTGAGGGGGAAACTGTAATAAACATAAACCTCAGGAGGTGTCAATGTAATTTACTCTAAATATTATTGTAAAGTATACATTTTATTTCATCTATCGACTGTTTCATGTTCTTATTATAATGATACTCTTTATTTTAACTATTCATCCAAATACTATTTAACTTTATAGAATGGCACATCAACAATAAAGATGGAGGGAAATGATTCTAATAATTAAATATATTTTGCCTAATCTTGAAGGCTAACTATATGCAACTAGTGAATGTGAATTGAGTTAAATGTCTAATCATTTGCCTAGCGCATTGAAGTTAAAAAAAGTGAGTCATATTAGGCATTTTGATTAATAAACATTATATGCCTAGTGGATTAGAGATGTTATCACAGGAGATGGTATTAGAAAAAATAATCTCTTTGAATTAGAGGGGATTTACTGTTTTACCCTCTATTATCCTACCTAATTTACTTACTCTACTTGATTAGTATGGTCTTTTCTCTATCATTTTTTTAATTATTCCATAATTTTTTACTCCACTATTCTTTATATCAAAATAATTTAATATAACAATATAATAGCATACTAATATTTACACCGAAAAAATTATATTAAAAAAATAAAATAGCACCAAAAAAATATATATTTATGAAATATAATTTTTAATATTAAAATATATACTGCATTTATTAGTTAGTGCAAGCTCAAATTTGATAATAATGCAACAAAGATATTTGTGGAATTTTACATGATTAATCTCACTCATATCTCTCAAAACAAATAGGAATTATTGCTAGTCTACTTGTTATCAAATAAATAATTTTTTTTTTAATCTCCTCATTAACAATCCCTCATTAATAATCCCTTTACGAACAATCTCACCTAACCTTTTTTTGAAAACAAACGGACCCTAAATAGCTTAAAAGCATCTCTATTGATATGTCAAATTCAATATTACAGTTTAACAACTCTATTTTAGTTTATTAATTTAATTTCACCCAATGTATTAAAAGTTGACATGACTTTTTTTGGTATCATTTTTTCATGTCATTTTTTTTTTCCTTTCAAATAGAAGAAGACTAAAAGTACACAACAGAGTTTAAAATTTAAAAATAATAAAATAATACATTTGATATATCGAGTGAGTTTTTAAATCAAATTAATATATTCCAATTTACCACTCAAAATTTATACAAAAAAAAAAATGAACATATCAAAATTTGAAAGTTTCGGTGGAAATACTCTTAGAGCTCGTTTGGAAAGTGGGTTAGCTTTTTTACTATTTTAGCCTGAGGCTAAAAAGCCTGGTTTAGAAAGGGCTTTTGGTTTTTTTGGTTTTTTTAATTTTTTTATGAGAGAAAAAATGTAATGATTATGGGTTGGATGTGATATTTTGTCCTATTAGACTAAAAAATCTATTTTGTTTTTTGTGACTATTTTAACCCAAAAAACCTCAAAACCAACTTTCCAAACGGAGGATTAGATTCTGCTAATCCATTGTACTGATTCTGCTGATCCATTGTACTCACTGCTGTTGCTCCACCATTTTTCGTTCTCTCTAATATTTTATCTTTATTTTTTAATTAAATTTATTCAACAATTTAAATAATAATAATAAACTTAATTTAGTATAATTCACTTTAATAGTGACAATCAAATTTTTCATCATTTAAAAAAATTTACTTAATCTATTTGAAGAATCTCCTTTAATCAATTTAGGTTTAAAAAAAAATTAATCTTTAATTCTTTGTCTTTTAACAATTTAACCACATTTTTTTGGTAAATATTTGAGTTGATATAAGTTTTGTGAATGGATCGAACTATCTCTAATATAATAAATAAAATTATGTGTTCAAATATATGTTAATTAATAAAAATTATAGAAGTGAAATTTAATTTTATGTACTGAATATTTGAGATTTGTGAGGTAAATATGTGTTCTAATGTAGTTAAAATATAAATTGAGTAAATATTCAAATAAAATTCTTATTAATGATAACGGTTCGAAATACTCAGACTTAAAATACAGATTTGATATATTTTTACTTTTTTTTTTTTTGTGTGTAATTTTTTATTCTAGCAACTTGAGATCGAAAAGAAACGTGAGTGTGTAAAGCTGAAAGGCTGCCTCTGAATGGAATGGTCCTGAGAGATCTCAGACAATTAGACGCGGTTCGGTTCAAATTTTTTTATTAAATAAATGATTAAATAATTTTATATAAGTATGAGTCTATATAATTATGGACCTCAGTGGAATATTTTATCATTTATTTAGTAGAAAATTTAAAAATGGTTTAAAATGTTTTAAATAAATATATTTTTTGATTTTTTATTAACAAAATATGTAAAAAAAAAAATGAGTAGAAAAATTTAAAAAATATTGATAAATGTTGATTGATGTGACTAAAATAAATGTATATATGTAAATAAAATATACTTTTTCACTACATGCCAAACAAGCAGTGAGTAACTATAGCATTACCTTTATGATACATGTCTCTAATTTGACAGTTCTAATGCAATTCTAATGATGTGGAGTGTACCCATGTGAAGGTGAGGCCCACATTCTTCTCTCTATCTCTCTCTACTCTCTCTTCCTTCCACCTCACTAGTGCTCTATTTAGAGCTCTCAAATTCGAATCATGTATCATTACTCCCTTTTAATTATCGGTAATGATACATCATACTAAAAGTGGTGCTCTAAAGCACCACTAATGAGTTGGCAAGCACTTAAAAAAAAAAAAAAAAAACAAGACACAAGCAATGGGCCCCGTCCATTGCCACATCACCAGTGGTGCTTTTAGAGCACCACTTTTAATGGTCTCAAGCATTATTGTTATTCTAAAACAATGTCATGATATTTTATTAATTGATTAATTCATATTAGTCGTACAGTAATCAAGGACAAATTATGAGACAAACTATAAATTTTGAAACAAACTATAAATTCAAACTTTCAAATTTAATATATGATAGTATTTCTTAAATTAGTCTCGTTTGTCAGCTATACATTTTATTTAAAAAGTTAAAAAATTATTATAAATTATCAAATCACTTTCTATACTTTTCAGTATATTTTTTCGTAAAAAATTAAAAAATTATTAAAATAACTTGTTCCCAAATGAGGCTTTACATTGATATTTGTAATTGCAATGGATGAATTTTACTTCTTTCAAAAATAGCTGTCATTCATAAATACGTAATTTGAACAATTCAATAAGACCAAATTGAATGAATTGGTGTGGTGGTGCCATCAAATTTTGTTCAATTCTAAAATTGTCTTCATTTGAAAGTAATCCTACAACATTACTTATGAGTGATAAGGTGACTTCATATTAGTGAGAACGCACATTACCAAATATAGATTGCAAGTTTTATGAATATATGAGTTAAAAATTTTATAAGTAAAGCAGATATATCAGTCATGCTGTTATGTCATATACACATGAATATATTTTAATGATTGATCCCATAAATGATATATGAGTGACATTTTTATAATTTTAAATTATAATGAGTGGTGTTTTATATTAAAATAAAAATATCGTACAAAATCGTTTCATTTTTTATTTATATAATATTATCTCAATATACTTAAAAAGTTATAACAGATGCCTTTTCCTCTCAATAAAAGTTTAGACAATGTAAATTGTAATTTTAATAGGCGCCCTAGAGTAGGTTGGGAGCTGCTTCATATCAATTACAAAAATATATATATATTGTACGGGAAAGGGATTCACCTTCTCGTATAATCCTGTTGATCAAGTCTGCGTTCCTCAATACGTCGTCGTTCCACCACCTGAAAACACAAACGTGAGCTGGCCGGCGGGGGTGTGCCGGAAACCTCTCCGATGCCTAAGTCAGTAAGCAAGACTAGAAGGCAAAAGCTCTGAGTATTCAGGAAGCAAAAATTGCATTACCTCTCCAAAGGTGATATTGGTGAGCTTATATAGGTTTCACGGGGCACAGTCCTAGTAGGACTCTAACTTCTCCATGAGAAGAGTCCTCCCAGGACTCACATTCCTCCATGCGTAGAGTCCTTCCAGGATTACTCCTCCTAGAAGATAATGCTTATCCTCCAACACCCCCCTCACTACATAAGCCAAGTGAGATGGCTTTTACTACGGCCGAACTCCTTTACAACCAAAGTAACACATAGTCCGGACTTCACCTTACTTCTCTTACCTCGGTTTCCAATGCCACAACCGAGCTATCCATAAGAGAGTTCAACCGGACTAGGACGTGGCCAAGCCGAACTAACAAGTTCGAACCGGTGTCAACATGCAACCGACCTAGCATATAAGAACCGGTCTTAATCTACGACCGGTCTACCAACTGGAACCGAAGTATGCACACTCATTTGGCAGCCGAACTACCCATACTTCTCTCTTAGTGGGTATCTTCCATTCTTGAACCTAGCTCGGCCCAACACCTAGCTCGGCCCAATTTATGAATATAAATTACCCTCTCAATTGCCCCTTAATTCCATCTGCGAAGCATGATAGGGATTACTTGTTTATCAACCGATCTAAAGTTCTTAACCTCTCCAGCCGAGCTAACCATCCGTTAGCCTCTCCAGCCGAGCTAAAAACCCCCAAGCCTTTCCAGCCGAGCTGAGACCTTTTACCTTTCCCAACCGAGCTAAGTTCGCACCGAGCTATACCTGTCCGGCTCAAACGTCCTTTCAAATGTAGAAACTGAATCGATTGTCCTTCCCAGACACGTGGCACACCCTGAATGGCCTTCTACAGCTGTCGCGCCGTCCTCGTGTTTGGCAAAATTTGAACAGTTCCCTCCAAAAACGCCTTTACCCAAAATCAACCTTTCATTTCAGAATCACTCTCACACTATTCATCCCCTCTCTTCCTTCTTGTGTTTTTCAATCTTGCATACCAAGAGCTCGTGTCCCTTACTGCTGCTGCTTCGTCCAATTTCAGCTCCTCCTTCACCAGGTATGCTGCCCAAACTTGCCTATTTCTTTCTGTTCTTGCTTCCGTTTGATCCATAGTAGTATGTTTCTGTGTGTTTTCTCAAAACACTTTGCATGCTATGTTTTTGAAAAGAACTTCATACAAACACTATGAACTTTATGAACTGCTGGTAGAACAATCATTTGATCCATAAAAATGCACCCAACCGAACTAGAAACTGTTTGTGCTGTCTAGGTGAACCAGAACCGAGCTAGCACTTGTAGATAACACAGTAGTTTTAATAAGAAAGCATCTGATTCACCTTAGCCGAAATCAAAACTGACATGAGATAAGTATTACGGCCCCAGACCGAGCTAAACCTCCGGGGCCAAGCCAGCTTCCTGAGTTCCAAAACCGTACTCAGAAAAACTGCCCCTTGAGGTTTAACCGAAGTAAGGAACCCTTCAAGTGAAACCAAAATAACAAACATAGCGTTCCAACCGAGATAACAAGAATAATGTGCCAACCGATATAACAACAAACCTTTCGAACCGAGATAACGAGAACCTTTTACAAGCCGATGTAGACAGCTTAGCACCCTGTAGAACCGAAATAAGATCAGCCCTTTCTTGCTTTATTTCTGTAGCACGGTCTTTGATCTGTGCTTGACACCTTGTTTTTTCAACTTTGCAGACTTAGGCTGTCCAGGCACTCCCTCTGTGCGTCCAACCGGACTACTGAGCACGCTCCTCCAACCGAGATAAATTATTTTATAACTTATAAAATAAATGGGGAAGTACAGACATTTGGTAGAAACCCCAGGCGGCCTAGCCGATTTCCGAGAACAATACAACATTCCAGCCGATGTAAATTTAAAACTAGCCAAAAAAAGGAGTCGACCCATGGGATGAAGAAGGCTTTGTCCCATTCACCCTCCAATCCATAGTAGAAACCGGACTCAGATTCCCTGTCCAGCCACTAATTTGTGAATTCCTTAGACAAACCAGACTCTGCCCCACTCAGCTATCCACCAATACGTACCGTATAATAATGGGCATAGCCGCCCTGAACCACAAAACCGGTCTAAACCTGGGTTTGGCCGAAATACTACATCAATACTCCATAGGCTCCAAAAATCAAGGCTGGTGCTACTATTTGAGAGTGCGCCGAGGTAGAGAAAAGATAATAAAGCACACACCGGACAAAGATGTCAATGATGATGATTTCTTCTGGGTTTCTGGGAACTTCGAGGACTTCCAAGCCCGAATCCCAGGCCGAAGAATAAACTGGAAGAAAGGAGAGCCCGGTATAAGTACTTCGGTTTCCATTTTGTCTTTCCCATGAATTTTATTAACATAGCAAGCCGGACTAACACTTGTCTTCTTTTGCTTTGCAGATAAAGCTCATCTCATCTCCAACTACAACTACCCCAACCTCGCCGTACTCCGTGCCGCACTCCGGGTGAAAGAAAGGAGTTGGGCAAAGCTTCTTGAATTCGAGCCGACCTACAGATACTCCGGTCGTCGAAAAGCAAAAGTCACAGATTTTCTCCTCGAGGACCCTCCAGCACCGGACCCAAACTTGCCCGAAGTCGTCCTTGTGCGATTAACTCCTGAACAAGAGATGGCGAAGAAAAACAGAATGAGGGCCATGCTCACCGAAACAAACCCAGCCGAGGTACCACAGACCGGCCATTCAACCGAGGCCGTAGTGGCTCTTCCATCCCAACAGCCTTCTGCTTCGCGCCGAAACAAGCGTGCCCGGACTGAACAAACCGGGCCACGACTTGTCGACGAAGAGGAGAACGTCCTGCCACCAAACCCACCAGCAGTTATTCAACCGGACCCCCAGCCGGAATCATCGAACCGATCTGAAAATCCCCAGTGGGCTCCCCCCCTAGTCTTCAACAACCGGGCTATCGACGAGGGTGACTCCGTTGTCTCAGATAAGGATCACCTTCTGGCCTTCAACCTGGCCAGAGGTGTGTGCCTTCCAAAAGACATGGAGCACCATTCCAAGAAGCTCAATACCGAGATAAAGTCACTCCGGTCTGCTTCCAAGTCAATGATCGTGGTAAGTAACACTGGCCTTTCTGTCTTCAAAATTTGTCCAACTTCCATTTCGGTCAGCAACTAAAAAATTCACTGTACTTTGTGCAGGCTCTTCAAAAAACCACACTTGCACACCGGCAGGTGATGGAGCTTCGCAAGACCGCGAGGCAGGCCATGAAGGACGCCGTGGCCAATGCTACCGAACTAAGGCAGGCCCAGAACAAGGCGGCCGAACTGGAGGCCGAGGTATCACGTCTCACCGGATTGGTTACCTCGGCTGAAAGTGATAAACAAAAGGCCGTGACCGAGGTAAAAGATTACTACCTGAGGGAGATGTCCCAGATGCAGACCAAACAAGACGCCGAGATAGCCCAACTGAACGCCGAAGTAAAGAAGGCCAGAAAGGAAGGATTCAAGAAGGCTGAAACTGCATATGGCCTTCAATGTGGCGCTGCAAAAGACCTATTCTTCAAGTGCGGTTGGCGAAGTGCGGTGGAGAAGCTCGGTTGCACTCCTGACACCGACGCTTACAACGCTCCACCGTACTTTATTCCGGCCTCACTTAAGCAATATGCGGACGATCTTCAAAAGGCATTCCTTGAAGCGTCTGATGACGAAGAAGACGATGAAGATGATGACGACGATGAAGATGATGAGGGGGAGCCATCTCTGACTCCGGTTGTCACCGATCAACAAAACAATCAAGCAGCTCGGTTGGAGCCAACCGTGGATTTAACCAACGAGATACCAGCTAACTCTTCCCCGCCAGCGGATACCACGGTTCAAACCGGGCTCCCTCCTCAAACCGATCTCCAGGCGGCTGCTGAAGCGGAGTTCGATGCCGAACTAGATGCACTCCTAGGATGACTTGTATTTTTTGCTTCTTTTTTCGTTCTTGTATTTCGGTTTTGGGTGTCTGTAACCGGGCTACGGCCCCTTGTTTGTACTTCCTTTTGATTTGAATGAAAAAATCTTTCGACTTGCATTCCGGTTCTGAACTCGAATAACTTGCATTTCGGTTCTGAACTTGCTTGGTTGCCTATGTGACAAATTTGAATCTGCTAAATTACAACTGTGATCTCGGTTAGCTATATAACTCACTAGCCAACCACTCTTCAGCCGATATAACTTACTTCGGCTGAAGAGTACAAAGAGTTGGTTTAATCCAGCCAACCACTCTTCAGCCGATATAACTTACTTCGGCTAAAGAGTACCAAGAGTTGGTTTAATCCAGCCAACCACTCTTCAGCCGATATAACTTACTTCGGCTAAAGAGTACCAAGAGTTGGTTTAATCCAGCCAACCGCTCTTCAGCCGATATAACTTACTTCGGCTGAAGAGTACCAAGAGTTGGTTTAATCCAGCCAACCGCTCTTCAGCCGATATAACTTACTTCGGCTGAAGAGTACAAAGAGTTGGTTTAATCCAGCCAACCACTCTTCAGCCGATATAACTTACTTCGGCTGAAGAGTACAAAGAGTTGGTTTAATCCAGCCAACCACTCTTCAGCCGATATAACTTACTTCGGCTGAAGAGTACAAAGAGTTGGTTTAATCCAGCCAACCACTCTTCAGCCATACACTTACTTTGGCTGAGGAGTACAGAGTGTTGGTTTAATCCAGCCAACTACTCGTTTAGCCATTCCCATACTTTGGCTCAGTGTTAATTTAGCCATTCCCATACTTTGGCTAAGTGTTGTTTTGCCATTCCCATACTTTGGCTAAGTGTTGGTTTAATCCAGCCAACCTCTAAGTTGGTTTTTCCGGCCAACTTAGAATAAAATGCTTGGTTATTCCGACCAAACGTCCTGCAGTCTGGATCCTTATCCTGGACCTAGGAAAGGTTGATAGTTGGGTATTCCGGCCAACTATGTTTACAATGCTACTACCTTACTAAAGCTACTTTCTATGGAAAACAAATATACTGAAAAGAATCGACTTGTTTTATTGAGAAAGTAGAAAAATTACACATACTCAAAAAAGATAAAAGCTAAAAGTAAAATATCTTGAGATTGGCAGTGTTCCATGGCCTAGGAATTGCTTTGCCGTCCTCATCTTCCAAGTGGTATGCCCCTTTGCCTGCTAATCCGACCACTTTGTAAGGACCTTCCCAATTGGGCCCTAACTTGCCATCTCCTGGGATCAGTGTGTTTCCCATCACTTTGCGAAGTACCCAATCGCCAATCTTGAACTGCCTTGGATGTACTGTTTTGTTGTATTTTCTGGACAACTCTTGCTGATAGGAGGCGATGTGCACTAGCGCCTTTTCTCTTCTTTCTTCCGCCAAGTCAAGTTCCAATGCTATTGCTTCGCCATTTAGGTCTGGATCAAAGTTTTCACTCCGAATTGTGGGGAGGCCGACTTCTAAGGGGATGACTGCTTCCATGCCATATGCTAAGGAGAATGGTGTTTCCCCTGTTGACCGCCGCGGTGTGGTGCGATAAGCCCATAAGACATGAGGGAGTTCTTCCGCCCACTTGCCTTTGGCTTTCTCCAACCTTTTCTTCAATCCGTCCAAGACAACTTTATTTGATGCCTCTGCCTGACCATTTGCTTGGGGATATGCCGGTGTGGAGTTGTAAAACTCTATCTTGTATTCTTCGCAAAAGCCTCTGAAAATTCTGCCATCAAACTGAGTGCCGTTGTCTGAAATCAGTGCTTTTGGTATGCCGAAGCGAGTAATAATGTTCTGCCAGACAAACTTCTTCACATCTTTTTCCTTGATTGACGCCAAAGCTTCTGCTTCTACCCACTTTGTGAAGTAGTCTGTTGCCGCAAGAAAGAACTTCCTGTTGCCTGGTGCTGTTGGGAGCGGTCCCACTATGTCCAAGCCCCACATTGCGAAAGGCCATGGGCTAGTGAGAGGTAGGAGTTCTCTTGCAGGTTGGTGTATCTGATGCGCAAACTTCTGACACTTTTCACATTTCTTGACATACTTCTCCGAATCCGCTTGCATGTAGGGCCACCAATATCCTTGTGAAATAGCTCGGTATGCCAATGACCTTCCTCCTTGATGGCTGCCACAAACCCCTTCGTGTATCTCAAATAGGAATGCTTCTACCTTGCTGGGGTGGACACACTTTAAGTAAGGTCCTGAAAACGACTTTTTGTATAATGCTAAGGATGGAGAGAGCCAAAATCGTTGCGACTTGGCTCTTATTCTGTTTGCTTCTTTCTTATTTTCTGGAAGAGTGCCGTCTTTCAGGAACAGTATGATGGGGTCCATCCAAGAAGGACCTAACTCCGCACAACATACCTCTTCAGCTTCTGGGTCTTCAATACTTGGTCTGGGCAGATAGTCAATCAATAGTGGATGGGGGATGGAGGTATCTGCCATTGAGGCGAAGCCTGCTAGTTCGTCTGCTCTGCTATTCTCCTCCCTGCCAATTTGTTCTATTCTGACGACTTCAAACTTCTTGATCTCTGTCCTGACTAAGTCTTGGTACTTAGCCATTCTTTCATCCTTTGCTTCATAATCGCCCGAAATTTGATTCACTACCAATTGTGAGTCGCTGTAGACCATTAGTTCGGTGGCCTTCATGTATGCTGCTGATTTGAGCCCTGCAAGGAGCGCCTCGTACTCCGCTTCATTGTTCGATGCTGGGAAGCCAAGGTTGATTGCCTGCTCCACTACTAGGCCGTCTGGAGAGATGAGGACTATACCTAGTCCTGCTCCATGTCGATTGGATGCCCCATCCACAAAGAGTTTCCACATCTCCCCAACGAACAACTTCCAACAGGTGGAGGGATCGGACGATGCCTTGGGGTCTTCCAGATTGCTAATGTCTTCTTCAGAGTCCATAGTTGCAGTTTGCCCCTTGTCTTCCGATGGGCCCAAGTCATTAGTCGCCAATGAATCTTGACTTGGTGTAGTAAGGTTGGATTCCTCCTCGCCTTTTCTACTCTGGTCTGCCTTGGGCGCTGACTGAGTAGCCTGTACTAGGGGTTGCGCTATTCCGGCGTCAATCTCCATCCCTAGTTTGGTTGTGTCAGTCAGGTCGATTGGGCAAACTTGGTGGCTTCCAGGAGTGAATTCTGCGACGAAGTCTGCCAAAGATTGGGCCTTTACCGCGGTTCTGGGTTGGAACTTTACATCATATTGTCCCAACTCTACTGCCCACTTCAAAACTCGCCCAGAAAAGTTGGCCCTTTCAAACAGAGCTTTCAATGGAAAAGCTGTGAGGACGACAATGGTATGGGCGTGGAAGTAGTGCGCCAATTTCCTGGATGCCATCATTAATGCCAGCGCTAGCTTCTCTAGAGGCAAGTACCTTGTTTCCGCTCCCAGCAATGTCTTGCTGACATAGAAGATGGGTAGGTGTTGGATTCCTTCTGCTCGAACTAACACTGCACTTACTGCGTGCTGAGAAACTGCCAAGTAGAGGAAGAGTTCTTCTCCAGGTTTGGGGGTAACAAGTAATGGTGGAGAAGACATGTATTCCTTCAGACTCGCCAGGGCTTGGTCGCATTCTTCGTCCCACTCAAACTTAGCTTTTAATGACTGAAAGAATGGACGCAATCTGTCTGAAGACCGGCTGATGAATCGGTTAAGTGCTGCTGCCATGCCAGTAAGGTGCTGCACTTCTTTTACTGAGTTAGGTCTCTCTAACTCCTGAATTGCTTTGATTTGAGAAGGGTCAGCTTCTATACCTCGGTTGGTCACCAAGAAGCCTAAGAATTTACCTGATCCTACTCCGAAAGCACACTTCGACGCGTTGAGGCGTAACTTATGCTTTTTCAGGATCTCAAACATTTCACTTAGGTCCTTGAGATGGTCACTCTCACTCTTGCTCTTGACCACCATATCATCGATGTAAGCCTCCATTGTTTTGCCTAACAATGGCTCAAACATCTTGGTGACCATTCGCTGGAATGTCGCCCCTGCGTTCTTCAGGCCAAAGGGCATGACCTTATAACAGTATAGTCCTCTTGGAGTGGTGAAGGACGTGACCTCCTGGTCTGGTTCATGCATTGCGATCTGGTGATAGCCTCTATATGCGTCAAGGAAGCTAAGCCTGCTGTGACCAGCTGTTAGGTCCACCAGTTGGTCGATCCTTGGTAGGGGGAAGCTATCTTTGGGACATGCTCTGTTGACAGTTTTGTAATCGACGCAAACGCGCCACTTGCCATTTTTCTTTGGCACCACCACCGTGTTGGAGATCCACCTGGGGTAGTGCACCTCTCTGATTGCCCCTGCTTCCAGCAAGTTTCCCACTTCTTCCGCCACTATCTCGGCGTGGTGGAGTGCCGATCTGCGGGTGCGCTGAATGATTGGCCTGGCTGATGGGTGGACATTGAGTTGGTGGCAGATGAAGTTGGGATCAATGCCTGGCATGTCGTATGGAGTCCAGGCAAACACTTCGATGTTAGAGGTCAAAAACTCCAAGACCTCTAGCCTCTCAGTGCTAGACAACGACGAGCCAAGCAAGAAGAACTTATCCGGGTTCTTCTCGTCTATTCTGACCTCCACCAAGTCCTCCACTGCCTTCTGACTAGCCGCTTTGCCAACATCCGCGAATAGTTCATTACTCTCTGGTTCTTCAACCGAATGAACATATCCTTTGGCAGCGCGGCTCCCATTCGTTGCAACGAAGCACTGCTTGGACATAATCTGGTCCCCATAAACCTCCTCTATCACTCCGGTGTCGTTGGGGAACCTCATCACTTGGTGGTAGGAGGATGCTACCGAGCGCATGGCGTGCAGCCACGTTCTGCCCAAGATGATGTTGTAGGTGGATGGAACCTTTAACACCCAGAACTCCACTTGCTTTGTCACACTCCCTGCTCTGACTGGAAGGATGATTTTGCCGACTGGCCACTCCGGCATAGAATTGAATCCAATCAAAGGGGACACGGCTGGGGCTAAGTCCTTGTCCTGCAGCTTGAGTTGCTTGAAAGTTTCATAGTACATGATTTCACACGAACTACCTTGGTCAATCAGAATCCGCTTGACGTCAAAATCCTTGACTCGGAGAGTGACGACCAAGGCATCATTGTGTGGGCTATATATTCTGTCCAAGTCTTTATCTGAAAAGGACATGACATTTGTGGCTTCTGTCCTCCCCTTTTTGACGACTGGTTGGGCACTTAGCACTTCTCTCAAGTGCTCTGCTTTTTTGATTGAACCTCTGAGCTCGCATACACGCTCTGGTTCAAAGACTCCATGGATTACGTTGATGGTGCCTTGCGGTGGGGCGTCGTTCGGCATTCCATTAGGGAGGTTGTGGTCCTGTGGGGCTGGCTGCGCCCCTCCTTCTATGTATTTATCCAGGTGGCCCGCCGCCACCAACTCCTCCAGATGCTGCCTCAATGGCATACAGTTCTCAGTTCGGTGCCCCTTTTCCTTGTGGTAGGTGCATCTGGATCTGTCATCGTAGTCCTTCTGGGCCTCGCCAATCTTGGCTGGCCACTTGATGAAAGGCTCGTCTCGAATCTCACTAAGTATACGGTAGATTGGTTTTTTGAACACTGTGGTAATGGCGGTGCGGACTCTCAACCACCTCTTGTCCTGGTCTTCGTCATTATCTCGTCTGCCCCGTCCGTTTTTGTTTCGGCGATCTACCGTATTGACCTTTGCCGAGGTCTTCTTCTCTGGTGTTATGGTCGCGCCAGTCTTTGCTTTGGCGCGAGCGCCATCCTCTTCCACCCTGATGTGCTGATGCACTCTCTCCATCAGGGCCTCCATGGTAAGAGGTGGCGTCATAGTGATAGAGTCCCTCAGTCTATTCCCGACTGGAAGGCCTCTCTTGTACTGCGCGATGGCCAGGTTGGTTGGGCAATCCCCAATCTGGTTGAAGGTCTCCCAATATCGGCTGTTGTAGGACCTTAATGTCTCCTTCTCACCCATGTCGATGGAGAGTAGCTGGTCGATCTCCACCGGAGTCTTAGTGTTTGTTCTGAATCTTGTGACAAATGCTTCTGCCAATTGCGCCCAGGAGGCTATGCTGCCCTCTGGGAGTTTCTCAAACCAAGTCAAGCCTAGGTCACCAAGGCTTGAGGGGAACAAGATGCACATTAAGGCCTCGTTCCGCCGGTATACAGCCATAACCTGGCGGAAGTGGCTTAAGTGCAAGTAGGGGTCCGTCTTCCCCTCGTATGTGGTGAACTTCGGCTGTAGAAAGCCTGACGGTAAAGGCGCGTTCTCAATTGCTGGGACAAACGGTGAGGTCTGCAGCCTTGCCAATACTTTGTCCGTTGGTTCGTAGGCCGGGCGCGGTTGTGGCATTCCAACCTCGACGCTTCCATGCGTCCGAGGAGCCAACCACTGTAAGGCCGAAACTCTATGTGGATCACGCGCCTTGGCCTCCTCCCTGCGTCGTGCCTTTTCTTCCAGCACGGTTCGTAGGTCGGATGACCTGGGTAACTCCGTTTGCCTGGACCTTGTTTGGTGTGTATGCGAAGGCCAGTATGTGCTTCCTTCCGTGTAAGACCTTTCAGATCTCGCCCTCTCAGACCTGGAGTGACGAGTTCTGGAAGATCTTGATTGCGTATCGCCTGTCCTGAGGCTTCTCTCTTCTGCCTGGGAGGGTGTTGAATTCCTACTACGACCTTCTGAGTGGCGAGGGGGCGTCTTGTTCGTGCGCCCCTCTCCTGTCGCCACTTCTTTTCCTTTCACCCGGCGTTTGAGAGCTTCCATGTCTGCTGCCATCCGCCGAATCAACTCGTCTTGTGCTTTGACGCGATCCTCCAAAGCTTGAGGATCAACCCTGCGCCTTTGTCTTTCTGGGCTTTGCGAACGAGAGGGATGAGGGCTGCTATTCCTCCTTCGTCCCCTTGCATCCCTTCTGGAATTTTGCCTTTGTGGTTCCAGGTTCGCCATGGGAGGGACCAAAGGTAGGCCTTCTCGCCTTGCACCTCCGTCTGGAGTTTGTCCGTCAATGGCGGACTGAGGCAGTTCTTCATTGTTGGTCATTTGAATTTTGAGAGAAAAACACTTGATCAAGAGGTTGTTCTTGTCTGTTCTTCCCACAGACGGCGCCAATTGTACGGGAAAGGGATTCACCTTCTCGTATAATCCTGTTGATCAAGTCTGCGTTCCTCAATACGTCGTCGTTCCACCACCTGAAAACACAAACGTGAGCTGGCCGGCGGGGGTGTGCCGGAAACCTCTCCGATGCCTAAGTCAGTAAGCAAGACTAGAAGGCAAAAGCTCTGAGTATTCAGGAAGCAAAAATTGCATTACCTCTCCAAAGGTGATATTGGTGAGCTTATATAGGTTTCACGGGGCACAGTCCTAGTAGGACTCTAACTTCTCCATGAGAAGAGTCCTCCCAGGACTCACATTCCTCCATGCGTAGAGTCCTTCCAGGATTACTCCTCCTAGAAGATAATGCTTATCCTCCAACACCCCCCTCACTACATAAGCCAAGTGAGATGGCTTTTACTACGGCCGAACTCCTTTACAACCAAAGTAACACATAGTCCGGACTTCACCTTACTTCTCTTACCTCGGTTTCCAATGCCACAACCGAGCTATCCATAAGAGAGTTCAACCGGACTAGGACGTGGCCAAGCCGAACTAACAAGTTCGAACCGGTGTCAACATGCAACCGACCTAGCATATAAGAACCGGTCTTAATCTACGACCGGTCTACCAACTGGAACCGAAGTATGCACACTCATTTGGCAGCCGAACTACCCATACTTCTCTCTTAGTGGGTATCTTCCATTCTTGAACCTAGCTCGGCCCAACACCTAGCTCGGCCCAATTTATGAATATAAATTACCCTCTCAATTGCCCCTTAATTCCATCTGCGAAGCATGATAGGGATTACTTGTTTATCAACCGATCTAAAGTTCTTAACCTCTCCAGCCGAGCTAACCATCCGTTAGCCTCTCCAGCCGAGCTAAAAACCCCCAAGCCTTTCCAGCCGAGCTGAGACCTTTTACCTTTCCCAACCGAGCTAAGTTCGCACCGAGCTATACCTGTCCGGCTCAAACGTCCTTTCAAATGTAGAAACTGAATCGATTGTCCTTCCCAGACACGTGGCACACCCTGAATGGCCTTCTACAGCTGTCGCGCCGTCCTCGTGTTTGGCAAAATTTGAACAGTTCCCTCCAAAAACGCCTTTACCCAAAATCAACCTTTCATTTCAGAATCACTCTCACACTATTCATCCCCTCTCTTCCTTCTTGTGTTTTTCAATCTTGCATACCAAGAGCTCGTGTCCCTTACTGCTGCTGCTTCGTCCAATTTCAGCTCCTCCTTCACCAGGTATGCTGCCCAAACTTGCCTATTTCTTTCTGTTCTTGCTTCCGTTTGATCCATAGTAGTATGTTTCTGTGTGTTTTCTCAAAACACTTTGCATGCTATGTTTTTGAAAAGAACTTCATACAAACACTATGAACTTTATGAACTGCTGGTAGAACAATCATTTGATCCATAAAAATGCACCCAACCGAACTAGAAACTGTTTGTGCTGTCTAGGTGAACCAGAACCGAGCTAGCACTTGTAGATAACACAGTAGTTTTAATAAGAAAGCATCTGATTCACCTTAGCCGAAATCAAAACTGACATGAGATAAGTATTACGGCCCCAGACCGAGCTAAACCTCCGGGGCCAAGCCAGCTTCCTGAGTTCCAAAACCGTACTCAGAAAAACTGCCCCTTGAGGTTTAACCGAAGTAAGGAACCCTTCAAGTGAAACCAAAATAACAAACATAGCGTTCCAACCGAGATAACAAGAATAATGTGCCAACCGATATAACAACAAACCTTTCGAACCGAGATAACGAGAACCTTTTACAAGCCGATGTAGACAGCTTAGCACCCTGTAGAACCGAAATAAGATCAGCCCTTTCTTGCTTTATTTCTGTAGCACGGTCTTTGATCTGTGCTTGACACCTTGTTTTTTCAACTTTGCAGACTTAGGCTGTCCAGGCACTCCCTCTGTGCGTCCAACCGGACTACTGAGCACGCTCCTCCAACCGAGATAAATTATTTTATAACTTATAAAATAAATGGGGAAGTACAGACATTTGGTAGAAACCCCAGGCGGCCTAGCCGATTTCCGAGAACAATACAACATTCCAGCCGATGTAAATTTAAAACTAGCCAAAAAAAGGAGTCGACCCATGGGATGAAGAAGGCTTTGTCCCATTCACCCTCCAATCCATAGTAGAAACCGGACTCAGATTCCCTGTCCAGCCACTAATTTGTGAATTCCTTAGACAAACCAGACTCTGCCCCACTCAGCTATCCACCAATACGTACCGTATAATAATGGGCATAGCCGCCCTGAACCACAAAACCGGTCTAAACCTGGGTTTGGCCGAAATACTACATCAATACTCCATAGGCTCCAAAAATCAAGGCTGGTGCTACTATTTGAGAGTGCGCCGAGGTAGAGAAAAGATAATAAAGCACACACCGGACAAAGATGTCAATGATGATGATTTCTTCTGGGTTTCTGGGAACTTCGAGGACTTCCAAGCCCGAATCCCAGGCCGAAGAATAAACTGGAAGAAAGGAGAGCCCGGTATAAGTACTTCGGTTTCCATTTTGTCTTTCCCATGAATTTTATTAACATAGCAAGCCGGACTAACACTTGTCTTCTTTTGCTTTGCAGATAAAGCTCATCTCATCTCCAACTACAACTACCCCAACCTCGCCGTACTCCGTGCCGCACTCCGGGTGAAAGAAAGGAGTTGGGCAAAGCTTCTTGAATTCGAGCCGACCTACAGATACTCCGGTCGTCGAAAAGCAAAAGTCACAGATTTTCTCCTCGAGGACCCTCCAGCACCGGACCCAAACTTGCCCGAAGTCGTCCTTGTGCGATTAACTCCTGAACAAGAGATGGCGAAGAAAAACAGAATGAGGGCCATGCTCACCGAAACAAACCCAGCCGAGGTACCACAGACCGGCCATTCAACCGAGGCCGTAGTGGCTCTTCCATCCCAACAGCCTTCTGCTTCGCGCCGAAACAAGCGTGCCCGGACTGAACAAACCGGGCCACGACTTGTCGACGAAGAGGAGAACGTCCTGCCACCAAACCCACCAGCAGTTATTCAACCGGACCCCCAGCCGGAATCATCGAACCGATCTGAAAATCCCCAGTGGGCTCCCCCCCTAGTCTTCAACAACCGGGCTATCGACGAGGGTGACTCCGTTGTCTCAGATAAGGATCACCTTCTGGCCTTCAACCTGGCCAGAGGTGTGTGCCTTCCAAAAGACATGGAGCACCATTCCAAGAAGCTCAATACCGAGATAAAGTCACTCCGGTCTGCTTCCAAGTCAATGATCGTGGTAAGTAACACTGGCCTTTCTGTCTTCAAAATTTGTCCAACTTCCATTTCGGTCAGCAACTAAAAAATTCACTGTACTTTGTGCAGGCTCTTCAAAAAACCACACTTGCACACCGGCAGGTGATGGAGCTTCGCAAGACCGCGAGGCAGGCCATGAAGGACGCCGTGGCCAATGCTACCGAACTAAGGCAGGCCCAGAACAAGGCGGCCGAACTGGAGGCCGAGGTATCACGTCTCACCGGATTGGTTACCTCGGCTGAAAGTGATAAACAAAAGGCCGTGACCGAGGTAAAAGATTACTACCTGAGGGAGATGTCCCAGATGCAGACCAAACAAGACGCCGAGATAGCCCAACTGAACGCCGAAGTAAAGAAGGCCAGAAAGGAAGGATTCAAGAAGGCTGAAACTGCATATGGCCTTCAATGTGGCGCTGCAAAAGACCTATTCTTCAAGTGCGGTTGGCGAAGTGCGGTGGAGAAGCTCGGTTGCACTCCTGACACCGACGCTTACAACGCTCCACCGTACTTTATTCCGGCCTCACTTAAGCAATATGCGGACGATCTTCAAAAGGCATTCCTTGAAGCGTCTGATGACGAAGAAGACGATGAAGATGATGACGACGATGAAGATGATGAGGGGGAGCCATCTCTGACTCCGGTTGTCACCGATCAACAAAACAATCAAGCAGCTCGGTTGGAGCCAACCGTGGATTTAACCAACGAGATACCAGCTAACTCTTCCCCGCCAGCGGATACCACGGTTCAAACCGGGCTCCCTCCTCAAACCGATCTCCAGGCGGCTGCTGAAGCGGAGTTCGATGCCGAACTAGATGCACTCCTAGGATGACTTGTATTTTTTGCTTCTTTTTTCGTTCTTGTATTTCGGTTTTGGGTGTCTGTAACCGGGCTACGGCCCCTTGTTTGTACTTCCTTTTGATTTGAATGAAAAAATCTTTCGACTTGCATTCCGGTTCTGAACTCGAATAACTTGCATTTCGGTTCTGAACTTGCTTGGTTGCCTATGTGACAAATTTGAATCTGCTAAATTACAACTGTGATCTCGGTTAGCTATATAACTCACTAGCCAACCACTCTTCAGCCGATATAACTTACTTCGGCTGAAGAGTACAAAGAGTTGGTTTAATCCAGCCAACCACTCTTCAGCCGATATAACTTACTTCGGCTAAAGAGTACCAAGAGTTGGTTTAATCCAGCCAACCACTCTTCAGCCGATATAACTTACTTCGGCTAAAGAGTACCAAGAGTTGGTTTAATCCAGCCAACCGCTCTTCAGCCGATATAACTTACTTCGGCTGAAGAGTACCAAGAGTTGGTTTAATCCAGCCAACCGCTCTTCAGCCGATATAACTTACTTCGGCTGAAGAGTACAAAGAGTTGGTTTAATCCAGCCAACCACTCTTCAGCCGATATAACTTACTTCGGCTGAAGAGTACAAAGAGTTGGTTTAATCCAGCCAACCACTCTTCAGCCGATATAACTTACTTCGGCTGAAGAGTACAAAGAGTTGGTTTAATCCAGCCAACCACTCTTCAGCCATACACTTACTTTGGCTGAGGAGTACAGAGTGTTGGTTTAATCCAGCCAACTACTCGTTTAGCCATTCCCATACTTTGGCTCAGTGTTAATTTAGCCATTCCCATACTTTGGCTAAGTGTTGTTTTGCCATTCCCATACTTTGGCTAAGTGTTGGTTTAATCCAGCCAACCTCTAAGTTGGTTTTTCCGGCCAACTTAGAATAAAATGCTTGGTTATTCCGACCAAACGTCCTGCAGTCTGGATCCTTATCCTGGACCTAGGAAAGGTTGATAGTTGGGTATTCCGGCCAACTATGTTTACAATGCTACTACCTTACTAAAGCTACTTTCTATGGAAAACAAATATACTGAAAAGAATCGACTTGTTTTATTGAGAAAGTAGAAAAATTACACATACTCAAAAAAGATAAAAGCTAAAAGTAAAATATCTTGAGATTGGCAGTGTTCCATGGCCTAGGAATTGCTTTGCCGTCCTCATCTTCCAAGTGGTATGCCCCTTTGCCTGCTAATCCGACCACTTTGTAAGGACCTTCCCAATTGGGCCCTAACTTGCCATCTCCTGGGATCAGTGTGTTTCCCATCACTTTGCGAAGTACCCAATCGCCAATCTTGAACTGCCTTGGATGTACTGTTTTGTTGTATTTTCTGGACAACTCTTGCTGATAGGAGGCGATGTGCACTAGCGCCTTTTCTCTTCTTTCTTCCGCCAAGTCAAGTTCCAATGCTATTGCTTCGCCATTTAGGTCTGGATCAAAGTTTTCACTCCGAATTGTGGGGAGGCCGACTTCTAAGGGGATGACTGCTTCCATGCCATATGCTAAGGAGAATGGTGTTTCCCCTGTTGACCGCCGCGGTGTGGTGCGATAAGCCCATAAGACATGAGGGAGTTCTTCCGCCCACTTGCCTTTGGCTTTCTCCAACCTTTTCTTCAATCCGTCCAAGACAACTTTATTTGATGCCTCTGCCTGACCATTTGCTTGGGGATATGCCGGTGTGGAGTTGTAAAACTCTATCTTGTATTCTTCGCAAAAGCCTCTGAAAATTCTGCCATCAAACTGAGTGCCGTTGTCTGAAATCAGTGCTTTTGGTATGCCGAAGCGAGTAATAATGTTCTGCCAGACAAACTTCTTCACATCTTTTTCCTTGATTGACGCCAAAGCTTCTGCTTCTACCCACTTTGTGAAGTAGTCTGTTGCCGCAAGAAAGAACTTCCTGTTGCCTGGTGCTGTTGGGAGCGGTCCCACTATGTCCAAGCCCCACATTGCGAAAGGCCATGGGCTAGTGAGAGGTAGGAGTTCTCTTGCAGGTTGGTGTATCTGATGCGCAAACTTCTGACACTTTTCACATTTCTTGACATACTTCTCCGAATCCGCTTGCATGTAGGGCCACCAATATCCTTGTGAAATAGCTCGGTATGCCAATGACCTTCCTCCTTGATGGCTGCCACAAACCCCTTCGTGTATCTCAAATAGGAATGCTTCTACCTTGCTGGGGTGGACACACTTTAAGTAAGGTCCTGAAAACGACTTTTTGTATAATGCTAAGGATGGAGAGAGCCAAAATCGTTGCGACTTGGCTCTTATTCTGTTTGCTTCTTTCTTATTTTCTGGAAGAGTGCCGTCTTTCAGGAACAGTATGATGGGGTCCATCCAAGAAGGACCTAACTCCGCACAACATACCTCTTCAGCTTCTGGGTCTTCAATACTTGGTCTGGGCAGATAGTCAATCAATAGTGGATGGGGGATGGAGGTATCTGCCATTGAGGCGAAGCCTGCTAGTTCGTCTGCTCTGCTATTCTCCTCCCTGCCAATTTGTTCTATTCTGACGACTTCAAACTTCTTGATCTCTGTCCTGACTAAGTCTTGGTACTTAGCCATTCTTTCATCCTTTGCTTCATAATCGCCCGAAATTTGATTCACTACCAATTGTGAGTCGCTGTAGACCATTAGTTCGGTGGCCTTCATGTATGCTGCTGATTTGAGCCCTGCAAGGAGCGCCTCGTACTCCGCTTCATTGTTCGATGCTGGGAAGCCAAGGTTGATTGCCTGCTCCACTACTAGGCCGTCTGGAGAGATGAGGACTATACCTAGTCCTGCTCCATGTCGATTGGATGCCCCATCCACAAAGAGTTTCCACATCTCCCCAACGAACAACTTCCAACAGGTGGAGGGATCGGACGATGCCTTGGGGTCTTCCAGATTGCTAATGTCTTCTTCAGAGTCCATAGTTGCAGTTTGCCCCTTGTCTTCCGATGGGCCCAAGTCATTAGTCGCCAATGAATCTTGACTTGGTGTAGTAAGGTTGGATTCCTCCTCGCCTTTTCTACTCTGGTCTGCCTTGGGCGCTGACTGAGTAGCCTGTACTAGGGGTTGCGCTATTCCGGCGTCAATCTCCATCCCTAGTTTGGTTGTGTCAGTCAGGTCGATTGGGCAAACTTGGTGGCTTCCAGGAGTGAATTCTGCGACGAAGTCTGCCAAAGATTGGGCCTTTACCGCGGTTCTGGGTTGGAACTTTACATCATATTGTCCCAACTCTACTGCCCACTTCAAAACTCGCCCAGAAAAGTTGGCCCTTTCAAACAGAGCTTTCAATGGAAAAGCTGTGAGGACGACAATGGTATGGGCGTGGAAGTAGTGCGCCAATTTCCTGGATGCCATCATTAATGCCAGCGCTAGCTTCTCTAGAGGCAAGTACCTTGTTTCCGCTCCCAGCAATGTCTTGCTGACATAGAAGATGGGTAGGTGTTGGATTCCTTCTGCTCGAACTAACACTGCACTTACTGCGTGCTGAGAAACTGCCAAGTAGAGGAAGAGTTCTTCTCCAGGTTTGGGGGTAACAAGTAATGGTGGAGAAGACATGTATTCCTTCAGACTCGCCAGGGCTTGGTCGCATTCTTCGTCCCACTCAAACTTAGCTTTTAATGACTGAAAGAATGGACGCAATCTGTCTGAAGACCGGCTGATGAATCGGTTAAGTGCTGCTGCCATGCCAGTAAGGTGCTGCACTTCTTTTACTGAGTTAGGTCTCTCTAACTCCTGAATTGCTTTGATTTGAGAAGGGTCAGCTTCTATACCTCGGTTGGTCACCAAGAAGCCTAAGAATTTACCTGATCCTACTCCGAAAGCACACTTCGACGCGTTGAGGCGTAACTTATGCTTTTTCAGGATCTCAAACATTTCACTTAGGTCCTTGAGATGGTCACTCTCACTCTTGCTCTTGACCACCATATCATCGATGTAAGCCTCCATTGTTTTGCCTAACAATGGCTCAAACATCTTGGTGACCATTCGCTGGAATGTCGCCCCTGCGTTCTTCAGGCCAAAGGGCATGACCTTATAACAGTATAGTCCTCTTGGAGTGGTGAAGGACGTGACCTCCTGGTCTGGTTCATGCATTGCGATCTGGTGATAGCCTCTATATGCGTCAAGGAAGCTAAGCCTGCTGTGACCAGCTGTTAGGTCCACCAGTTGGTCGATCCTTGGTAGGGGGAAGCTATCTTTGGGACATGCTCTGTTGACAGTTTTGTAATCGACGCAAACGCGCCACTTGCCATTTTTCTTTGGCACCACCACCGTGTTGGAGATCCACCTGGGGTAGTGCACCTCTCTGATTGCCCCTGCTTCCAGCAAGTTTCCCACTTCTTCCGCCACTATCTCGGCGTGGTGGAGTGCCGATCTGCGGGTGCGCTGAATGATTGGCCTGGCTGATGGGTGGACATTGAGTTGGTGGCAGATGAAGTTGGGATCAATGCCTGGCATGTCGTATGGAGTCCAGGCAAACACTTCGATGTTAGAGGTCAAAAACTCCAAGACCTCTAGCCTCTCAGTGCTAGACAACGACGAGCCAAGCAAGAAGAACTTATCCGGGTTCTTCTCGTCTATTCTGACCTCCACCAAGTCCTCCACTGCCTTCTGACTAGCCGCTTTGCCAACATCCGCGAATAGTTCATTACTCTCTGGTTCTTCAACCGAATGAACATATCCTTTGGCAGCGCGGCTCCCATTCGTTGCAACGAAGCACTGCTTGGACATAATCTGGTCCCCATAAACCTCCTCTATCACTCCGGTGTCGTTGGGGAACCTCATCACTTGGTGGTAGGAGGATGCTACCGAGCGCATGGCGTGCAGCCACGTTCTGCCCAAGATGATGTTGTAGGTGGATGGAACCTTTAACACCCAGAACTCCACTTGCTTTGTCACACTCCCTGCTCTGACTGGAAGGATGATTTTGCCGACTGGCCACTCCGGCATAGAATTGAATCCAATCAAAGGGGACACGGCTGGGGCTAAGTCCTTGTCCTGCAGCTTGAGTTGCTTGAAAGTTTCATAGTACATGATTTCACACGAACTACCTTGGTCAATCAGAATCCGCTTGACGTCAAAATCCTTGACTCGGAGAGTGACGACCAAGGCATCATTGTGTGGGCTATATATTCTGTCCAAGTCTTTATCTGAAAAGGACATGACATTTGTGGCTTCTGTCCTCCCCTTTTTGACGACTGGTTGGGCACTTAGCACTTCTCTCAAGTGCTCTGCTTTTTTGATTGAACCTCTGAGCTCGCATACACGCTCTGGTTCAAAGACTCCATGGATTACGTTGATGGTGCCTTGCGGTGGGGCGTCGTTCGGCATTCCATTAGGGAGGTTGTGGTCCTGTGGGGCTGGCTGCGCCCCTCCTTCTATGTATTTATCCAGGTGGGCCCCGCCGCACCAACTCCTCCAGATGCTGCCTCAATGGCATACAGTTCTCAGTTCGGTGCCCCTTTTCCTTGTGGTAGGTGCATCTGGATCTGTCATCGTAGTCCTTCTGGGCCTCGCCAATCTTGGCTGGCCACTTGATGAAAGGCTCGTCTCGAATCTCACTAAGTATACGGTAGATTGGTTTTTTGAACACTGTGGTAATGGCGGTGCGGACTCTCAACCACCTCTTGTCCTGGTCTTCGTCATTATCTCGTCTGCCCCGTCCGTTTTTGTTTCGGCGATCTACCGTATTGACCTTTGCCGAGGTCTTCTTCTCTGGTGTTATGGTCGCGCCAGTCTTTGCTTTGGCGCGAGCGCCATCCTCTTCCACCCTGATGTGCTGATGCACTCTCTCCATCAGGGCCTCCATGGTAAGAGGTGGCGTCATAGTGATAGAGTCCCTCAGTCTATTCCCGACTGGAAGGCCTCTCTTGTACTGCGCGATGGCCAGGTTGGTTGGGCAATCCCCAATCTGGTTGAAGGTCTCCCAATATCGGCTGTTGTAGGACCTTAATGTCTCCTTCTCACCCATGTCGATGGAGAGTAGCTGGTCGATCTCCACCGGAGTCTTAGTGTTTGTTCTGAATCTTGTGACAAATGCTTCTGCCAATTGCGCCCAGGAGGCTATGCTGCCCTCTGGGAGTTTCTCAAACCAAGTCAAGCCTAGGTCACCAAGGCTTGAGGGGAACAAGATGCACATTAAGGCCTCGTTCCGCCGGTATACAGCCATAACCTGGCGGAAGTGGCTTAAGTGCAAGTAGGGGTCCGTCTTCCCCTCGTATGTGGTGAACTTCGGCTGTAGAAAGCCTGACGGTAAAGGCGCGTTCTCAATTGCTGGGACAAACGGTGAGGTCTGCAGCCTTGCCAATACTTTGTCCGTTGGTTCGTAGGCCGGGCGCGGTTGTGGCATTCCAACCTCGACGCTTCCATGCGTCCGAGGAGCCAACCACTGTAAGGCCGAAACTCTATGTGGATCACGCGCCTTGGCCTCCTCCCTGCGTCGTGCCTTTTCTTCCAGCACGGTTCGTAGGTCGGATGACCTGGGTAACTCCGTTTGCCTGGACCTTGTTTGGTGTGTATGCGAAGGCCAGTATGTGCTTCCTTCCGTGTAAGACCTTTCAGATCTCGCCCTCTCAGACCTGGAGTGACGAGTTCTGGAAGATCTTGATTGCGTATCGCCTGTCCTGAGGCTTCTCTCTTCTGCCTGGGAGGGTGTTGAATTCCTACTACGACCTTCTGAGTGGCGAGGGGGCGTCTTGTTCGTGCGCCCCTCTCCTGTCGCCACTTCTTTTCCTTTCACCCGGCGTTTGAGAGCTTCCATGTCTGCTGCCATCCGCCGAATCAACTCGTCTTGTGCTTTGACGCGATCCTCCAAAGCTTGAGGATCAACCCTGCGCCTTTGTCTTTCTGGGCTTTGCGAACGAGAGGGATGAGGGCTGCTATTCCTCCTTCGTCCCCTTGCATCCCTTCTGGAATTTTGCCTTTGTGGTTCCAGGTTCGCCATGGGAGGGACCAAAGGTAGGCCTTCTCGCCTTGCACCTCCGTCTGGAGTTTGTCCGTCAATGGCGGACTGAGGCAGTTCTTCATTGTTGGTCATTTGAATTTTGAGAGAAAAACACTTGATCAAGAGGTTGTTCTTGTCTGTTCTTCCCACAGACGGCGCCAATTGTACGGGAAAGGGATTCACCTTCTCGTATAATCCTGTTGATCAAGTCTGCGTTCCTCAATACGTCGTCGTTCCACCACCTGAAAACACAAACGTGAGCTGGCCGGCGGGGGTGTGCCGGAAACCTCTCCGATGCCTAAGTCAGTAAGCAAGACTAGAAGGCAAAAGCTCTGAGTATTCAGGAAGCAAAAATTGCATTACCTCTCCAAAGGTGATATTGGTGAGCTTATATAGGTTTCACGGGGCACAGTCCTAGTAGGACTCTAACTTCTCCATGAGAAGAGTCCTCCCAGGACTCACATTCCTCCATGCGTAGAGTCCTTCCAGGATTACTCCTCCTAGAAGATAATGCTTATCCTCCAACACCCCCCTCACTACATAAGCCAAGTGAGATGGCTTTTACTACGGCCGAACTCCTTTACAACCAAAGTAACACATAGTCCGGACTTCACCTTACTTCTCTTACCTCGGTTTCCAATGCCACAACCGAGCTATCCATAAGAGAGTTCAACCGGACTAGGACGTGGCCAAGCCGAACTAACAAGTTCGAACCGGTGTCAACATGCAACCGACCTAGCATATAAGAACCGGTCTTAATCTACGACCGGTCTACCAACTGGAACCGAAGTATGCACACTCATTTGGCAGCCGAACTACCCATACTTCTCTCTTAGTGGGTATCTTCCATTCTTGAACCTAGCTCGGCCCAACACCTAGCTCGGCCCAATTTATGAATATAAATTACCCTCTCATATATATAGTACTTTTTTAAATACGATTGTCTCATTGTGTTAGTGTGTAATTGTGAAGGGTGTTTTGGAAAGCATTTAAAATTGTTAAAAAATTATTTTTTACATATTTTTTTAATTAAAAAAAAATAAAATATCCACTTTTTAAAACAACCTGAGTAAAATAAATAAATAAAATTTGTTAACAGTCAAAATAATTTAAACACGGGGAATAATTTAGATTAAAGTCAAAGCTCTTTCTCTTTCCATTATACGTATGTGATTAAAAGAGGCCATAGGAAAATGTGCACATCACATCACTTTAAAAAAAAAAAACTTACAGTAATTTTGATCGATTCTTCAAAAAATTAAGCGTATACAGCTCATAGGAATCATGAAATCCTACACACCGTTGCCTTTTCAAAGTCAAAAGAACAACCAACAATTTCGCAGTGCTACACATCATGATCATATACTGAAAATATATACTTAATAAATAATAATAATATTATTATTAAGTGATATTCTTGAAAAATAATGTCACAATAAGCATTAAAAGTTGCGGGACGAGTTTAAAAAGTCAAAAATTAATTTTTTTTAATCCATTTTTAATCATATCTCATCTCTTACATTTTTTTACATGTTTTTAAAAAAAAATCAAAAAAATTAAAAATTAATTTTTAATCATCTTCTCAAAATAGGCCTAAAAGTTAATGAAAAAATTTATTTTACTAAAAAGGTTTGAATTCATTGTAAATTTATTTTAATGTCAAAAATTCACTTTAATTATTCTAGAAAGTCATTAAAAAATAAAAATAAAAAAATGTATTAATAAACTAATTATTTTAGAATTAGTTATTTTGTAAATTTATTTTTAGCTAATAAACTTTTTACCTAACTATTAAGTCTCCACCTATCTAAGAAAAATTACTTAGCATATTTGATTTGATTTTTTTTTTTTTTAAATTTTGTTTGTTGATTAGTTTGAAATCCTACATAATGTAAACAATATAATTTTTGATATTATTGAATAAAGAATGTTACAGCATATTATATATATATTTTTAAATACCCTATTATTGTTTTGGGTTTAAAAGTAAAAAAAATGGAATAAAAAATAAAGGGCATGTTTTGTTTGTTTTTCAGAACAATTTTTAGGAAAAATTCTCTACAAACAAATTTTCAAGAGTAATCAAAGCCAAAAAAAAATTGTCAAAAAAAATTTCAAAATTTTGTTTGGTTATCTACTTTCTAAAATCACTCTCTCTCATACACATCAAATTAATCATTTTTTTTAAAACTCTCTCCTCAAAATAATTTTTTAAAATTATTTCTGAAAAAAGACAAGTCAAACAATTTTTTGTACTTTTTATTTTAAAAATTACTCTACAAACACAAACCAAACGCATCGAAAATAATTTACAACAATAGTGATTGAGTAATTATAAAATGACATTAATGTACGACTGCATGCATGCATGCAATGGATGGTGTCATTGCGGTGGGGTGTGTGTGTGACGCAGACTACAGAGTGGGAATGAGAAGAGTGAGGTCATATATGAGATGAGAAGATTAATATGGAACTGCGGGGGATTGGGTTTGACTCTGTGCACATTTGCACAGCCTACGAGACTTGGAGAAGGGAGGCTGGGTGGTTCATAGGCTTTAGATTTGATAGACTGTTTTCATTATCATGCAAAATTCCAAAAAAAGCTTCCAACTAGTCCTTTATGGCCGCCGCATTTGCTATATCTATTATTATTCATTCATTTCCTTACAAAAACACCCCCTATTCATAATTATTTATAATTCAATAAATTATATAATTTGCATCCCACTCTCAAAAACGGCCAATGACTCAAATCCAACTGAATTTATTTAAATATTCAAATTTATTTACTAAGAATAAATCCAACACGAGTTCGAGTTGAATTTAAGTGAAATTTAAATAATAAAATTTGAGCTTGCCTTAAACTAATTCAATTACATAAATGAGTCAAGTTTGAGTTTTAAAAAAAAAAAATTTAATTAAAATTAATTTACTTATTGAGATAAAGAAAAAAAAAAAAAGATTATAAACAAAATGTATATATAAGTGCTTATATGAATAATACAGTAATTGGTTTGGAATGTTCTAAAAGAGTGCACTTTTTAACTTATTGACTTATATGGGTTGGGTTTGATGTGATGTGTTAGAGAGGTGATGTGATTTAAATAAGATGATGTGACTTAAATAGGATAGTGACTTTTTAACTTTTTGTATTATTTAGGTCATGCCAAACTTGGCCTAAATTTCATTATTCAAGTGTGTAAATTTATACAATATCCAACACAAATAAACAATAAAATAAAATGATAAAAATTATTTTATATATTATTAGAAATAAATGTACATATATTTTTTTTATGTTTACGAGTCTTATCGAGTCAAATTTAAAGTTACTTAAGTTCGGCTCGAATAATAAAGAAGATTAAGAATTGAGCTTGGACTCGTTCATGGTAAACAAGTCAAATTTAAACTAATTGAACTAGAGTTATTCATAAATAATTTAGTTCGTTTGTAATCCTATCCATCCCTTTATATTTGAGAAAGTTAATTATTGAATTTTGTAGTTTTAAAAAATTAAATGTAAATGAATCATAATTTAAAAGATTTTATTATAATTTATTTATTTATTTTATTGTTATATATTATATTTAATCTTTCTAAATTTTTTTTAAAATATTCGTTAACTAAAATCATATTTTATTGCTGCGGAGAAAGAAAAGACAGCAATAGAAGGTAAGGACAATTTCGCAAGAAACGAAAAACATGGAAGGCGGTGGTCATTTTGCGGTGCAGAAAACATGCCAGCAAAATCGTAATGATGTGAAAGCAACCTCCCCCATGTCACCAAAATTATTGAATGCCTTCCCCCCATCATTTTTTGGTTTCGAGTCTCTACATTATCTAATTTGAGGGAGTATTTAAAATTAATAAATTTATGGGTAAATTATAAATATATTTCTGAAATTTGTTTAAAATATAAATTATTCTTTGTAGTTTAAAAAATTATAAATATTTTTTTGTCAGAATTTTTTATTTAATAGAATTAATCGAAAAAAGTGAAATTTCTAATTATTCACCTATACAACAATAAAATTATCTGAATTATCAATCGAAATAAAATTTTAACATTATTAAAAACTGTTACTTAACTTGATAATTTATTAATAAAAAGACCTATTTGTTATGAAATTAGAAACATTAGGGAGTATAATGTAATTTTTAAAACCACAGGAAATAATTTATAATTTAAGTAAACCTCAGGAGTGTGTTTATAATTTATCCTAAATTTATTTTGGATTGATTTTGATAATGCAAGTATTTTATTTTTTAGGAGTCATTTAGTAAAGTATTTATTAAAAATTTAAGATGATCATATATCCTTCATGATATATTTAAATTACATTTATTTTTTAAAAAATAAATGATAAATTAATTCCGTATTTTTTTTGCACTTTACTAGTGGGTCATCAATTAAATTGTTATATTTTTTTTTATTTTACTCTCAAAATAAAAATAAGTTTCACACCATCACTTAAGACTCGTTTGGAAAGACGAAATTTTACACTTTATTTGTCATAATTTAAAAAAATCAAAAAGTCATTATCCTATTTAAGTTACATCATTTTATTTTTTAAACCCAACCCATATTTCATAAAAATAAAAAAAATGCACTTATTTAGATTATCTGTAAAAAAAATTATTAAAAAAAGTCATTTTTTATTTTTTATTTTTTTACGTATCTTCATAAATATTAAAAATTCACTACAAAAATCAATTTACAAAGGAATTCATAATGTGAAGTGAAGTCCACTATCATTACAACTAAAAATAAAATAAAAATAAAAATATTGTTTTAGAAGCTGTAGCGGGTGTACCTCATGCTTCATACATGCCACGTAAAACAATGAAAATGTCGTGTTGAATTTTTTTTTTTTGGTCCGAGTAAATGCAAAAGCAAAATGAAACAAAGTCTCACATGACATGAATTAATTTTCTTAATGGCCTTTAATAATTGCAACGAACTAATTTTCTTGTGGTATAGACTTAAATGTGGCCATTACTACCCTTGGCCCCTAACCCCAAATAGAAACCGCAAGCAGTCTTGCCATGTACATCAAAATATAATATAATTGAAATATTCAATGACATTTTTATTTTGAATAGTGAATGAAATTCAAATTATGATATTTGTTTTACAATAATTTTCATATTATTGTTAGATTTGAGACATCAATTTTATAATGAAATTAACGCTGGGTTTGATTTGGGAATTTAGAAAGGAAAATGAAAAAAGTCGGTGAAATTATGTGAAATTTCCAAATCTTTCAACCAAATACAGCATAAGTATACAAATATAAAATATAAATAAAATACAGATGTTTCACGAAAAATGAATTTATATTTTGTATCTATCTACATTCTTGTTTTTGATATGCGCTCAACTAATGAAAGTTCTTTGATCAACAACACAAAATTGACATGTATTGCAATCAATTTGACAAGCATTCAAGCTGAATGCCATCGCCACACCACGTGGCATTGATCAAATTTGGGCTGGCATGCATCAATTACCTAATTAATTAGGGTTGTCAGGAAAACAATTGGAAAAATAAGACTGATCCAGACCCCAGTTGGGGTCACCCCACCAACCCCCACATACACGTGGGGGTCAATGAGAGGAGGAAAAAATATATATATATATATATATTGGATCAATTAGCACCCACGGGAGGTGCTGGGGTCTCCCTCATTTTTCTTGGAAAATTATAATTGTTTATATGTTGAGTAATGAGATACAAACATATTTTTGTACAAAATTTATATTTATAATGATGTGCCCATCTCATTTTTTATCATAACATTTAGGCCAAGTTTGGGAACTTGTAAAAAAGTCAAAAAGTCAAAAAGTTACTCAAAAAGTTAAAAAGTTAACACTATTCACCAAAAGTCAACAATTACGGCTGCTCAACTCCCAATTCGAATTTTTCCCTACAAATCAATTTTTACAATTTTTTATTACACATTTTTCCATAAAAAGTCAAAAAATTAACCCAAACATTCATATTTTCAACCTCAATTTTTTAGTCTAAAAAGACAAAAAGTACACTTATTTAGGACATCCCAAACAACCCCTTATTATTGTGACTTATAATTTTAAAAATGTAACTACTACATCATTTTAATTGAACTTTATGTATAAAAATTCTATTTGTAAGTCATTTTTTTCTTCATATTTTTATCCCAAAATTATTTATACAATAACACTCCAGGTGATTCCAATTAGGTTCCCAATTTTGTTATTTGTGGGTGCATGTATTAAATTAGGAAAATTCTAAAAATACATAAAATATATATAAAAAACTTCACAAGAATGATGTGGTAATACCATTATTATAAATAAATTCATCTTCAATAGCATTTTATTTTGAAATGAAAAGTTCACGATAAACTATATTATTATGTATAAAAATTATATATAATTTATTTATTTATTTATATACCATTACTTAATTTAAGTTGGTGCTGCTTTGCTTTACATATTGGTCTTATGTGTCATATGTTTACTAGTTCTCTTTTGATTACAGACACCTAAAGAAGGGCCAAAATGTCACAACCACATGTCTCATGTGCTGTCCCCATGAATGATAATTCTATTTTAATGATTTAGTTGGTGTTAATATGAAGTGTAACATTTATGATTACATTTGCCTCTTTTTTTTATGTAATTTATTTTAGTTATTATTATTGTTTTTTTATAATTATTTTAGAACCAAGGATGAATAGGGGTGGCATTTTTTTAAATTATGCAGATTCATATCTCTCTCTCTCTTTTAATTTTAATTTTAAACATTTACACTTCGCTCAAGATTACAATAATATGTCTATCCAATCTAGAATCCTTTTTAGTACAGAAAGATTTGATCTGATCTATCTTCTAACATCATCAAGTTTTGAATTTGAATCCCTAACAATTTATTTTAGTGGGAAAATTATTGAGGACTTCTAAAATATCATTAAGTGGTGATTGCCCAAATAAGAGTTGTTTATTGCATATAAATGATCAAGCATTTTTTGTATTTTTTGGTTTAGCCCAACATCAAGCAGTGTGTCAAATTTTAATTACTGTGAAATCTCAATTGAAATGAAAATAGCTATAAGATGACAATCTGACAGCATCAGTTGAATAGGGGACCAATATGGCATTTTAAGTTGTATTATTTGGCTTTAGTAAAATATAAAAATAAAAATAATAAATTGAAGGGAGAAATATTTGTTCAGAGATTGAAGAGCAGAGTGGACAGTTCATTGAATTTTGCACTCCCTAATCTAGGCTGTATTCCATTTGCATTTTAATTCTAACAGTTTGATCAATAAAAAATAAAAGTGCATGAAGGCTTTCAATTTTGTTGTCCTTTGACTGGCTAGGATCAACGTCCCTGATTTACCAAGAAGAAAAAAATATTTCACATACAATTTATTAATATTTTCCTTCTCAGAGTATTTTAAAATCAATTTTTACATATGCGTAGTTTTTTATTTTAAAATAAAAAATTTAACTAACGAAAACAAGACTTGAAAATGAGATTTTAATTAAAAAAATTTAAAATAAAATTTAATGAAACTACACGAATTAAGGAAATAAATTTTAAAAATTGAGAAATAAAAAGATTTGGGTCAAAACCATTGCTCACATTGGATACAGCTCAGCAGTTACTTCTGGCGAAAGCATGGGGAGGGGAGGTGGTGGGTGTCCCTCCCCCACGTCAATATCTGGTTAGTTAGGGTTCAATTCGTCATTTGCTATTTCTCAATCAGGTTAATTTACAAATATCCCCTGATTCTAAGGACTCATTCTTAATTGACTAGAATATTAATTATCTCCCAATTGAGTGATTTTCCTTTTTCTTTTTTCTTCTTTCACATATTTCATTTTATGAATATTTAATCTAACATCCCTCTCCAACTTTTGATAATGGAAGACATCCACAATATTTTTTTAGTAGCTTAAGGTCCCATTCGTTTTTGTACCACTAACCTACTCACACCCAACTCTATATATCTCTCTCTCTCTCTAACAATGGTTGCGTGTATATGGTCCGCCTCTCCTCCGTCTCAAAGTCACCACCGCCAGCGCTACCTTAAGCCAACCTTTCACTCTCTACACCAGCAGATCCAATGGCTTCACCGTTTGATAGAACATCTCCGCTATCGACTCTAACTAGGTAACTCTAACTACCTCAACTCATTTTCACTTCACGAATCTCACTTGTTTGTTAATATTCCTCAACCAGAGCTATTCATATATAACTCATTTTTACTTCACGAATCTCACTTGTTTGTTAATATTCCTCAACGAAAGCTATTCATATATATATATATTTGTTTATATGAGTTTGTTATTATACTCAATTAGTGAAAACCTCGTGTGAAAAAATTAATAAAATATGTTTATATTAAATAATATAAATAGTTGATTTTTGTATGTAAATTATGAAAATAAAAAATATTGAACCTTACAATTTAAGTTTTACAATTTTATCACAATTTATGTATCAATTTCTAATTTGTCACAATTTCAATAATATAACTTTCAACTCCCTTACTAAAATTGTAAATTAAAGGGAGTTATAAACCCAAGCAACTCGAGTCAAGCCTATAAATTTTTAAATATTGTGCAATATAATTTTTAATTTGGTGAGAACCTATGTAAATTCAAATAAATTTGAATGGACTTGGACAGAGACACCAAATAACCTAAACAATCGAAACAAAATTGTATATATAAATATATAAAATTATTTGCTAATTTATTTTTTTAATAATAAATAAAATTAATTAAAAATTTAATATTAATGAAGAAAAGCAAATACACCTTTAAGAAATGGATCATTAAATAAGTTGATATTACAAAAATTATATTTTATAATGGCATAAAATAATTTAAATATGATTTTTCAAAAATTATTTTTAATTTAAAAATTACAATAAAATATTTAAATATATTAAATTTCTACAAAATAAAAGTATCTGTATAAAAAAAGAAAGAAGGTAAGAATAAAATTTAGAATGGTATTCTCATTTAATCTGAAAATAATTATAAATAACCAATAAATTATCACCTATAACCCTCATTTTTTTAAAAATAAAAAAATATTTCACAAACCATCACTTTTATTAAAATAAAATAAAAAACATTTATTTCTATTTGTTTTAGCAAAATTCACTCTTTAGCAATTTGAGCCAAAAAATTTCATTTTTTATTTTAGTTTGTTTAATTGACAACTGAGATTTAAAAAATAATAATAGAATCCATCATGTTTCGCAAGTACTAAAAAAATCTAGATGAACAATAAGAAAAATGTTTGAAACCCACAAAAAAGCACCCACAATTGTATCTACAATGATTTGGTATCATATGTGTCAACTCTTGATTTGTTATATAATGACATGGGGCCCAACTCCCTTGTTACATGATTGTGGATAAAAGTGTAGGTCTGTAACATTGCTGAAATAATAAATTATCACATATAATTCTCATTAAAAAAAAGTAAGTTTCACTATCACTTTTAATTGAAAAAAAAATATTTATTTCTATTTGATTTTAGTAAAAGTCACTTCTTAACTATTTAAGCAAAATATATATATATATATATATATGTATTTTAATTTGTTTAATTGACAATTGAAATTTTTAAAAAATAATAATAATAGAATCCATTATGTTTGGCAATTGTTAAAAAAGTCATTCATTTTCCTAATGTTTTTGTATTTTGTTAAAAAAATATTTTTATTAAAAAATTTATTTTTAGGTCCTTATAGTTTAGAAAGACATAATTTTTTTTTTCATATAAAATTTAAAACAAAAGATGATAAAAAAATAAAAGGAAAAATTACTTATAAGTCATATTTGGAAGACTTATTTAATGTAAAGTCCTATAAATATTCTTTTAGAGTTTGAAATCCTATTTAAATGGGAATATGTTCCATAAGGTCCTACGAGTTGTAGATGAATGATATTAATGTATTATTATATCCCTAATTTGTTTTCCATATTATATATTATTTTCTCATTCATCATATCATGTTTGGGAAGACTTTTAAGAAAAACAAGTCTACAGGCAATGATCGTACGAATTTTTTTCGCCTTGATCGCGTTATTCCAGTACATTTTCAAAATGCTGCTTAAATGGATGTGGATATGGCCGATGATATGATAAAATTTAAGGGTTGTATGTTGATTCCTTTGATAGATTTCGACTCTAATTGGTTGAGGACAAGAGGTTTTTTTTTTTTTTTAAGCGTGTTCTTGTTTGTTGAAGTGTGGATTGTTCATTTTTAATAGGGCATTAACAATTTATTACACTCATTGATAGGCATACTTTGGCCAACGTTGTGTGTATTTGACATTGTGATAGTTAATGCATTTTGATATGTTCGATGTGTGGGGTAGTGTGTATGGGTTCAATGGTTGGGTTGGGAATATTTGGTTTTGGTTGTTAATTGGATGTCGAATGTGAACCACGTCGTAGGATAGCAATTATATATTGGAACCTGGATGATCATGTTACGATGCATGTTACATTTAGTGTGTAACGTTAATCCACATACACCATGTAGTAGATGACATTTGTGTGTTTGTTCGATTATATATGTATTTAACTATGTATCATGGCTTTGTTATAATCAGTTTTTACATACATGTCACAGTACATTATGCAAAATTATTGGGGATTTGGGTTTATAATTGAATGTAGATTGAATCTCATCGTTCAATGTTAAAGTTACACCAAGTTAGAGGTAATGGTGGTTCAATACATGGGTTGGATTGAGATGTTACATGTTACATTTAGGAGGTTAGATTATTCATAATTCAATGGTGGAGTATTGAAATGTCACATGAGGTTTGAGATGAGAAGCATATGGGAATGTCACGGTTGATTTAGGATGTTACATGTTACATTTACGTTGGGTTTGAGATGGGAAGCATATGACTGTCACGTTGGGTTTGCAATGTTACATGTTACATTTATGTTTTGAATTTCAAATTTTCAACCATATAGATATGATTATAATCTATGGTAATACTGGATTTCTCATATATGGTATTTCCATTAATTATATTATTTTGAATTTCAAATTTTTAATCATATAGATATGATCATAATCTATGGTAATATTGGATTTCCCATATATGATATTGTCATTAATTAGGTTATTTTGAATTTTAAATTTTTAACCATATAGATATGATCACAATCTATGATAATATTTGATTTTTCATATATGGTATTATCATTAATCAGGTTATTAATTAATTAAGATTGGGGGCAGATGTGTTCATAAGAAAATCACAGGACGTATTGGGTTATAAGTTTTTTCATAGGACCATATCTTGTATAAGTCATCCAAATAGGACTTATAAATAATTTACCAAAAAATATAAACTTTTAATAGTGATTAATAATTTAAATACATGTATTTAATAATATAGTATGTTTAGACCAATAATATTATGACACATCATTATGACGCATGTGAATATTGATATCATTCAAATTGTAGTAACATAATTTTAAAAAGAATTTAAATTTAAAACTTTATTTTATAATTTAATAAAAGATGCATAAATTAGTGAATGAATATTGATCTTTTATTTTAAAAATATAAAATTAATTTATAAACTAATTATATTGTGACACAGATTTACAAAAATTAAATAAAATCAAAAAAAAAAAATTACAACTTTAAACTTTAATAAGATGACAATTTTTTTTAATTATAATAGTATATAAATTTTGTATGAGATTTTGAAACTTTCATAAAATCTCTTCTTAAAAGTTTTTTTTTTTTTTTTGTAAAATATATAAATAAATAGAAGATTTTTTTAATTTTTAAAAATAAAAAATTATGAAATTTAAATTGAGAACTTGAAGCTCCTACAAGACTTGTGGGTTAGAAACTCTATTTTCTTTATATAGAGGTGTTTTGGGAAGTTGGTTAAAAACTGATTTTTTTGACCTTTTTTTTGTCTTTTTATGGGTAAAAAATATGAGAGATGATGTGACCCAAAATGGGTTAAAAGCCAAAAGTTGGCTTTTAACTAGCTTGCCAAATTAGCCCATAATGGGACTGTTTGTTACCGCTTATGGAGGGTAATTATAACTTATTTTGATTTGGGAATCTGTTCCAAACTGTTTGGTGCAGCTTCTACTTATAATTTATTAGGCAAAAATAACTTAAATAAGCTGATTATTTGGAAGTTGAGGTAAAAGTACTTTTAACTTCTGCTTTCTGATTATTAGTTTTTAACTTAAAAAAGCTCCACCAAACAGGGCTAATATATAGATTTGATTACTCCCGTGGACAAACTCAGATTCAAACATAAATTTGAGTAAGAGCATTAATTCTCAAAGAAAATTTTTTATTTATGAAAAGATAAAATTTTATCTGATTTGGTCAAAACACAGATAAAATTACGAGCAAATCAAAAAAAAATTTGCAAGTAAACCAGAAAAATTTAAAAACACAGAAAAAATCAGAAAAATTGAGCAAACTAGAGAAATTATTGTATCAAAATTTCTCTAGAAAATATTAAGGGACTCCAATTATTATAAAAATATTGTATGCCTTTTATTTTTTTAAATCTTAATATTAGCAACCAAAAAAAAAAAATCCTTTTAATTAGTGTTTTTTTTTTTTTTCCAGATTTATTTATTTAAAGGCTGATGTTTCGGAGCATCCCAACGTCTTTGGCTTTTTATATAGTGACACCTAACTCCGAATATTTTACTCCACCCACCACCACCACAATCACCACCACTCCACCACCACCACCACCCCCATCTCTCAATCTCCTCCGCCTTCTCTCTCTCTCTCTCTCTCTCTCTCTCTCTCTCTCTCTCTCTCACACACACACTACAATAACACACACACACATATATACATATACATATACATTTACATTTTCTCTCTAGAAAAATCTACTAAAAAGATCAAATAAAAGGAGAGCAAGCAAAGTCTCGGAGTCGATCTTTATTTATCTCTGTAACTGAGTTCTGATTCTAATTAGAACTTGGGTTTCTTTCTCTCTCTAGAAGCTGCATTGGTGTACTGGTAAGTCGATTGCCGTTAATTTTTATCCTCCTCGGATTCTTCTTCTCGAGTCAATCGATGGCGTCATTGAAACTACTGTTTTTGTTTTTTTTTTTAACAATCTTACTGTTTTTGTTTTTAATCTCTCGGTCTGTCATTTGTGGAGATTTTGCATTCTGATTTTTGTCGGTGTGTTTTTCCTGTTCCTGATTTCTTCTATTATTGGATTAGATTTTGGGATATGAATGCCCGAAACATGAGGCGAATTTACACAATTCTGTTTTTTGAGTTTTGATAACTGTTTGTTTCGTGTCAGTAATCGTACATCTATCAGCGATTTGCTGAAACCGAAAGAAGCTACCATCTGTTTTTTTTTTTTTTGTTTTTTTTTGGTTTTAATTTTTATGGTCTCACTGTTGCTTACTGTGCCTTTGCTTGATTCCATCTCTTTAGTCTATATCTTCTGTTACTGGTGTGTGAACTTTTCTTCTGATTTCTTAATCTTCAGTTTGTTTTTTTATCATTCAATTGATTCAATGTGCATTGATTGAAGCATGTGAAGCAATGATAGTGTGTCTCTGGTTTCATGATTATAGGACTCTGATTTGACCCAATTTTCATGACTAGAGGCATCAGATTTTAGCCGATTTTGGTATGTCGGTTTGTTTTTCTTTTCTTTTTCGTTTCCCCAGCTCCTGATTTGTTAAAAAAAATAAAAAATAAAAAATTATAATTTTTTTGTTTTTTTTGTTTTTGTGCCCTTGGTGAGCATGAGATTTTCTCAATAACAATGGCCACAGAAGCCTCAAAATTTGCAATGTTTTGTGAATTTTCATTAAAAAATAAATTTTAAAAAAAAACACAAAAAAGTGAAAATGGGTTTTAACATTTAATTGCATTATATATCTGGGTTCATGTTTTCCAGCTGTGTAGTGGAGATATTAGTCGTTGAGTTTCATGGCCAATCAATGGAAATATATGAATATTAATGCAGAACAAATTCATAATTGGGCAAAAATCTCAGTGAATATTATTTCTCTTGTCAAATAATTTTGCTGCAATTGATGATTTTAATTTTTTTTTTTTAATCCCTTGAGGGATTCATTCTAGGTGATGTCTTACACTTCACAGCATAGTTTCCTGTAGTTCTTCCTCTTTCTTTCTTTGTATGGTTAATGTAGTATTACTATTGATGCCTGATATTTATGTATATAGTCAAGTCGAGATTATTTTACACATTTGCATCTATAATAATTCAAAACCATTTATCCATAGAACCACACTCATTGACCCTATGTTTCTCTCTCCAATCTTCTCAGTAAATTGATTGAATTCTTTATTATAACCTTTGTTCGAATATGATTAGGTCCTAACTCAACCATTTTTCTCATCCTTGTTAGTGAGCCCCTGGTCTTGTCTGTTCCTCTGACCTGGTATTATGTAGGCAGAAACATCGAAAATGAAGTTTGAAACACTACATCGATTTCCTATATTGATGATGAAATTTTATTCGATTAAAAACTTATTTCAAACTACAATTTCACTATATGTTGTAATTTTGGCTGAACATTGTGCAATGAAGGGGCAGCAGTGAGTTGTGGTTCAAACCTCTTAAGTAACTAACAAGTGATGCTCATACTTAACTTAGGAAAAGGGGTGAAAGAAAGAAAAGCAAAAAGATGTATTTTGATAAATCAATTCCTGCAAAATATTAAATTCTGATAGTCTGTAACTAATTTGCATATGTGCAAACCATACAGTCTGAGATGGACAGGAGAAGTTGGCCCTGGAAGAAAAAATCCTCTGACAAGTCCGGAGCTGAGAAAGTAGTTGCTACTTTAGAGACTGCTGCTGCTTCAGCTGGTTCTCAGGGTGATCAGGTGTGACAATTAACATTTAACACCATTATATAATTTGGCTGATTTTATTTATTACTCTTCAGTTTAAAAACTGATCATATTCCAATTTTATTTTATTTTATTTTTGGATATCTGTTTCCTTTAAATCCAGTGTCGGGAGACTAGGCATTACGTTTATGTGGGTGTTCCCTCCAGTTGTCAAACAACCCCTATTTCTGCATTTCAAATTTGATGGCCATTACTGTATTTACCAGTTATCTAGCCCTCCATGATTCCTATCAGTAGCCCCCTGATTATGTTGAATTTCCACCAAATTTAAACACTGCAAATTGGTATCAAATGTAGCTTTGAATACATTTGGCTGTTACATGCATACTGCTTTTCAAATCTTTGATGAACTGTGAGAGCTTCTTGTTGAATCTGTGTTTGATCATTGAACCTGTTGTATGCCTACTTCAGAGATTTCTACCATCTTTTGATCTCAGAACCGTTTGTTTTAGCATGGGTATTTCCTTTATTATCAAGGTTGAAAGGAATGTGACAGTTAATACCTTTTGACATGCACTAAATCAAACTTGAGGCTTTTCTAGTTCCTGCAGTTAGCATTTGTGTGAAACTTTCAAATGGTTCTAATTGCACACTTTCCAGTGTTTTACGGATGGAAAACTGTTTCAGCTGCATGCAATTTTATTGCTCAGGAATGAAATAAATTTGGAATTATAATTGTAAAAGGAAAAATCAATACAAAATTTTATCTTAAGCAAATTTTTGCACCTCCTTTTCCTGATTAATTCATTTTAGTGAACATATTTCATATTTTTCTTTGCGCTAGCATATGATGATTTGAGATTCACTGTCAGAAGTGGATCCAATGAAATAGTTGCTTGCTTTGTAGATTGTTTTTCATTTTCATGCAGTTGATCCAATATTCATCTTTTTAAACCCTCTCTCTCTCTCCAATTAATTATTTCCCTCTCTGGCAGCAGGAGAATTACAAAAAACCAAACTATGTTCAAATCTCCATGGAGTCGTATTCACATCTAACTGGATTGGAGGATCAAGTGAAGTCATATGAGGACCAAGTGAAGACTTATGAGGATCAAGTGAAGACTTTAGAAGATGAAGTTCAGGATTTGAACGAACAGCTATCTGCAGCCCATTCAGAGATGACTAACAAGGACAACCTAGTGAAACAACATACTAAAGTTGCTGAAGAAGCTGTCTCAGGTTTGATGTTGATCTCTAATTGAGATATATAGAAGGAAAAGAAACTTGTGCACTTCTGCCATTCTTTTTTTGTTGTTGTTGTTGTTTGTGTAATAATATTTAAAATTTAGCTCTGGTAATTTAGTTTAATACACATTGTCTAATGACCAACCTTTTTCTTTTTTCCTTTTTTAATTTGATTTGTCATGAGTTTTAAAAATTAAAACCTTTTATGCTGTAGGTTGGGAAAAGGCTGAGGCAGAAGCTTTGGCACTGAAAAATCATCTAGAATCTGTCACACTTTTGAAGCTTACTGCTGAAGATCGAGCTTCGCATTTAGATGGTGCTTTAAAGGAGTGCATGCGACAAATACGAAATTTAAAGGAAGAACATGAACAGAGATTGCATGAAGTTGTTCTTACCAAAACAAAGCAGTGCGATAAAATAAAGCTTGAATTCGAGGCAAAGATAGCTAATTTGAACCAAGAACTCCTCAGGTCTGCAGCAGAAAATGCTGCACTTTCAAGGTCATTGCAGGAGCGTTCTAACATGCTGATTAAGATAAGTGAAGAAAAATCACAAGCAGAGGCCGAGATTGAATTATTGAAGAGCAATATTGAATCATGTGAGAGAGAAATAAATTCACTTAAGTACGAACACCATATAGCTGCAAAAGAGCTAGAAATCCGCAATGAGGAAAAGAATATGAGTGTAAGATCTGCAGAAGTAGCCAACAAGCAGCATTTGGAAGGAGTAAAGAAAATAGCTAAGCTGGAAGCAGAGTGCCAAAGATTGCGTGGTCTTGTTCGAAAGAAGTTGCCTGGTCCTGCAGCACTGGCCCAAATGAAGTTAGAAGTTGAGAGTTTAGGCCGGGATTATGGAGACACTCGATTAAGGAAGTCTCCTGTAAAGCCTCCTAGTCCACACCCATCCCAATTGCCTGAATTTTCCTTTGACAGCATACAAAAATTCCATAAAGAGAATGAGTTTCTCACAGAACGTCTATTGGCAATGGAAGAAGAAACGAAGATGTTGAAAGAAGCTTTGGCAAAGCGCAACAGTGAATTGCAAGCTTCCAGGAGTATTTGTGCTAAGACAGTTAGCAAGCTTCAAAGTTTAGAAACACTTCAAGCTAATAATCAGCAGAAAAATCCTTCAAAATCTAATGTCCACATCCCCACTGAAGGTTCCTTAAGTCAAAATGCTAGCAGTCCACCTAGCTTTACCTCCATGTCTGAAGATGGAAATGATGATGATGGAAGTTGTGCTGGTTCTTGGGCTACAGCATTGATCTCTGAGCTCTCCCATTTCAAGAAGGATAAGAATGTTGAGAAGCCTAACAAGGCTGAAAGTACAAATCACCTGGAGCTTATGGATGACTTCCTGGAGATGGAGAAATTGGCAAATTTATCAAATGATTCAAATGGAGCCATCTCTGGTTCTGATGTTTCAAATAATAATATTTCAGAAATCACCAACCGAGATACTTCAGAAGAAGTGATACCTGATTCAGATTTCCACTCTAAAGAACAGCCTGAGTTGGATTCGTTGGCAAATCAGGTGCCTTCTAATCTGGAATTGTCAGTAATGGATCCACAATCTGATGCTGATTCACTACCCTTGACAAAGCTTCAATCAAGAAGCTCTACATTGTTCGAGTCTATGTCTAAGGACTCTGACATGGAAAAGATTTTGGATGACATCAGACTTGTTGTGCAGGAAACACATGATAGTCTGCATCAGCACTCCATGGGTTGTGTTTTGGAGGAAAGTCACAGTTCTGATGCCACATGTGATAGACAGGCTTGTCCTGAGGGGTCTGAAGAACCGGTAGCGAAGGAAATCTCTATGTCCAAAGATTGTAAGCCAGATGGAGCAACAGTACATACCATTAGCGAAGAATTGGCAGCTGCCGTATCCCAGATTCATGACTTTGTCTTGAATCTGGAGAAAGAAGCTATGTCTATCCAGGGCTCATCTCCTGATGATGATGGATTGAGCCAAAAAATCCAGGAGTTCTCTGCCACCTTTGATAGGGTTATTCACAGCAAAACAAGTTTGCTTGATTATGTTCTTGATCTTTCACATGTTTTAAACAAAGCCAGTGAACTTCACTTTAATAATGTCCTGGGCTTCAAGAGTAATGAAGTAGAAACCAATAGTTGTGACTGCATCGACAAGGTTGCTTTACCTGAGAATAAGGTGGTTCAGGACACATTGGGAGAGATATATCCAAATGGTTGTGCTCACTTTTCTGATTCCACTTCCGATCCGGATATTCCCCATGAAGGAAGTTTCATCCCAAGCTTCGGATCAAATGCCACATCATGGAAATGCTCACTTGAGGAGTTTGAACAATTAAAACTAGAAAAAGATAACATGGTTTTGGATCTGGCTAGATGTACTGAAAATCTGGAAAACACTAAAACTCAGCTTCAGGAAACAGAGCAGCTTCTGGCAGAAGTCAAATCACAATTAACATCTTCTCAAAAGTTGAACAGCTTGGCTGAGACACAGCTGAAATGTATGGCTGAGTCATACAAGTCTCTTGAAACACGTGCGGAGGAATTTCAAACTGAAGTGAATCTGCTGCGAGCGAAAACAGAAAGTTTAGATAATGAGCTTAAAGAGGAAAGAAGGAACCATCAGGATGCTGTGGCCAAATGCAAGGATCTCCAAGAGCAATTGCAAAGGTTAGTACTTGACATTTTTTTGCATGGGTAGGCATTGAGTGGCCATCCTGCCCAAACTGATAGTTATTATCAGTACTAAGGCCAAGATTAATTTTAGTTTTATCGAACTTGCTGCATTCTATATGTTATCATAAAAATAGAAATGTAGAAATTTTACCTTTGCAAGTCTCCTTTCTCTTGAACTAGAGGAAAGGAAAGAATATTCATATCCACACAACGGGGTAATACCAACAGGAGTTTCATTAGGGTCAAACCAACCACACATCCTAAAAGGACTAATCTAACCTTCAGAATTGGGGTGGTAGAGGACGTTATCTATTCCTCTACTCTCCTTTCTCAATACACATTTTTTTTGTTTTCCATAGGCCTTGTTTAGAACTCTAAATTGGTAAGGGAATAGGAAAAGGAGAAGAGTGAGAAGGAAAACCCATTTTCCTACACATTTTCTCTCCCACTTAATTTTTTTAGAAATGAAACGCTAAGAACTTGTGAAAAAAAGATATTATAGAACTTTCTCCTCTATTTTTGTCATATTTTCTTTCCTTATTATTTTACCTGGACAACAAACAAGGTGTAATGGTTTCAATTGTACTTTTATTCCTTTTCCCTTATCAAATCCATAGACTTAACAGGCCATTAGCTTCCTTTGCGACTGAGCTCTGATTGCACTTCCTATATCCACAAACATTAATAGTTCATTAAGTTAAAGATAAGGATTGATTGAGCAATGTTCATTTTCAGTCACAGTCAGCTTTGTGGATTAGCATCCTTAAAATTATTAATATTATAACTCTGTTATCTATGTATACAAGTGTATCTATTTCTTTATACATCTTCATTCCTAGTACAGATCTTGATTTAACTCTGATTCTTGCCTCTCTCTCTCTCTCTCTCTCTCTCTCTCTCTGCCCCTCTTTAAGGAATGAGAGCTTTGCAACAGCTGATATTGACACCAAGACTAACCAGGTGAGGGCTTGTAACAATTGTGTGTTTCCAATATTCAAGTTCATCTACTCTTATAAGTTTTTCACTTATAACTTCACCCAGTCTTTGTGTCAAAAGAAACTACAAATTTTTTAATTCAGTCATCCTTCATCTGAATTTTTTTTTATATGATTGGATCTGCCTCGGAATGCTGTTAGAAATTAAAAATAGTTGTGAAATTGCATGTTATGAATGTTCCATGGCTTCCTGGAGAAGTAAAACTTAGTGAATTGAGTCGGTATCTTCGTTATAATATGGATAATCGATTACCCTTTTATTTGTATATACGAACGAAGTCTTGACTAGCATTCTCTGAAATTTGAGATTTCATGACGGGCATTCCAACTTTTTAGAAGTAGAGGTCTTGGCTTTTGCCTTACTGACCTGTTACCCTTAAAGTGTAATGTTACATTTTAGTTATTTTATGGTCTTGAGCTTGATCTGTTTTGTATTTGTTATGTAATATATGTTGTTTCATTAAATTTTTTAAATATGTGTGCTAAAGAATCTCTGAGGGGGACATTTGGACATGAAAATTGAGGCAATCCCTCATGTTTTAGTGTGACACAAGTTGGTGGTGTAATATGAGATACATCACTGGTCAGAAACATGTGTATAAATATTTACATAATAACTGTACATTAATCTTGGTTTTACATTTCCTCATTGTGAAAATGTGCAATATAAAAACGCATGAAATGGTAACTGGTAAGCCTTTGAAATTTTGTCATTTTGCTCAGAAAGTTGATAGTTATGAGCAGATAATATCACAGGCATTGTGCATCCAAAATTTCTGGTGTTTAAGGCTAAGCTTCTATATGTATTGTAACTGAGATCCCTAGGGCTAGATTGGTAATCTCATTAAAAATGGTGAAATCCTTCTCTCTCTCTCTCTCTCTCGAACTTTTCTGCAGAGAACCGTCTTGTTCTCTATGTGTGTGTCTTGTGGTCCTTCAGAAGACATCTAAAGTGGATACAAGCAGTCAGAACTAGAAGGAATGTGTTAAAATAGTAGTGCTTACTATGTCCAAGGTTATGTCAAACGCTGGATCACATCTAACATGGTGATATGGGCCATGTAAATCACCTTCAGCAGATTACTATATGCTTGTTTGAGTGTTTGAAGATTTTCTTTCAACATTTAGCTCCTAAGTACATAAATTGTAACTGAAATCCCCTAGGACTAAGTTCATAAAAATATTCTAATTTGCTTTCAGGACCTGTTCCTTCCCTTTCTGTTTTCAGAACTACAGCTATCCCTATTTAAAGCAATACAGTTGGGGCTTTTCTCATTATTTTGATAGTTGAATTTTCTAACTACACTATTTTGTCTTATGCATTTTGGATCAATTAATCAAATGCTTTATTCATGTTAATTAATCATCAGTTGAAGAATCCCCACCATTCAGGCACACCGATCTATAGCTAGGATGAAATGAAACTTCAATTTGGGGACTTCATGTCATATTATTTTCTTTTCCAAATTATATAATTTCCTCTCATTTTCCTTTCAACTGGTGGGCTGATTGATCAAAGAACATGTACTTAGGAGCATCTGTTTCTATTGCAGGAGAAGGAGCTATCTGCTGCAGCAGAGAAGCTAGCAGAGTGTCAAGAAACCATATTTCTTCTTGGCAAGCAACTGAAAGGTTTGCGTCCTCAGACCGAACGTATGGGGTCTCCATACAGCGAGAGGACTCAGAGGAGCAGTGACGGCTTTACTGAAGAAGAACCAACTACCACTGGCATGAATTTGCAGGATCTTGATCAGACCGAGATGGATAGTCCCTCCTCTCCCAATTTGCAGAGAGTAGGTAGTGAATCCCCAATGGATCATTACAACGCCCCGTGCAGCCCTTCTGACACCGAAGCAAATAATGCTCTTTTGAGATCACCAGTCAGTTCGAAGCATGCAAAAGATCGACCTTCCAAGTCTTCTGGAACTACTCCGGAGAAAAATTCACGTGGATTTAGCAGATTCTTTTCCTCCAAAGGGAAAAATGGCTATTAGGCTTGTACCTCACAGGCTTAATAGGCAGAGTTCTGTTGGTGTTGGTCTGAATCATCTCCAACTTGGCCGGTTTTTTATTTCTAGAATGTTGTTCTCAAACCGGGTCGAATTCAAGGATTGAGTTTTGCTGGTGCATGAGATGGGTCATCGTTGTACATGCATAAAAGGCCATCTCCATTAAGCCACTTTTTGTGAAGAAACTGTGTTTGTATTTCATATTTTTGGAGACTTTTCGATCGTTCATGAATAACATTCACATGGCTCTTAAGAGGTTCAAACCCAGAAGCTCATTTTGCAATTTGTCCCTCTGAGAGAATTGTTTGTGATCAAACTTGAGGTAAGTTTTGTATGAAATTGCTGTACATGATGATGATGATGATGATCTCCAGTGGTTTATTTGTTTGCCTGAACATAACTTTAGTTTTTTTTTGTAAAAACTTTCATAAAATATTAATAATTTGTTACTTTCTGTTTTTTAAGTTTCTGCAAACAAGGAATGACCATTGATGGAATTAGAATGAACTAAATGTTAATAATTACACTTAACAAAATCAAATAAATAATTACACTTACATAAATGTTATGTATCCAACAAAAATTGTAGAATTTAAATCTTATGTTGGTGTATATAACATTATCAATGCTTGTTGCTTCATGCTTTCAGCTTTAATTTATTTTTTATTAGTCCTAAGATTTTCTTTAAGAAAAATAGTAATGATATTGTATCTCAATACAATTTTTTTCCCCCGTTATGTATACTTTGGCCCTTAAAATTAAAAGCTTGTGCAAAATGATTTGTAAATAAAAAAAATGGATAAAAAATTCAAGAATGATATAATAATTATATTTTAAAATAATAAACCATTTTTAAATTGCATTAATACAATCAATATTCAAACTAAACTTTGAGAAAAAATTTCTATATTTAGGGAATGTATACTCCCCAGACGTCATCAACTTTGATTGTGTGGTTTCTTGAACATAATGATTGCGTGTTTGATTTTGATTTTTTCTTTTAATTTTTCAAAAAATAGAATTGATTCTTGAGAAACGATATATATTATTAAAATAAATTTGTACTCTTTCCTCTTTTCCGGTCTATTAGGACTGCAAATAAACAGAACTGTTCGTAAAGAGACTTGAACTTGGCTTAGTAAGAGCTCATTCGAACTCGGTTCATTATTATTATTATTATTTTTATTTTTTTTTATTTTTTTTGCGTTCAAGCTCGTTAAATTTTTAATAAATAAGCTCAAACATTTTAAAGTTCGGCTCATAAGCTCGATTCATTAGCTGACTCGTTTAATATTTATTATTTATATATTAAATAATGTAAAAATATGTATAAAAAATAAGATAAATATGTTTTTTATATATTTAAAAAATATAAATGTAAATGATAGTTAACTATAGATAGTACATTTATATAATAGTGGTAGTAGATATTATTTTGATAAAATATTGATTTTTTTTTTGGAATGTTGATATATATTGTATATATATAATTGTATGATCAAAGTTTTAATTGTAACTTTAGTTTCAGATGTAAATATGAATTTATAAATTTTTAACTCGTTAAGACTCGTGAACAAACTCGAGTTCGAGTCAAGCCTAAGTTAACTTGGTTTGAGCTCGGTTCGTTAAATTTTTATTGAGCTTGAGCTCGAGTTCGAACTCGAGTTTGTTAAAATCTTAATAAACAAGCTTAAATATACTAAGAGGTTGTTTGGGGTGTTTGGACTAAAAAATTGAAGAAAAAAATATGGATGTTTGGGTTAACTTTTTGACTTTTTATGAAAAAATATATATTAAAAAATTGTATAAATTAGTGTGTAGCAGAAAATTAGGATTGAGAGTTGTGCAGCCGTAATTTTTTTCTTTTGGTAAATAGTGATAACTTTTTGAATAACTTTTTTATTTTTTAACTTTTTTTCAACTTACCAAACTTATCTTAAAACTTGAGTCGATTTAACTCGTTTGTAGTTCTACCGTCCATTAGTCCTCATCGACCACCATTAACCATTAACAACCTTTCACATGACTTTCGACAAGTTTTAATCATCTTTTATTAAACATTGAAAATTTGATGGTCATTGGAGATAGGCCACCACGTTCCAACCACCTCTACCGTCCAAGCTCAACCATTGACCATTCATTAAACATATTTCTTTATTTTTGTTTTTAAAAAATAATCAGTGTGTTTGGTTTGAGTTTTTTAAATTAAATTTTTTAAAAATTGAGTTTTTTTATTTTCATATTCTTTTATTTTTAGTGAATATTTTTAAAATTTTAAACATTTTTTAATTTTTTTAGATGCACCTTAGTTAGATGTATCTAAAAAGTAAAAAAATTGTGAAAATATATTTTAAAAAATTAATAAATACATAAAAATATAAAAAGATGTACTGAATTCTTGTATTTTTTTTATATTTTTGGTATTTAGTAAATTTTTTTAAAAAAAATTTCACAATTTTTTTACTTTTTAGGTGTATTTATGTTAGGTGTATCTAAAAAGTAAAAAATTGCTTAAAATATAAAAAAAATTCAGTAAAAACAAAAAAATAAGAAAAATAAAAAAGTAGAATTTTCTGAAAAGTGTCTTCTGAAAAATGAAAACAAAGCAAGCTGAATTATTTTTATTTTTTTTTGTAAATAAAAAAAAATGACAATATTATGAAATGACAGCTAAAATAAACAAGCCACAGATTGGGCACGTGAGCAATAGGCCCATTTGAGTACGGCAGGTCCCCACTAGAGCAGGGTGTAGGGTTATAATGGGTCACATGGTGATCATCCCCCACCGGGCTGGGCCGGACAACCCAAATGAGTTGGGTTTTGCGATTGAGTGGTTGAAACAAAACCGAAGAGCAAACATGTGGAGCCCAACCCCATCAACATATCCAATCCAATCTCATTATGTCTGTAAAAAAATGTCAGAGACTCACAATTTAAAATTTAAAATTCATCAATAATAATGTGATTAACGGGGTGGAGTTTTATAAATTGAGTGTGTAACAAGTTAAAAATTAACACTTATTATATTATATTATTATAAATTAAATTAAAAAAATTATTTTAAACCATGCTTAGAGGATGAATGTCAAATATTTTTCATCATTGGATCTCTCCTCCATATAATGGGTTTTGAGCCTCTCAAATCTCAAATCTGAATCTGAAAAAAAGTAGGTACAATATGATATATAAATTATATATACATAGAAAAAAAATTAAATACCATCGAAACAATTTCTTATAGGATGAAGAAATTTTTTTTAGTGCAAAATAGAAAAAGAAGGCAAGATGGGAGAATAATAAGATATGAATTTTCTTATATTAGGGGGTCATTTTACGTATAAAATGATATATATATTTTTAAAGTATTATGACAAACAGTATTTTTCACAGAAACAAGGGGGCCATGGCCCCCCATAGTCTTCTCCGAGTTCCATCCCTGTCTGTAAATATATAAAATTTGATTTCAGAATCAAACACAATTTACCCAATGTAAGAGAGTTGTGTTTGATTTTATAATCAAATTTTGTACATGTAAAACAACAGTTTAATCGGAGAGACAAAACCCAAGCCAACATGGCTGCCCTACAACAAAACCCAACTCGCCACATGAGTGGCTCTGAGAAACACATACAATACTATAAAAATCAGTTATGACAATTGCAGCAACGACTGGTACAGAAAAAAAATCTAACAAGATGGTAGAGAGGAATAATATCATCCACAAATTTTTTTTTAATAATATCCACCTTACCTCCTTTTTTGTTGGAATTTTTATTCTCATCATCAATGTAACTCAAAACAGAAATCTTTGCATAAGGTCGGAATTGTGTTGGGTTTGTGCCATGTCATATTGGGTTTCTATCAGAATTCTTTTGATACTAACAGGCTTGGACAGCACTCTTTGAGGCCAGAGTGGGTGCCAAATCCATTAAATAATAATAATATTAGTAGTACCATTAGATTTATTTTTTTTTTTTTTTCTTTCTTTATCTAAGAAAGGAAAGGCCTAGACATTGATAGGTTACAATATGATGAAATAAAATGTATTAATTTTGATATAAGATGATAAAAAAAGAAGAATATGCTTGGATTGAAACCAAATGATGCTAATCACATCAACAACTTTCTTTAAGAAACATTGAAAAGACATTTAAAGAATTTCAAAGAATAAGCAACTGCTCTTCAAATCTAGATCTACAGCTTTCCTAATAAAAAAGATTGAAAGAATATAACATCTTTCATTATTCATTATATACTATTCTACATGTGAACTTTGTCTCCAAAACATGAAGTGTGGTCCCTTGTTCTCAATTTTAGGCTTGGGCTGGTTTGGCATACCTTAAAAAAATTAAAAAGTTATCACTATTTATCCAAAAAAAAATAAAAAAATTAATTTTACAAAAAAAAGTACAGCTTACATTTCACGTGAGTTGTACTTTAGCAAACCACCGTTTGTACAAAGAGAACAGGAGGAGAAGCAAACAAGACGGTGTTGTTCGGACCGTGGGGGCCCATCACGGGTCCCGTTTTGATAATCTAAATCGTTGAATGTGTAGAACTCGTCGAATAATATATGCCTGTAAAAAATCACGTTGATCGGATATCGCTAACTAAATGATCAAATCAGTTTTGTATAAAAAATGGATGGTGTTATAGTTAACATTTGACAAAAAATTAATCCGATCAGATAGCTATCGATATCCGATTAACGTGATTTTTTACAAGCATATAGTACTCAACGAGTTCTACACATTGAACGGTTCCAATTAGTAAAACGGGATCTGTGGTGGGCCCCTATGAGCCGAACAATACCGTCCAATTAAATGCCCGAAAAGAAAGCAAGCTTCTCCTATACACTATTCTGCCCACCGTACTGTCTACTATACCTAAACTTCTCTTATACACTAATTTATACAATTTTTTAATACACATTTTTTTCGTAAAAAGTCAAAAAGTTATCCCAAACAATCATATTTTTTTCCTCAACTTTTTAGTCCAAAAAGTCAAAAATTGCACTTATTTAGGCCTCGTTTAGGAACGACTTTTTTAGTATCTTTTTGACTTTTTCACTAAAATGTGATGTAAAAAAAACTAGTATATTTGGGATGACTTTTTGGCTTTTTATGAAAAGATGTACAAAAAGTAAAGAGAAAACGAATCTTTTATTTTTTGGTATGGGTTGTTAACTTTTTTGTTTTTTTAATAACTTTTTAACTTTATGGCTAAAAAAGTCACTTGTCAAACGAAGCCTAAAACACCCCAAACAACCCCTTAGTTTAGATGGCAAAAAAATTGAGAAAAAATGAGAACGTGATTATGAATTTTCACAATGTTTTTATTTGAAGTGGATTAAAATGAGATTTTTAATTAGTTATACTCAAACTGAAATCACTTTCTCAATTTAAGTAAAATCTGATTTATATTTTCTGATGAAGATCTCATATTCATAATTGAATGTGAATCATTTATGCTGTGTTTGGTTAGGAGATTTGGAGAGGGATTTGGAAAGGGAAAGGGAAAAGGTGTGTGAAACTAGGTGAAATGTAGGTATATTTTATTCACATTTCACCTAACTTTTTCCTTTCTCTTTTCAAATCTCTCCTCAAATCCTCTAACCAAACACAGCGTTAAGAATTGATCAGTTGAATGAGAAACAAGATCAATCCCATTTAATTTTTTAAATCACCTTATTAATCAAAAGATAATGTCCATATCTCATGGTAGTGCTCTACAAATACTTAAATATATATTTCTTTTCAGTAGTAATTACCATTAGCTAATGAGTCCAAAGTACCTAACAAAAAAATCTAATCACAAGTTTCAAATAGATGTTTCATTGGATACATGTTTGTTATAAAATTACAAAGTAATTAATCACACGATGATAATAAGAGGTCAAGTTGATTTCCTTTGTTATATATATTATGTTATCTTCTTGCCCTAAGAATAGTTTTTTAAATGATTCAGCTTTTCTTCAGTGGGATGGGACCAAATTGAGAGAAAGAATTGGGTTGAAGTTGGATCCTTTTTAAAAGAAGGAAATTAGCAAATGTTCTTAGAGGATTCCGTGGTTCGGGTTGACAAGCAATATCACCTGATTTTTATCAAATTGATTGCAATCTTCTTCTAACCATCTTTCAAATTGAAATAAATAAAATTAATAAACCTGAACATACATATATTAGAAAGAGAAACATAGATGCTATCATGCAAGGAGAGAGATACAATCATGCAAGCTTATTTCCCTTGGATGTTCCCAGCGCCAAAAAGTGTATATATATTTATATATATCTTTTAAGGAAATGAAAACAAAAAATAAAATAAACAATCATACAAGAACACAAAAATTTTCTTAGTTCAGTTATAAATTTATGTTTATGGATGAAGAATGACAAAGAACTTAACTATCAAAAAAATGAGAAAATAGAAGGAGCGACTATCGCTCTTCAAAGTCATATATAATAATACAATAACGATAATCCATAAAATAACCTATATATATATAATATTATGATATGCATATCAAGAAATCGAACACAAAAACCTCGCAATTTGCCCATTAATCTAGTCAAGTAGGTCACAAACGGATTATAAATACAAATCAGATAAAATATAATCCCACCAAAAGACTTTAGACAAAGTATAAGCAAACTTAACATCAATATCTAGGACTATTATCCCAATCATAACCATCTCTTAATCAGGATACTATACACCAATTAGACACTCTAACTAACTACCATTACAATAATGGAGTGGGCTACCTCCATTATTACTTGCATATTACAGCGAATTTTGCAATATTTATCTGTTAAAAAAAATGAATAATATATAATGATTCAAATTATCGAAATGAGATTTAGGCACCGTTTGGCAATGCAAATTGGGGCTATTTTAACCACTACGGGACAAAAAAGGCTAGAGTAGCCAAATGGAGACAAAAGCCACTGCAATTGATTGACAACAACCCACTTCAAGGTAAATTTACCAAACTACCCCCACATAAAAAACCACAAATAAAAACAAATTAATGTATACAAATAAAAATAAAAATGACAAAAACGTAAATTTAAAAAAAAAAGAACCACAAAATACGTCTCATCCACCAAAAAAAAAAAAAAATTAAAAACAGAAATTAGCATTTGCCATGTAAATTAAAAAAAAAATAAAACACATGAAAACCCATTTTTGAAAAATAAAAACAAATTAATGTATACAAATAAAAAAAAATGACAAAAACGTAAATGGAAAAAAAAAACCACAAAAATACGGCTCATCCAAAAATTAGCATTTTCCACGTTATTTAAAAAAAACATAAAAAATCCTTTTCCAAAAACAAAAAGCAAATTTTTTTTAAAAAAAAAAAAAACCGAAATTATCATTTTTCAGGTCATTTGAAAATAAAAAACAACATAATAAAGCCTTTTCCAACAAAAAAAACAAATAAAAAACAACAACAACAACAACAACAACAAAAAAACACATTAAAATGAAACTGAAATAAGTATTGTCAACGTCATTTAAAATTAAAAAACAAGAAAAAACCTTTTCAAAAAAAAAATAAAAAAATAAAAAGTCAATAAAATGAAACCGAAATTAGCAGTTTCCACGTCATTTCAAAAAAAAAAATGAAAAAGCCTTTTCCAAATTAAAAAAAACAAATTAATATATATATATAAAAGAAGACAACAACATAACACCCAAATTTACACTTTCAACGTCATGTTAAAAAAAACAAAACATAAAAAGTTTTTTCCAAACCCAAAAAAAAAAAGCAAATTGAAAACAATAAAAAAAAATGACAAAAACGTAAATGCAAAAAAAAAGAACCACAAAAACATGCCTCATCCAACTAAAATAAATAAATAAATAAATTTAAAAAAAGAAATTAGCAGTTGCCACGTAATTTTAAAATAAATAAAACACATGAAAAATCATTTTTGAAAAATAAAAACAAATTAATGTACACAAATAAAAATAAAAATGAGAAAAACGTAAATTAAAAAAAAAAAGAACATCAAAAACACACCTCATCCAAAAAAAAAATTAAAAACAGAAATTAGCATTTTTCACGTAATTTAAAAATAAATAAAACACATGAAAAACCATTTTTGAAAAATAAAAACAAATTAATGTATACAAATAAAAATAAAAATGACAAAAACGTAAATTAAAAAAAAAGAACCAGAAAAATACGCCTCATCCAAAAAAAAAAAAATTAAAAACAGAAATTACCATTTGCCACGTAATTTACAAATATATAAAACACATGAAAACCCATTTTTGAAAAATAAAAAAAAATTATTGTATACCAATAAAAATAAATAAGACAAAAACGTAAATTCAAGAAAAAGAACAAATTAATGTATACAAAAAGAAAAATGACAAAAACAAAAATTAAAAAAAAAAAAAAACCATAAAAATACGCCTAATCCCCCAACCAAAAAAAAAAAAATTCGCACCAATGGCGCTGATGTGAAGGAGGTATGGCAAGGAGTAAAAATATAAAAAATCACTTTAGGGGCAGTTTGGTCATTCACTATGAAGACACCTCACAAAAAAGTCAAAAAATCCTTCCCAAATCAGGTTTTTTAGTCTCAAGCTAAAATAGTCAAAAAAATCAAAAAATTAAAAAGTCAACCCACTTCCCAAACGGAGGCTTATATAATAAGTTCAATGAGTTGAACATTACGAGTTATTTGCATAATTATATTGACAATAGTTATAAATAGTGAGATCCATTAAATTAAGAGTAAAGTTGATTTTTAAAGTCATTAAAATTATTGAAAAAAATAAATTAAAAAAATATGAACAAATTTTTAAAGATGTTTAAAATAACAAAAATGAATAAACAAATTGGCACAAAATGAGCAGTATTTTTCTTAAATCAATAAAATGATGATAATGAGTAATAATAAAGACTCCAAAACATTTTACATGAGTGTGAAATTAACATGTTGTCGGTTCTACGTCTATATGAAATATTTTTCAATGATAAATAATGTTGTATGGTCAAATATTCCGCGTGTTCACATCTAGTGGTTTGGGAGTGTCCGGTGCGTACGGATATTTATGTTCCAGTACTAATGAGGATGATTTGTATGGAATGTTGTGGGACCACCGTGAACAACACGCACTAGGGATAGAGATATAGGATGAAAGATCTTGGCCGTTCATTTAATAACTGTACCCAACGGTAAAAAATGAAAATGACAGGAGCTGACCAAACGATTTTATCAAATGTATATGAATGTGAAATTTACACGCGTAAATCGTCTTATATTTATATGGGATATTTGATAAAATATTTATAAAAAAAATAATTAAAAATTAATTAAAATAATATAGATAAATGTATTTTTTTTAATTTTATAAAAAATTAATTAAAATAATATAGATAAATGTATTTTTTTTAATTTTATAAAAAAATATAAAAAAATAAAAAAAATAACGTGATAAATATATATATATATTATTTTAAAGGATGCCAAATAACCCCAACTCCTTAAACTTCACTGCCCAAAAAGCCAAGTGGGTCTGAAAAAATCTGGACCATTTTATTTGTGGGCCACGCTACATGGATTGCACACAGAAGTGTACTATGCATACATATTTAAGCATCGTTTGGATACAGGTTAATTTAGTAATTTTTTAGTTATTTGGCTAAAATATAAGTTAAAAAAAATTAATATGTTTGGGATGACTTTTTGACTTTTTACGAAAAGATGTACAAAAAGTAGAGAGAAAAGAGAATCTTTGACTTTTTAGTATGAATTGTTGCATTTTTAATTTTTTTAGTGACTTTTTGACTTTTTGAGTAAAAAAATCACTTGCCAAACCAGGCCTTAATAGATGGGAGTGGCACCTCTCCAACTGGATATCCAATTATTGACCTCCGTGGATTCACTGTAGAATTTATATCTATACTTCGAATTACATAAAATTTGTTGAGTATTTTATTTTTGTAAAAAATTATGTTGATAAGATATTAAGGGGTGTTTTGGGAAGTTGGTAAAAAGCTGACTTTTGACTTTTTACCAAACTTTTTGACTTTTTTGGAAGTGATTTGAGAAATTGGTAAAAGACTGGCTTTTTTGATTTTTGGTTTAATATTTTTTAAAAGTGTCACATCACTCCAAAATGACCAAAATATCCTTACTTTTTTATTTTTGAATTAATTAATTAAAATGTTCCAGAGGGTAGTTTGTTAAATTTGGGTGTTGCTTTTTTGGGTCTTCTCAAATGGGATTTTTAGCGTTTTACAGCTGGTTTGGCGTTTTTGAGCTCTTAACAAAACGCAACTTTTTGTTAAGTTGGCAAAACGGCACTAATAGTCACTTGATTAGATCACAGTTGTATTAACGCTGTTGACACAAATGTAATTTAATCAAGTGGTTATCAATATCCGATCAATGTGATTTTTTGCATGAATAAAATACTCGATAAGTTCTACACAATTAAATGATTCGGATTATCGATACAAGTTTCGTGGTGAGCTCACAAAAGTCTAACAATATCATCTAATCCAATTTGAATTGGAAAGAAATTATTACCTTAATAGATTGTCAAGAGTTCAAATGGAGCTCATTTTTAATCATCTCAACAAGATAAGATAATATATGTTAGAAAAATATATATAAATCAATCCCATAATGGAATATAACTATGATATTAGGTGTGATTAAGATATAGGATGGATGACATAGAAGCTTGGTCTCTTCTATGGCGTGTGATGAGGTCAATTGGGTGGCTGATGGTGGGTTCTTTTTTATGTGTTGAGTTAAATTTAGCCGATTAACCGATTATCTCGAGACCAGCGCCTATGGATGCTATGATGTCCTCACACAACATCATTTTTTTGTAGTTCAAAAAAAAAAGAAGAAAAAAAAAAGATATAGGATGAAATAGAAGAGAAGAATTATTTTTACCCATCCGATGAATTGATAGTCTTATAAAACCGCTATTGAAAAAAAAGTATTCACACTTCTTCTGTTTTTTTTTTTTTTTATAAAAAAAAAAATTATCTTTTATGAAGAAAGTGTGATTACCATTTTCTTTTAAAAAAATTAAAAAAAAAATCTAAAAAGACAATGCAGAAAATGAGATGAAAATAATTATTTATCAATTTGATTTTACACGGAATTCTATTTTACCTTCAAAGAAGTGGATGGCTCATAATATTGACTTGTATTATAGACAAAGGATGGCTCATAATATTGACTTGTATTATACACAAACCTCATTAAAGTTGGTGTTTTTATGTTAAGGAGTCCTAGTCGTAGCTAATGTGTTGGGTGTAAATTTGATTAAACTACAGTTAATATTTGTGTACTTTTAATAAAATTGACCCGTCTAAATTAGTTTTTTATATTTTAAATTAAATTATAATATGATATTTTTGTTGACATCAATAAAATTGACGAAATTTGTTATATGAGTCATTCTCCACATTTTTTTTTTTGTCTTAGTAGCACTCTATACTTTTATCAAAATCAATCTTACTTCTTTATACTTTTAATAAATTTCACTCTAATGTCTCCATTTTTAATTTATAAAATATTATAGATCTTAAATAAATTACTAAATTTTCTACCAAAGCTGGGTGTGGGATTCACACAAATCACATGTGTGTGGGTCCCACACTCATGTGAGAAGTTTGATAAAAAATTTGATAATTTATTTAGGATCCCTAGTATAATTCTTTTAATTTTGATCAGCCTTATGATAGATGGACAAAATTATATCAGTACAACTTGACTTAGAATGTAAAATGTTGACTATCACAACCAAAAGTGAAAGGATAACACTGAGATTTGGATAAAAATGCAGAAACATTAAGCACAATTAGTCCATTTAAATTCTTCTCACCAATTGTGCAAGAAGTTCAGTTATCAATGTTCATCAAGGTCCTTGGGATGAATCGTAAATTTAAATGCTTTTTACTGGTGATGCATCCGAACTTATCTAATACATGTGATTATTTAGTGATATCGTATATCCGAAATTTACTTTATGAGCAATGTTAGGTATCATGAAAAAACTTTCATGAAAATGATCATGAAAGATTTATGATCCTTAGATTACACTTAAAATAAAGTATCACACACTAATCAAGATAATCCAAAGATCATAAATCTTTCATGATCATTTTTACGAAAGTTTTTTCATGATCTCTAACTTTTCTCATACTTTATAGAGGATGAATGATGGATCCAAAGTAACCCAGTATGCACAGAATAATGTTGCTAGCAAATAATGCACCGCTTATTTCGCTTTTTTATTATGAATTTTTAACTCAATCCATATAAACAAAAATCTCCATTTTAAACAAGAAATTGAGTTTATGCAAATCTAATGTACACATAGGAGAGGGAAAGAAAAGAATGAAATGAAATAGGCGAGCAAGTAGCAACCCCAAATATCCTTAATATTAATAATTAGTTCTCTCAGAGGCACCACCGTGAGTGAAATTTCATACTTCAGAGATCTACATATCCATAAAAACCCACAATATATTCTTGGGTTTTGGGGGTTTTGGGTTAGATCATTAACTACAAATAGAACCACCCAAAATTTAAAAAGAAAAATATTTAAATTAAAAATTAAAAAAAAAACTCAGAAGCAGAGTAGCAGCTTCATGATCTCTTTCCAATTCCTATCCAAAACACACTTGTATTTTTTCTTCTTCTAAATTTCTATCTCATCAGCATTGATGTTAGAGACTGAAAAACCACTTCTTCGCAAGGAATAGTGAGACCCATGTCGTGATCGAACCCGAACTCTTCTTCGGCACGGCGAAGAAGGGTCTGGAACTCAGGATGAGTCAAGAATGAGATGGGAACAATGTATCTGCTTCTGTTTTCTCCAACATAGACAACAAAGTGGCCTTTTGGGACGTCCACAGGAAGACCCTCTTCATCATAGCCTTGTTTCTTTCCCAAGCTTGAACACCTCTTCACAATTTGCTTGAGAACTGTTGTTTGGGACTGCTTGTTTGGTTTCTTGATGGCCATTTTTTGGGGCGGGAAGTTTTTGCTTTGCTTGGGTTGAAAGGAAGAGGAGAGGTTTCATCAAGATGAGAGAGAGAGGGTGGTCTGTGGTGGGAATGGAGAGGTAGAGAAAAGGGGAGTATTTAAAGTGGGACTTGGGGAGGCATGTGGGATTGTGGGGGCAAAGGAGAGACCATGGGGTTTTTGGAGAGTGTGTGAGCTAAGAACATGTTGAGAGCCAAACCCATTGGGTTTGCTAACCCTTGTTGCCCTTCCTTATGACATCCTGGTCCCTCTCTCCCTGTCTCTCTCTCATATTTCAAAATTTTCATCCCTACATTACTTTTTGAGTTATGTTAGGGATCCCACATATTCTACAAAAACCTCTCACATGGGTGTGGGACTCATTTATTAGGAGTGGGCGCGGGTCGGTTGCGGCCAGGAAACTTCCAATCCGCCATCCGTTCGTCAAATTGGCAGATTGTAGAAAATTAATCCGCATTCGTTCGCCAATCCGACGAATGTAGATTGAACGAATTGACGGATGGATGCGAATCGGTTTGACGGTTTAAAATTTTATAAATTTTCAACATGATTCAACTTGTGCACTTCCTCAAAAATATATATATATATATATTACAGTCAATGATTTAAAAAAGTATTATAATCACTACATACCTCATCTAAAGAAAGAAAATTTGAAACTTTAGAATATTACAATCACTGCATGACTCATCTATATATTACAATCACAGAATGCCCCATCTACATAAAGTATTACAATTTGTAATTCTTAAAATATAAAAACAATTCAAACCATCAAAACCATGAACAGAGCAGTAGTAAAGATTGTATGTTTCTGTATTGTTATATCCATATCTGTTTTTGAAAACAAAAATCAATCAGTATATATCATCTTTTTTTATTTATTATTTTTAGAGTTAAATTTAAACACCAAAAAATATATTCAAGTTGAAAACTCTTTTTCAACAGAATATATTCAACATAATATTTAAATTCTTTTTCAATTGAAACACAGATCGAATATCTAAACAAATTAAAAGCACAAAATTTTATAAATTACTAGGGGTGCTCACGGTTTGACAGTTCGGTTGCGGTCAAAAGAACCTTAAATACGCCATCCGTTCAAAACTAGGCGGATTGGAAAAAGTCAATCCGCAACCGTCCGCTCGGCATCACGCATCTATCTAACATGCAGTGGATTGGTTCGGTTTGGACGGATCGGTATATCCGCTGCTCACCCCTACCACATACATATGAATTTGTGTGAATCCCACCTCATGTGAAAGGCTTGATAGAATATTTGTAAAATATTTAAGATATATAGCATTTCTCTTACTTTTTGGCCATTTTTTAGGTTATGTTTATGGGCTTAGTCCAATGTTCAGTATAACTTCTGCTTTCAACTAATTTATGAGATAAAATATTGTAATTAAACTACCAAAAAAATAAATTATTGAAAAACTGAAAAAAGGAAGATATGGTTTTAACTTTTATTTATCAATTATTATCTTTTAACTTGTAATAAGCTGTTCCAAAAAAACCTGTTATACTATTGTTTTCTTTTAGAAAAAGTTGCTTAGCGAGAACAATAGTCTAAAAAGTAACAAGAAAATGAAATTTAATGTAATATAGATCATATTCACAATGAATCTAATCTAAATATTTCATTTTTAATCAATTCTAAGTTTTCCAACCTATAAAAAAATTACTTTTTTTTTATATAAAATATTTTAATTTACTCCATAGCATTATTGTTGTCTCATGAATTGTCTTCTTTTTAAGATTCACAATCTTGTTTCCATTTACTTATTTTAGTTTTTATTGGAAGGGGGGTCATCTGTCTGAGGGATGAATAGAAGAAAAAAAGGGATAGAACTGTTATTGTGATAAATGTAGGAGTAAATTATTTATCAGTGGTATTATATGTATTAATTAATATATTAACATAGTTATTACATTATTATTTTAAAATTATGATCCCACTTATTATATAAATTACAAAGATTCAAAACTTTTAAAATTATGAGTAATGTTAGAGATCCAAAAAAATTTACTAAAATTTTTATCAAATGTCTCACATGAGACCCACATGGTGTGGGTCTCACACTCATGTGAGATATTTGGTAAAAATTTTAATAGAATTTTTTGGATCTTTAACATTATCTAAAATTATATCACATTAATATATTAATTGGTGCGTATAGTATTATTCATTATTTATTAAAGGATAAATTACAAATACATCCCCTGAGATTTACTTAAAATACGAATTGTCCTTGTGGTTTGGAAAATTATAAATACCTCATTGTCAAAAAAATTTATTTAACAGAATTAATTGAAAAAATGAAACTTCTAACTGTTCACCTATACAATAATAAAATTATCTAAATTATTAATTGAAATAAAATTTTAATATTATTAAAAACTGTTAATTAACTTGATAATTTATTAATAAAAAGATCTATTCATTATGAAATTAGAAATTTTAAGAGACATAATGTAATTTGTAGAATTATAAAAAATAATTTATAATTTAAATAGATTTCGGGTTATTAAAAGGTGTTTGGGTTGGGGGAGTTGTCAATTACTCCGCAACTTGCTCCATCATACTTGTTGGTTGGTTGGTTGGTTAAATCAAGAGGTGTTATTTTTGTGGCGCTGTTTATTAACTTTCAGAGCCAAGGATGTTTTTATGTCCTCCTTATTTTGGTATCTCTTTGACGCTTTTTTTCCATTTTCTTGTTTCACCCTTCCAATTTCCCATATCAGTCCATCCCACTTGGTCACCACCTTCATTGCTTTTCACATCTCTCCCAATACCATATTTTATCAGTAATATTATATATTTCAGAAAAATTTCAAAATGTAACATGACAGTACTGTTAGCATTGTATTATGAATTTAAAAAAAAATAAAAATAAAAATGACAGGCACATCATTTTGTTAATTCTGTGGCAAAAAATGTTACATTAATTATTTTTTCTTATCATTTACATTAATTATTTTTTCTTATCATTTGCATTTATCATCTTATTGTCTTGCAATATAATGGTATAGAAAAAGAAAGAAAGATGAAGAGAGAGATGGTAATAGAGTGGCCAGTGGCAATAGAGTACAATGAAATTTGTAAATAACAATTTTGGTATGTGATTCAGAATTCACCACAGATCAATAATTACTCTATCTGAGCACATATTCACCACCCTTTGAGCTATGGGGGTTTTGGTCATTTCATATTGTTGGGCTTGTGATTTGTCATTGTGGGGATCAAAGTGCAGAAAAAGTGCAATAGCTCACCATGTGCCTCTCTGCTACTACTCTTGCAGGTCCATTTAGTAAGAGCAGAACTAAAAAACACAAAATATTTTTATAAAATACAAAGATGAAACTCACTATTTATCTCACATATGTATTCCGTTAAGTAAAAAAAAATTCTTTAAATTTATTCATTTAGTACCCTATAATGACTTTTTTCTTTTAAACTTTCTCAGAGCATGCTAAATCACAGGCACATGAAAGTATATACATTATTGTACTCAAAGAAGGGAAACAAACGTGTAGAAAAAGTCAGTACGTTGAACGTGTTTGAAAAGTTATTATTTTAGTAGGTTATTGTAATTTTTGATTATTTTAGTAGATTAAAATTTTTATATTTGAAAAAAAGATTGGATTTTTTTGTAATTAAATGTGATATTTGTAAAAGAAAAATAAAATAATTATGAATTTAATGTAATATTTTATCTTATTTAGAATTTAGCGTAAAAGAGGCTAAAATTTTTCTTGCCAATCTTTAGAGAATGGAACAGATGTGTAGTCATTTTTTGACCAATGAAGGTCTTGGTCTTGCTAGTGAAGCTCTAACTGTGGTTTCGAATATTCCAACCTGCATCTCTAATCAATTATTTAAAGATGTTAGGGGCATTAAACATCTTAGAGTACGAGTTTAATTTTGTTCGTTTACTTATCAAGTGAATGGACATGAAACTTTCATTTCTAATTGGTAAAGCCGTGGAATTCATTTCTTCACCATATTGTTTTAACTAAACAAAATGAAATGTATATTGTTCCCAAAAACCTCCTAATTTGGAGTATACGATTTTTATTTTTTTTTAGCTTTCAATTAACCCATCAGATGGAGGACCTATTTTTCAAGCCTTTAGTGCAAAAAAAAATTTCCCATGAAAAATAGCTTCATCAAAGAGAAAAACCGAATTACAAGAGTTGTAATAAATTATATTAGAGAGACATAAATTTGGACAACTCTTAGTTAATTGTACATATATTAACTGTTGGTGATAATTACAAATAAAATATCAGAAAATACAAATAAAAAAAAATTACAATAATTATTGAAAGGGTTGAGGTGCGGGAAATTCGCTCTCTTTAAGGAAATTTAAGCCCTCTGCGATTAGGGAAAGCCTCACACCGGTGCAGCAGAAAAAAATCTTAACTTGTCGCCCCCAGGATACAACAGCTCAACTAAGTCGTATGATTAACCAATACTGCACAATTGGTTGAACTCAAAACTTTATCACATACATCCTTTTTTATTTGCCTGATAATCTCACAAATAAGAAATTTGAGCTACAATAAGAGAGGTGAAAGGCTCAATTTATAGGAGAGGAAAGCTTGGTCACCAAGAAAGGGGTTAACTTGGAAGAAGAGTATAGGAGAGGAAATTGGTGGGAAATTTCCTTGGAGGTGAGGAAACTTGGTGGGAAATTTCCTTAGAGGCTTGACTTGGAGACTTAACTTAGAGACTTGGTGGGCAAGTTTTCTTGGAGAAAAAGAAAGGATTAACTAGGAGAACAAATTATTTGGAGCTCAATCATACAATATAATCTATAACACATTATAATATTAAAATATCTGCTAACATTCCCCCACCTATTTTAATATTATAGGTAGCAAATCTGAGATTATTAGGCAAAGAAGGATATTATGCGTCATGGTAGGTGTGCTCTGTATTGAACCTCCATTAGTGAAATAATAATATCTACTCTAGAGCCAATAGTGTGCTCAGCATTGAACTATGACTGCTTAAGGGAAATAAATAATTATTACACACATACATAATATTATAGGTGTTCACATAAGCTTTAAGAGCCAGCACATTACGGCCTTGTGCAATCCCAAGATTCATGAGTGTGTTTGAGAATTAGCTCAAATCTCATAGGTAGCGGCCCCACTACCACACTCACATAGGTGAATTCTGTCAATGGTGCTCCTGTAACTATAACACCCCACTCAATAAGAGTTACAGAAATTCATTAAGATTTTTTTTTAATAACTCAACATCTATAACGTTACAGGATAAATGCACTTATAACATAGGGATGAGTAAAAAGTAATTTAGTGCATTTCTCACGGCCATCATGTGATCGTTTTTCTCATTGAACGCAGTTACAAGATCTCTAGTCCCTGGGTTGAGTAACCTCATACATAGCTCCTGCTATATTCAATGGGCTTCAACTCCATCCCCCTCAAATTATTCTAGACTTTATCTCTTGTTAAGGCCTTAGTTAATGGATTTACAAGATTATCACCAGATTTAATATAATCCACATTTATGATGCCATTATTCATATAAGATCTCACAGTACTGTGTTTTCTTCTAATAGGTCTGGATTTACCATTATAATAACGGTTATTAACTCGACCAATTGCTGCGGTGCTATCACAATGAATCAATATAGGTAGAATCGGTTTTTCCAAACAAGCGATTTCATTTAGGGTGTGTTTGGTAACGTTTACGTTTTTAGTTTATATTTACAAAAATTTTATAAACTGATTTTTGTTTATTTTTAGAAAAACATAAACTACAAACGCGTTTGGTAATTGACAAAATGTTTAAAAATTTTAAAAAATATAAAAAAGAGTGAGAAATGACAAGTGGTGACAAGTGGCGGCGAAAGACGGTGGTGGAAAGTGGTGACGGTGGGTGGTGGGTACCTGGTGGTGGTGGGTAGTGGCGGATGGGTGGGTGACAGTGGTGGGTGGTAGCGAGTGGGTGGTGGCGGCGGATGGTGGGTGGTGGTGACAAGTGGCTGGTGGCGGCAGGTGGGTGGCGCATGGCGGGTGGTGGTGGGTAGTGGCAGGTGGGTGGTGGTGGTGGTGGGTGATGGTGGCTGGTGGTAGGTGGTAGCGAGTGGGTGGCGGTTGGTGGTGGGGTGGGTGGGTGGGGTGGGTGACGGTGACGGGTGGTGGGTGGTAGCGAGTAGGTGGTGGCGGTGGCGGCAGTGGGTGGTGAGTAGTGGTGGCAGGTGGGTGGCGGATGGCGGGTGGTGGTGGATGGGTGGGTGACGGTGGCGGGGTGGTGGGTGATAGTGGTGGTGGTGGTGGCGGGTGGTGGTGGCAGGTGGGTGGCGGATGGCTGGTAGGTGGCGGGTGGTGGTGGTGGTGGGTGAGTGGGTGATGGTGGCGGGTGGTAGGTGGTAGCGAGTGGGTGGTGGTGGCAGGTGGGTGGTGGTTGGTGGTGGTGGTGGTGGTGGGGTGGGTGACGGTGGCGGGTAGTAGGTGGTAGCGAGTGGATGGTGGTGGTGGTGGTGGTGGTGGTGGTGGTAGCAGATGGGTGGTGGTGGTAGGTGGGTGACAGGTGGGTGGTGGTGGTGGGTGGCTAGTGGTGGATGGTGGTGGCAGGTGGGTGGTGAGTGGTGGTGGTAAGTAGGTGGCGGACGGTGGATGGTAGTGGCGGGTGGTGGGTGGATGGCAGGTGGGTGGTAGTGGTGGTGGTGGTGGTGGTGGCGGCGGTGGCGAGGGGTGGGTGGCAGGTGAGTGGTAGTGGCGGGTGGTGGGTGGTGGTGGCGAAAGACGGTGGTGGAAAATGGTGGCGGGTGGTGGCTAGTGTTGGGTGGTAAAAAAAAAAAACTGAAAACTCAAAATGGAAACACATTTTTTGTGTTTTCATTTTTTTGCCAAATTTATAAACTGAGACCACTGATTTATAAATCAAAAATTTTACCAAACAAGTTTTTATTTGAGTTTTTAAAATTTCTGTAAATATAAACAGAAAACTGAAAACGTAAGTGTTACCAAACGGCACCTTAACAAATCTCTTAACCAATTTGTTTCTTCACTGGCTGTAATTAAAGCAATAAGCTCAACCTCCATTGTTGAATTAGCAATAATGGTTTGTTTTTTCGATTTCCAACTTATAGCACCACCTCCCAATGTAAATAAGTAACCAGTGGTTAATAATGAATCACCTGACAAGGTATTCCAATCGGCACCACTGTAACCTTCAAGTACTGCAGGATACTTATTATAAAACAAACCATATTTTATGGTACCAGATAAATATTTCATAATACGCTCAATGGCTAGCCAGTAATCACTACCAGGCTTGCTAGTAAACCTGCTAAGTACTCCAACTACATAAGCAATGTCAGGTCTAGTACAGTCAATCGCATAACGCAAGCTACCAATCATACTAGCATATGCATTTTGATTAATTACATCCTCATTATTTTCAATAGGAAATAAACGCACATGAGAATTAAAAGGAGTAAGAACATGCTTGCACTTATAAAAATTATATTTTTTCAAAATTTTCTCAACGTAATGCGACTAATCAAGAAATATACCATCACAGGTTTTGGTAATTTTCATTCCCAAAATATAATTAGCCTCACCAAGATCTTTCATATCAAAATGGCTACTAAGCATATTTTTAGTTTCCACGATGATATGCAAATTAGAGCCAAATATAAGTAACTCATCCACATAGAGGCTAATAATGACATGTGAATTTTCTTCATATTTAGAGTAATATTTAGAGTAGATGCATTTATCATATTCATTTGTTTTATAGCCATTCTCAGTCATGCAGTAATCAAATTTCTCATGCCACTGTTTAAGGGCTTGTTTTAAGCCATATAGGGATTTAACTAACTTGCACACTTTGCTTTCTTGACCGGGTTCCACAAAACCCTCAGGTTGATCCATATAGATTTCTTCACCCAGGTCTCCATTTAGAAAGGTTGTTTTAACATCCATTTGATGAATTTTTAGATCATGAATTGCAGCCACTGCAATTAATAATCTAATGGATGTAACTCTAGTAACCGGAAAAATGTATCAAAAAAGTCAAGATCTACTTATTGTTTAAAACCTTTTGCAACAAGTCTTATTTTATATTTATCAATAGTTCCACTCGGTTTAAGCTTTTTTCTCAAAACCCATTTACAGCCAACAGTTTTACAATCTGGTGGTAAATCTACTAATACCCAAGTTTTATTGGATAATAATGATTCCATCTCATCATTTACAGTCTCGTTCCAAAAAACGGAGTCAGGAGATGCCAAAGCTTCTTGTAAAGTTAATAGAGTTTCCTCCACATTAAAAACATGATAATCAGGGCCAAAATCTTTTTCTAATCTGACTCTTTTACTCCTTTTAGGTTCAAAAACTACAATATCTTTTAATCTTTTTACCGAATTGAATTTCAACTTCAAGAATGAATTCTTTAAATTTTTCAAAAGTATCATTTTTATTTTTCAACAAGTACACATAAGTATATTTTGAAAAATCATCAATAAAAGTGATAAAATATCTATTTCCACCACGTGTTAAAATTCTTTCAAATTCACATAAATTAGTGTGAATTAATTCTAACAATTGAGTATTTCTCACCACACTTTTATGAGGCATTTTAGTTATTTTTGCTTGACTATAAACTTCGCATTTCTCAAACTTATTTGTTAGTCTAGGAATTAATTCTAAACTATTCATGACTCCCACATATCGGCTATTAATATGACACAGACAAGCATGACAAAAATTTATAGAAGACAACATGTAAATAGAAACATGCGCTTTCTTATTCTCAACATTTAATTTAAACATTCCATCATAGGCATACCCTTTCTCCACAAATATGTCTTTTTTAGTGATTACATATTGGTCGGATTCAATAGTCTACTTGAAACCAACTTTGTTGAGCAAATAACTCGATATCAAATTTTTCCTTATGGACGGTGTGTACAACACATCTTTTAAAACAAGCACACGTCCAGAAGTAAATTTCAGCTCAACATCCCCACACCCGAGCACCTTGGTTAAACTGGAGTCACCAAGCATAACAGTCTTCTCTTTATTAAAAGGAGTGAAATCTTTGAACCAATCCTTATCATAGCAGACATGCCTATTAGCACCAGAGTCTGCCCACCACCCTTCCACAGATTGAACCATCAAAATATCTGTGATCATAGTCACAAATGGTTCCTCGGTAACATTAGCCTGTGGTCGAGACTATTGTTTCCGAAATTTGCAAGTTCGAGCAATATGCCCACTTTTGCCACACACAAAACATGTCACGTTTGTCAGATCTTGTGATGGGGGTTCTTGATTCCATTTCTTTTGCCTCGGGTAATTTTTATTTTATGGCCTTCCAATATTTTTCCAGATTTTCTTAACTAGCTTCAAGTGACTATTTTTATGAAATCGACCTTTAGGTAAAGTATTTCCAGAAGTTAAATTTACCTTTGCAGTGGAATGCTCTTGTGTCATAAGTGCATCTTGTCATCGTGCTTCCTTCTCCACTCGAATCCGTGTGATTAGAGTCTCCAATAACGTCTCTTTTTGCTTGTGACGTATTGACTTCTAGAACTCCCTCCAAGATGATGGTAGTTTGTCAATAATACCTGCTACAACAAGATTGTCTCCAATTTTGATGCTTTCGGATCTAACTTCAGCCACTAACATTTGAAAATCTTAAACTTGCTCCAACACTGATTTTCCATCTATCATCTGATAGCGGAAAAACGGCTTGCAGCATATTTTTTAACGCCTACTTCTTTAGTGTCTTATTTATTCTGCAAGGTTTTCTTGGCAGTGGTGTAAGTAGTATCATAATAATCATAAAATTGATCCGAAAGACAATTCAAAAGATAATACCAACATTTATACTAATCTGTGTTGTATTTCTCGATTTTTTCAAGATGAGCGGCATACTCCTCGTCGGTCATCTCTTCAGTGAAGACTTTGTTCGGATTTTTTTCGGTCAAGATATAGGCCACCTTGAGGAGACTGAGGTAGAAAAGTACCTTGCCTTTCCATTTCTTGAAATGGGCTCCCTTGAATCGAAAGGGCTTGTTGAGATCACCGGTATTCTTGTTGGACTTCTCCAATATTGGCTCCATAAATTTTACTGCTTGAATCTCCTTAAAATTGTTGGTGATAATTACAAATAAAACACCAAAAAATACAAATAAAAAAAAATTTACAATAATTATTGAAAGGGCTGAGACGCGGAAAATTTGCTCTCTTTAAGGAGATTCAAACCCTCTGCGGTTAGGCAAAGCGTCACATCGGTGCAACAGAAAACCTTGACTTGTCCCCCCTAGAATACAACAGCCCAACTAAGTTGTATGGTTAACCAATACTGCACAGTTGGTTGAACCCAAAACTTTATCACATACACCCTTTTTTATTTGCCTGATAATCTCACAAATAAAAAACTTGAGCTACAATAAGAGAGGTTAAAGGCTCAATTTATAGGAGAGGTTAAAGGCTCAATTTATAGGAGAGGAAAGCTTGGTCATCAAGAAAGGGGTTAACTTGGAGGAAAAGTATAGGAGAGGAAATTGGTGGGAAATTTCCGTGGAGGCTTGACTTGGAGACTTAGTAGGCAAGTTTTCTTAGAGAAAAAGAAATGATTAATTAGGAGAACAAGTTATTTGGAGCCCAATCATACAATATAATCTATAACACATTATAATATTAAAATATCTGCTAACGTTAACCTAACAAAGGGCACTTGTGCACTTGTCAACTCTCATCAATATCAACAACGGTAGATGGGCAATAGAAAGATGAAATTACTACTTGATTTAAAGTGTAATAGATTGATTGACACGATTAAAAAAATTAAAAGATGAACATAAAATTTTAATAAAAGTAGAAATGTAATTAACCTTGATTTTAAAACCAAGCAACTTTAAATGAATTGTCAATATAATGATGCAACCATGTGCACCAGTCCTATTAACAATGGTTACCCATTTCAGACGGTTTAGGTAAGTTTTTGTTTTCTTTAATTAACGGTCATCTGGTCTATTCATTTTTAGGCTAGTTCTAGGTTAATATAATAGTGACATAGCAAAGAAAAATGAACCAAGGCCTTTCAATTTTCTTGTAGAGAACAAACAATAATTTAATGCCTCCAATTCAATGCAGTTCTCTCATATGTGGTCCTCTAACTATCAATCTAACACAAGCACCACCACCAAATAGGGGGAGTCGTCCTAATCAGAGGCATAAATTCAAACCTAATTGAGAAGCACTAAGAAATCCTTTGATGTAGAATAGCCCTCTCCCATGTTCTAAGGCCTATAAAGTATATCCTTTCGTCAAAAATCAATTTCAGTTCGAATATATAAATCAATTACAGAATTTGATACAGAATATATATAAATGAATAAGATTTAAAAATTTTATTGATCTATATAATTAGTTTTTATATTAATAGACTCATTGAAATAGTTCCCATTGAGAGATACAGGTGGAGAGAGGATCTTCCGACAAATCAGGATGACTAGCTTTACCATTTCATTGAAGCCGGTCACATCTAGAAGAAATCAGAACTATATATTTTAAATCCAATTATGTTACGAATACCCAAAAAAATATATATATATATTATAAAATGAAACGCTACCGGTTGGTAGCTCGAAATTTAGGGGCCCGAATGCCCCTAAATTTCCATATAAGGCAAGAAAAAAAAAATAAGGCAAAAAGAAAAAAAAAAAAAAAACAAACTTTTCCAGAAAAGGAAATTAGGGCCATTAAGGCCACTGTTTTTAGGGCCACAAAACATTTTTCAAAATAAAATGCAAATTGAAACACGGACTTAAAACAAAGCGCGAGGAGTGAGTCTCACATGTGGGGTTGACAATATGCAAGATCCACTATTTTATCTTTAGGGTGCGTTTGTTTGGACGGACTGAATAAGGGGGGATTGTAATACATTGGACTATTAGTCTTGGGATACATTGTCTTGGACTATTTGGTTGAACTAAATTTGTATCCTATGTTTGTTTAGTTATGGGATTAGATGTCTGGATTGAATTATTTTTAGTTATCCAATGTTTGTTAGGGATATTATGGAGAATGATAAATGCTCAAATGACTATTTTATCCTTTTCAATTATTTACTAAGTAATAACAATATTAAACATAGTTTTAATTTTTTAATTATTTTTAACTAGATTAAATAAAAATTTGTTTTATTTTATTTTTTGCACAATATTTTAATTATTTTAATTTATTATTTTCAATTAAATTAAATTTATAATTTATAATTTATATTTTTTATTTAATATATAATTTTAAATTAACGACAATAAAAAATAATTTTATTTAATATATAAATTAAATTTTCAACAACACTAAAAAATTTAATTTATAAGACCATAGTTTATAATTTATTATTTTTAAATAAATTTAATTTATAATTTATATTTTTTATTTAATACATAATTTTAAATTAACAACACTAAAAAAATAATTTAATTTAATATGTAAATTTAATTTTTTAACAACACTAAAAAAATTTAATTTATAAGGCCATAATTTATAATTTATTATTTTTAATTAAATTTAATTTATAATTTATAATTTATAATTAAAATTTTTATTTAATATATAATTTTAAATTAACAACACTAAAAAAATAATTTATAAATGTTCAAAAGATTATTTTATCCTTTTCTAATTGTTTGCTAAGTAACAGCATGGAGGGTAAAATGAACATTTCACAAAATAATCCTATAGGATACCAAACCCATGGTTTCTATCCCACCCTCCCCCATAGGATAGGATAATCTCATATTTGTGGGACTAATAGTCCGGGGGGACTATTAGTCTGAAGCAAAAAAAATGAAACAAACAATGGACTATTAGTCCGGTGGGACTAATAGTCTAATCCCACCCCCTAATCCTTCAAAACAAACACACCCTTAGAGCATGTTTGTTTTGAGGGATAAGGGTGTGAGATTGGACTATTAGTCCCACCGGACTAATAGTCCATTGTTTGTTTGAAAAATTTTACTCCGGACTAATAGTCCTCCCGGACTATTAGTCCCACAAATATGGGACTATCTTATCCCATGGGGGGAGGTGGGATAGAAACCATGAGATTGGTATCCTATGGGATTATTTTGTGAAATGTCCATTTTAACCTCCATGCTATTACTTAGTAAACAATTAGAAAAGGGTAAAATATTCTTTTGAACATTTATAAATTATTTTTTTAGTGTTGTTAATTTAAAATTATATATTAAATAAAAAATTTAAATTATAAATTATAAATTAAATTTAATTAAAAATAATAAATTAAAAATTATGGCCTTATAAATTAAATTTTTTTAGTGTTGTTAAAAAATTAAATTTACCTATTAAATAAAATTATTTTTTTAGTGTTGTTAATTTAAAATTATATATTAAATAAAAAATATAAATTATAAATTAAATTTATTTAAAAATAATAAATTTTAAATTATGGCCTTATAAATTAAATTTTTTTAGTGTTGTTGGAAAATTAATTTATATATTAAATAAAATTATTTTTTTATTGTCGTTAATTTAAAATTATATATTAAATAAAAAATATAAATTATAAATTTAATTTAATTGAAAATAATAAATTAAAAATTATGACCTTATAAATTAAATTTTTTTAATGTTGTTAAATTATAAATTATAGATTACAAATTTCAAATTATATATTAAATAAAAATTATAAATTACAAGGATAAAATAGTCTTTTGAACATTTATCCTTCTCCATAATATCTCAAACAAATATGGAATTCAATAGAATAGTCCAATCCAGACCTCTAATCCCATGACTAAACAAACATAGGATACAAATTTAGTCAAACCAAATAGTCTCGGGACAATGTATCCCAGGACTAATAGTCCGATGGATTACAATCCCCTCTTATCCAGTCCATCCAAACAAACGCACCCTTAGTGTATTATTTTTCTCCCTATATGGAGACTCGTATCCTCTCTACGTGGAGAATCTCTTTACTATTTTTGAGATCTATTTTGTACTCAAGTGTATTTTAACTGTCAATTTATTATCAGATGTGCAATATATTAAGTTTTATATTTTCTCATAATTTTTTTTATTTATGTGAAATTATATTTTGGAGAACATTGTTGTAAAAGTTGATACTGAAAACAGACTGGGGGCCAGGGGGATAGTTAGCCCAGAGAAGACGCAAACCCCATGTTCTGTGAATGAGATTGATTGGCGATGCATATGGAGGAGAGGACAGAAACATAACAAATAAGAAAGCTGTGGGGTCATCTGTTCTTCACCGAAAGGCAGTGACTAGCTTAGCCTATAAATCAAACTATGGAAAATTTCCCAAGGTCGAAAATGACTGGCATTTTGCCTCCCCCCTCTCATCTCATCTAAAGACAACCTTGTAAGGACCTCTGATGTCCAAACCACCTGCTTACCTCATTTATCCAAAACCAAATTCATCACTTATGCTATAAATACATATACTTTTCATAAAATTAGATACATAATACATATGAATCAATAAGATTTTACGGAGTTTGTTAGTAGAATTCACTACATTTTGTGAAATCATGACTCTCTACAATGAATCTCTCCACAATGATCTTACTGTGGTAATCTAACGGTCTATATTTAAAGTTGAAGTAAAATTACGTCATTTTAGAATGTGTTGTTATTCTTTATAAATTATAATCCACTCCTCTGTACATCCACCCACCCACCCATAGATATACACATCCAACATATTGCCTTTTTGGCTAGAATGTTGTTAGTAGTAAAGAAATGAGAGCAAGGTGGTAGAGAGCATTTGGTGTGGATAACTCTCTACCTCTTCAAGGGCAGTATGAGTATGTAGGCCACATTATAGCATATGAGGGTTGTTACTTTTCCATTGTATACAACAGTTGAATATAAGACATAATTGTACAAACTTAGATTGAACATGTTTCAGGGTTCACTCAAACAAGGCTAGGAACCAACTATATACGCAACCACTCTCACGGACCGGTAGGTAGCACATCAAGAAATTGATAAAAGGGGGGAATTCCGAGTTTGGATTTTAGATTCACAGTATAAAAGATTTGAATAAAGGTTGGGACCCCTTTGGGGTCACCCCCTTTACCCCCTTTGCCACGTGGCAAGAGGTGATTGGATGTGCAGGAAAAAAAAGAAAAAGAAAAAGAAAATGTGCCCAATGAGAGAGAGAGGGGGTCCAAAGGGGGTCCTAAAAATGGGGGATGAATCATTGTTGAAAAGATTTATGAATGAAAAAGGAAAGAAAAAATATTGAAAGAAAGAAAACGATGGAAAACCTCAAATCAAATTCAACCAAATAACTCTTCATAGTAGGAGAAGAATGTTAGGCGCCTCGTTTGGCATGTGAGTATTTTAGTTAAAAAGTTAAAAAATTATTAAAAAATCAAAAAGCCTATAATTTATACTAAAAAGTTAAAAATTTTCTTTTCTCTCTATTTTTTGCACACCCTTTCATAAAAAATTAAAAAGTCATTCTAAATATACTAATTATTTTTACTTTCATATTTTAATTAATAAATTAAAAAATTATTAAAATAATCTGTTCCAAACTAGACCTAAATTTGGAGCACCAAAGGACTTACTGGCAGTGGCATATTATTCATATCTTTTTAATTTAATTTTTAGCCAGAGAGGCAACTGTTTGACATCGTGCTTAAAAAATTTAAATATATAAAATTTAAACATTGAATCAGATATAACACATGATTAGATCCATATAAGATGATATGATAGTGTCTAATTTTATTATTAAGGCTTCGTTTGACAAGTTAGGTTTGGAGTTTTTTTTGACTATTTTATTCATAAAAAATAAAATAAAATATTTAATTTAATAAGATAAAACATCACAATCAACTTATAATTATTATATTTTTTCTTTCAAAAAAAATTAAAAAAATTAAAAATCCTTTCTAAATGAGATTTTTTAACCCTAAATCACTTTGCAAACAAATTTTAAATTCTATACAAGTAGAAGAGTTGAAGTTGCACGGGGATCGAGCGGGTCCAACACAGGGTGGCTGATTTGTTGTATGTATGGGGACACAAAAACACTAGCACCGCCATCATTCATCTAATCAGTGGTGATTGGCACCCCCTCAAATCACCACTCCCACCACCCCTTTGACACGTGACGGGTGGTGATTGAAGAGAAAAGAAAAAAAAGAAAAAAAGAAAAAAAAAAGTGACCAATCAAATCAAGAAAAGGTTCAAAAAGAATCCTAAAAAGGGGTCCTGCACATTATTCTTCATCTAATAAGATGAAAATACAGTAAAAAGGAGTCTACTTACTACTACCTCTCTACAACGAAAAGTCAACAATTTGCCGGTAACGAATTTAATAAATTTGACTTCACCAAACCAACCAACTTCAATTTTTTGGTAAATTCCAAACAACTTCTAACCACGTATTTATTTTACAGCTTTTTTATTTTTTATTTTTTTTGGTACGATGGAGGCCGGAAATGAATATATAAATATGCTACTTCACATGTCCCTCAGAGACTATAACCCCTTATTATTCACATCGTTTAATCCTAATAAGAAATTATAAAGACTCCAACCCAGACTTTGAATAAGGAACTCGAAAGTTTTACTACTGAACTAATCGTATTTTGGTATTTATTTTACAGCTCAATTCCAACCATTATTTTAAAGAAATTCTAGTCAGTGATCCTGATATATGAAATGGTAAAAAAATTAATACAAAAAATTAATCATACTAGAATTACTAGGTGTTTGTTTGGAAGAATTAAAATGGGCGATTGAATTCCATGTCTATCATATCGAGTAGTCTATTGTTTGATTAAAAAATTATAAATTAGACTAATAATTCAACCAAATTGGTTGCTGAGTCCCCCATATGTGGAGCTATCTTGTCATGGGAGAAGGATGGGATAAACAGTCTCTGGACAAGTCCTCCTCTGGTTTAACTAGTAAAAATATAGGTAGCGTTTGATAAAATTTTCTAAATATGATTTGAGAATAAAGTTGTATTTTGAATTTATGAGTTTTGAAATTATGATTTGAGTGTGGAAAATTTGTTTGGTTATGAGTTTTGAAAAGAGTTTTGAATTAAGTTTTGGAGGTAGACTTGAGTTTTTGAAATTACAAAAGTTATTTGATTAAAAAATTTACAACTTATAACCAAACACACAACTCAAAATTCTATTCAAAACTCATATAAAAATTAAAAAAATTCTGAAAATATTTTTTTATTTACAATATCAAAATAATAGGCGCCTAAGGAAAAAAAAAAAAGACTAAACACTGTTCCGGTAAACCAGCCGGACATTCGGGAGGACGACTAGGTTAGCCAAATTTTTCAGCCTGAAAAGGAGTTTTCAAAAGTAGGTGTGAAATTACAATTTGAAAATTCAAAACAAACACAATACTCAAATGAGTGGGTGAAAATATGTTTGGAACATATAAACCAAACACAGCCATAATTTTTCCCTCCAAATATTTAGATAGTCATTTACTAATTTTTAATCTCATGACTAAACAAACATGGAATACACATCATTTCTAACCAAATAATCCAATGACTATGTATTCCAAAATTAACAGTCCAATAAGATAACAATTCATTCTTATCCAATTCATCCAAACAAATATGTCCTTATTGCTACCATCCTACAAAAAAACAAAATAAATTTTTTTTTTTGTCTTTATAGATTTTGTAATATCAAGATCAGTGAACTTAGAGCTTCGATGTACGCTTGGAAAAAATTGGTCGGTGACACCTTAAAGGATGGTGGCCAAAACAAAGCCCAACCGACACTATTTTCACCATGTAGAATATGAAGATAAAAAATAAAAATAAAAATTTAGAAGGCCCAAAACTGGTGTGCAATGAGACCTGGTGAGCCTGACAAAGGCTAATAAGCCCACGAGGAATGGTGTCCAAGAAGACGCTTAATCAGGATATGGGAAATGCCCACAACACTTACCATTCTTGTGGCTCTCAAACAACCCCACATTTAATCCAATTGCTCCAGTTCAACACAAAATCTGACGTACCAAAACCCCTGTGCTTTATTTTCCGAGAAATTTAAAGACAAACTATATTGAACATGAATGTAGTCTTCTTATATGCAGGTTTTAAGAATAACAACAACAAATTTGCATAATGAAAGTACACCGCTCTGCTGCCAGAGAGCATTATTTACACTTGGGCCTTCAAATACATTCAATCATATGAGTAACCATTCACTCATAGAATTCATACCTATGTTCTGCCATCTTCAAGAAATACTTGACTGGACTAGGTCGATAAACAATGGCCAAATAACCGAATTCTAGCAGCCGAGCATCAAGCTTCACAAGCCATGTCCAATAAAGCTTCAGGCAAAAACCAAAACCAACATTCCTGCAAATAGACATAGGAGAATACATACATACTGATCATATTTTCACAAATACAGGTCTGATAGTCAATCTCCATAACATAAAAGCAGCTAATTTGCCCAGTATGTTCTTATCATACAAGTAATGACAACATAGCATAAACTTTTGCAGAAGTTGCCAGAACTATCGCAGCCAAACAAATATGTATATTAACTGATGAATTATTAAACAAACTACCATCAGACTCTAGAAAGTCATCAATGTAGAAAATTAAGTACAACCATCACAGACAATTCCATCCAAATCAAATACCAAAATTTCAGTTGAATATCCCCAATCCATTACCTGAATAAATAAATAAATAAAAATCCCAAGTTTGAGCAAGGCAGGGGCAGGAAAGAGTTGAGATGCCACCACTGAATTCAGAGAAAGCAAATAATTCTTTACCCAAACTGACGTATAGTAGGAATTTTTGTTTGCAATCAGACACCGAACAAATTGGCAAAGGTGAACATGCCTAATTATCACACAATGCACCCGCTGTAATTTCTCTATTCTTAACCATTCCAAAAAAAAAAAAAATACCTGGACCTAAGCATTTGAAAGAAGCAGTATCAAAGCCGCAGGTTTATAAGAACCTTAAGTATGTTTCTACAAGCCTAAAAACTAGTCAAGCAGACTTCATCCACTCGTGTCATGTCTATGAACATTCCGTAGGACCCAGTGCCGTGCATTATACTGCGAGTCTCTTGCAACCTTGCCCACACAGAAGTCCACTTTGATCATCTCCAACTGATTCAGTTTGCAGACCAAACAAAACCATGTGCTCTGTTGATCTGTGCAACCAGATTGTCGGATAAGCCAAAAAAATTGAAGCAGAATCAGTCATCATAGACAACATAACATCAACCAGTAAGCTATATGCTTCAAAGCAGAATGAGTTGTTATCAAAGACACCACCACATGGATCCATTACTCCAGGTTTATTTTCTAGTGTCCGGTTGGCACATAAGCAAAATTAGTAACCACAAAACTAACTCTCTACAAAGACAAGTAGGGCCACTAAACCATAGGCAGAAACTGGATAATAATTGAGAGAAAAGAGTTACATGAGCGAAGCCATGTGATTATTAATGAGGTAGGTCCCTGATCACACCCAAAATATAATTACCGAAGTATAGCATATGAATAAGCACAAACTGGACTAGCTCTCCAACTTCAACAATACTGCAATTACTAGCAGTTTGACAGCTATTTCAATTTAAATAAACAAATAACAAGAGGGCTGACAGATAAAAGCAATGCTTTTGATTGGTTTTCCATTCATTTTTATTAGTTTCTCAAGCCAAGAAGAATCTGAGACAACATCCTTTTCTTAAAAGAAATCAACTATCTCTAGTAGTAATCAAAGCAGATGTTCCAAAACGCTAGTTGGGAAAACTAGAAAGAGCAGTTAGTCAATCCAATATCTCTCTTGAAACATCCCTTCATTCTATGATATGCAGAGCCTAGCAGAGGGAGTGTTTGGATTTGAATATCCTATACATGCAATTACTATTCCATGCAAAATAGCACTTTTGTTGAGCTCAATTCTTGTTTGCATACCTCCTAAGACAGGAGACAACAGCAAAAAAAGGACTGAGCAAAGATGATCAGCAAGGCTAAATTTTTATCTCCATACCTATGAATGACTGCTCACCTGTTAAACTTGTCTTCTCCAATTTTGACTCAGACATCATTGTCCACATATGTCTGTTTGTAATTCTTCTTCTTCTTTCCTCTTCAAAATCCTTTCAACAAAATATGACATAAAACAAATATGAAATCTAAAAGCTCTTATCAATAAAGTTTGAAAACAGAGTAGTGCCATATATACAATGATGCTCCTCCAAATATCTCTTTATTGCATAATTCCTCATTATCTAAAATACAAAGTATGAAACTGAAAAAGTCTGCTTCAAAATTTTCAGCGAAGTTTGAGGTTTTGAAATAATGTTTTGAATAGATAGTGAAAGATCTAGTGGATGTATCCTCCTTCGATGCATATCCATCAAATCTACAAGGATGTGTGACTCCATTTAGAAGAGTGTTAGTTGAGCAATCAACAAGACATACAGACGGATTTTCTAGGTTTCTTTCATTCTAAACAGGCATATGACCTAGAGGCCCTGAACTTTCATGTTTTATTTTAAGCAGGCATTTAAGTTCATGCCAACATTAATGTCTCTGTTGTAAGCTAGACCCTTCATCGCTCCTTCAACATCAAAATATTGCTAAAAAATCAAGTTCCAGATGTTATGACTTCAATTTTATGTGAAGGAGTTCAGGAAAGTCACTTCATTTATTTTCCTTTTTCTATTCTTCTTTTTTCCCCCGTTGTCGCAAGGTTGAGAAAATTTTATCTGCCTCTATCTACTTGGTTGATTTCCAAAAACCAAAGTTTGTTGACTAGAACATGCAACTTACCAAACATTATATAGTGCTAATACCTAAATCCCAAATTCACTGCAAATTTATACCGACAAATTATAAAGATTGGAAAAAACTAACAATCAAACAATTTCATACAACACATCAGATACTGTGTCATTTAAGCGTTCACAGTAAGTTCCCTCGACAAAGCTTCTCAAAGTTATGAGAAAACAAGTTATACAGTGGAAACTGTAATTTGTAGAACTATTTAAGATAATGTCTTATGAGCTATAACTCAGATCTACTATATTGGCATGTTCAGAACATATCACAATGAATTTTTCAAATTTGTTTCAGAGATCTATACCTTATAAAGAAATATCATTCCAAGCCTAACAATCAGGAGATTAACCAATAAACAATCAAATTATATCATGCATTACAGGAGCAAAAGCTGACATTCAATTTGAAAGAAAAAGATGAAAGACCAATTTGAAGGGAAGATCAATTAGATACGTGATTAATCACTACAACAACTCGATACATGTGTCTAACATATAAATTCTCTCTCTCAAACAATGTAACAAATAAATAAGTGCACTGAAAACAACTTAGTTGAGCAGTGTGTTCCAACCACCAGGAGTCAAAAGAAAAGCATATAACTAAAATTGCTCGTGCCAAGTGTCAATCTATTAGGTGACGGTGGAATTTCGAAATGATGCTCCATCAGACCTCACTTTCACTTCCCCTTCTACTCCTGCTACAAATTACTCAATGTAACTGCATTAAAATTATGTCTGTGTGGATAAAACAGCAGGTTTCTGTGTAGTCTCTTCAGTTTGCAGGCTCGCATAATATTTGACCAGGACTTCCCATCCCCCAGGGCACATGAAACCATCAGGAGGGTTCTCACCATTTCTTGCATAAGTCCGCATCTGCAGCAGTGTAATAAATCAGCCTGATATGTATGGAGACTTCAAAGCAAAACATTCACCCAAAAAAAAAAAAAAAAAAGACTTCAAAGCAAAAGAGACATAATTTCTTTAACATTCAACAGTGGAAAATTAAAAGGTTTGCCCTTAAACATCAAGTCCAAGCCTATGCAAGAATTGTATACTTAGACATTAAAAAAATATTTTCCAAAAAAAATGTAAACAACTTGTAGTCATTTCCCAAAAAGAAGACAATAGAGAGTAAAATTTTTGCCTTCTAAACATGCATATCCCATGTATAAATAAATAAATCTGTCTTCCCCAGCGCACAAGGCTACTGCTTATAGTGAAGTCAGAGAATTGGTAGGTATGCAACCTTACCCACATTATTTGTTGCAAAAAGCTCCCGCTTACAGTGGGGTTTGGGAGAGTCGGCAGGTAGGCAACCTTACCCCACTTTTTTTTTTTTTTTCCTTTCTTTTTTCGGTGGAGAAGCTAATTCACATGACTCAAACCCATGCCACAAGGCTGGGTGGACAACACTAGCCATCCTGCCAAGTCACGACCTCTTATCCCAGCTAGTAATAATGCTAGTCAATACTTGATCTCAAGAAAAAAGACCAACTCTTGAATACCACTTCCATGCATGAAGGATAGCATACACCTTCGATCAAAACACACACAAGTTGGAAGGGAAGATTTTTTTTCCCTTTCCACAATAGGCATGACTCTCTCGTGAAGCAGATTTTTAAACCAATTTTGTCATATTATTTCCACTGAATGCTTAAGAGTTAAGATCACGGGATTGGACTGTGATACCCCTGTTCCGTAATATGTTAATTGGTCCTTAATATGAGTATGATTATGTGTTTAATATGGATTTGTGTGCCATTATGTGAAAATATGTGGTTTTAAATTTCTATCTATTCACCGTAGGAATATCTGTTTAATTATCTGCTTTGGAAATTAAATTGAAGGCCTTATCGGCCACAGAACCCGAAATTGATTACGCCTCTGTGATTAGCATAATTTTTAGAGCCTACGGTGAAATTTAATTGGAAATTGATTCGGATCAAAATAAACAGATTAATTTGGTGCTTTAGTGCTCAATTATTTAATATTATTAAATAATAGTTAGTAGGGCTTTATGTGAGAGGCCATATACACTCTCATTGTCTCTTTTGAACTCAAAAATCTGATTTTGGTGCCTTGAGAGGGAGAGAGAGCTGGCCATAGAGATAGAAGGGAGGAACTTGTGCAATTTTGACTCAAGCGTGGATATTTGAAGTCTAGTTCAAGAATTAACCATAGATTGGGCTTCTAGGTAAGCAATTGACTCTTGAATTCATGAGTTTAATGTGTAATCCTGTATGTTCAAGGTTTGTTTGTAACAAAGAGCATGAGTTGAGTTGGTTTTGTTGGAATTAAAGCTTGATATGTGCATGCATGTAAAGAATACCTATGAAATCACAAAATCTAGCATGTAAATTGTAAGATTGTGAAAGATTGGTAGTGTAATCCCACATGCAAGCATGTTTTTGTTGAGTTTCATGGGAATGAGCACTAATTGCATCATTAGAAGTTAGAAGTGAAAATGAAAGTCAAAATGGGCATGCATGTTGTTTATTAAAAATGGAAACCTTGAATGCATGAGTTTGAGTTAATTTGGGGCATGCATGTGATCAATTTATGAAATTGAGCTCCATGTTGATGTATTTTAGTGTTGGTACCATGTTAGTACAAGTATATGTGAAATTGGAGCCATAATGTGCAAAAAATGTGGTTGAAATGTCGAAGTTGAGCTCAAGAACACATTCTAGAAAACCCAAAATTTTGATGTACGCTCGAGCGGGGGAAGTGCCGCTCGAGCGGGGAATTCATGCTCCCAGTATTTTTTTTTTGCAGACATGGATATCCGCTCGAGCAGGGAATCCCACGCTCGAGCAGGGAGCTATGTAGACAGACATTCCACTCGAGCGCCCGAGTTCACGCTCGAGCGTGAATTCGATGCAACCAGTACTTTTGTAGACCAATTGCGTCCGCTCGAGCGGAGAAGTCCACGCTCGAGCGGGGACCCTGTTTTCTGAAATTTTGTATGCTCGTTCTGTGTTTCGTTTTCCGTTCTCTTTCACTTGCAAGCACTCTTAGGCATGCATTGAGCATTGTAATTGAGTTACAGAGATATGAATAAAGCCTAAAGAGGAAAATGTGAATTTAAGAACGGATTGAATTGTTGATGACCCTTTTGTGTTCATGGACTGTGTAGGGTCGAACTCCAGGGCAAACCAACCAACCGATCACTGTGAGTAATATCGATATTTGAAACTTTTCATTTGTCCAACTGCTTATTTCCTTATAAGCCTTATGAGTTTGCCAGTTTGAATTGTGGACAAATGTTTGATATGAATGAATGGGCCGAAGGCCGTTTTGACATGAATGAATGGGCCAAAGGCCGTTTTGAAAAGAATGAATGGGCCGGAGGCCGTTTTGACAAGAATGAATGGGCCGGAGGCCGTTTTGACATGAATGGATGGACCAGAGGCCGTTTTGACACGAACGAATGAATGGGCCAAGGGCCAGTTTGTTATCTGAATGGGCCAAAGGCCGTTCTGACGCAAATCAAAGAACGAATGGGCCAAAGGCCAGTTTGTTTGGAACTGTAGTCACTCGACTTAAATTGTGTATATAAATGTTAAATAAAAGTGTGAATTGGGCCCAAGGCCGTTCGGAGTATGTTGTTCTACCTATCGTTTGTATCTTCTTATTTGATATTATTCACTGGGCTATCAGTCACGCTCATTTATGTGTTTGTAGGTGAGCCAAGAGAGGTCCAAACCCAGCCTCAGTGAAGTCTGTGTGGAACAACCGAGTTTTGGAAAGTCAGCCCTTGTGTCTCACGCACGAGACTCGTCTTCGCCTTTTTGTCATACTATTTTATTTTTGTCTAGTTGGCGAGGACTTTAAATATGTCTGTATATAGTTTTCATGGGTTGACTTAGTGTTTTTGGATGATCCTGTTTGTACAGAACTTATGCTACTGTATTTCTGTTGTGAGTTATTAATGTATATATGTTTGGTTGTTTGGATGTGCCATGTAAGCACAGCTCTATGGACAAAATTTTGAACTGCTTCCGTTTGGCCCCCATTAACTCTGTTCAATTACATTTGTTTTGGTTTGAGGCCGTAGGTAATCTCATGATTACTGGCCGGTTATGTCCTTAACCCACGGGGGTGGGTTCGGGCCATGACATGGACCTAATTCATTTAGCCTATTCTATCCAAGTTATGACAAATTGAATTGTCATGCAACTTTGAGCAAAACATCATACCCTCACAGCATTCAGATTGGAGATAGCTCTTGGCAAAAGAAAACCTAGCCCCCTTGACACAAACACAAAATATCCATACTTGGATGTAGATAATATTTTAGAACTCTAAAAGATTAATGTTCTATAACGAATTCTTCTAGAAGAGTTTATGTTAAGATATATAGAGTCTGAGATACACCACTAACAACCAGAAAATCAGGATTCAATTCCTACCTTGGTTCCAGAGATGAAGAGAAAATCTTTAGCACGTGAAGGCTCAAAAAATGCCATTTTCTTTTCCACAGTGTCATATGCTGCTACCTGGAGAAGATGAAGATGGCATGCACATTAAATAGAAGCATTAGGATAAAACACCAAAAAAGATAATTTAGAGAGAGATGATGGACACCATCAAGATAACTTAATAGACTTATCAATTAGAGTTCAATTTAGCAACAAAATGTTGAAAACAGAAGAATAATAAATTATAGAGAGAGGTGGTTAAATTTTAAATTTAAAAATTAGAAAGGAAGAATAAAAAGTTTTCATAGCCAATGCAAAGAGTATGTTACGGCACCTACCTTGAATGGCAAAATGTTTAGCTTTTCCAAGCCGGGAGCCATGCTTAGCACCTTCTTCCCATGGTCAGGATCATATAAATCCCTCTTCTCTATAGGGTGATCCATACCAGCAGGATCACGACCTACAATGTAGAAATTTGCACCTGCATTGATTCGTGCCTTGGCATGCCATTGTACTTCTGTCGGACCAGCATAATGCATGGGTGATGGGAATATCGCCACGACAGTAGTCTCAGGATCAAGAATTCCATCTTCTAGAACCTGAGCATTAACAAAATCCTTATAAGCTCTAAATTTTTGACATGTCATGGAAATGAAATTTTTTAATCCCAACAAAATAGAATTGAAAAACACAAGTTCAGAGTTCAAATGGCAGACATAGGCAAAGTGATAATAAAAGTGAATTTTTTTTTGTTATAATTAAAAGTCATTCCAAAATGATACAAAGTGTTTAGGACACGAAATTCTGCTGAAATGCAATGGCTTTGGAGAAAGCAAGTAAAGCCATTCCACCGGCTATGTAGAACAAGAAGTTTATTTTCCCTATGATGTCAAATTATCATGTCTTATGATAGCATCATTGTCCCAGATAAAACAGAACAGTGCTAAATATATGTAAAAATAAGCAACATTAACCTTGCTATGTTGCTCCATACGAACATCCAATGGGACGTCATCAGCTTTTGTAAAACCTCCTAAAGGATGAAGCAATAGAATTGGATTCTTGTAACCCATTTCCAAAAGTCTCCTGCGTGTATCGTTCATTAACAAAGCATGCCCATTATGCACAGGATTCCTTAGCTGAAAAGCAAAAACTGCATCAGCCTGACGCTTGTCAAATTCTTTCCGAAGTTGTTGGGGAGAGATCCTGTAGTTATCAAGACCATCATTATATTTGATATGCTTTAACACTTCCAAATCGCCACCAATGAGCCAATTTCCAGCTGGAGTAATTACTTCCTCAACGTAAGGTAACCCTGGAGCAGTTGTTCCCCAAGTTCTTGCTATTCTTTCTTCTTTGTTGTGCTTATATATTTCAATGCTGCAGAACAGCTGCAGAATCAAAATATGTACTAAAGCTAGAATGAAAGCATAAATAACACAACGAAAAGTAAGTTAGGCATGTAATTTACTTCAAGTGTATCTACCAGAAAATTGCAATAAGAAGTTTTTAGAATATAAAAGAAACGGTGAAGTCCTTCCCAATGAAAACCCAACTAACATGAGAACTACAAAAGGGCCATTGTGTGCTTGAGGGTGAGGAAGGAAAAAATGTGGGTTCCTCAAAACACCTAGTAGCATAATAATGTCATAATTTTGACAAGACTGGGCATACCCTGCTCAGAGTAAGCATAATTAAAGCAGTTTCAATCTCCACTCAGACAGAATTTGAAGAGTTAATCAGCCATTCATAGTTCAGAGGAAGAAAAAAAACACTTTTAGCAAATTTTAAAAAATTATAATCAAGAAATCCAGAACAAGAATGTGAGCTTTGAACAAACAACTTCATTTTCAAGTAAAAAAGAGTGTAAGTAAGCAACCCCCGAGCCTGACCATACCATTTTGTTAGAATGACAATATGTTAGAGCATCTCCACCTGAAACTCTATATCTTGAATTGGCAACCATAATGAACAGAATTGACATGAAATTTAAATCTGAGGTGAAATTCGCATAGACTTTATCTCTGCCAAATTTGGCATGGCAAGGAGAGATGTCAAATTTGATTCTTTTTCAATATTTTAATGCTCCATTTAAAATATTCAGCTTAAACTTGTTATTTTGTCCTCTTTTTTAAAAAGCAAAAAACTAGTTAAAATAAAAATTAATAATAATAAACTAATATATTTGGTATATTCGTTGTGTAATTCCTCAACCAACCTTACCCAAAAAAAAAAAAAACTAATTTTTAAATATTTGGGTGTAGATGCTCTTATGTGATCCAATATCTCCCTCTTCCACATTCATCTGGGCAATCTATAACAAAACTATTTTCATTTCGTGAAGCGAATTGAGTATTAAAAAAATCACTGAAACAATTTAATTGCATCGAAAGACTAACCTCCGAAGAACACCAACCAAATCACCATCAGGCCCAACCAATGCAACATGAATCGAAGCCCCAATTCTTTCTTTAGCCTGGTCATCAATAGCTAAAACAATCGGCAACGACATGTTCACAATAGACCCATCTTTCATTCTCAAACAATTGAAATGCAAGCTCTGCAAATACTCATCCTCTCTCATGAACCCTTTGAGCGGACTCGCCCAACCCTCACTGAGCACGTGAACCCAATCGAGATCAATCTTTTTTATCTTCAGCTTCGGCATTGATTCAGCCTCTAGAGTCTTCAAATCCCTTTGGCTCTCCGAGACGACGAGATCAACCAACGACCCACCATCTGGGTCGATCAGAGAGCTCTTGACAGCTAAAGGGTTTTTAGAGGAACAATCTACACAACTCATTCTTCCAAGAAAAAGGGATTGGGTTAATGGGTTAGAATGGTAAATGGGTTTTGCTACGACTCTGCAATTGTGGTGGTTTCTTTTGTAGATTGTTGTTGTGTTGAGGTAGAGATTGAGATGGGTAGTGGTGATTTGTAGTCTAATTGTGAGAGACATGGTGATGATTATGAGAGGTGGGTTGGGTTTTGAGATTGAGAGTTGAGAGTGAGGATGGGTTGTTGTTGTTGTTGTTGTTTGTGGAGGAAGAGAGAGAGATCCGCCAAAATTGGTGGACTGAAACACCACCTCTAAATTTGGCGGACATCTTTTTGCTGTGAGAGAGAGAGAAAGAGAGAAAGCGATGCCGTGAACTCAACAGTGACCACCACCACAAGTTCCTTCTTCTCGCTTTTAAAGCTAGCTCATGGAGATAAATGTTTTTCTCAGATTATTTTTTTTTTTTTTTTTTTTTTTTTTGCGGTTAAAATAGTCAAAAATAAATAAATAAATAAATAAATAAAATAGACTTTTTAGTCTAATAAAACGAAACATCACATTCAATTTATAATTATTACATTCTTTCTCTCACAAAAAAATTAAAAAAACTTAAAACTCTTTCTAAATCAAACTTTTTAGTCTTAAATTAAAATAATTAAAAAAATCAAAAAGTCAAAAAACTAATTCTATCCCAAACGGCACCATATTCATCTTATTTCTCGTCCTTGTTATCTATTTATTATTGGCTATTGGTTTTACTACCCACCTTTTTATTTCTTTCCCCGTGTAATTGTCAAAGAAAGAAGGGGGATTGACCAGTAAATCCCATTTTACTATCTTGTAGATCATGTGATCTCAATTGTTTTCTTTTAAACCATTTAGTCCTTTGGGTTGTTTGTTTACTATTTTGCCATTAAAGTGTTAATTTGAGTTTGTAGACCCGCATGTATTTATGGGAAGGGGTGTGTGAGATTCACGTTCCAAAAAAAAGGTAATAGTACTCTTTTTCTGTGACGTGGGTTGTGACGTGAGTTTGACACTTTTTTTTTTTAATGACGTGGATTGTGTCACGTTGCAAATTTACGTCAGTTTGAGACTTTGTTTTCCAATTGCAATTTGTGAAGTTTCGACGTGACCCTCACCGATTCCACGTGGCAAAATATCTACTAGAAAGGGTGTGTCAGATTCACGTTTCAAAAAAAAAGTAATAGTACTCTTTTTCTCTAACGTGTGTTGTGTCACGTTTCGGCTTCCCCACAATTTCACCCTTTGTTTTCCAATTGCCATCATCAGATGAAATCAATTCCCAGATCTGGCGATGCCGACGTGGTACACCAAAATCAAAGTTCATAAAATCTGTGAAAAATCCAAATCAGACGATGCCAACGTGGTTCGCATGTCTGAAGTTCACATTTTTACGGCATAGTCTGTTCGCATATTCAAACGGATCCCTCTGTTGCGGTATACCGGCCTGAAAAACGGATCCCTCTGTTGTGGTACACCGGATCTGAAAAATATCTATTGGAAAGGGTGTGTCAGATTTCAACCCCAAGATCATAAATTGAAAGTCATAATCAATTTGAAAGCATGAGAATACAATAATACATGAATATGTAGGTACAATATATATATACAGAGAGAGAGAGAGACCTGATTAGAGGGAGATTAGAGAGAGATTGTTTGATGCGGTGATTGTAGGAAGCTGATGGTGATCGGACGTGCCGGAATCTGGAAATCTGGACGGAGAAAGTGAGATCGGCGATGGAGATCCCTCTGTTGTGGTACACCGGCCTGCCGGATTGAAAACCCTAACCCAAGCCCAACCGCGATCATCAAAAAAATCTCAACAAACACAATCATCATCAACCCTAACCAAACCATGTCCCTGAACATGAAAACCCTAACCCAAGCCCTAGCCAAGACCGCCGCGGTCATCGAAAAAACCGTACAGACCACGATCCAAGAAGTCATCGGACCCAAACCCCTTCAAAACTACGACCTCCTCGACCAGATCGGCTCCGCCGGTCCAGGCCTTGTCTGGAAGCTTTACTCCGCCAAAGCTCGCTCTGAATCGGCTCTCTCCTACCAGTACCCCACCGTTTGCGTCTGGCTCCTCGACAAGCGGTCTCTCTCTGAGGCTCGCGTGCGAGCCGGCTTGTCTAAGTCCGTTGAGGACTCGTTTTCCGACGTTGTTCAAGCCAGTTTTCCGACGTTGTTCGAGCCGATGCGGCGCGGTTCGTGAGGTTGAGGCACCCTGCGGTAGTTCAAAACAGCCCATAATTGATGTAGGGCATATTTGTCCATCATATAACAATGTAATTCAAAAAAGGAGTTATCAGTAAGATATGTCTACTATCATGAACTATTTAATCAAACAAAATATTCATGGGACCAAATAGAATACAATTTTGCCATATGGGACTTTCTGATAAATTCCCCAAGAAAAAACGTATAACTGAAGCGTCTACTGAACTCCTTCCCAATCTCACTATATATGGTTTGGCTAACTTTAAAAAGTATACTTATTTTATCTTTTTATCTTTTTTGGGTCACATCAATTAACATCTTCTCTCTATTTTTTCTACACATAATACAATAAAAGTCAAAAAATACACTTATTTAGTCTTCCCAAACTTGGTCTATCACCCGCGCTATACACAAGATAATTATATATATTTATTTTTATTTTAGATTTTTTTAATATACAAATAATATTTTTTTAAGATTTTTTATAAAAATAATTTAATAATCTTATCGCTAACCATAGTGTATGAGAGTAGTTAAAAAAGGTACTGCAATAACTATGCGCAAGTTGTATCTATAATTATTTGTATGAGGAGATTTTAAATGCTGATCAGGAGATTTTAACCAAATCAATAAATGAAGACATGTGGAAAGACATGTGGATTGAAAAAAGTTAATAAATGCTGATTAAGGAATTTTGACCAAATTAATAAATGCTGAGTTTTTTTTTTTAATAAAAAATTTAGAAAATTTAGATTAGGATATTGGAACTCCCACAGGCCTTGGGGGTTAAAAATCTCATTTTGCTTAATATAGTACTAACCTATCACCCGTGCTATGCACGAGATAATTATAGATATTTATATTTGTTTTAGATTTTTTTAATATATAAATTATGTTTTTTAAGATTTTTTTCTTATCACTAACTATAGTGTATGGGGGAAGTTGAAAAGGGTACTGCAGTAACTATACATGAATTGTATCTATAATTATTTGTATAAGGGGATTTTAAATGCTGATCAGGAAATTTTGACCAAATCAATAATTGCAGGCATGTGGAAAGATATGTGAATTGAAAAAAGTTAATAAATGCTAATCAGGGGATTTTGATCAAATCAATAAATGCTGAGTTTTTTTTTTTTTTAAATAAAAAATTTAAAAAATTCAGATTGGGATATTGAAACTTCCATAGGCCTTAGGGGTTAAAAACGCCCTTTTGCTTAATATATAGTATAGATATAGATAGATAGATAAATATATCTTTTTATTTTTATTTTTGTGTGGTTTCTATTCGGGTTTTTTTTTTCAATTTATTTAATATGGAGTTGTGGGTATCTTTTTTTTTTAAAATTTAATTTATCTGTGATTTCCATTTGTTTTTAATTATTATTATTTAGGTAAGTTATGATGTGAGTTAGATATGTGATAGACATGTGAGTTTTATTGATTTAAAGTTTATTTAAATAAACTTTAAAGATTTTTTTTTAGTTTTTTAGTTTTTTTTGTTGTGTTATAATATAATATATAAAATATAAGTAGATATATACAACTTTAATAGAAAATATTATCTGATTTTTCGGGGAAGAGAAAATGAATGCAAGTTTTAATATTTTTTTTTTTGAAAATTTGTGAGAGAGATTAGGAGGGAGAGATTATGAAATATTTTTGTTATTAAATAAATAAATCAGTCAATAGTTTTTTTTAATCTATTTTGTAAATTAAAAATCAATAATTTTGAAAATTTGATTAATTTGTCCCATTAAGTAATTTAAAATTTTGATAGATATGCATAAAAAAAATACATAATTATATTATTAAATCACAATTCAAATTTAGATGTTATATCTTTTTGAGATCTATAGCTAAATTATTATCTTTTTTAAAAAAAAATTTGTGTGTAACCATAATGTATGGGAGAAATTGAAAAGGGTGTTACAATAATTATGAGAGAAGTCAAAAGGGATTGTGGGTTGAGAAAAGTCAATAAATGCTGAGGTTGGGTTGGGAGAAGTCAATAAATGCTGAGGTTTTTTTTTTAAATCAAAAAATTAGAAAATTACGATTAGGAGATTGGAGCTCCTATCTGATTTTTTGGGGAAGAGAAAATGAATGCAAGCTTTAATATATATTTTTTGAAAATTTGTGAGAGAGATTAGGAGAGAAAGATTATAAAATATTTTTGTCATTAAATAAATAAATCAGTCAATAGTTTTTTTTAATCTATTTTGTAAATTAAAAATCAATAATTTTGGAAAATTGATTAATTTGTCTCATTAAGTGATTTAAAATTTTGATAGATGTACATAAAAAAAATACATAATTATATTATTAAATCATAATTCAAATTTAGATGTTATATCTTTTTGAGATCTATAACTAAATTCTTATCTTTTTTATTTTTTATTTTTGTGTGTAACCATAGTTTATGGGAGAAATTGAAAAGGATGTTGCAATAATTATGAGAGAAGTCAAAAGGGATTGTGGGTTGGGAAAAGTCAATAAATGCTGAGGTTGGGTTGGAAGAAGTCAAAAAATGCTAAGGTTTTTTTTTTTTTTTAAATCAAAAATTTAGAAAATTAGGATTAGGAGATTGGAGCTCCCACAGGCCTTGGAGTTAATAACCCCCTTTTGCTTAATATATAGTACTAGCCTATCACCCATGCTATGCACGGGATAATTATAGATATTTATATTTGTTTTAGATTTTTTTTAATATATAAATTATGTTTTTTAAGATTTTTTTCTTATCACTAACCATAGTGTATGGGGGAAGTTGAAAAAGGTATTGTAGTAACTATACACGAATTGTATCTATAATTATTTGTATGAGAGGATTTTAAATGCTGATCAGGGGATTTTGACTAAATCAATAATTGCAGACATGTGGAAAGATATGTGGATTGAAAAAAGTTAATAAATGCTGATCAGAGAATTTTGACCAAATCAATAAATGCTGAGTTTTTTTTTTTAAAATAAAAAATTTAAAAAATTCAGATTGGAGTATCGAAGCTCCCATAGGCCTTGGGGGTTAAAAACCCCTTTTTACTTAATATATAGTATAGATATAGATAGATAGATAGATATATCTTTTTATTTTTATTTTTGTGTGGTTTCTATTCGGGTATTTTTTTTTTCAATTTATTTAAGATGGAGTTGTGCGTATCTTTTTTTTTTTAAATTAATTTATCTATGGTTTCATTTGTTTTTAATTATTATTATTTAGGTAAGTTATGATGTGAGTTAGATATGTGATAAACTTTAAAGATTTTTTTTTTTAGTTTTTTAGTTTTTTCTGTTATGTTATAATATAATATATAAAATATAGGTAGATATCGACAACTTTAATAGAAAATATTATCTGATTTTTTGGGGAATAGAAAATTTGTGAGAGAGATTAGGAGGGAGAGATTATGAAATATTTTTGTTATTAAATAAATAAATCAGTCAATAGTTTTTTTTAATCTATTTTGTAAATTAAAAATCAATAATTTTGAAAATTTGATTAATTTGTCCCATTAAATGATTTAAAATTTTGATAGATATACATAAAAAAAAATACATAATTATATTATTAAATCATAATTCAAATTTAGATGTTATATCTTTTTGAGATCTATAGCAAATTCTTATCTTTTTTTATTTTATTTTTGTATGTAACCATAGTGTATGATAGAAATTAAAAAAGGTGTTGCAATAATTATGAGAGAAGTCAAAAGGGATTGTGGGTTGAGAGAAGTCAATAAATGCTAAGGTTGGGTTGGGAGAAGTTAATAAATGCTGAGGTTTTTTTTTTTTAAAAATCAAAAAATTAGAAAATTAGGATTAAGATATTGGAGCTCCCACAGGCCTTAGGGTTAAAAACCCCCTTTTGCTTAATATATAGTATAGAAGTATAGATAGATAGTATAGATATATAGGTTAGGTTTGGCATCCTCTAAAAAAGTTAAAAAGTCACTATTTTATAAATTCAACTCATATTTTATAAAAAGTTAAAAAGTGCACTTATTTAGAACATTCCAAACAATCTCATAATTATCATTAGATCACACCCCTTAAAGTCTTATTACAGAGTAATTTTTTGTATACGGATAGAGTATATGTCATGTGATATTTTCTATAATTGTAATTAATTTTAACAGTAAAATCTGTTATATTTATATTGTGTATTTAAAAAATAATAAGAGACATATTTATAATTGGTAAAAAATAGTATAACGTAATATTAATACCTTATTGATGTACAAAAATTTGCCGTTACTTCCCAACTGATTGCATCATCATTTGTTTGGGGTGTCCTAAATAAGTGCACTTTTTGTCTTTTTGGACTAAAAAATTGAGGTTGAAAATATGGATATTTGGGTTAACTTTTTGACTTTTTATGGAAAAATGTGTAATAAAAAATTGTAAAAATTGATTTGTAGGGAAAAATTCGAATTGGGAGTTGTGCAGCCGTAATTGTTGACTTTTGGTGAATAGTGTTAACTTTTTAACTTTTTAAGTAACTTTTTGTCTTTTTATCTTTTTTAAAAGATCCCAAACTTGCCCTTAGTATTCCTAGCATAAAATCCATTATAAAGGGCATACAAATTTATTAATTTTAAAAAAGTTAAATAGTTAAAAAATTTAATTAAATAATATTCATAATCATTTTTTCATTGTCTGTCATAATTATGTATTTTAATTATAAATTATGAAGTTATATAAATTTATAAAATAAAAATATAGAATTTAATGTCATGTGATCTTTTAGTTTTATAGAATTCATAACATAAGTTTATTTTATTTATTTTTTATCTCAGCCAAAACAAATATAAGGTAATAGATTTTTGTTTAATATTTTAGAATTCAAAATTAAAAAAGGTATTTTTATTGATAAATCCCATTTAGAAGTGTTTTAACCTAAGAAGTCCATGAATGAATTTTTTAACCCATTTAGTCCCATGTATGTATAGTTTTATTCCATAAAGTCATTTTTCTTGATTTACACTATTTTCTTGGACACTTATGCCCTTATATTTAATTTTGATATCCTTATAAATATTTTTTGAATGGTTAGCAATTTTATGATGTGAACATTCATATTTTAAAATTCACATTAGTAGAAATGTAAAATTGGCCTGTGGGCGGCCCGAAACCCGCCCGCGAGCAAGGGCGGGCCCGGTCTGTTGACAATGTGAATATTCACATTGACATATTAACATTCACATTAATAGAAGTGTAAAATTGGGCCGCGTCCTGTGGTGGCACGAAACCCGCCCGCGGCCCATAGGCGGCCCGGGGCGAGCTCAATCCGGCCCATTGACAATGTGAATATTCACATTGACATGTTAACATTCACATTGATAGGAGTGTAAAATTAGCCCCCGCCTCGTGGCTGCCCGAAACCCGCCCACTGCCCATAGGCGGCCCGGGGCTGGCCCGGCCCGGCCCGGCCTGTTGACAATGTGAATATTCACATTGACATGTTAACATTCACATTGATAAGAGTATAAAATTGGCCAGCGGCCTAGGACGGGCCCGACCCGACCCGGCCCGGCCCGTTGACAATGTGAATATTCACATTGACATGTTAACATTCACATTGATAAGGGTGTAAAATTGGCCCGCAGCCCGTGGGCGGCCCGAAGCCCGACCGCAGCCCGAGGCGGGCTTGGCCCAACCCGTGACAATGTGAATATTCACATTGACATGTTAACATTAACATTGATAGGAGTGTAAAATTTGCCCGCTGTCTGAAGCTTGCCCGCGGCCCGGGGTAGGCCCGGCCCGGCCCGTTGACAATGTGAATATTCACATTGACATGTTAAAATGCACATTGATAGGAATGTAGAATTGGCCTGCGGCCCGTGGGCTGCCCGAAGCCCGCCCATGGCCCGGGGCAAGCTCGTTGGGTCCGGGCCCGAGCATGTCCGAGACCCTAGGTTAGGGCATAGGTCATCACTTTGAAGCCCGGCCCGCCCCATTGGCCCGCTTAAGGCCCATTCAAGGCTCGGTCCGAGACCCACCCGAGGCGCAATGTATTTTTTTGTGGAAAATAATAAAATTTTGATAGAAAAAATTAAAAAGAATTAAAAAAAAAATGGCCAGGCCCGCCCAAGTCCGACCTAAGCTCGAGGCTAGGTCCAGGCCCACCAGCCCGATCCGAGGCTCGATCAATCGGCCCGTCAAAAGCCCGAATACCCTTGTGCCAAGGCTAGGGCCTAGGCCTAATTTTTTGGTCCGTAGGCTGGCCCGACCCGGCCCGGGGAAGGCTCGTTTGGGCCCAAGCTCGAGCCTAGTCCGAGACCTTAGGTTAGGGCCTAGGCCATCACTTTGAAGCTCGGCCCCGCCCATCGGCCCGGTTAAGGCCCATTCAAGGCTTGGTCAAAGGCCCGGCCCGCGCCGAGGCCTAGTGTCTTTTTTTATGGAAAATAATAAAATTTTGGTAGAAAAAATTAAAAAGAATTAAAAAAAAAAGGCCAGGCCCGCCCCGGGCCACCCACGGGCTGTGGACGGGTTTCGGGCAGCCACGAGGCACGGACTAATTTTTACACTCCTATCAATGTGAATGTTAACATGTTAATGTGAATATTCACATTGTCAACGGGTCGGGCTGGGCCCGCCCTGGGCCGCTGGCCAATTTTATACTCTTATCAATGTGAATATTAACATGTCAATGTGAATATTCACATTGTCAATAGGCCGGGCCGGGCCCGTCCCAGGCCGCCCACGGGCCGAGGGCGGGTTTCGGAAAGTCACGAGGTGCAAGCTAATTTTACACTCCTATCAATGTGAATATTAATATGTCAATGTGAATATTCATATTGTCAACGGACCGGGCCGGGCTCGTCCCAGGCTGCGGGCGGGCTTTTGGCCACTCATGGGCCGCGGGCCAATTTTATACTCTTATCAATGTGAATGTTAACATGCCAATGTGAATATTCACATTGTCAATGGGCCGGGCCGGGCCCGCGATGGGCCGCGGGCGAGTTTCGCGCCGCCACGGGACGCGGGCCAATTTTACACTTCTATTAATATGAATGTTAACATGTCAATGTGAATATTCACATTGTCAATGGGTCGGGCCCGCCCCGGCCCGAATCGAATTTTTCCGGGCACCCACGACGATCGACATGGGCCGGGCCCCTACACATTGACGATATGAACATTCACATTGATGGTGTGAACATTCACATTAGGGGTATTTTGATAATTATGTCACCCATAGGACTTATTGAAACATAAGAAAATAATGTGAACTAAATGGAACATAAGTAATAGATGAAAAGGGTACTTTGGTCTTCTTATCTCAAATAGGAACTAATGGAATAGTCAAAAATAATATGGGTTAGATGGAATAAAGCTCTTAGAAAGTGGATTTATCAAAAAAGCTCCCATTAAAAAATTAATTTAGTGCTTTTCAAAAAAAAAAAAAAATTGGGGTCTATACCAGATGGCCTAAACGAGAAGAGTGGCCATTCAATTTCTGGACTAGAAAAGCTACCCAGAATGCGCGGGATTCTATTTGAACTCAAAATATATCTTAGTACGTTCAATTTAAATTCATAAATTTTAATTTTTATTATATCTTCATATGAATTTATTAATAAAGACAACACATATTAAACACTAAAATTGTCACGACCCAAACCCGCCCCTAGAAGGTTGGCGTCGTAACCGGCCATAATCCATGGATTACCACAGGCCTTCTTGTACTTAACATAAATAAATCGGGGCTCGCAGAAGCGAAAATAAATAACCATAGTCCAAAGAGCTGTGCATTTATATGAACATACATTTACATGCCGAAAGTGTTAATTTACCCACTTCATTACATAACATGTATCAAACATTCATACATACATCATACATACATCTTAGGCTCTTGCCACATATACAGTCAAAACGTAACACGTACGGCCTTCCAGGCCTAGCCCCAACTCGGAGGCACACAAAACTTTGGTGGCTTCAAAACTGTGGCTCGATGCAAAACTCGGCCTAGGCTTGACTTCCAGACTGTTCACCTATAAATACATAAATACGGGGGTGAGCTAAAGCCCAGCAAGTACCATTTAAGTAAAGGGGTTAGTGAACGAATCCCAACATTCATATAAATCTGTAAAACATAACATTCATATACATAATCATCTCATAAGAACATACATAATGGCATACTCCATAGTACATAACATAACATTTGTCGTCCAACGACTAGAATAACCGGTCCCGGACACCGATTAAACACATACCGAGATCTCGTAAACTGGTCATGGGCCTACATTTCCATGCCGTCCCCCATGACTTAAGCGCATGGGCCTGCACTTCTATGTCGTCCCCCACGACTTCAACTAACCATGGATGCCATACTAGATTCGCAAATAGGACATTCGTTCACAGAAGACATTTATCATTTCAAAAACATATCATACGTACCACTTTTGAACATACTTCATAAAGACATACCATTTACAGAAATGTTACTTACAGTGGGTTTCCAAAACCGATTGCACGGGGTCTTCTCCTCGTGACCTGCAATTAACATTATAATACATTTCTTATCATTCACGACATTACATTCTCTCGTGTTCATTTCATGCTCATGCCATTCTATTCTCTATTCTCTTACTTCATTTCATGTTCATGCCTTCTCTTTATAATGTTACCATCTCTTAATCTCATTATCTTAACTTAATTAAGGCTTAAACATGCTCAAATGCCATAAGGATGTCAAAACATGTCTTGGAATACTTAGACAAAATTTCTGAATTTTAGGTCCTCGCTCGAGCGAAGCCCTCCTCGCTCGAGCGAGCATGCAAAGATGTGAGTGGTCGCTCGAGCGCACATCCATTCGCTCGAGCGATCTGCAACTGCTGCAAAACTTCTGGGAGCATGAAATTTACGCTCGAGCGAGCCTTTGGTCGCTTGAGCGAGATGCACTAACTCAAAGTGGTCGCTCGAGCGATATATCCTTCGCTCGAGCGAGCTGCAAAATCTGGAATTTCCAGATTGCATCCCCCAAGCTCAAATTCGACATTTAACCTTTCAAAACTCATCTCTTGGCCCTAAAACTTGAGATAACCCAGAAAACTTGTAGAATATGAACATTAAAAGATCAATTTACAAAAATCATGGCCCAAGGTTTGGTAAAAACCCACATTTTCAACCTTAACTTCAAAATGTTCATGAACACAACATGCATGGACTTTTTCTTGTTTCAAACCTTCCAAAACACAATCAAACTTGATATTTTGATGGAAAACAATTTGAATGACCAAAATGTAAGAGAAATTAACACATGCATCATGTATACAACCATGAACTAAAATGAAAACCCATGAACATACTTATTAAAACTTCATTTCTTCATATCCATGGAGGTTCTACCTCAACATGCCATATAATCATAAATTCATGCCATGCATGCACCAATTACACATGATTCCCTTTCCATTCTCTTATTTACCTTCCATGAGATTATGCATGCATCAACTCTACTTCAAGAATGTGAAGGAAATCCATACCTTGATTACTTAAATGGAGATGTTTACACTTGATTTCCTTTTCTTTCTCTTCTTCTCTAGGTCTCTCTTCTCACGAATTCTCTCTTCTCTCTCAGATATTTCTCTCTTGTTTTTGAGTCCAAATGGGTCAACAAGAGTCAATAATCCTTATCCCATAAGTCATATACATCAAATAAACCATTACACCCAATATATTTAAGCCAAACAAGGCCCTTGTTCCCATAGCATATATTTAAACACTTATGCCAATAACTTGAGCCAAACAAGACTTAGCGATTCAGACGAAATTCAGTCTTCAATTTAATGTCCCAATTGGTTCTAAAAATTCCAACATCACATAGGCATATTCAATTTCATTTTCTGAACCCATTACAGTTGTCAATTTCAGTCCCGAAATTGTAATTCCATCAGATATTTTGCAATTAATTCATCTAATCACATAATTAATTACGGATAATTATGACGTACATTTCGGGGTCATTACAAAAATATATATATTTTTTCTTATGGTACTGTCACGACTCAAACCCAGTACCCAAAGGCTCAGCGTCGTAACAAGATAAAAAATAAAATAATTAGGATAATTCTGTAGTCCACAACGCAAGCGGATAAATTAAATAAATTAAAATAAATAACTGGGTACCAACTGTTTATTTAAAAGGAAATAAAACATAGTCATTTGAGCTTCACTGTATTACAAGAGTTTAATAATAAAAGACAGAAAACAAAATAACATAGTGATTCATTTTCCATCTTGATCCGTTAAACCTCGTCACCTGAAAGGGGTAACAGCTATAAGCACATAGCAGAGTGAGAAATATTATACTATGAGGGGCACAAAATGGCCATGGATATTTATTTAAGCTAAAACATTATAAATTGAGTTGAGTTGAATACACAAATTAATTAAGTGCCAGAAACTGAAATAATCACTATAATCACGGTACATCACTAAGTGACAAGCACTACACTGGTCAATGGATCCACGACAAGATAGTATGTATCCTAAGGGTTCGGGTGTTGGCGCTAACTTGGTAGCAAAGTGTGGTGTAACAAAAGAATAAGTTGAACCAGAGTCAAAGAGAACATGGGCTAAGTGACCACAAACAGAGAGTGTACCTAACACAACATTTTTCAGTAACTTCTGGGTTTCCAGGCACCAGGGCAAAAGCTCTTCCTTGGCGTTTTTGGTCCTTTTTCGCTCTTTCAGGTACTGAGCGGGTTTTCGGACTGGTTCAAAAGGGCGGACAAGCGTTGGACAATTCCTCAGCCAATGGCCAACTTGGCCACATCTAAAGCATGTTCTCGTATCTTGACGGCATGGTCCCCAATGAATCCGTCCACAGGTAGAGCAAGTTGGAGTGGTGCCTCATTTAGGGTTTGCAGGGCTTTGATTGTTTGGACCTGTTGAACTGGTTGTGCTCGTATTTATTCGCTTGGGAGGTGCGACACCGGCCTTCTGTTATCTCTTTCCCAAAATCGCTTCCTCTGACTTGGCTCCCCAGATCGCAAGGCTTTAATTCCTTTTTTCGCAATGTATGCTCGATCTACCACTGCCGCATAGGTTGGTAGTTTCAGAACCTCCAGCCTGTCCTTAATTTCAGGATCCAACCCTGCTTCAAATTTCCTGGCTTTTCGAGCTTCGGTGGAAATGACATATGTCGCGAACCGGGTCAGCTGTGTGAACTTACTTTTTATATTCGACACTATCATGGTTCCTTGCCTTAGATGTATGAATTCTGACGCTTTTTGTTCCTGTAGTGAATCTGGAAAGTACTTTTCATAGAAGATTTCTAAAAATCTCGCCTAAGTCATAATATTTCCTTTTCCAAGGTAAGGAGCCACCATTCTTGTGCATCGTCCTTGAAGGTAAAGGTGGCAAAAATCATCTTCTGTCTTTCTGTGCATTTAATTTATCCGCTTGCGTTGTGAGTACAGAATTATCCGAATTATTTTATTTTTTATCTTGTTACGACGCTGAACCTTTGGGTACCGGGTTTGGGTCGTGACAAAAGTGGTATCAGAGCAATGATTTTAAAAAATAATAATAATAATAATAACAAAAAAATAAATATATATATACATGTAATGACAAGAATAATAACTAAACAAATAATAATAAATAAATGCATAATAAATTGGGAATTTGATTATTAAAGAAATATGTTATGAAACAACTACACGTTAAATATTTTAGTAAGTGGTAAGTGGTGATTTATAGTGGATAGTAAGGTTTTTAGACGTGAATCTAAACTCGGTACCCAAAGGCTCAACGTCGTAACAAGATAAAAAATAAAATAATTCGAATAATTCTGTAGTCACAGTGCAAGCGGATAAATCAAATAAATTAAAATAAATAACTGGGTACCAACTGTTTATTTAAAAGGAAACAAAACATAGTCATTTGAGCTCCACTATATTATAAGAGTTTAATAATAAAAGATAGAAAACAAAATAACATAGTGATTCATTTTCCATCTTGATCCCGCTAAACCTCGTCACCTGAAAGGGATAACAGCTATAAGCACATAACAGAGTGAGAAATATTATAATATGAGGGGCACAAAATGGACATAGATATTTATTTAAGCTAAAACATTATAAATTGAGTTGAGTTGAATACACAAATTAATTAAGTGCCAGAAACTGAAATAATCACTATAACCACGGTACATCACTAAGTGACAAGCACTACACTGGTCAATGGATCCACGACAAATACTGGACTAATAAAATACTAGCCAAATATTTCTCAAACACTAGCCAATGGTTATTTAAGTCCCTCAAGGCATGGGACTCCCGTGGTGGTACTCACAAAACATATTTTCATATAAGGTCATAGCCAAATATTCTTTAAAAGTAAAACAAACATATCCATGGGTTTCCTTTTAAACAAATAGGGTTCGGAAAATAAACCACGTAACTGAAACTTTTATAAAACATAACTTTTGTTAATATACTAATAAAATATAACTTTTATAAAATAGATTTTGGTGAGTCAAAACATACATAAAATACATTTTGGAGACTCAAGGTATAATATAACTCACCTCTAGTATAAATTTATCCCTATTTTCCTCACACTTCAGAGCCTCACTTGTTACGTTTCCTACGCTCACCTTCTTTCTGTGCTTCAGTAACGAATTTCACTTCTCTATTTATACTTAATAAGGTGTGAGGCCCAAGCAATTAGCCGTATACGTGGCAACGTCTCTCAATTCTCCTCTGATTTACTTTTACTTTGACTCATATACTTTGACTCTAATCTTAATTCAAGGCCTTATCCCTTGTTCAACCCTTATCCTGTACTAACCCAAGTCTTGAGAACCAACCCAAGTCTTGAGAATTTGAGTTATAAGTTTAAAGGGTTACTATCCTTTTTGGTAATCCACAATGATTCCTACAAATTACGTATAATAATAAGTTAGGTTCACGTCTAAAAACCTCACTACCCACTATAAATCACCACTTACCACTTACTAAAATATTTAACGTGTAGTGTTTCATAACGTATTTCTTTAATAATCAAATTCCCAATTTATTATGCATTTATTTATTATTATTTGTTTAGTTATTATTTTTGTCATTACATGTATATATATATATTTATTATTATTATTATTTATTTATTTATTTATTTATTTTAAATTTCTGAGTTCTATTTATCGAAATGTTAAATTTAAAACATTCGGGTGTCACATTTCTCCTCTCCTTAAAAGAAGTTTGTCCCCAAACTTGACGTACCTTGGTTTTCGAAGAGGTGTGGATATTTGGCTCGCATTTGGCTTTCAGTTTCCCACGTTGCTTCTTCGACACGATAATTTCTCCATAAGACCTTTACGAGGGGTATAGTTTTATTTTGAAGGATCTGATCACAACAATCGAGAATCTGTATAGGTTGCTCTTCGTAAGAGGGATCTTCTTGAACTTCTAGGTTCTCATGATCGACAACATGCTCTGGATCTCGAAGATATCGACGAAGCATCGAAACGTGAAACACATTATGGACATTGGATAGTTCGGGTGAAAGCGCAAGACGATATGCTACAGGACCAATCCTTTCGAGTATCTCGAATGGGCCGATGTAACGTGGTCTTAACTTTCCTCTTTTCCTAAATCGGATTACCTGTCTTGTCGGTGAGATTTTAAGGAACACATGATCTCCTATTTGAAATTTTAAGTCTCGTCTTCGTGTATCTGCATAGCTTTTTTGGCGGCTCTGGGCAGTGCGAATTCGTTGTTGGATGAGTTGAATTTTATCGCTCGTTATTTGCACGATCTCGGGGCCTAATAATTTTCTGTCTCCGACTTCCGTCCAACATAGAGGTGATCGACATCTCTTTCCATACAGTGCCTCGTACGGTGCCATTCCAATACTTGCATGGTAGCTATTATTATACGCGAACTCCACTAACGGTAGATGATCATCCCAGTTACCTTTGAGGTCTAGTACACACAAACGCAACATATCTTCCAAGGTCTGGATCGTTCTTTCAGATTGCCCATTAGTTTGCGGGTGATAAGCCGTGCTAAACCTTAGGGTGATTCCCAAAGCTTCTTGTAATTTGTTCCAGAAATGAGACACGAAGCAGGGGTCTCTATTGGATATGATTGAAACCGGGGTGCCATGCAAACGAACGATTTCCTTAATGTAGAGAGTAGAGAACTTAGAGAGGGAGTATATGATTCTGATTGGTAGAAAATGCGCCGACTTCGTCAATCGATCTACGATAACCCATATTGCATCATTCTTCGAGATTGATTGCGGTAGCCCGACTACGAAATCCATAGTAATATGCTCCCATTTCCATTCGGGAATAGGGAGTGGCTGCAACATACCTACAGGTCTCTGATGCTCCGCTTTAACTTGTTGAGAACGCAGGCATTTGGAAACATAGCTTGCTATGTCTTTCTTCATTCCTGTCCACCAGAAGTGTTCCTTCAGATCGTGATACATCTTCGTATTGCCAGGATGGATCCAAACCTCGAGCTATGAGCTTCTACCAATATCCTTTTCTTGAGTTCTGGAAGGTCGGGTATGCAAATTCGATTTCAAAATTTTAGCATCTCATTGCTTATTGTAAAGTCAGGATCAGGCGTTTTTCTTTGCTCCTCGTACTTTTTCTTCAAAAGTTTATCTTCACATTGGCGGGCTCTAATTTCTTCAATCAACTCGGGTTCCACGATTATGTTGGCGAGCAATCCATGGATCTTGCGGGGAATGAGGGTACATGCCAAACTTTTGGTCGTTTTTCAACTTAGTGCGTCTGCTACTACATTAGCTTTGCCGGGATGATGATGGATCTCTATGTCATAGTCTTTCATAAATTCTAGCCATCGTCGTTGCCTCATATTCAATTCTTTCTGTGTAAACAGATATTTGAGATTTTTGTGATCAGTGTAGATTTCGCAGACTACTCCGTAGAGATAATGATGCCAGATTTTGAGGGCGAAGATCAACGCAGCTAATTCTAGATCATGAGTTGGATAGTTCCTTTCGTGAGTCTTTAGTTGGCGGGAGGCATAAGCAATGACCTTCCCGTTTTGCATAAGAACGCAACCCAAACTATTATATGAGGCATCGCTGTAAATTATAAACCCTTCTGCTTCCGCGGGGAGCGCTAGTATTGGAGCCGTCACGAGTTTGTCCTTCAATTCTTGGAAGCAACGTTCCTGCTTGTCCGTCTATTCAAGAGGTGTGTTCTTTTGAGTTAGCTGGGTCAATGGTGAAGCTATCTTCGAGAAGTCTTGCACAAAGCGCCGGTAGTAGCCGGCTAGGCCCAAGAAGCTTCGAATTTCTGATACATTAGTAGGTCATGGCCAATCCACGATTGCTGCAACCTTTTGGGGATCAACTGAAATGTCATCTTTGTTAATGACGTGACCGAGGAAGTGTACACTAGTGATCCAGAATTCGCATTTCTTCAACTTGGCATAAAGTTTGTGATTACGTAATGTCTATAGAACTTTTCGCAAGTGGTGTTCATGATCTTCTGGCGATTTGGAGTATATGAGAATGTCGTCAATGAAGACAATGACGAACTCATCAAGATAGGGTTTGAACACTTGATTCATGAGGTCCATAAAGGCCGCTGGAGCATTGGTGACGCTAAATGGCATGACGAGGAACTCGTAGTGCCCATAACGGGTTCTGAAGGCAGTCTTTTCGATACTTTCTGTTTTGACTTTTAGTTGATGGTAACCAGAATGCAAGTCAATTTTTTAGAACACTTGGGCGCCTTTTAGTTGATCAAACAAGTCGTCAATTCGTGGCAGGGGGTACCGATTTTTGATCGTGACTTTATTTAGCTCTCGATAGTCGATACATAACCTCATTGTACCATCATTTTTCTTTACAAACAGTACCGGAGCTCCCCATGGTGAGGTACTTGGTTGGATGAAGCCTTTATTCAGTAGTTCTTGGAGTTGAGTTTTTAGTTCTTTCAATTCTGCCATGGACATGCGGTAAGGGGTCTTTAAGATTGGTTGTGTACCAAGTTGGGTTTCAATGGTGAACTTGATTTCCCGATCAACTAGGGTGCCAGACAGGTCTTCAGGGAACACATTCGGAAATTCTCGAACTACGGGGATCGCATCAAGTGTGGGGGTCTCTTGTTGAGTATCAATCACATAATAGATACAACCACAACAACCCTTTCTTAGCAGTCGTTGGGCTGTTATGAAAGATATAATACAGGGAGGGGGAGAGGCTCCAGTTCCTTCGAAGACAAGCTCGAGTTGGTTTGGCGACCTGAGGAATACCTTTTTGGCTTTACAATCGATAGAGGCACGATTAGCAGCTAACCAATCCATTCCTAAGATTACATCAAAGGTACTAATGCCAAGGGGTATCAAGTCTACGTGTAAGGTTTCACCTTTTAAGGATACAGTGCAAGATTTGTATACATCAGTACTAATGGCGGAATTTCCAGAGGGAAAAGACACAGATAGTATGTATCCTAAGGGTTCGGGTGTTGGCGCTAACTTGGTAGCAAAGTGTGGTGTAACAAAAGAATGAGTTGAACCAGAGTCAAAGAGAACATGGGCTAAGTGACCACCAATAGAGAGTGTACCTGACACAACATTTGGGTTTCCAGGCACCAGGGCAAAAGCTCTTCCTTGGAGTTTTTGGTTCTTTCTCGCTCCTTCAGGTACTGTGGGTTTTCGGACTGGTTCAAAGGAGCGGACGAGCGTTGGACAATTCCTCAGCCAATGGCCAACTTGGCCATATCTAAAGCATGTTCTCGTATCTTGACGGCATGGTCCCCAATGAATCCGTCCACAGGTAGAGCAAGCTAGAGTGGTGCCTCTTTTGGGGTTTGCAAGGCTTTGATTGCTTGGACCGGTTGAACTGGTTGTGCTCGTATTTATTCTCTTGGGAGGTGCGATACTGGGCCTTCTGTTATCTCTTTCCCAAAATCGCTTCCTCTGACTTAGCTCCTCAGATCGCAAGGCTTTAATTCCTTTTTCGGCAATGTATGCTCGATCTACCACTACTGCATAGGTTGGTAGTTTCAAAACCTCCAGGCTGTCCTTAATTTCAGGATCCAACCCTGCTTCAAATTTCCTGGCTTTTCGAGCTTTGGTGGGAATGACATATGTCGCAAACCGGGCCAGCTGTGTGAACTTACTTTCATATTCGGCCACTGTCATGGTTCCTTGCCTTAGATGTATGAATTATGACGCTTTTTGTTCCCGTAGTGAATCTGGAAAGTACTTTTCATAGAATACTTCTAAAAATCTTGCCCAAGTCAGAATATCTTCCTTTTCCAAGGTAAGGAGCCACCATTCTTGTGCATCGTCCTTGAAGGTGAAGGTGACAAACGTCACCTTCTGTCTTTTTGTGCAAGGTAGTGCGCGGAAGATTTTCTCCATGTCCCTAACCCAAGCCTCTGCTACTAGTGGGTTTGGGCTGCCAATAAACGTGGTGGGTTTCAGCTCCTGAAATTGTTTAATCGTAGTCGGTTCTTCTCGTCTTTCTAATGTCCCATTGGTTATGCTGCTTTGCAAGGCCTGTAAAAAGTTGGTGACTGCCCTTTCCATGATCTGTTCCATTGGGATGGTACCGCTGACTGATGATCCGGTTTCATTCCCTTCGTTGGCCATTACTATAAGGCAAAATGATATAAGCGTGATATCACATTGATACAATTTTGATACAACGTCATATATAACATATTAGTTTTATTATCACCACATTCGTATATACCGTATTAGTTTTTGCTATTAATATCACCACTTTCATATATAATATAATAGTTTTACCATCATGTTAATATTACCACATAAACATCACATTAATACCATATACATCATTGTTACCATACATAGGGCATTAGTCTGGTAGTCACAATCTAATCCTACTAATACAAAAAGATTAGACTACTCATGGTCAGCTCACAAAAAGGGTCTTCTGGTCAGACATTTAGAATGGTCCATTAGGCCACCAGGAGAACTAGCTTCAGAAAACTGGTCCATGAAACAACCCCGGAAACTCACTTTGCATGATGGACTCAAACTCTCACCCACTAAGCTCAACTCCGAAGCAACTCCATACTACCTGAACCATGTAAACAGGAGTACCGTGATCATAACCCCAGAATTCCCGTCCAGTAATCTGTATCAGTGTCTCCAGGTATGATGCATCGTCGATAAAGTCCACAGCTGGGGTATAGACAATTTGCTGGGGAGGTGGTGTCGTGGTGCGAATGTGGCTACTAGGATATGCAGGTCCCCTCCTCTTTGCAAAGCCTACGGGTAGAGGTGCGACCAGAAAATGTGGTGGTTCTATGTCCGGAGCAAGACCAACAACGTGGGTCGGTCCTATGTACCTTTCACAAGTGCTACCTCGGCTAAGTGTCCAAAATAATAAGTCCTCATCGGGGTCAGCCTGTAAGTAAACGGATCTTTCCATGAGATGCTCAAGTGTTGGATGGGCTTGCCTGACAAGACTCTCTGAGTCACCCTAGCCCTCTAATTGGTTCGGGAGGAGATGAGCTTCTGGAGGCTCGTACCAGAATAGCTCCAATAGGTTCGCCATGTCCTACAACACAAGAAAGCCTAGACATATATATAACATGACTTATATGCGTTAGACATATCACATAATAATGCAAGTTTAATACATATATATATATATTTGTGTGAAAATTATATAAAAAATTTAAAAACTTGTACTATATATATATTTTTTATTTTATTTTATTTATTTATTTATTCATTTAATTATGTATTATTATTATTTTTTTAAAACCATTGCTCTGATACCACTTTTGTCACGACCCAAATCCGATACCTAAAGGCTCAGCGTCTTAACAAGATAAAAAATAAAATAATTCGGATAATTTTGTAGTCACAGCGCAAGCGGATAAATTAAATAAATTAAAATAAATAACTAGGTACCAACTGTTTATTTAAAAGGAAATAAAACATAGTCATTTGAGCTTCACTATATTACAAGAGTTTAATAATAAAAGATAGAAAACAAAATAACATAGCGATTCATTTTCCATCTTGATCCCGCTAAACCTCGTCACCTGAAAGGGGTAACAGCTATAAACACATAGCAGAGTGAGAAATATTATACTATGAGGGGCACAAAATGGCCATGAATATTTATTTAACCTAAAACATTATAAATTGAGTTGAATTGAATACACAAATTAATTAAGTGCCAGAAACTGAAATAATCACTATAACCACGGTACATCACTAAGTGACAAGCACTACATTGGTCAATGGATCCACGACAAACACTGGACCACAAAGTGGTCAAACAATAGCCAATGGTTATTTAAGTCCCCCAAGGCATGGGACTCCCGTGGTGGTACTCACAAAACATATTTTCATATAAGGTCATAGCCAAATATTCTTTAAAAGTAAAACAAACATATCCATGGATTTCCTTTTAAACAAATAGGGTTCAGAAAATAAACCACCCAACTGAAACTTTTATAAAACATAGCTTTTATTAATATACTAATAAAATATAATTTTTATGAAATAGATTTTGGTAAGTCAAAACATACATAAAATACATTTTGGAAATTCAAGGTATAATATAACTCACTTCTAGTATAAATTTATCCCTATTTTCCTCGCACTTCAGAGCCTCACTTGTTACGTTTCCTACGCTCACCTTCTTTCTGTGCTTCAGTAACGAATTTCACTTCTCTATTTATACTTAATAAGGTGTGAGGCCCAAGCAATTAGCCGTATACGTGGCAACGTCTCTCAATTCTCCTCTGATTTACTTTTACTTTGACTCTGATCTTAATTCAAGGCCTTATCCCTTGTTTAACCCTTATCCTGTACTAACCCAAGTCTTGAGAACCAACCCAAGTCTTGAGAATTTGAGTTATAAGTTTAAAGGGTTACTATCCTCTTTAGTAATCCACAATGATTCCTACAAATTACGTATAATGATAAGTTAGGTTCACGTCTAAAAACCTCACTATCTACTATAAATCACCACTTACCACTTACTAAAATATTTAACGTGTAGTGTTTCATAACGTATTTCTTTAATAATCAAATTCCCAATTTATTATGCATTTATTTATTATTATTTATTTAGTTATTATTTTTGTCATTACATGTATATATATATATTTATTATTATTATTATTATTTATTTATTTATTTTTAATTTCTGAGTTCTATTTATCGAAATGTTAAATTTAAAACATTCGGGTGTCACAGGCACATCCTAATCAGTTATTCCTATTCAAATCTCTGTATCTTCTTTCTCAAGAGATTAAAGTTATTTCTTCTTCTTCTTCTTCTTGCTCCAAAACTCCAATCCACCCTACCAAAACTCACAATTATCGTAACATTGCTTGGTTCCATTTTTCTAAAAACACTTTTAAGAAAAATTTACTTTTTTATTTTCCCTTTTTTTTGTTTTTATTGAATTTTTAAAATATTTTAAGCAATTTTTTTTTTTACTTTTTAGACATACCTAACATAAATATACCTAAAAAGTAAAAAATTTGTGGAAAAAAAACCTTTTGAAAATTCACTAAATACAAAAAATACAAAAAAATATATATATATATACGAGAATTCAATATATATATTTTTAGTATTTTTATGTATTTATTAATTTTTTAAAATATTTTTTCACAAATTTTTTACTTTTTAGATATATCTAAGTAAGGTGCATCTAAAAAAGTAAAAAAAAATTTAAAATTTTAAAAATATTCACTAAAAACAAAAAAAAAAATATGAAAACTAAAAAACTCGTTTTTAAAAAATTTAATCCAAAAAACTTAAACTAAACACACTGATTGTTTTTTATTATTTTGAAATCCTAAACCCTAGAAGAAAGTTTGAACAAAATCAAACAATGGATAAAAGTAATAATCAAAATAGTTTTTTGAAACAACCCATAAAAAAGGAGGTAAGTATTCATATAAAGACGTTTCACAATTTTTGTGAAGCAGCATCAATTATTTTCTATGTCGTTTTTTTGACAAAAATTAAAGTGTCCAGTAGTTTAATTACCAATAACATATTATTAGAGTTGTTCTTATTTTATCATTTAAATAGTACATTATTTGAGAACTACTATTTCTTGTTAGTGCCTGATACTTATGTGCTTATAAGTTTGGTTTGTACTTTTCCACAAGCATTTTTGTGGTTATAATGTAAATTTTTTTTTTTCTGTATTGAAAAGTTTTATATTACTTATGTAAAAGTTAGGTTTTTTCTATATTTATAATGCTTATGTGCTTATAAGTTTGGTTTTTTTTTTTTTTTTTTGGTATTTGAGAATTATTTTTTGTATTGAAATATTTTTGAAATCATTTAGTTTTTTTAATTTGTTTATTATTTATTATTTGGATTTACCTTGAAGGTAATTTAGAAAAAATAATAAGATGTAATGAGAGTAAATTAAAATTTTAAATAATTAAATAGGGTGTACTTAGAAATTGGAAGTGATTAATGATTTTTTTTTTTTTTTTGTGTAAATAGAATCCCCCACAATGCAATGCACTTGTGGCCCAAACTGCAACAAAATATGTGGTAGATCAATGTGTTTTTTTTTTTTCCCGCTTATCAAAAGTAAAGAAGATTCGAAATAACTCGGAGATCAATTGGATCTTGTGAGTCCATTTCAAGTATGGGTTAGACACAAGTCCCGGTTTGAGTTTGAATAAAAAAACAAGCAACAATATATGGGATTATATATAGTTGAGGAATGAATGAGACCCCCACTCCTCATAAGACCCTCACAAATTTGAATCACTCATGATGTGAACCTTATACAAACATGGAGGGTCAAGATCACTTTAGGGTGTGGAGGTCATCCAAAGGGACCCCAAACATTTTCCTATATAGTTCAGGTTTAATTAAACAGATACACCTGCAAAGCACACACTACAAGAATTCACTTTTTTAGCAACAAAAAAATTGGTCGCTAAAAGTCAATTTTTGGTCGGCAAAAGTTATCCGCGACCAATTTTTTTGGTCGCTAGTTTGGTCGCCAATTGAGGGTCGCGGAAAGTAATTCGCGACCAATTTTTTCGTTGGTCGGCAAAAGTTGGATTTGCCGACTAAATTTTTGGTCGCTAAATATTTAATTACCGCGACTAATTCATTTTGTCGCTAAAATACTTTGGTAGCGAAAAGTCACCTTTTGCTGACCAAATTTCTTAGTCGCCAATTGACACATTTCGCGACCAAAAATTTTGGTCGCCAATTGCGACATTCTGCGACCAAAATTAGTTTGGTCACCAATTGTTACTTTTCGCGACCAAAACTATTGGTCGGCAAAAGTGAGTTTCCACGACCAACAAAATTTTTGGTCGGCAATAGATGTATTTTTTGCGACCAAAACTCTTGGTCGGCAATTGTCATTTTTTGCGAAAAAAAATAATTTATTTGTCGCGACTAATAAATTGGTCGCCAAAGCAGGAAAACAATACACCTGTAATTCCTAATAATTCATTCAATCCATAATAAACCTATAATTTTAAAGTATCATTCAAATTAACTGAATCATTAACATTCGACACAATACATAATTCATTAACATTCGACACAATACAACTATTCTAAGTTTTCATTCACAAGTCACATCCATCTAGCATAACAATTTGAAACAATACATAATTCAAATTTACAGCATCAGGAAAATTGCTTAATCTACAAAGTTGCCTTGATAGCCAATCAAAAAGATCCTTGCGCCCTTCCGTGCCAAGCTTCGCATCCATCAAAGCAGTAGTGATGTAAGGCACCTAATAAAGAAACATAATTGGAAAATTTATTAGAGAAGCATGATAAATATATAAAATTAATTAATGCATAAACGAAATAGAGAAATTGGAACCCCACCATTTTGTCGAGAAGACAGAGATCTGTCAAATGCTCTAACAGGCAAAACATTAAATTTATATGCTCGGGCAATCAAAATATCTATCAACGATTCAACATTTCATTTTTTTTTTTGCGCATTAAAGCAACCATTTTTTACCTCTGTTAATGAGGAACAAACATACTTTCTTATTTAATTTTCTTTCAATTTACAACAATTTCTTACATTAATTATATAAATTCAGCAAAAGGGTAGTGTACAAACCGGAATTTTAGCCTTTTTATAGGAATTTTCACAGCAAACATTTGTGATATCCTTAAGCACTGCCCTCCTCTTATGCTGAACAGGTGCAGCAGCAGAAGCACTGCTATTCATCTCATCTAAAGCTGCTCTTTTTGAACTTGTCCGTAAAACTTGCTTTTGACCTTGCTGCTTCAGTGCTTCTGAAGGTGGAATCCCTCCAAATGCATGACAAGCAGCAGCTCGAGCTCGTGTCATTCTAACAGTAGGCTCCCCAACATTAGCAATAGCAAGATTTTCTTCCTTCATGTTTACTGGCCTTAGAGAAGAGCAAGGCAAGGGTTTCTAAATTCAGATAAGACTCATGAAACCTGCAACAAAATGCATATCGGGACAAAGTGAAATAAAGGACAAGCTGCTGAAGTGAGAAGGGGCTCCAGAATAGGGAACTCACAGGCTGCTAAAGAAATATCGTAAGCGAGTAAAAGTACAAAATAAAGCATAACAACCTAGAGCATCTAATTTTCCAGATAATCAAAGTAATGTTTGTCTTTAAAGACACCAAAACAGATGCACAACCATGTACAACTGGTGTATAAAAAGCTACACACTGTTAGGGAGGTAAAGAAATGGTTCCAGAAAAGACTCTGAATCTAATAGAATGAAATAAAAGGTAAATATCTTAAATTCAAAAATCAAGAGTGAAATAAAGCCATTAGAATCCAGTGCTGGAAAATATTGTTTTCAGCTCCTGAAACTGCTAAACATTGCAATTTGATGATTCTAAATGAAAATGATGATCATCAATCAGTGATTTGCATAAAACACTGATATTTTCTACTTTGGATCTCCAGGTGTGGTGGAGTTCCATCAAGCAGCTACCTACGTATCCACAAACCAAATGCAAAGACAGAGACAAAATTCAATATATTCAAATAATAGATGGAATGGCTTTTTAGCTTAAAAAAATAAAATACTTTGGAGCAAAACTTGCAATTATAGGAATCACTTCAAGTTCATTATAGGAATCACTTGACGAATACACCATTCAGCCACTTTTTTGACATTGTGGCATGTTTCTATCCCTTATTGCCTACCTAAGATTCTAAGAAGCATGAACACAGACAAGTGATACGACACGAACATGCCAATACAACAATTTTCAAAAAATATAGGACATGACACATGAAGGACACACATAAAATATATAATTTTTTATATATTTATTATATGCTATATATATGAATATATCATTCAAAGATAATAAAAAAAAAATGAGAGAGACGTGTCGAAGTAATCGTTGCACATGAAACATGACAATAACTTACCAACCATCCAGCAATCCCCGGAAGTTCTGTAACATGAGTGAAAATAGGTTTCACTGTCATCTGAAAATATGCTATATATATGAATATATCTTCTATTTTTCTTCATGAATGAAGTCTTAAAAGGGCTATGATGCAGCATCACAACTTGCTACAAATTTCTCATCATCAAACAAATCTATTAGTTGAAGACAAGCACTCTAATAAAACATCAAACGGCTGAAATAATCAAATTTAATAAATGAGTCATGCTCAGCAAGTACATAAGCAACTTTCAATGAGAAGATAAAGCATTACGGTCAATGACTTAAAAAAGTATAAGTACCAATAAATGAGTCATGCTCTGCAAGTACATAAGCAACTTTCAATGAGAAGATAAAGCATAAGTACCTGTTAGGTAATCCGCAGATGTATGATATGGTAAGTGCAAAAGCTCTGCACCCCCAGTTTGATATTTCAAAACAGACATCGTCCCATACTCGTCTCCAATATACCTGTGTTATTGCAACAGCAGAAAAAGAATTATAGAATGCACCAAACCCTTACTTCCATAGGCTGATCGTGTTAAGATCTAACAATTTTTTTGTCATCAGTGCATGAAGTGGGAGGAATTTGTCATCAGTACATGAAGTGGGAGGCATAAGATTACAGAGAAAGCAGTTATATTGTATTCCCATTGTAAACTACCAGCAATACACCTGCTCTCCAGATTCCAAACCTCCAAGAGAGAGAGAGAGAGGGAGAGAGAGAGAGGGAGGGAGAGGGAGAGAAATTATTTAACAGAGAATATATGCTTTTATTATCAATACAAATGGTACAAAAGCCATTAAGGCAACACAACTCCCTAGAAACATACACATACATATGGATGTATGATATATCTGTCCAGTAATCCCACCTAAAAGATGTCATGTGTTTTTTCTCTCTTTTTTAATTCCTTCAAGGATCATCAACACGTCCAATTATGCTTGAATTGCGATATGACAATGTAAGAAAAAAAAATGGAAGAACAGGTTGTGCTTAATTTGATTATAGAGTAATGAGAACCAAATCTTTGAAAAAAAACAAAAAGAAAAAAGCAAATGAAGATCAATGATAATATGCATGTTTTCAACGCAACCATATCATCACATCCCATTGTCATGATAGAATGAAATGATTTCAGATTTGGATTAAGATACAGGACAAATTACATATTAATAGGGAGTGAAGTAATAATTACAAATTTATAGAGATATAAGTGGGTAAATGTGTTTCATACCATAATTTTTATAAATTTATAATTTTTCTCATTTTCCACTGACTTTTAATTTCTTACGTTTAGATCTAAGATTAATTTCTTTTGCACACTTCTGCTACTAAGGGGACAAAGAATGATCATGGTGTCTAAAATTTCAACGCAACCAGAAAAATGGACTGCCGAAAAAATTAAGACAAAAAATGCATGAAAATAATTGATAAGAAATAAAAGGCAAACGTCAATCCCAAAAGGCAAACGTCTTAAAGAAATTCGAAATCAAACCATTCAAGCTCACATTTGGGTGCCTTTGACAAATAAATGCCGCAAGAATAGCTAAATGGACTCCTCCAAAAAACACAAGTAACTGCACATACGAGTATAATTAATAGGATTCCTTTACCCTTGACAGAGGCTAGGGGAGAACATATAAAGACAAATCTCAAATGTGACCCTATACCATGGACAGACAAGTTGGTGATGGTGGATTCTGACCTCCCTCTATTCCCTGGACAGACAAGTTGTTGAACACTGTAATATTCTCGTGTTCATGTGAAGTGTCATAGAGATTTTTCCTTTACTACAATAATTATTAGGCATGTGACTTCTTACAAACTAAATGGTCTTCATTGTCATTTACAAATAAGAAAAACAGAAATAAAAAAGAAATGTGTGTGTGGGGTGGGTGATTGCTTAGGTGGAATCCGTTGTTAGGTACCAAAAATTGAAGATAGACGCTTTAAAATCAAAGAATTGTACAAAGCTAAAGCAAGGTATGCAAAAAGTAAGAGACACCCAAATGAGCTATTTTTCTTATTTTTAACCAATCATCAATAATCAGAGGGGAGATATAGACGATGTTGTCCATATATCACAGCAAATAAACAAAAGAATCATTCAGGGTGCTATGTGATCAGAATACTTGGGAAAAGACTCTGATTTGAGGCATTATATGATTAACTTCTTGTGGCTAGGTTGTAAGATCAAGAAAACTTCCATCATTTTAACTGATAAAAGCTAATCAACCAAGGAGACAATAAACAAAATTTTGAAAAGAGGCAGTAAAATTTTCATTCTATTTTAATTAAAAAAGCACCCTACTTATCCAAAATCTTTGAATTATTTGGAAAGAAGAATGTCATGGTAGATTCAATCCAATTATTTATCATGAAATAAAATAATGTGTGGATCTCTGAAACTCCCTGTCATGCAATTTATGCAACAACAATAACTTCAGCAATTAATCAAAGACACATACTATGTTTTTCCAATAAAATCAAAACTACATAAATGATCTGTCAAAGCATTCATTGGACTTACTGGTAAGAAAACCAGTATGGCGCCCTTTGGGTGTGTTTCATCAATGTAATGCACCAGATCTTCAAGAAGAACATAATCAATAACATCTTCATTCAACCTTCTCTGTGGTAGATCAGGAAAAATTATAGGGTCACCATCCTAGATAAAGCAACAGTTATATGTTATGAACACTTAAAAAGTACATCTCCAAGATGTTTACCAAATTCTTTCGAGTTTGATCACTATATGTTTAATAAGACCTCGGAATATAGTATGGATTTATGAAATCTTCAGACAGAATTGATTCATCTCCCCATCCATATAAAACTAGATTTTTCTTCCCCCTGTGGTTGCTAACAGGATCATTCTGCAGCCATGAAATTCCTGTGCAGAATCACATGAATTTAACAATGTACTGTTCATTTCTCACTCTAAATATATTCATTATACATACAAAAACACAAACATGTATATATATATAGAGAGAGAGGGAGAGAGAAGAGTTTGAGTACCTTCCTTGTCTTGAATCTTGGCCTTGACATTGTCGATGGTGTCGCTGCTCTCGACCTGGAGAGTTATCGTCTTCCCCGTTAGGGTTTTCACGAATATCTGCATCACTCTCTCACCTGTTCTGCAAGCCTTTTTTTACGAGCCCAAGACGAAGAAAACTAGGGTTCCCTATGAGGCCATGCTTAGCCTCGTACAGCAGCAATTGGGCGGTGGTCAGCCTCCCGGAACAGTCGCCGCCGCCGCTGATGAGGTTTTGGGTGTTTTGAAGAACAATAACCCCAACAAGAGGGAGGAGATTGAGAAATTGTTGAACCCTATGTCGAATCATGTTTTCGATCAGATGGTTTGTATTGGGAACCTAATCACTGCTTTCCAAGAAGAAGAAGACAATGTTATGATTGATGATAATGTGGGTTTTACTGTTGTGTTTGACGAGGAAGAAGAACAGGAGGAAGATAATGGTTTTGATGTGGTTGAGGAGTGTGATGAGAAGGAGGGAGAAGATGATGATGATGATGATGATGATGATGATGATGATGGGTTGAAATTGAATTGTGGTGATGAGATTGACATGGAGGAGAGAGATAATTAGGGCGTTGATGTTAGAGATATTGATGCATATTGGCTTCAGAGGAAGATTTCTCAGGTCTACAAGCAACGGATTGATCCTCACCAGAGCAAGCAGCTTGCAGAACACAGAGAGAGGGAGAGTTGGAGACAGAGAGGAGACCACAGCCTTCTTTTAATTTTTTTTTTTTTTTTTTTTTTTTTTTTTTTCTGTTTTCCAGGTACAAAACGACGTCGTTTTTTGATTGGCGACCAAAGTTTTTTTGTCGCCAAAAAAATCCATTTCCCCCCAGAATGTTTCAAATTTCCCTCCCAAACACTTTTGGCGACCAAAAGACCATATTAGTCGCAGAAAAGGTACCTTCGCCGACAAATTTTTTTAGTCGCCAAATCTCAATTAATGGCGACTAAAATATTAGTCGCTAAAAGTACTAATTTGGCGACAAATTTTTTTTGGTTGCTGAAAATAAGTTTTTGGCGACCAAATTTTTGGTCGCCAAAACATATGTGACCTTCCGCGATCAAATTTGTAGTTGGTAGGCAAAAATATACCACTTTCTGCGACTAACTCATTTTTTGGTTGCCAAAATGTAACCTTCTGCGACCAATAATATTTGGTCGCCAAAAATAATGATAATTCGCGACTAATTAATATTTGGTCGCCAAATGTCATTTTTTTGCGCCCAAAATTTTTTTGGTCGACAAAAATGGTCGCAAAATATGTAAATTCTTGTGGTGACAGTGGGTACTACAATGGAACAATTTGCTGTGTAAAACAAGCTATTAAAAACACAATTTCCAAAAGAGAATATGGACTGGACCGTTCATTCAACTACACATATATTTAATACAATGGATCATGTACTCACTCACTGAGGCCAGCCCTAGCTTTAGGTGAAAGACTTAGCCACAGAAGAGGAGGTGACCAAACCAGAAAGAAGGCCAACAATGAGAGCAGTATTATATGTGCTTGGTTCCCCTTGCATTGAATTGTTCCTCGAATCCACATACGTCTCGTTTAGAGCTGGTCCCCCAACTACCGCTCCAACTGCAACATTTGGGTTGGGCTCAGTTGACTCGAGCCACTCCCATCCATCACTGCACCCTGTGGTTGCATCTTCCGGAATTGAGGCTCCCCTGTGGTGTACATATTCTGGGTATTTTTCCCCATACCCCACAAGATAACTCATCTCCATTGGATTATTGCCCAACACATAATCGGCCTAGAAAACAGAATAATGATAAGTTATAACGGTCGTCAATGCATATTTTATTTTTTATTGTTATATATTTGCGCTTCTAAATGAACACATAAAGCAATACCTGTGAAATGGCAAATTTCCGAAGATCCGATGGTCCGAATGAATCTCCATCGCAGGATAGCTTAGCAGTACGAGATGTAAGCATGTAATCACTGTAAAGCATGGCTAAAAATGAAGAAGCCACAGGATGCAGCAAAGAATTCCATTCACTCACCCATATAAGACCGCCTGCATTTAACAGATTATGATGGTGAGCCATGTAGGCTACAGTTTGACTCATTAAGTTAATACTGACTAGAAAATTGAACTAACATGTTTGATAATGTGAAATTTCACACAATCTCAACGTCCATACTCTCAATGTTTGAAATTTCTCTCTAAAGGGTGTGCACAAACGTGCAAACAGAGTTTTGCGACAATGCATTTAATTGGAAACCAACCAGGAAAAAATGGGGTGAGGGGAGAGAGCAAGGTGGAAAGAAGAAAATTGAGCGTGATTAATGGAATTGAGTAGCGTTGGGAAAAGAGCTTACTGTCGGTTCTGCTGGATGTGGCTGTCGGAGACTTTGGCAGGAGACCACACATGACAGCCTCGGCACTTTTCCTGTAATTCTGGAGGTTTTCTGAGTTGGCGACTTCTTTTGAACCAAAAAAACTCACCCGTGACAACAATACCTGCATCAAAGTTGCATAATTGTTTACCCGGTCCAAGAGAAGTAATGGTATGCCAATTCAATATTACAAAACTGGATATTGGATAAGTTTACTTGGGATACAAAATGCTAAATTCATTCTACATTGGTCAAATTCGACAAATAAACTTTTCTTGGACAAACTTGATTCTTGATACATCATATAAATAAGAATTCAAGAAATATACCTGAGTCCCTGCAAGTTTGTTATCCCAACTAAACCAGGTTGGAGTACCCCACTTAGCAAAAGCTTTTCCATTTTTTCCGGTCACATAATCAAAATAGGATTGATCCCCGGTAGCATGATAGAGCCAGCTAGCCGCCCACAAAAGCTCATCTCCATAACCTGTTGAATTGTAAAACTTTTGGACTTCGGGAATGCTGTGACTGTAAGAACCTCTATGTTTGTCGGCAAAAGTGAACAACTGTTGTGCATGCTCAAGAAGCGAGCTTGAATACTTGGCGTCGATTGACTTAAATACTAGGGATGCCGATGCCATTGCTGCTGCAGTTTCAGCAGCAACTTCTGTTCCAGGGGCAGAAGTGTTCACCTGTGTGAGAGGCCTTTTCGCGGTCATGGTCTCAGGCCTATCCCAACATTTATGGTCTGCTGCAGGATCACCCACCTACTCCATATTTAAAAAGTGATTTAAAAAAAACAAATTTAGAGGGCTTACTCTGACCATCAAAGTGGATCAATGTTTGACCACTTGATTACTTTTGCCAACTTTATCAAACAGGCAACACCAAGTACAACCCATTTGCAGTAAACATATTTAGATGTTACAGTTATACTGTTTGAAACGAAGAAACCAAAAAACATATCTAGACATTTTCAAAGAATTCTTCAAGTAGTTCTAAATAAAAGCATAACGAAACTACCACATATCCTCTTAGTATTGCAGTAAATCCGAGACATGCAAATCCAAAGATAAACAAATAAATGTGACCTTGACTACTTCTGAGCATGCCCAAAATACCCTTAAATCACATTCAATTACCATTAGGTATTTTAAAAATTATGCAAACACTTCAGATGGAAAGGAAAAAGGACTAAAGATGGCCATCAAGAAGTGCAGTTTATAGGAATCAAAGATTAAAGAGACCTGAATATAGAGCACATCCTTTGAAGGATGAGCATTGATAAGGTAGTCCGTTATCCATTTAAGCGAGTCTTGAGCAGGTTTCAACTGATTAACTGTCTGCATCTGATCCCCGTATTCAAGGATGGCCCATGACAACACCGTGGCAGTGAAAGCCATTGGAAATCCAAACTTCAAATGATCCCCAGCATCGTACATTCCTTTTGAAAGATCCAACTTTGCTTGGCTACCATCCTTAAGAGCCGAATCTCCTCTCCAAGATATCTTGTTGTTTACCAACTTACCAGCTGCAAGACCAAAATAACATTTGCACCCGCAATCAAATACAATCAAAAGAAGAAGAAGAATACACCATAATAATATCCCAACCAAACACGCCATATTAATATCCAATTTGAACTAACATGGCCACCATCTCTCTCATTTCATGTAAAAAGAAACTATTATCATCTTCTCATTACCTTAAAAGAGTAAGCAGCATGAAAGGTCAACTAGTGTAGCCTCTAAGTACAAATATATGAATATGTCTACAAACACATAAACCGATCAAATAAGAATTACAAAAATAAAACTTCATTCACGTGCATTCTGTGCCCAGTTATGCGATCGGTTTTTGTATTCGTAACAAGAAATGCAAATATATACAAAGAAAAACATTCAACGACACGCAATTAGAGCAAACACCATGTTTCTCTATCATGTTCCATGATGATCATATGCACATCCTTAGTTCTACTAAGTAGTAGCGCATCACAAATTACTAGCCAAACATTGAAAGAGAATTTGAAGCTAAAAAATGAGATATGACTTGTATTCTGGTTAAAAACTTCAAAATTAAAATGGGGTGAGAAAATTACATCTCTGGACATCGAAGAACTGCATTGCGACTCTGAGAGCGTCGCCGTATTTCTTCTGAACAGTGCCAGGAGAGCCAGGAACAGGGCTTAACCCAGGTTCAGAGAGCCCTATCTTATTTGTTAGAGTAATTCCGAGAACGATGGCAACGAGAGCCACGACTACGAACACAATGCACCACCCGCAACATCTTTTCGACCTCGAACGCTGCCCCATTCAATTCAACCCCAAAACAAATTACTACTTGGAAAATACCCCGAAATTAAGCAGAGATTCGGGATTTTACGCAAAAACCAGCACAATAACAGAGAAAATGGCTTGCATTGAGCAATCTGAGGACAAAATGGTGCAGATTTTCAGAGAAAATTCGAGGGTTTTGATACAAATAACCTTTCTTTCTTTTTATACCTTTTCTCTTTTTTTTTTTCTTTTTGTTTGATTGATTGAAACTAAATTTTGGGGAACTTAGGGAGAAGGAAGAGTGGTGAAAGGTAGAAAGAAACGAAAAATATGGAATGAGGAAGGAGATAGATGATCTGGGGCCAATGTGGATTGGCCCTGATCGAATTCGAAGCAGAGGCTTGGTTTGGTTCTCTGTAAATTTTTGTTGAGAGAGAGAGAGAGAGAAACAGAGCAACCACCGACAAGCGGGAACCCGCCATATCCGTTTGGGTGGAAAGACAATAATGCCCTTTTGATTTGATTTTTTTCCTTCTTTTTCCTAATTAATGAGGACCAATGAGAGGAGACTCTTGCGTGGAGACCCCATTTTTTTGGTGATAGGAAAGAAAATAATCTAAAAATAAGGAGTATTTTAAAAAAAAAATTTATTTATTTTTCCTTTTTATTAGTTTTTATAAAATAAATTTTCAAGATAAAATCAAACCGTTAGTTTCGTCCATTGGTGTATTAACTTACTTTTTTGTTTAATTGTAGCCGAGATAAGTTATATATAAAAATCTAATATATTATGTGTAGTGTAATTACTTGATAATAAATGAATGTATGATGATTTTATTTAAAATATATAAACAAAGTTATTTTTTAAGTCTAAGTGATTGGTCGTTCAATCGAATTTATCTCTTGAAATCAAATTTTACCATCATCAAATTTGATGAGTTATTAAAGAAAAAACAAAACAAGAACATGATGTTAAAGACGTTGCTTGTTGAATTTATCCTACTTGTTATTCTCTCATCTCATATGGCCTTTTTTTCCAAATGAAAGCATTTTGACCAGACTAATTAAAATCTACAATAGATATACAAAAACTCTCTTACGGTGAGTTGAATAGTAAAAAGTTGTTCTTCTCATAATTTCTTGGGAAATGTTGAAGGCACAGTGCTTACTTCATGTCTGTTTTGTTTAAAAAATATAATTATATTGATTGTATATATTTTTTGATTGGGCAAATAACAACACAGTAGTATTTAACAAAAATAATTACAAATAAATAATAAATATTAATAATTAAAATATAAATTTTTCCATAAAATTATAATAATTTTTAAAAGTTATCACTGAATGGCAAATTTTCCTTTCACATTATGTATTTTATAAATCAGACTTACTTGATAATTTTTAAATAAATTTTCTTATTTTATTTCACTTCCACATATACAATAAATATCATGTACATAGAGGTAAGACTTTATTGGTCTTGTTTGGTTTGTTTTTCAGAAAAATTTTTGAAAAAAATTCTCTACAAACAAATTTTCAAGAGTAATCAAACCAAACAAATTTTTTCAAAAAAATTCTCAAAATTTTTGTTTGTTTATCTACTTTTCAAAATCACTTCTCTCTCTCATACACATCAAATCAATCACTTTTTTTAAAACTCTCTCCCAAAATAATTTTTCAAAATAATTTATGAAAAAAGACAAACCAAATAAGCTTTCGTACTTTTTATCTCAAAAACTACTCTACAAACACACACCAAACACACCCATTATATTTAAAATTTTTATATACCCACCTTTATCTATGTATTTACTTTTATCTATTATGAATTTATACAGAATTGTGTGATTATAATTGAATTTGCGTAATATAAAGTACAAGTGTAGAATAAATATGAATTATAAAATGATGATTCTAGCATTGCTAAACCATTGTCTTTGCAGTGTGCAGTTGATTTGATTGGGGTGGGGAGAGGGGGCTGGGGCCTGGGGTTTACCTTTGGAGTGTGAGTGAACCAGACAAGACACATGGCTTGGGTCTTGATAGATACGACTCTATTGAAAGTTGCTTCTTGGTTTTCAAAATTTGGACAGAGGGGTAATTTAGGAAATTCATGTTTTTTTTTCATTTTTTGTTTTCACCTTCCACTTATACTTTTTGTGTAAGTGGCACATGGTGTGCAACCTTGAGGGTTGCACACCTAAGAAAAGTCCTTTTTTTTATGAGAAATTCATGGCTTTGAATTCAGAAACTTTATGGAGCCTTTAAATACATACATTCATCATTATTGTTAATTATTATTTACATTCATTACCTGCATACCAAAATCTTTATACCTTAGAGAGAAATCTTTATATCTTAGTATAATTGTCAATGCATATCATTTTGTTACTTCCTTTCTTTTTATTTTATTGATAAAAATGGAGAGACATAATTAAAAATTTAATTTCAAGCATCACTCGTTCTCTCATTTGAATACATCAAGCTATGAAAGTATGATTCATAGTTGCCTTTCCAATACACGTTAAAAAGATAAGAGATTACCGTCAACTAAATTTTACATTAAGACTTGGTTTGGCATCTTTAAAAAAAGTCAAAAAAGTTAAAAAATCACTATTCTATTTAAATCACATCATCCTATTTAAATCACATCACCTCTCTACCACATCACTTCAAATCCAACCCATATTTTATAAAAAATTAAAAAATGTATACATCCCAAACAACCCCTAAATGTAAAAATATTAATGTACTTGCAAAAGTAAAAATTTTAATATTTTAATACAACTAATTTATGACCGTAGTGGTTTGAGAGGCCTCTCCCACTCTACATCTAGCATGTCCATGGGAAAGAAGCTTTATCGAAGAATTTTAACCTACACATTTTGATGTATGTTGGAAAGATAAATATAAAAAAAAATAAAATAACGAGGACTCTTAAGCATTATTTGATATCAGGATTAAAATAAAGAATTATCTTAAAAATAAGTAAAACAATATATTAAATTTAATAAAAAAAATATTTTGAATTCAATAAAATCATCATATCCTAACACGTGCCATAAGAACATATTAATCAATTTTTTAATAACAAATGTCTTAGTGTTTTATTTTATTTTATTATTATGCCAAATATATCGTGTATATATATATATTTTTTTTTCTTATGTGGTACATTTTAAAAACTTACATTTTTTTCAAAAAATACATCAACATGCCTTTTCCATTTTTATATAAAGTTCTATACAAATTCAATTTCAATTATAACAACTAATTTTATATTGACTTTATTTGAGAAATACTTAATTGTCATATGTTTTTTATTATGTATTTATTTTTGGGTTTTTTTTTTTTTTAAGTTCTCTGATATTAAGATTTTATAGCATAAAGGACATCTAATATTTTCATGATGTCTAAGGTCCCTCAATCTGATCTAGACAAATTCCATCTAGAGAAATTCTATCAAGAGAAATTCTGGACCAGAGAAATTCTATCCAACCCAGATAAATTTTTCTGACTTTCCCTTCTTTCAGAGAAATTTTCCTTCTCTGGTCTTCAGAGAAATTTCACACTCCAGAGAAATATTTCTCTGGCCTTCTTGTCTCTCCAAAGAAATTTCCCTTCTCCAAACCCAAAGAAATTTCCCCAAACCGGAGAAATTCCCCCTTTTCAAACCCAGAGAAATTCTCTCTTATAATCTTTTCTGGTTGAACAATCAATAACGATCTATCAAATAAGGAAAAGATTATGAAACCCTTACCTTGGCCAAGAGTGAACTTAAACGGTGTTCCCCTATCACGACTCGAATCGAACTGAGTACCATCAAGTAAAGTCCCAGTGTAATTTTCTCTAGTATGTTTAATTTTATCTGTCATGTGTAATTTTCTCTAGCATGTATAATTTTCTTTGGCATGTTGTTTCTTTGTTTTCTTTGGCTAGTTGTGTGATTTTCTCTATCATGTATAATTTTCTCTACCATGTTGCTTCTTTGATTTTCTCTGTCATGTTGCTTCTTTAATTTTATCTGCCACGTTACTTTTTTGATTTTCTCTGCCATGTTGCTTCTTTAATGTCTCTACTAGGTTGCTTCCTTGATTTTCTCTGCCATGTTGCTTCTTTAATTTTCTCTACCAAGTTGTTTTTCTGATTTTCTCTGCCATGTTGCTTCTTTAATTTTCTCTGTCAAGTTGCTTCTTTGATTTTCTCTGCCATGTTGCTTCTTTAATTTTCTCTACCATGTTTCTTCTTTAATTTTCTCTACCATGTTTCTTCTTTAATTTTCTCTGCTAGGTTGTTTTTTTGATTTTCTCTACCATGCTACTTCTTTTTTTTTCTCTGCCAAGTTGCTTATTTGCTGCTTCTTTAATTTTCTTTGCCAGGTTGCTTCTTTGATTTTCTCTGCCATATTGCTTCTTTGATTTTCTCTGCATATTGCTTCTTTGATTTTCTCTGCCATGTTGCTTCTTTAATTTTCTCTGCTATGTTGCTTCTTTAATTTTCTCTGTCATGTTGCCTATTTGATTTTTTCTGCCATGTTGCTTCTTTAATTTTCTCTGCCATGTCAAGTTGCTTCTTTGATTTTCTCTGCCATGCTGCTTCTTTAATGTTCTCTGTTATGTTGCTTCTTTGATTTTCTTTGGAGGTGCATTTGATCCAAAACAGACATACACAAACACACATCATAGTTACACATGGCAGAGAAACATAATCACAGAGATACACTAGGATGTTTTCAAATTTAACATCTACACCACCCATTAAGCTCATCATTTGCTTTCCTGAACCATGATGTGCAGGTGGTTGACTCATTTATTTGGCCAAACATAGTAAAACAAACAATTAAGTGACCAAGATAAACTTAGAATTGATGGGGAAAAAGATATTTATTATTTTCAAATAAGCATAGTAGCTTAAGTTCAAATTAGAAAAATTCAACTTATGTGTATCATTTCCGATTATGTGTTTGTTAATATGCCTTAATTGCGTCCTTCAAAATAACATCCTTCACAAACCCACCAAAAAGCTACATTTCTAATCAACTCTCTGAAGCTCCACTATGATAACAAACACCTTGTCTCCCTCTCTCTATATCTATATATATATATGTATATATCTTCATGAATTTCTAGGGCTTATTTGACTACTGGTGTTGCCAATGGAAATTGATACTCAAAGCCTTTTGGACTACGATCTCAAATCCAAACCATCATTCACAAACGACTCTGTTTCTGAGAAATGGTATCGTCGTTCACTTCCACCATTGGGTTGTCTTCTCGTCGCAATACGTTTCGATTCCGATATCGGTGAAATCATACATGGATAAGGATGCTTTGAGCTTCTCTTGATGGAGGAAAGAGAGTTGAAGAAGACGACGACGACGATGATGAACTCCAGCGGAATCTAGAGCGGCCATTAAAGGGAGTGAAGTGAGGTTTGGATTTAGAGAGAGAGAGAGAGAGAGTTAAAACAGGAAAGACAGAGAGAGAGAGAGAGAGAGAGAGAGATGTTGTCACAACGCCGAACTTCGATTAACGCTAATCTATGATTAATTATGCCTAACAGTAATTAAAAAGGGATTCTGAATTGATTTACATGAGTGTGTGTTGCATTATCTGTGTTTGTATCTGTTTAACATAGAAAGATCTGTTCATATTTTAGCTTCGGTTTGCAAATTGAGGGCCTTATCGGCATCCAATTCAGAAATTAACTTGATTTATGTATTAATTGAGAATTTTAGAATTTTATGGTAAGTTTAATTGAATCTGATTTGGAACGATTAAATTAGATTAAATTTATGCCATTGGATTAATTTTGTTTACCTATCACTTAGTGAGCCTTTTTGACCCCACTAACTCATTTCCTTACATTCAACCCACACGCTCTTGAGCTCACACACACACAAACATGAAAAAGGGAGAGTAGAGGGAAATTGAGCTCAAACAAAGATTTGGCTAGGAAATTGAAGACAATTTGAGGCCTTGGGTTAGAATTACACTTGAATTCAACCTTAGGTGAGAACTATACTCTTAAACTTTGTATTTATGATAATAAGTATGTGAATTCAAGAGAGTTAGGTGTGCAATTAAGCTAAGATTGAAGAATTAAAGCTCAATACATACATGCATATGTAATTCATGGCATTTAAGGTTGTTTTTCCAAAGGATTCTTGCATGCATGTCATGATCCTAGCTTTGTTTTGGAAATCCTTCATGTTCTATGTCATTTTGTCATAGTTGATCATGTTTTGAGAAGCTTTGGTTCAAAGAATTGCATGCAAGACATGTTCATGTATTATTCTTGGGTTTCAAGTTGAAATTTTGCACAAATGGCAAGCCTTTGAGCTATGGTTTCTTGAATTGATCCTTGGAACATGTTGTTTTATGAGTCTCTATGAGTTTTCTAAAGTTTTGGCCTAGAAAAATTGAGTTTGATGTCTTAGAGGTTGAATTTGAACCTGTGGATCAAATCTGGAAATTCCAGAAATTTGATCCACGCTCGAGCGGGGGACTTCACGCTCGAGCGAGCACTCTGAGTACGTGCACTTCCGCTTGAGGAACGTGAGTCACGCTCGAGCATGAAATGCATGTACCCAGAAGTTCTTGTGTTTTACAGTCCGCTCGAGCAAGGGAAGTCACGCTCGAGCGAGGGTCTGAGTCTCACACTCAAGCGGGGATCGAGCGTGAAAAACATATATCCAGTACTTTTGTCAAGTTGCAGTCCGCTCGAGCGAGTAAATCCACGCTCGAGCGAACCTTCACTTTCTGCATGTCCGCTCGAGCGTAGAAAGTCACGCTCGAACGTGGACCCCATTTTCAGCAAAAATTTGAGAAATTTTTTCAAGTGCATTGTGGCATCCTCTTTCCATCCTAGGCATTCCTAGGCCATATTTAAGACACTATAATGAGGTTAAAGACTAGAAACACACCCAGAACAAATAAAGCAAGTTATGCATAATTTGAGCGTGTGATTCAAGTGTGTATTTGTATGTAGGTTCGTGTAGGTCGCGTGCCTCGAACCATTTGATTAATCTGCTTTGTCTGTCTACACCCAAAGCCAACTGTGAGTAATAACTCTGTAAAGTTATGTTCAATTACAAGTATTTTCTGATTGATATGATGAGATCTGTTTTCTGAAATGCGATTTACGAATTATGAATGAATGTCCATTTTTTTTTTTCTGATATGTATTTATATTTATATTTGTGACACACATAGTTCATGTGGCTCTCGCCTGGGGGTAACAATACTGTGGCCGATCTGCATGTGGCCCTCGCTCAGGGGTAACAATACTCTAGCCTATATTCATATGGCCCTTGCCCGAGGGTAACAATATTGAGGCCTATATTCATGTGGCCCTTGCTTGGGGGTAACAATACCATGGTTACTTGCACAAGATATAGACCTTTGTAGTCGTCGGTACCGACTATACATGTGGGTCATAAAACCGAGTTGATATGATGGCTAATGGGTGTACCACATATGATCCTATGGAAAGTCTGAATATGAATATGAGTGTGTATTCGAATTCAACTCTGATTTACAATTGAAATATGCTTATGACTCTGTTTCCGACATGAATATGTTGTAATATAAACTCTGAAATCTAACTCTGTGCTAGACATTATTCATTAAAACTCTTTACCTAGTTATTATTCACTGGGCTCTAGCTTACTGTATTATTTATATGTATGTACGTGAGCAGGCACGTGACCAGGCCTGAGGTGCTGCCTGGTGAGGTTTGGTGTCAGCCAGCTATCACGCCTCTCGTGGAGGTTCCCTTTTGAGATCTACCCGGGTTTATTGTCTATGGGACTTTTATATTTCTGAAATGTTTATGTCTGGCCTGAACACGTAGTAATCTTGTATATGTGGCTTGGATGATGTAAGACTACTGTATTTTAATGCCTTATATGTATGTATGCAAACATGTACATGAAAAGTTTCAAATATTTTGTCCCATATATGTTTGTACAGCTCTATGGACTATGTAACTTTGTATATTTGTTTCCGCAGTTCCTGTCATATATATTATTCTGTTCAGAGGCCTTCGGTACTCCAAGGATTACTGGCCGGTTATGATGCTAAACCCTTAGGGGGTGGGTTTGGATCGTGACAGATGTTTGATTTGAAAGTGTCAAATTGAGGGACCTTAGACATTATCAAATAATATTGTGGATCTTATACATTACTAAAAGTAAGAGAGGGACCTTAGACTAATTTTCTTATATTTTTGTTGTTGTCAGATTTCTTTATATGGTTAATATTTTAATTTAATTATTATGATATTTGAAAATGAAATTATCTTGATATACAAATAAATAAATAAATAAATAAGATATAATGTGCTTAATTATATGTATCACACGAATAAAATTATTTTTTATATTTTATTTTTTGTCTATCATATTGATGCCTTGATATTAATTTATATTTAGTTTTTTATTAACATGAAATTATTTATTACAAAACATTTATATTTAATTTAAATTTTATATATCCATATACAATATGCATGAATAATTCAAAAAAAAATATTAAAGAAAAAATCAATACTTTACATAATTAATTTATATATTTTCTTCTTAATCCAATAAAAATAAAAAATTAAAATTACTTTTAGTTTTATATTACTAATTCTTTTTCTAATTTAATTATTATTTTTAATATCAAAATGAGATTTTATTTTACTATTTTATAATTTAATAACATCATATAAAATCATTATATGATAATTATATTTTTATAGCATAATAGAACTAGAAATATCAAAATAAACTAATAATTTAACTAAATTTATTATATATAAGTATTCAAATAACATTTTTATAGAACAATAAGACTAAAATTATTAAAATAAATAAATTAAATTAAAATTTTATTTTAAATTAAAATTAATATTATTCTTTTGTAACATATATCATAATATAAAATATTATTATATTAATTAAAATTAAATCTATTGTAATTTTATGTCACACTTTATAAGTGATTTACATATACATGTACCGTCCAATTTTGTATTGATTGATTAAAATAATGAAATTCAATACTTTTTTGTTAAGTTTTTAAAAGAAAAATTGACAAATGTCAAATGATAAATAATGTGGAGTATTATTTTAAAGAATAATGATTCATCGAAAATGATTGTATATATTTAAAGCACCTATTGATGATTATTGAATAATTTTTAAATAAAAATTTTGAATTTATAATATTACTGATAATGTACCTTAATGAGCTCTGTTAGAAGATATATGCAAAAATAATTTAGCTACAATAAAAATTTTGCGGCTATTATGACATATCATATAATTAATCAGAACCCCTTTGAGAACTAAAATTATTAAAGTTATAGAGGTTTTGTACCTAATTCCCTTTAAAGACACTGTTTATTATTTGAATTTGTAATTTTTTAAATCTTACTTTTGATTCAATCAATCTTAAGCACTTTTTTCATATAATAAAATATTTAAATATTGTCATACAAAAATATTATAATAAATCATAATTAAACACCACTTGAAGCATAATTAAAGATCCAATACACAATTTTAGATATAACAAAAAATATAAGAAATTAGTAAAGACTTTTTCAATTAATAACCAAAATAATACACCATAAGTTATAACCAAGTCATAATTTGAATATAATAGAATTTTTCGTAGTTTTTATTTTTTTTTAGAAAAAAAATATTTTAATACAAGTGGAATTCATTATTTTTGGTAAATCTGATTAACATAAATGAGGATTTGGTTTCAAGTTGAGAATATACTCTCATTTTTTAGAAAGAAATTATTTTTGTGAGCCTATTTTACATAGGATTACATACAGTGACAAAATTTTTCATCAGTCATTAACAAATCTGTTTGCATTATTTTAATTTTCAATTATTAAAATTTTTTACACATAAAATATTAAGACTAAAAATTAATTTTCTATTTTAAAAATAAATTTATGTGTATTGCACGGGGTCACATACGCGTTTGTTAATAATAATAATAATAAAGGGGACTTACGTATAAATTCTAATAGGTGAAGTTATTGTCCAATAAGTCCCGTGAGAATTAGTAACGTTTTTCATCAAATATTATTAAAAAAAGTCACTGATTATTAATTTTCAGTGATAGTTTAAAAATTTTATCACAAAAAATGTTACAAATTATAAGTTTTAGCGACAGTTTAAAAAAATCGTCAAAAAAAAGTCATTAATTTTCAACTTTCAACGATGATTTGAAAAATTTATCACAGGAGAACGTCACTAATTGTAAATTTTAAAAGAAAATTTTAAAAATCGTAACAAATAAAAAGTCAATAATTGTCAATTTTTAGCAATATATTTAAAAAATTATCACAAAAAATTACTTTTAATGATGATTTACTAAGAATTATTTTTATTAAGATTTGATGAGAATTAAGTTCAACAAGATTCTATAAATAGTATACCTTAATAATAAAAGACCTTAAAAAAATGATCACCTAGAGTCGAGTATATGAAGAATGAGTGTCCTCTCAACGACGAACTATTCTAACCAACAAAATTCTGACACGATCCCAGTCATAAATGAGATTGGGCCCTTCTGAATTTCTTCACTACACTGCCTTTTCAGTCTCTCTCTTTCTCTCTCTAGACTCCTCTTTAATTACAAACCATAGCATAACCCTAAATTAAAACCCAAATAAATGAATTCTGTTCTATTTGGACGCAAATTAGGGCTGGATCGCTCCGTCGCCGCCTCTTCTCTCCTCGATTCTCCGATTTCCCGGCGACTCTCCGGTAGCGATTCCGATCAGGTACCATATATATATGTATATACATACATGTATGTATCTGTATAATCGATTGATATCGCAATTTTGGCTCTCGGTTTGTGAGTTTTATATATATCGATATACTCGTGCATGGTTTTGTATACATGTATAGATTCATGTGTTTGTTCAATCAATCTGTTTCAGTGAGGTGTTTATAGTAATCGTCAATAGTTAAGCGTTTTTCGTTTTTAGGGTTTATAGTAGAAGAAAATCTCTGAATCGTGCATTTTTTGATCTTATTACATCATTATCAGCATTTTGTTATCATACATTGTTCAGTGATCTTTTTACAGTGAATGTTGTTATTAGAAGTAATCGCAATTTGTATTAGTTGATTAGTTTTGGCAATTTCTTGACAGGGTGATGATATTTCATAGATCCTTGAAGGTGCATTTGATTTCTTTTGTATGTTGTAGGTCTGTTTGAGAATCATATGTTGCAAAAATGAGAGAAATTTATATAAAACTAACCAATGAAAAGAGCGGGTTTGAGATGCGGAGTATTAAGTTTTTTTCAACCATAGACCACAGAATAATACAGAAGAACATCTTTTGAGTATAAGATCCAAACAAGGCATATATAGTCAGTGATACTCGACTGCTTTTGCATGTTTTAGGAATTTTAATGATATCTCCCCTGGTAGAAAAGGGTTGTGGACAGTGAGTTAATTGGACGTGTTCAATACTTATATGAGATTTGAATATTTGACATTCCAGCTAATGCCAACTACAACTCCTGAAAATTATTTGCTTAGAGGTGAATAATTTTCCTGTACTTGTTGCTCTGGAGTTGGTAATAGAGCTGCCCCTGATTGTCTTTGTTTGCGTGAAACACGTGTTCTTTACAATGACCATCCTTTGTTGGTGGTTCTGCCTGGTGCAGCTGCCTTTGTTGATATGGATACATTTGAAATTCTTAGCTTAGTGATCTTGCCCTCTTTCTCATTTTCAGATTTTATTTTTGTTTTTTTGTTTTTTTTTTTAAATTGGTGGTGTTTGGTTTGGTTTGGTTTGGTTTGGTTTGGTTTGTAGATGGATGGTGAAGCTAGTGAGCGCCAACCTAAGCAAGAACGCTTAAGGACTAGATGGACAGCATCCCTTGATAAGATATTTGCAGATCTGGTTGTTGAGCAGATTCAACTGGGGAATAGACCAAACAATGTCTTTGACAAGAAAACATGGAACCATGTGCGTGATGAATTCAATAAACAAACTGATCTTAACTTTAATAACAACCAATTGAGGAAGCATCTGGATGTTTTGCGGACACGTTACCATAATGTGAAGTCTTCTTTTGATCAAAATGATTTTGTTATAGATGATTCTTGTTGCATTGGGTTTGATCTGTGGGAAGACATTGGGGTATATTTCTTTCCTCCTTTAAGTTCGTTCTTTGTTAAATCGGATTCACGTGATTTTCTAACAAATTTGTGTTGGTAGGCTCAAACTAAGCCTGAGACAACGAAGGTCAAGGAGTGTCCCATCTATGAGCAGCTATGCACAATATTTGCAGACTCAGGAGCTGATGGAAAGTATGCCCAATCAAGTCACTTCGAAGAGTTGGACAAGTCTACTGGGACAGATCCTGCAAAGTTAAATTCATATCTAGAAAGTGGAACCCCACGTGCTGAAACTCCGTCATCCTCAAAAGTTGCGCAGGGAAATGTTTTTTCAGCACAAAACCCAAGCAAGAATGTAGCAGAGAGAAAGAGAAAACGTGGATCAGAGATGGGCTCTGTTTCAGGACAAACCAAGAGGGACCACGAAATAAATGAGGCCATGGCAGAGGCCATGTTAGAGATGCTTGCCGCTTCACAGTTGAGGGAAGTTGCAATGCCTAAGCAGGAAGATAGATTTGCAATAACTAATTGCATAAAAGCCTTGGACGAGATTGAAGAGATGGAAGGGATTGACAGCCATCTCTACTTTACTGCTTTGGACCTTTTTGAAGATCCCAATGTAAGAGAGACTTTTGTTTCTCTTAAAAGCAATCAGGTTAGGTTGACTTGGTTGAAGGGGAAATGTGGTAATGGCACCTCTAATTTAAGCTAATGAGTTTTTGAGCTACTTAATAGTGTAAAGATCATCTTCTAGTACAGTACTAAGTTTTGTTACAAATGAATGGTAATTTATAAGATGTTTTGGCAATGGCACCTTGTGGGAAGTTCTCATACTGTGTTGACAGTTGCAGGACCTGGTGTATGTTATTGTGGTTGGTTGCTATCTAGAGGACAAAGTTCATAGTGGCCAAATGCTATTATGTGAGCTTGTGCACAATTATACAAATTTTGGAACTAAGCCAGCTGAACCACGCTCGAACAAGTGAGTTTGAGATCCACTGTTTTTCATGATATGAAGTGCATTCTGATGTTTCTGAAAGGACAGACAACAAACAATGGTAGTGTCCACCAGAAGATCCTTTTTTAACTTGGACAGGGACTGACCTCTTCTCTTCTCTTCTTCTCTCGTCTCGTCTCGTCTCTTCTCTTTTTTGTATCTTGATGTGTACATAGTTTTATTGGAGATATATATCAGTTAAAAGCAGTGGACATCTTCATTACATGTGTCTTAAATTTCTTAGATAACAATAGTAGAACATACATTATATGATGTCATTTGGTAACATTCACAGTCTATAATTTTGTTATTTACAAAAAAAATTATATTAAACATTTTATGTAAATTTGTAGTAAAAATAAAAATAAAAAACATTTATTTCACTTGTTTTAAAAAATTTGTTTTGATAGTAAGTAGTTGTTGGCATAGTGAGTGTTAGGGAAGTTGCTATTTTAGTAAGTTATTTTAGTTTTTGATTATTTTAGTAGATTAAAATTTGTGTGTTTGGGAAGATAGTGAATTTTTTGTAGTTAGATGTAATGTCTGTAAGAGAAAATATAAAATGATTATGAATTTGATATGATATTTTGTCTTATTGACTATTTTAACTTATTTTGTTTTTTTGTGAATTTTAGCCTAAAAAGTCAAAAAAAAAAAACCTTTACCAAACACTCAATATGGTGGCTGAAAGTGAGCGTCGGCATGTTTACGAAGGTGATTACCAATTGCAAGAAGTGGGGGTTGTTTTGTTGGTGACAGTTACTGGAGGTGGGGTTGCTAGTGGCAGTGGTGAGCAGCAGGTGATGGGCACAGAGGGTGGGAGATTACAAAGTTTTTATTTTTAATAGAAAATTTAGTAAATTTTATAAATTGTAGTGGCTAGAGAAGGTGGGAGGTAACAAACGTTTTATTTTATTTTATAGAAAATTTAGTAAATTTTATAAATTGTTTACAACATCTGAAAACAAAGCTTTTGTTTACCCTTATTAAATTTTTTGTAAACAGAATTTACCCTCAACCAATCATACCTTGCTATCCACAAAAAATAAAATAAAATTTCTGACCTTTATGAAAACAAAAAGAAACAAAAACCTCGTCTAACATAGACAAGTAAATCAAAATCTTACACTTTGGTGAATTTTAATGAGACTTATCTCAAAAAAATAGACACGAGACAACAATGTTAAGAAGTTTAGGCTGAACTAAAAATACGTCAAAGATATTAAACGGAAGTAATTTGAGTTAAAATAATTTAGGGCTTTTTTTTTTTTTTTTTTTTTTGGACCTTTACTCAGAAAACAATGGAACAATAAATTTATGAAGTTGCTAATTCCTGTTAGACAAAAATGAAAAATAATTTCCCCTTTACTACTTGCCTTCCCCATGTGTATAAAAACCCAGCATTTCATCTTCCACAGGATGAGTTTCACCTACTATGACAAGCCAATGTAGAGGTTCCCCCAAAGTCGACTGTGAGCAGTTTCTTCATTGATCCTACAACCACCATCTGATCTTCACTTCATAGTCAGGCAAAACCAACACATTTTATGTTCGTTGGGGAAGGGACTTGACTTTTTGGTTATTTTGATCTGGGGCTAAAAAGTCTCATTTGACAAGGATCTTTTGACTTTTTTGATTTTTTGTGAGAGAAAAAATGTAATGAATATATTGTGAGAGAAAAAATGTAATGAATATAAGTTGAATGTGATGTTTTGTCTTATTGAGCTAAAAATTTTTTTTTTTTTGTGTGACTATTTTAGTCAAAAACAAAAAACCCAACCTCAACTTTCCAAACAGAGGCTTCGTGTCTGCATTGTATGCTGCAAAATTGCAAATATGACATAGTGCCTGTTTGGCACAGCTTATAAGCAGCTTATAACAACTTTTAGCTTATATTAAGCTATTTTAAAGTGTTTAGCACAGTTTATCAAAACAACTTATAGCTTATGTTAAGCTATTTTCAGCTTATTTTTCAAAGCAGCTCCTAGGATGCTTAGAAAAATCAACTTAAGCGGGCAGCTGGTAAAGGGGATTAAAATTACTTAAATGCCCTCGTCAATACCCAACTATTACCAAAAACCCATTTATATAAATCTCATTTTGTAAAACACTGTTCATTGTTCATTTCCTTTGCACTTGACTTGGGAAAACACTCAAAAACTAAATATAGTAAAATTTAAAGAACCAAAATTAAAAGGCAAAGGACCAACAAAACACTAGAAATGTGACAATAGTGAATCTCAACAAAATTGATACAATCTAAAGACTTGCTTCCTCATAGGATCTTCACAAAAAAAGAAAAAAAAATGAAAAAGAAAAAGAAAAAGAAAAAAAAGAAAAAAGCTAAAAATGTAGTGTATCCACAAAGTTGAGAAATGCAATTGCCTTTTTCAATTATTTTAGGTTTTCCTTTCTTTTCTTTTCTTTAGAAAAACATCAGTACATTGCAACACCTAATCCTATACCTAATTCATCGTGCTAACTCAGGTTGACCTCTAGAGACCCTAAACTCTGCACAAGGATGGCAGATGTTGTGCGCTCCTTAGAGAAAGTGTCAAAAGAATAAAAGTAAAAAAAAAGAAAGGATTTACCAGATTCTCCACGCATTTGTTCAACCTCTAGGAGCTGCTCAATTGCGGTCTTTATTGTCATATACCTTGGTGGCACATACTGCTTTCTTCCTCTGGAGATATTAAAAGGGCAGTCCAGTTCAAAAAATTAATCTTAGAATACAAGCCATACAATAACGCACAACAAAGGCAGAAAATTAATCCGAGTTCTGACCTGCTCAAGGATTCCAATGAGGGTTCCTTTAAGATATTTGCAGCGCGTCATATATAGGCACTAAAAATCAAGGAAAATTAGGGAATTCTCAAAAAGCCACGAAATCTTGCTCACCATCTTTTGACAAGTTGTGTCCTTCAACAATAAGATGTGGGTTTTAAAATTTCATGGCCATAAAAAAATAAAAATGAGAAATCTAATTGTCCAAAACATTTCAGTTAATGGGTTCTCATATGCCTTATTGAGCATGTTATCCCGTATTATTATTTATTTTTTTAATCTAAGTTTTTTTTTTATCTATATATCAAGTTCATTAAGCATTCAGAAAATTTAATACAAAGATGGAAAAGCACAAGGAGGGAATGGTGAACATTCATCAACCATTGATAGCATCTAAAATAAAATGGATTTGGTGCTAGAAAATAATGTAAGAAGATTAGAGAAAGACACATTGACAAGTCTAGTTGCAGTAGCAAGAACCTTCACTAACATGATAATTAACATTTAGCATAATATTTTTGAAGGTAGGAGGGGAAGCAATGCAACGATAACATGTAACATAACATCAACATATTGTCACGTCCAGCCAAAAGTCTTAGAAAATGACTATAAAATTTAAGGCTAAATAGAATAATCTAGAATTCTCTAGAACAATCAAGAGATTGGTAGAACCTTATACATAATTCTAGAAGCTTGTACATCATTCTTGTATATTTTAGAATAGGATATTTGAGAAGATGAAGGAATGATCTAGAATCCTCTCTGTCCTTGTATCTCTAGAATGTTCCTTGCCTCATTTGTCCAAACTATCCAAGTGAATACAAAGCAAATTTGCTCAAAAAAAAAAAAAAAAAGAATACAAAGCAAGTGTTCTCCAAGAGTTTCTCTCTCTAGAATTGTTTCTCTCTCTAGAAATCCTCAAGTGTGTGTGAATCTCTTTTAGTGTTCTTCCAAGAACGCTTACTTAGGTGCAAATCAGGAGGGTGTCAAGCATCTAAGGCTACACAGTTGGTTTGGAAAAACCAAGATTGTGACAATATGTTGTTAGAGGTTATAAGAAAAAAGAAGATAAAATTTTCCATAATTGAAAGATTAAAGTTGACATTGCATAAAACACCATGCCGATCCAAAATTTTTTTTGCATAAACACCGTAACTAAAAAAGACATTATTTTTACCTAACAAGCATAGAGTGTGTAATGCAAGCATGCGATTTCATTGAATCTTCTCATAAAAATTGTTAGGCCCATGATTCTGTAAAGAATGGTATGGAAACTGTCTCCCCATAACGGTAGAGTTGTAGACCACAAACTCTAACTCCATTCATCGCCGATGCATTGTGTACCACCTTGACATCCACCCCCAATTTCTTTGCTCGAACAACAATATCAGTGTGTGTTGTAGCTATGTTTAACATTAGACTAAGAGATACAAGAGAGATGGCAATTAGTAAAGTCAATCAAATTTCAAATTATCTAACAGCATTTTCTTTGGTCCTTCCATTATTATTTTTCTCCCACAAGTAAATGCAAAGAAAAATATCAAACACAATTAATCCTTGGGAAGGTAGGATTGAAAATGATGTCAAACCCACAACTTCTCTCCACCCCTCCTTCTATGTCTCTCAATGCCTCACAATCTCATACATTCATGGTAAGAAACTTGACGTTATTCCAAAGGCAAAAGCTTTAGGTTCTCTACAAGTGCCCAATAGATAACAATCATCACCAAACTTGACTTCTGTTATTCATAACATATTTTACACAAAACATTTGTGGGTTACAGGTGTAGCCTAATTTCCTAAACATGGTGTGTGATCTGTAAGTTTCTGAATAAACTTGTATATTCAACTATTGCTCAATACAAAGATTACAACCGATATGTATAGTAAACCTAAGCCTAAGCTGAAATAGGAAATAATAACCCTATACAATCAATCTATATATGCACACAATCAATCTAAAATATATTTCCATAATTAACATATATTCTTACACCCTCGCTCAAACTCAAGGTGGTTTAGCAGAAAACACTGAGAGTTTGTCAAGAAGAAACTGAAAACGAACAGTGGTGTGAGTTTTCGTAAAGAAATCACCAATTTGTAATGCCGAAGAAACGAAAGGAAGCGAGATGGAGCCAGACTACAGATGTTGACGGACAAAATGACAATCAATCTCAATGTATTTCATCCGCTCATGAAAGACAGTGTTATGGGCAATATGAATAGCACTGCAGTTGTCACAGTAAATGGAGGTCGGAGAAGACTGAGGGACACCCAGATCAGTCAAGAGACAACAAAGCCAAACAATTTCAGCGGTAGCATGAGCCATAGTACGGTACTCAGCCTCGGCAGTGGAACGCGCAACAGTAGTCTGTTTCTTACTCTTCCAAGAAATCAAGGAATCACCAAGAAACATGCAGAAGCCAGAAGTGGACTTGCGATCAGTGACATCACCAGCTCAATCAAAACCAGCATAAGCCACCAAGTCCAAAGAGGAAGTAGAAGACAACAGTAAACCTTGAAATATAGTACCCCGAAGATAGCCAAGAATCCGAACCAAAGTAGCCCAATGTGGTGAACGAGGAGCAGAAATGAATTGACTAACCATATGAACAGCATAGGCAAAATCAGGGCGAGTAACCATCAGATAGACTAAGCAACCCACGAGCTCTCGATATAATGTAAGATCATCTTAAAGAATACCATCAGTAGTGGTGAGCTTCACATTAAGCTCAATAGGGGTATTAGAAAACTTTGTGTCAGTAAGACTGGCACGCTGAATAACCTCATTGGCATACTTGGCTTGAGATAGAAAGTAGCCCTTGGGAGATGAAACGACCTCAATACCAAGAAAATACCGCAAGAGGCCCAGATCCTTCATTTCAAAGGTGCGAAAAAGATACTGCTTGACCTTAGAGATGGTAGAAGAGTCAGAGTCAGTGATGATCATATCATCCACATATAGTAATAAGGTAACGAATGTGGAAAAGAAATAAAGCAGAGTCCTGAGTATAAGGAGGAAACCTAAGCGCAGTAATAGCAGTTTGAAAGCGATCATACCAAGCACGAGGAGACTGCTTTAGGCCATATAAAGCACGCCGAAGGCGACAAACCTATCCAGAGGAATGGTGAAGGCCAGGGGGAGGATGCATGTAAACCTCCTCTGTGAGATGGCCATTAAGAAAATCATTTTTAACATCCGTCTGATAAAGATGCCAAAAACGAACAGCAGCGATAGAGATCAAAGTACAAACAGTAAACATCTTGGCAAAAGGAGCAAAGGTCTCCTCATAATCAATACCATACTGTAGACACCCCATTTTTGACCGACCTTAAGACTCAGACGTCACTGATTGAGCGCTCAGTGATGTTGCATACTGTGCTCGTTCAGAAGTCTCAGAGTCGCGGCCGCGCGCCCTGCCTCCGGACTCCCGAACCCTCGTCTCTACCTTGTCTCGGTTTGCGAACCAGGCTCGGTTTTCTCTGTTTTCTTTCCTGAGGGAAGGGAGTGGTCCCGTAGACTATCTCCCGGTGGCCGTGAGCTACTTTTCGTGGCCGTAGGCCATTTTGCCCATTTCGGAGCCCGGTTCCCGATTTTCGGAACCGTCAGGCCGTGTGCCTCGGCTCGGGACCGCCCAACCATCTCCGATTTCTCCGGTTTTCGTAGAGGACCTCTGTTTTATCATTTCAGGGAGCACTGGGGCCCCTGATGCCCACTTCGTGGCCGTATGCCACTTCTGGTGCCTGTAGCCGGTTTTCGGGACCCCAAACTGCGCGGTTTTGGTCCCGAGCATTCATTTCGCATCCGTTTTCTCCGGTTTTTGGCAGGTACCTCTGTTTTGTCATTCCGAGGGACACTGGGGTCGCAGATACTCACTTCGCTGCTGAACACCACTTCCGGCACCTGCAGCTCATTTTCGGGATCCCGAATTGCTCGGTTTTGGCCCTGAGCGTTCATTTCTCATTAGTTTTTGTTCAAACTTGGCAGGTACCTCTGTTTCAACATCAGGAAGATCACTGGGGGGTGAGAAGCCAGCAATTATCCCAGATAACCAGTTTCGCTCCTCCGGAGCCCGTTTTGCTCACTTCCGGGCCAGTGTTGAACACCCTAGGGGTATTTTCTTCCAACCAAAGCTACATATCTGTGATGAGGGCATCTAGGAGGACCCTAAGGGTTGGTGGTCGGCCAGAAATTCAGGGTTTCATTTTTGGGCCTCTCCTTCAAGCTCTATGTTGTGGCTCCTGCTTCAGTGTTGCCAATTTCCGACCTTGGAACCTTGTTCTACACATCTTGGAGGACACTTTGGCATAGTGGTCGGCCAGAAATTGTTGACTTCATTTTTGGGCCTCTCCTTCAAGCTCTATGTTGTGGCTCCTGCTTCAGAGTTGCCAGATTTCAACCATGGGGTCTTGTTCTACACATCTTGGAGGACACTTTGGTATGGTGGTCGGCCAGAAATTATTTTGTTCATTTTTTGGGGGTGGCCGGCCGGCCATGGTGAGTGGCTGGCCGACCAGGTGGGGTGGCCGGCCGGCCACCTCCCACAAATTTACCTGGCCGGCCAGCTTCCTGCTTTCCAGCCTGTCCCAGCTGTCCGGATATTTTCCAGCATATCCCGGGGCATCCGGGGGATATTTCGGGAGGGAAAGATTGGGTGCTTTCCCTCCCCTTTTACACCCCATTTCTTGTCTATTTGAAGGTCCCCCCCTCTCCTTCTTCAAGGTTGGAAAAAATTGTCTCAAGTGATCATCTTCAAATTCCTCCATTTTCATAGCTCAAAACCTCAAAAAAGCTTCTAAGTCTCTAGGTCTTCTCTTCATCAACACCTAGCCTCACCATCCCTACTACCACTCCAGCAGCTAGGAAGTGAATTTCAGAGGTTGAGAAGCTACAAATCAAAGCCAAGAATCAAAGAAAGACAAGTCTTCAAGGGTAAGTCATCAAAACCAACTTTTAGGGCTTTTTCTTGGTTCATTTTTATACTCTAATTGGTTGAGAATTGGGGCTCCGACCCCTACTGCTTTTGTGCTTGTTTTGAGCCCCTCTACAACTTTGTAGAAGGGCTCAACTTCATTTGATGCTTCTGTGATATACTTGTTTCAATACCTAGCTTTTATGCCATTATCTTGCATGCTAGTTTAGGCCTATTTCCTTTTGTTTTTAGGGGTCCGACCCATACTGATTTTGTGCTCATTTTGAGCCCCTCTACAACATTGTAGAAGGGCTCAACCTCATTTGGCCATTGTATATACCCCCTCCTTCAAATTTCATCAAGTGTGCCATTTTTGCATGCAATTTTTGACCTATTTGTGTTTGTTTTTGGGACTTCGACCCCTACTGGTTTTAGTCTCTTTTTGACCCCCTTTACATATTTCATGAAGGAAGTTTGGTCATTTGATGTATAGATAGCATGTCTCATGATCTAGCATGTTTGGAGCCTACTTTGCATGGATTTTATAGCATGTTTGTATTCTGATTTTGAGGATGTCATCTTCTGAAATTGTGCTTATTTTTATCTCATCTTCAATGTTGTAGAAGAAAGTTTGTCCATTTGGGGTTTGCATATGTCACTTGTCTCAATACTCCTCTTTTGGCCACTAACTTTGCATGCTATTGTTGATCTATCTATGCTTGCATCTTGGCCAAGTTTGTTACTGAAATATGCCATATTTGGGACTGCCTTGCTACTGTTCTTGCTTCCATGATCATATTTTGCATATATAGCATGGCTATAGGCCATTTCGGGGCTTAATTTCACATTTTCGGGATGAATGCATGTTTCGAGTGTCATTTCGAATTGTTTCGGGGCTGTTTTCCCCTTTATTTAAGTGCTGAAATTCCATTGCCATGCTTGCATATCATTTCCCATGCCATTTGTATCATTTTTACATTGCCTCGGTTTGCGTGCCAATGGGCACGCACTTCGAGGCACCTCATTTTTATCATTCCGGCAGCCTATGTGAGCGTGGCTGAGGCTATCTCATGTTGGCGTAAGCCCAATTTGCATTTTCATGTTTCTACATCATTGCCTCGATTTGCGTGTCCGCGGACACGCGTTTCGAGGCAGCTTTGTTTTTATCCGACGGCCTCCTATGTGAGTGAGCTGAGGCTCTCCCATGTTGGTGTAAGCCCATCGTTGCATTCTGTATGCCATTTCGTCTCATTTTATCATTGCCTCGGTTTGCATGCCTGTGGGCGCGCATTTCGAGGCACTTCGATTTTATCCGATTTTTGCATCGCATATCATCGCCTCGGTTTGCGTGCCTGTGGGCGCGCATTTCGAGGCACTTCGGTTTTATCCGATTTTTGCATCGCATATCATCGCCTCGGTTTGCGTGCTTGTGGGCGCGCATTTCGAGGCACTTCGGTTTTATCCGATTTTCCATCGCATATCATCGCCTCGGTTTGCATGCCTGTGGGCGTGCATTTCGAGGCACTTCGGTTTTATCCGATTTTCCTTCATATCATCGCCTCGGTTTGCGTGCCCGTGTGCACGCATTTCGAGACATTCTGCTTTATCCGGTTTGCATTGCGCATGCCTCCGCCTCGGTTTGCGTGCCCGCGTGCACGCATTTCGAGGCACTCTGTTTTATCCGATTTGCATTTCATCATTGCCTCGATTTGCGTGCCAGTGGGCACGCATTTCGAGGCACCTCATTCTTATCATTCCGGCATCCCGTGTGAGTGTGGCTGAGGCCCTCTCATATTGGTGTAAGCCCATCATTGCATTTCGTGCCTTTATGTCATCGCCTCGGTTTGCGTGCCAGTGGGCACGCATTTCGAGGCATCTCATTTTCATAGCATTGCGCATGCTAGGATTGTATGTTAGTTGCATTTCATGCATATCATGCATATTGCACGGGAAACGAGGCGCATTCTGTACTCCGAGTACCGGAACGTGCCTCAATTCCCAAGTCACCGACACTCCGGATTACCCATGATGGAGTTAGGTTTTTGCTGTAGCATCCATCTGCATTCATCCGATATTGAGTTGTGCAATCCGATTCCTCGGCCATCATGCATCGGTATGCGTGATTGGTGGCACGAGGATCGAGGCATGCATATATTTGTGAAATACATTGCTATGCCCTTTTCCTGCTCTCTGTTGTAGCAAAATCCAGAGTTGGCAACTTTTCGGAATCCGGCGCGCATTTCGAGAAACAGTGCAAACAGAGGCTAATCGGGGCATCCCAGTGGATTTCCGCGCCAGGCAGCCCAACATGCATCATACATCAGAAGCAAGGCAGTCCCTGGCTTGCATGCCAGTTTTACTTTTCTGTAATTAATTTGTTAATTAATTAGAAATTTGTATATTATTCGGACTGTATTATTCTTTCATTCGGACTGTATATTTATTCGGACCCTCTGCGCGAGGGCAATAATGTAATAAGTGTGGGTGAGTGTGATGTATGTCTTCCAACCCCCATTTCTTTCTCCCTTTTATTTATCTGCTTACGGTGGTTAGATATAGGGCATATTTCAATTAGCATACAGTATGACAGCATGTTTGCATTCATTCATCTGTATTGCATGCACCGGGCTCGGCGCATCATACAAACTGCATCTGTATTTCAATTCCAAAATTGAATACGTGTTAGTTGTAGCATTTCGTATGCCATATTTAGAATAGCCGAGCCTGCTATAGTTGCATTTTGCATGTGTTGCATTAGGCAATTCTGTATACTTAGGAACCATGCATGATTTCTAATCAGTTTTCTGTTTTGGCTTGGAGTACTCGGTGAGTTTTTATGCTTTAGCATCCTTGCATGCGTGTGAGTGACTGCCATGATAGCATGCTTACCATGAGGCTACGTGCTTATGTGATATAACTGCCTTGAATGCCTGTGGGTGGAGGTTGAGTTATCTGAAGTGGAACAAATCATTGACTGTTTGTTTTAAGCCCACTAGCTAGTGGCAAAATCATTGTTTTCTAAGCCCACCTGAGAGTGGCAAATCCGCATTTTAGCCTACCTGCGGGTAGCACCTTCACACCATTTTCAAACAAACAAACATGAAATGTTTCGTTCCAATTCAGACGGCCCAGTCTATACTTGTTTGCTGCGAGCATCACATAGTAACCTAGGCTAATAACCGGAATAAGAACTCACAATGTCTTCAAAAACAGATATCATGGTTAGTAGAGGCCGGTCTTTGACCGGGCGAGCGGGGGTGCTCACGATGTGACCTTCCCCAATCGTACCCAAGTTCCCGAGCCAACTTTGGTGATGACGGACACGTGGCCTTTTGGCACCGAGTCAGGGTTTCCTAAATTTCCCATTTTAAAATATTTAGGTGGCGACTCTATTATCTGGTAAAGCAGTCCATGTTTGGCACTTCTTTCAAAAATCAGTTTTCTCAAACGATTTGCCGGATTTGGACTCTTTGGTTCAGATTTAGAACCACAACAAAAATCGAGTCCGAACTGTAGCGAGGTCCCCCGCGGGCGTTGTTACACATACTCCTATGAGAAATCTTTGGGAACCAGACAAGCTTTGTAGCACTCAAGAGAACCATCAGAATGAGTTTTGACTTTGTAGACCCATTTGCAACCAACCAGATTCTTACCAGCAGGCAAAGAAACCAACTCCTAAGTACTAGTTTTCTGTAAAGCAGATAACTTATCCTCCATAGCTTGAATCCAATGGGGATCCTAACAGGCCTTCTTGTAAGGCTGAGGTTTTGAAAAAGAATGAATAGCAGACAAAAAAGTATGATAGGAAGCAGAAAAACATGTATTAGACCAACCCAATCTATTTGGATGATGACATGCTCGAGTAGGATATCAGTGTGCGATAGGGTCAGAAACTGGAGGATCAGTAGCAGGGGTAGAGACAACTGGTAAAGGAGGAGCCTTGCGACGAGAATAAACTAACAATGGAGGAAGAGAAGCAGCCAGAGGTGAAGTAGGAGGAGAAGATGGAACAAGCTCAGGAGGAACTGTGGAGATGTACTCATCAAATGGGACCTCAGAAAGAAACGATCAATATGAACTAAATCCTTTTTGGAAACTGGGGCGGTGAAATAAGGAAACTGAAAGTAAGGTAGACATTCGAGAAAAGAAACATGATAGGAAACAAGGTCGTAACACCAATAACCTTTCTGAGTAGGACTATAACCCAAAAAGACACAGAGGGCAGACCAGACACTAAGTTTGGTCCTATCTTTGCAAGGAAAAAGGACAAAACAGGCAGACCCAAACATACGAAGGAGGAAGTAGTTAGGAATTTGGGAGAACAAAGCCTTATAAGGAGACCGACCAAAAAGAAGAGGAGTAGGCATGCGGTTGAGAAGAAAAGTAACAGTAAGAACTGCTTCCCTCCTATAATGGAGCCGGAATTGAGGCAAAAAGAAAAAGAGACCTAGCTGTCTCAAAGAGATGACGGTGTTTACGCTCGACTTGACCATTTTGGGCAAGTGTATCTGTGCAGGAAGTTTTGTGAATGGTACCCAAATTGGCCAAATACTCACAAAACTCATTTTTAAAATATTCCCCACCCAAGGCAGACCGTAACACTTTAATTGTAGACCCAAACTGAGTAACAATCATATACTAAAAGGTATGGTATATTTGATAGAAATCGTACTTATGAGCCATAAGATAAACCCAAGTATAACGAGTACAGTTATCAACAAATGACACACAGTATGTAGAACCCCGTTTGGTAAAAACAGGAGAAGGGCCCTAAACATCAGTATGAACTAAAGAAAATAGTGTATTAGATATCGAAGTACTTTTACGAAAATGTAAGGCTGTCATTTTGGCAAGTTTACACCATTGACATTCAGTAAATTCATTAGGAGAAACTTTACCCAATATACCAGACTGAGCTAAAGATCATAAAAGATCAGCTGACAAATGCCCTAATCTAGAATGCCACAAATAAAAAGGACTAGACAGAGAATCTAACTGAAAGAAGAAAAGGTAGTCAGAGAGGTTATCATAGGCAGATGCAAGCTCTCTACCACATAGAGGTCTCCAACTCTATGACCGGTCCCAATCTGCTGCTTAGACATCCGATTCTGCACAGAACACTAAGAAAAAGAGAAGATAATATCAAAACCAGAGGCATCAAGCTTATTGATAAATAATAAACTGACAAATAATTGAGGAACATAAATGACAGATGGAATAGAGACAACAGACCTAGTAGACGGTAGGACAGACTCAACATATATAACAGACATACCAGACCCATTAGCAACATTGACAGAAATAGGAAATGGAGGAGGAGTACAATTTTGAAGTAAGCAGAGATGGGGAGTCATATGATGAGAGGCACCAGAGTCAAAAATCCAGACAGACGAAGAAATACTTGAAGAAGACCCAAGCAAACCTGAATGAAGAGAGGAAACAATGGAGGTAGACGGAGATGGCTGGGAGGTAGGCAGTATATGTTGAAGCTGACTAATTTGAGCACTCAAGGAAGCCAAGTCAGGATCAAGAGTCGGAGCAGATACAATAGAACTGGCGGGAGGTTGAAAAGGCAAATATTCTTTCTTGGGACAATGATACTTCTAATGGCCTCTTTGATGGCAGAAGACACACTCATCTGATGCCAATGGCCCTTTCTTAGGCTTTGTAGAAGGTTGAAGCTGATGGGTATCCGTCATTATAAGTGTATTCGTAAACAAGAACAATGAACACACTCACAATATTGGAAGTCAAATGGGTCCAAACGAAACTAGAAATATACATTGTGGTCAAATGTAATAAGGGAGAAACTCCAGAGTAGGGTCAAAATGTAATAAGAGACAAACTTCATAACAAGTTAAAGGACCAAAGCAAACTTAGAGAGAGAGATCACCGACTGAAGTGGAGAGAAGTCGAAAGAGACAAATGGAGGTCGAGAGAACCAGAAGGAGAGAGACAGACTGAGTCGAAGCACCGCTACCATGTCGAACAGATGGGTCGACCAGATGGGTCACCCAAGTCGACCAGAAAAAAGAGGTCGAACCACGTCAAAGGTCGAGAGAACAAAGAGACGAACTAGAGGTCGACCAGATCGGTCACTAGAAGAACCAGACACAGACGAACCAGACCAAGCCGAGGTAAAGAGACGAACAAACAACCCATGAAGCAAGGAGCTTCGATCGACAACCAAGTTTGAGAGAGAGATTGATCGCGAACCAGTTTGAACCAACGACTCGTGATTCTGGTGACAGAAAATTGTGATTCCGACGATCACCCAACGAAGCCCAAATCAGACGATTGGATTAAAGAAGGTCTTCGACACTCTTCAACTGACAATATAGGGTTTCGTGACCTACTTTAATACCATGTAAGTTTCTGAATAAACTTGTAAATTCAACTGTTGCTCAATACAAAGATTACAACCGATATATATGGCAAACCTAAACCTAAGCTGAAATAGGAAATAATAACCATATACAATCAATCTATATATGCACATAATCAATCTAAAATATATTTCCATAATTAACATATATTCTCACATCAACCCACACTTCCCAATGGTCCTAAACAAACATAACATTTTCTTGAAAAATTTTACAAATACAATGATCAAATGTCTTTTCTCTCAAATTAAAACATATCAAAGAAATAAGAAATGTCAAAACCCAATTCCATCATGAATTACAGACCGAATATACAAAGCAGCCACACAAATATAGATACAGTGGTGCTATACGCACCAATTGGTGTACCAACATATGCTATGACATTGTCATTTCTAAACTATAAATCCCACCTATTATACAAACTACAAAGACTCAAAGCTTCTAAAATTATGTCACCTCATCCATTATAGCTTTATTTATATAGATAATCTAAATGTGTTATAGAAGCCAATTTCAAAAACTAAATAAGCATGGTTCATTACCCAAAAGGATCTCCAACTACAAAGAAAGCAATATCAGATTCATGAGCTACTGACAATATGGTGTGTACTTTTTCCTCCACAGATTCTCTGTTTACTAACTTGCCACACAGTTTTGGCTGCACATGAGTTGAAATCCAGTTACCCTCTGCCCAGCCGAGGATAAGATAAGAATGAATGACTGAAAACAATCAAACCCAACATTTTTTTTTTTTTGTTTGGTTGATGAGAAAATTGAAGAAAAGAATGTATCAAACAAATCGCAAATCTCATATTTTTTTGTTTTCCAATACCAGAGTGGAGAGAGCATTAGAGGAAATGCCGAAAGAGATAAGAGAAGTATAGGCTTCCATATACACTTTTGCCGCATATCTTCACTGCTTCAAGACCTCTTAGCGTTACGTCTTTCTCGTCTCCTAAACCCAGTCCAATTATGTACAACATCCCCATCTTTTCTTTGTTTTCTCTCTTCCTAAAAATCAACACCCTTGATTCTCTCTCTCTCTCTCTTTGTCACAATCATTTTACATTGAGAAAATATTTGACAAATTCAGCAAAGATGATGATCATCTTGCTAGAACTCCTGTAGATGTTAATTTGTTTCTTTCTAAGAATGTACAAGAAAGTATTTCTCAATTAGAGTATGCCCAAATTATTGAAAGCTTAATGTACTTGATGAACTGCATTAGCCCAGATATAGCTTATGCAGTAAGTAAATTAAGCAGCTATACGAGTAATTCAGGAATAGAACACTGCAAAGCTATTATAAGGGTTCTAAGATGTCAAGGCCCGAACCCGCCCCCATGGATTAGGGTCATAATCGGCTAGTAATCATGAGATTACCTACGACCTCAGTCAGAAATCAAATCATATTTAATTACAGTGGCCAAATAGCGGAAGCAAGAACTTACAAAGATTGTCCAATGAGCTGTGCAAACATGGCTTAACTAAAAATTTTCTCATAAAAGTGTAATAACTCACACTATGCACACATCCATATTATGTACTACATAAGTCCAAGATCGTTCAAGAGTCAGTGTTAACAAAAATCAAGGTTATATACAACTTGGCCAGGCATGACTGCAAAAGGACAAAAAGGAAAGTAAAACAAAAACAAGGCCTCTTGCGTGAGGCGATCTTGGTTGACTCCTCAAAACTCAGCTCCTCTTAACTCACTGAGGCTTGGGTTGGACACCTCATTGCTTACCTACACACATATAAATAAAGAGTGAGCTAATGCCCAGCGAATAATACCAAAGTAAAGGAGTTCATGAATGAGATTCGTTTAATCATAAGTTATAGACCAAACTTGTGGATCGATATCAACACAAAACGACCTTAGGTCCAACATATCATATATCATATCCGTATTCATGTACCAAATGACCTCAGGTCCAATCGTATTTGCAGAACGACCTTTGGTCCATTATATACAAAACGACCTTAGGTCCAATCCTTAGGCATAACGGCCTTTGGTCCAATATATACGAAACAACCTTAGGTCCACCATACGTTAGACAACCTTGGATCTATTTCGTATACAAAACGACCTTGGGTCCAACCAATCCACATTCACATTTGTGCGCACTCATGATCTATGATCATGTTCACATTCACTTTCGCATTCAAAACGACCTTAGGTCCAATAATTTCTTTATCCAAAACGGCCTTTGGCCCATTTCACAGATATACAAAACGGCCTTAGGCCCACGTTATATCCTCTTCAAGTAAACTGAACGGCCTTAGGCCCATTTCATAATCATATATCATTTGCTTCACATATTTCATTCACAGTATCAATCAAAAGTTTAGAAACTTACTACACAAGTATTATTTAGCAAATAATACATATATACTCAAGTTATCTTTACTAAGATATTACTCATAGTGTTCCGATGCTTGATTTGTCCTTGCACTTGACCCTAGAGGCTTCAACCTTCTAAACTTTAGCTAGTTCTTGAGCTAATTCTCTTAATTCTTGAATTCTCTAGCAAAATCTTCAAGGATGCTCTCTTCCTCTCTCTAGAATTGGCTCACTCTCTCTCTAGAGTGTTTATTTTTAGATTTTGAGCTCATGTAATGAGCTTAAGCACATTTAGCTTCTATATATACATTTCCCTAATCAACCTTAACTAGAATTAATTAATTGTGCTTGATTTAATCAATTTAATCTAATTAATTTGATCCGAATCAATTTTTAATTAAATTTCACTGTAGGCTCTAAAAATTAGGCTAATCACAATAACACAGTCAGTTTCGATTTCTGTCTTCTCTATGGTCTTCAATTTAAATTTTATAACAGAAAATCAAACAGATTTTCCTACAGTGAACAGATAGAAATTCAAAAACACATATAATCATACAATTAGCATTCAAAATCATATCAAGTTCATAATTATAAGCATAATTAAGATTAATTAGCATAACACAGAGTATGGTTGTCACATTTTCCCCATATTTAGAAAGTTTGGTACCCCAAACTTGCGTTACCTTTCGTTGGAAACAAATGTGAGTAGTGTTGTTGCATTTCTTCTTCTTTCTCCCACATGGCATCCTCACCATAATGTTATTTCCATTCTACTTTCACCATTGGAATGGATTTGTTCCTTAGCCGTTTTACTTGTCGATTGATGATCCGTTCTGGCCATTCTCCATACTTTATATTTTCATCAAGTGCTATTCGGTGATAGTCCATCACATGGAACGGATCTCGGAGATAGCCTCTTAATATTGATACGTGAAATACATTATGCATTTGTTCTATTTTTGGCGATAAGGCAACTTTATAAGCAATTAGACCAAGCCTTTCTAAATTTTGAAACGGTCCAATGTAACGGGGCGATAATTTACCCTTCCTGTCGAACCTTAATTGGCCTTTCATCGGATTCACACGGATGAACACATGATCACCAACTTCATATTCAAGAGGCCTCCTCCTAACATCTGCATAACTTTTTTGTCGGCTCTGAGTTTTCTTAAGCCTTTGTTGGATGACTTTTATTTTATCAGTAGTTTTCTGCACAAGCTCAAGTCCACGCAAGACTTTATCCTCGACTTCAGTCCAGCATATCAAAGATCTACATTTTTGGCCATACAAAGCTTCATACAGCGCCATGCCAATGTTGGAGTGGAAACTATTATTATACGCAAATTCAGCCAACGATAGGTAAGTCTCCCAACTTCCTTGAAAATCCAAAGCACACATTCTGAGTATATCTTCTAGAGTCTGTATAGTCCATTCCGATTGTCCATCAGTTTGTGGATGGAATGCTGTACTAAGCCTCAACTCTGTCCCCATTGCCGCTTGTAGACTTTTCCAAAATCTAGATACAAATTTCGGGTCTCTATTCGAAACAATAGACACCGGAACTCCATGTAAACAAACAATTTCATCAACATAACTAGTGGCTAATCGGTATGCATCACACGTAGTTTTCACAGGTAGAAAGTGTGCAGATTTAGTCAGTTTATCAACTATAACCCAAATAGCATCCGTACCTCTAGGTGTCCAAGGTAGGTGTGGACGTCCCCGAACGCCCCGGGAGGGTTAAGTCCCGTTCCGTTCATATTGGGGTCACTACAGTTCGAAGGACTCAAAATGTCACGGTTCTTAATCTGAACCAAAGAGTCCAAATCCGGCAACTCGTTTTGAGAAAACAGATTTTTGAAAAGAAATGCCAAACATGGACTGCTTTGCCAGATACAGAGTCGCCACCTAAATATTTTTTAAAATGGGAAATTTAGGAAACCCTGACTCGGTGCCGAAGGCCACGTGTCCGTCATCACCAAAGTGGTCTTGGCTCGGGAGCTTAGGTACAATCGGGGAAGGTCAGCTATGAGCACCCCCTTTCGCCCGGTCCAAAGACCGGCCTCTACTAACCGTGATATCCGATTTTGAAAACATTACACGTTCTTATTCCGATTATTAGCCTAGAATTACCATGTTGTGCGCACAGCAAACAAGTATAGACTAGATTGCCTAATTTGGAAATAAACATCGCATATCCGTTGGTTTGGAAAACGCTTTGGAATTTGCTACTCGCAAGTAGGCTAAAATACGGATTTCGATGAGTTTTCCAACTCAAGCAATCCAACCTCCACCCACAGGCATTCAAGCAGTTATATCACATAAGCAACTAGCCTCATGGTAATCATGCTGTCATGGCAACACTCACACACATGCAAGGATGTTAAAGCATAAAAGCTCACCTAGTACTCCAAGCCAAAACAGAAGCTCATTAGAAATCCATGCATGGACCTAAGCATACTGAAATGTCTAATGCAACGCATACAAAGATGCAATCTAGGCAGGCTCGGCTATCCTAAACATGGCATATGGAAATGCTACAAATAACACGTATTCAATTTGGAATTGAAAATACGATGCAGTTTGTATGATGTGCCGAGCCCGATGTATGTCAACAAATGCATGGATGCACGCATGCATTGCATAAGGTATGCTAATTTTAAATATGCCCTAATCTACCATCATAAGCAGGTAAATAAAAGGGAGAAAGAAATGGGGGTTGGAAGACATACACACACTCACACACCCTTATTACAAATATGCCCTCACCCGGAGGGACCAAAAGAATATACAGTCCAAATACAGAATGAATTAATTATTACAGAAATTTCTACTTATCAAATTAAATGCTAACATAAGAGAAAGGGGCCTCAGCCCTGCCTCGGGATGCGCGAACGATGCATGTTCGATCCAACTTGCCCGGAAAACCCGTACTGTGCCACTGCTGGTTCTGTTTTTGCTGCCCTGCCCCTCCAAAAATTCCCAAAATCTCAGAATACATTCGAAATGATCTGTAGTACCACACCGGCTGGGGGGAGTGGTCATTGGCTGCTTGAATTGGCCACCGGCTGCATGTGAGGTTTATCGGCACAAAAATAGTGCCGGTCGGCACTATTTTCTGCCGGCCGGCAGAAAGTTCCTGCAGAGGACAGTTTGACAGCAGCAGCAAGACAGCAGTGCATGGCATGGATTTTGGGGGTATGTAAGCATGGTCAATGCCTCCTATCATGCTTAGGGACTCAAGGAGGCATGACCCTTGGTTCTTGGGCCATCAATAGTGCATCTTGATGCATGATAGCCTAAAGAACCAAGGTTGCATTTTGATGTGAAAATGCATGCAACACAAAAATGCTAACTAAGTCCCTATCATGACAATATCAAGGGCCTTAGTGACATGGGAGTTGAGGTGCGTTTAGTCACTTGGAGTACAAACACCCCTCAATTCCCATATTTGGTTTGACACCCCAAACCAAGTGATGAAATGCAACTATGCAAACATGCAAACATGCAAGCTAGGATGTTAGCAAATTAAGTACCACACAACTAACACATTAGTCATGCAAGATGCTAGAATGTAAAAGAGGCTAGTGTGATACAAAAATGAGCTAAGTATGCAATGGGATCGACCAAGTATGCAACTAGCATGTGATGAGCATATAATGATGGTCTTAACCACCATGGGGGAGGCCTCAAACCTCCCCAAAACAGTGGCAAAGTGTGCCTCAAAACATGATTAAAATGCTACACGAGCATGCTAGCCAATGGACCTAAGTCTAAGGCACCAAAGAGAGTAACTTGACACCACTTACACAACCACTCATGGCATGCATTTAACAACCAAAAACAGACTTTTAGCATGTGAAATGACACCCAAACCCCATATATGGCAGCCCCCAAAATGCATCAAACATGGAAACATGCACAATGCTCATTCCTAGACATACAAGAGCATACCCTTATGGCATGAAATAGGCTACACATACATATATACAAGCATGATTTATGGACTGAAAAATGACCCTAGATGATGCCAAATCATGGGATCAAGACAAGTTAAGCATGCTAGGAACCAAAACATACAAGGCTTACAAGCCTAAAGTACAAAACAACCATGTTAAGCACACTATTCATGGCAAAATCAGTGGCTCACAGCCCTTATGCATGGTAATATGATGCTAAAACCCTCATGGAACCAAGCTACAATATGCAAAGAACATGGCTCAAATGCATGGCATGCTTTTAAGCATAAGGGGACACTACAAAGCAAGCATGAGATACATGTTAAAGGCTATAAATCTAACCTAAAACAGAGATCAAACATGTTCCAAAACACTCAAAACAACTCTGAAATGAAGCCAAAACCGACCATGCACACATGCTACTTTTAGGTCCAAAAAAAAAGGCAAACAAGGGGCAAAGGGGAGAGGGGTGTCTCTCCCCTATATGAGACTTGAAACCACCTTTCTCACCACTGAAAACCCATTGGTTTTCAGTGGTGAGAAGGCCAAGTCACCAAATAAGCAAAGCCTTAAGAAAGAGAGGGCTAAAATGGCCAAAGCAAAGCCTAAGAAGGTGAGTTTTCACTCAAATCAAAAGATGACCTTAATGAATGTTCTTGAGCAAGTAAAAACAAGATTTTTTTATGTTATGCACAAAGCTTGAATCACAAAACAAGAGGGGTAGAAACTAGTTGCAAGAATGGGGAATCTAAAGTAAAGTGCTTACCCTTGAAGATCCCTTGAAGAACAAAGGTTCCAGCCACTCTCTAGTGATCAAAATCAGCTCAAAACCACAGCAATCAACCTCCCAAGTCTCTCAATCTTGAGCTAAGGTGTAAAGGTGTGTGTAATGGTGCAAAAGTAAGGTGAAATCACACTTTTTGGCCTAAAATCACACACACAAGGATGAGAGAGAGGGAGATATAGATATATATGGATGTATATCAGAGATATAGAGATATATCTCTGGTTTTTGCCTTCAAAGATTCTAACCTAGCTCAAGGGAGATGAAATGAGCTTATATAGGCAAAATAAAGCCAAGACTTAATGGCTAAGCAAGACCAAAAGGTTCAAGGAAGGGGGCAAAGGGGTCTTGGCTTCTAAGAGAAGCTAAGACAGCTGGCCAAGCTTCTCCAAGAAGCTTGGCCAAAGGTTCAAGCTTCTAGAAGCTTAGGGAGGGCAAAGGTGCAAAGGGTGCAAAATTGCCACACCTTCGCACGGGGGAATGGGATGATGCATTCCAGCTGGCACAGCTGGCACGCACCATGTCTCAGGGGTTCAAAGGGTGCACACCGGCCGGCCAAAACATTCACCGGCACAAAAAAGTGCCGGTCGGCAACATATAGTGCCGACCGGCCAAAGTTTTTGAGAAAACAGTGCCGATGGCTAAGAGGGAGTGCCGGTGGAGTGTGGGGGCAGCCGGTGGGATTCAGGGATGGCTGAAAAGCCTTCCCCTACCCTCAATTGCGAAAACACATAAGTCTTGGTGCAAAACCAAGCACAGAACAAGCCGGTTGAGAGGTCCTGAGGTACGACGCGCAGTCGGGACCTCCGGGAACTCAAAACAAACACAATCATGGGTAATCGCCGGGTGTTCCAACGGTGACGTCCAAGTCTTGAGGATGGTCAAAAATGGGGTGTCTACAGTAGGCCAACAATAAAATTTATGGTTATGTACTCCCACTTTCATTCCGAAATAGGGAGAGGTTGAAGTAGATCTGCCGGTTTCTGGTGTTCAGCCTTAACTTGCTGACACTTAAGACATTTAGACACATATTCCGCAATCTCACGTTTCATATTTGGCCACCAATAGCTCCGCTTTAAGTCCTGATACATCTTGTTGTTACCCGAATGCGTAACAAATATTGATTTGTGAGCTTCATCAAAAATTTTCCTCTTTAACTCAGGGATGTTTGGAATACACAATCTATCTTGGAATTTCAACACTTTATTTACAATACTATATCCCAGTTTCATATTTTCCTCAAATTCAACAACTATCTTCTTGAGGAATTCATCCTTATTTTGCCTCTATTTGATTTCATCGATGATTGTGTTCGGCTAAAATGACGGCTATCAATCCGCTTTGCTCATGTAATATTACCTCAATCTCAGATTTCTCAAAATCTTGCAGGATTTCCTTCTGCTCAATAAGCAAGCAAGTTAAACTCCCCATTGACTTTCTGCTCAATGTATCAGCAACTGTATTGGCTTTCCCGAGGTGATACTGAATTTGAAGGTCATAGTCTTTTATTAGCTCAAGACATCTCATCTAGCGCATATTCAACTCCTTTTGAGTAAAGAAATATTTCAAACTTTTGTTGTAATGACCCAGAATTATTTTTTAAATCGTCAGTGCATAATTTAATTGAGCAAATTTTCAGATTTGGAGTGATGTGTATATTTTATGTGAAAACAGTTCGATTTTATATTTTTTTTAAATAGTTTCTAGTCTCAGAAAATTATAAAATTTTTATATGTTATTCACATATGAGTCTAGCACTTTGAGAAAAAAATTCAGAACTTATTGATGAATATTTATTTTATGAAAATTCGCGAACTGATTAGTGTTCAGTTTATTTTATAGCAGAATTTTGTTATTTAATTTTGAATGTTTAGACCATGACTTGAGATAAATTTGTTGGGTCTATTTTGGAATATAATTGGGCTATGTTTGGCTTATGGATGAGAATTTAATTCAAGACTCCTGACTTAGATTCAATTTAATTTGAGTTTGTTTGTAATCCATGTTTAACTGTTTGGTCCTTTTAATTATGTGATAAGTAGGGACTACATTGGGAGATGTGATTATTTATTATATATGGTTATAATATATATTTGAAAGTTGAATTTATGGTGTGTATAATACAGTGAAAAATTATATATTTTAATAATGAATGAAAATGTGTATATATTTTGTGGTGTATAAAAATGTTATATTTTGTGGTAAGAAAAATTATATCATTTTATGATTTATGTTACAAAATTTTGAAATATTATTACAATATATATTGTACCAGTTAATGGGTTGAATAATACAAAAATAAATAAATAAAATTTTGGGAAACATGTGTGTTGGGACGTGCGCAGAGACAGAGGCCATGTGGGTTGTCTCTTTCTTTCCCCTTTTTTTCTCATGCCCATTACTTCCATCTTTCTCCATCTTTTTTTTTTCTTTTTTTTTTTTATATATATTTTGGTTGACCAGAGGGTCTGCTTCTCTCTTTCTCTCTCTTGAATACTCTATAGAAGCTCAACCTTTGAGCTTCGATTGAGAGCCTTAAGAGTGAAATTTTGCAAAAGTTTTGTAAATGAAAGTCAAAGAGCTCGTCGTACTCTTCCCCGTGGTAGTCTCGGATAAAAAATCGATCAATATTTGCCTTTCAAATTTATTTTTCTTCATATTTTGAGGTAGGGATTTTCTTCATATTATTACTTTAAAACTATGTTAGGGTTAGTTTGAGAAAATATATTATTATAGGGGGTATTGCATATATGTATTTCTCAGATTTTTGTTTGATTAATTTTCGGAGGAAAAATTATATTGAAGTGTTTAGGATATTGATATTTTGAAATTGATTTGGAAAAAAATCATTTTGTGTTGGTAATATTTGTTATAAAAAAAAATCTAAAAATGAAATTAATAGTTGTATGAGTTGTATCTACCTCATATTATGGTTAGATAATTTATTTTGAGAAAATAATGTTGAAATATTCATCTCATCTTTGAGTTTTGGAATTTATTTTTGAGAAAAAAATAAATTGATGCTGATGAATATTGTGTAAATTGTTAAGTTGAGATTATTGAGTTGTTTTGGGATTGAAAACTCTAAAAGTGTTATATTCATGATATTTTATGAAAGGTAATATGTTGATGATTAAGTTGTGTTCATTTTTGTGAAAATGAAAATGTGAAATATGGACTTTTGAACTCACAACCTTGAAAATGTTACTCTTGGGCATATTTCATAATTTTTGATGTAAATATCATGTTGATTAGGTAATTTAAAAAAAAAAATTGTGAAATGGTTATTGGTAGAGAATTTGGAAAAAAAATTAACTTTTTAAGTAGTTTATCATGAAATATGGTTATGTTGAAATATGGTAATGTTTGAGATGAAGCATGTGAACTTATGTTTGGTATTATTAATTTAAATTTTTTTTAATATAATGAGCTCACTAATTTGATGGATTAAATTAGTTTGGTTAAAATTTTATATCCGTTATGATTGAAAGTGTGTTATTGAGATTATACCATAACTTTCAATATAGTATGATGGAAATGGTAATATTCAATACGTATGTGATTTGATGAAAATCATATTGGTTATTTTGGTTGAGGTAGAACAAAGTTGATTGAAAGTTTTGTGTGAGTCAAAACAATTGAGATTATTAGTTTTATTAGTTTAAGTATGCTAATATATTATTTTTGTACCTCATATTCATATATGAGATACTTGACTTGTAAATTGAGGGTTTGGTTAAATTGGGAGTTGATTACCTATAATCTTGCTATTAAATGTATTTTCTGTATATAAAATTGTATGTGGGTATTTGAAAGTGAGAAAACCTCAATTTGTGAAAGATCCTAAATGTTAATGTTTTGGGAGTTTTTGGATCATTTGGAAAAGATTATGTTTGGCTTTAAAATTGTTGAGTTTGATGGAAAACTATGCAAGTATTGAAAGTTTGGCTTTAAAAAGTGGAATATGGATTGTTTCCAAGCGTTAGGAATCATGGGGGATTCCAAGTTATGGTTGTATGTTAGACTGTATATCTGTGTTATTATCTTTTAATTAATGCATTAAAGATAATTATTTTGGCTATTGGAAAAGGATAGTATTGATTGTTGTAGAAATTATATGAGAATTAGGTGAATTGAAACTAATCTCTTATCGGTTATCATTGAATATGATTGTGTTTTAAAACATTGTATATGTATGATGTTTGGGAAGAAAAAGGGGATGTACTCCATGTTTGGGAGAAGAAAGGGGATGGACTACAGTAAATTAAGTTAGTCTGTGTATCCAGGGTGAAAGTCCCGAAAATCGCGCGTATAGAATGGTGCCGATTCCCGCGGACGAAATTTTCGTAAAATGGCAAATAGATGTGTTTGTATGATAGCTATATTGGTTAGAGATCCACTGAGTTGTATCCTCAGTTTGGTTGATTGAATGAAATGGACATGACTAATGAATTGAGATAAAATGAATTGTTATATAAATTTATTTTGGCATTGTATTCGTTTTAAAAAGAATATCTTGTTGATATTGAGGTAAGTTAATTTATTTAAGTTAACAAGTGTGGTTAATTAATTAAATTTGGATTTAAGGAATTAGGTAATAAAGTCATAAGGTTCTGGCATGGTATGACTTTATATATATATATATCTGTTTGGTATCACTGTATCGCTGGACCCGCATGTGTTTTAATGTTATAGTATGAAATTGTTTGGTGAGCTAGTGGTTTGCTCACCCCCTACCTGTACATGTGTACAAGGAATGTTTCTGGACTTGAGGATCAAATAGCAAGTTTTATCTTGGCATGGTTATAAAGTAGTGTTGAGCCGCAGTCTTTTTTTATTTATTTGTTTCTTTGGTTGAGTTCTATAATTTGTAAAGGGCAATGCCCTCTTATTTACTGTAAGCCTCAGGGCATTTCTTTTATTTGTATGTAAATGACGTTGTTGTATAACAAGAGGAAACATGTATATTTATTTATTTATCATTTCATCAAAAGATGAATTGTCATTTATAAGTGGACTTAATTAATGAATAATGAATATTAGTAATGTTATCCGAGTAATAAAAATACGGGGCATGACTTTTGTGATCCGTGTAAACTTTGCATTTTGCCCCATACAAATAATGTCGCCAAATTTTTAAAGTAAATACAACTGCGGCCAATTCCAGGTCATGTGTTGGGTAGTTCTTCTCATATGGTCTTAATTGCCGGGAGGCATAAGCAATTACTCATCCTTCCTGCATTAACACGCAACCCAGAGACGACCCATTTTTGACAAGGCCGAAGACTTAGACAAACATGCAAGACAAACAAGGTATGTGCCCGAAGGTAGGGGCAAAATGCAACTGAAAATGCAAGAAGCCGGACATAACTTATGATCATGCAAAGAAAACTATAATGAAGCACACATGCAACAGTTATAAGCTAGCATACACCAAACTACACTACAATGCAGAAAGGGTGTAAGAGAATTATGCAACCCTCAATACGTCTCACTCGGAGGATACAACACCTGTGCGGCTCGTCCGGTTGCACCGGCCTCGAATGAATCGTACATACAATATCGTGCCTGCAAAGAAAGCAAACTTAACAGGTACAATATTGTTAGCAATATGTATGACAATGCGATCGTAAGTGCGTGACAACGCGTGCAATGTTCATGGGAAAATGGCAGAATTGAACACATGTAAGTAAAGCAAAGCACGCATGCAATGAAATGTGTATAAAAGGTAATTGAACACATGTAAGTAAAGCAGTACACGCATGTAAGCAATGTGTATAAAGGAACTTGAACACATATCAGTAAAGCAAAGCACGCATGCAATGCAATGTGTATAATAGAAACTTGAACACATATCAGTAAAGCAATGCACGCATACAATGCAATGTGTATAGAGGAACTTGAACACATATCAGTAAAGCAAAGCATGCATACAATGCAATGTGTATAATAGAAAATTGAACACATATCAGTAAAGCAATGCACGCATACAATGCAATGTGTATAGAGAAACTTGAACACATATCAGTAAAGCAATGCACGCATACAATGCAATGTGTATAATAGAAAATTGAACACATATCAGTAAAGCAATGCACGCATACAATGCAATGTGTATAGAGAAAATTGAACACATATCAGTAAAGCAATGCACGCATACAATGCAATGTGTATAATAGAAAATTGAACACATATCAGTAAAGCAATGCACGCATACAATGCAATGTGTATAGAGAAAATTGAACACATATCAGTAAAGCAATGCACGCATACAATGCAATGTGTATAGAGAAAATTGAACACATATCAGTAAAGCAAAGCACGCATACAATGCAATGTGTATAATAGAAACTTGAAATTGAACACGATAAAACATGATGTTGAAATGCAACGTACTGCAATACAGTATAATTGAAACAATTTCTTTTGAAATTTACGCAACATAAAAGGATACGAGAAGGGACATCCTCTGCGTGGTCCGAGCATCGCTGACAAAAGTCACGGCTTGAAATCAACTCGAAGCTCCATTAACATTCCAGAAGTGCACTTTCCCGCACCATTCTTGGATGACGAAGGTGTCAAATCGCACAGCCAAACCAGGCACGGGCGCGAGAGGTATTCGGACTACAAAGGGGAGGTTCCTGGTATTCAATCCAGCACTCCGCTACCCTGCTATTTTCCTGCTTTACTTTCCTTTTTTTTTTAGGAGTTTAAGCACATTGCACCACCTCAGGCGGGTTTTATATTCTTTTGAAATTGCGGGTTTTTACAAAAACACATGATGGAAATGAAACAGCTATTCACTTGAAAAGGTGTTGCACTTGTGTGCATCGCATCACAAGGCATCACAAGGCATCACATAACAATGCGAATGAAATTGAAACTGTTCTTTGAAAACAAAGCATCGCATCGTAATAATCAGGTAGTGAACCGACTTACAACTCGATAAGCAAAACGAAGACTCGACAGACTAGCCAAGTGCAAATACAACTTGATAGACAAAGCAAAGACTTAAAGAGAGTGACATACAACTCGATAAGCAAAACAACAACTCGATAAGCAAATACGCGCGACTCGGCGGGAATCAAATCACCGGAGAGTGCTGGAAGTGGTGGAATTCCCCAATATTCAGCATAAACAGCTTAGAGAACACAGGGGAGAGCCATCGGCCCGACAGAAAGTCCACCGGCCTCGAGGAATTTCCATCGGCACAAAACTTGGCCGGTCGGCACAAAATTATGGCCGGTCGGCACTATTTACTGCCGGTCGGCTGTAGGCTGCCTGCATCAGCAGAATGTTGACATGTGTCCTCCACTCAACCCTATCTTCTTCAAAAGAGTCTCAACTTCGGGGTTTCCTTCATTTCTACACTGATTTGCTCCAAATGGAAGAGTTTCTTGCCCAAAATCTTGCAACTTGGATTAACAACTTGGATGGCTCGGAAAAGCTGAATTTCCGGGCTTTCGGCATGAACGCACTATTCACTTTGCGCCGTACCCCGCTGCATTTTCCATTCCTCCATGCCGCGGCAAGGTTTTGGAATCCGGTGACACATGTCTTTAGCTTTAGCGGGCAAGAGGTGTGTCCTACGTTCGAAGATTTCCAAGCTTTGATGGAATCTGAGCGTAATGAAGAGATTCTGCCCCAACTTCGCTTTGGCCATGCCCAAGCCTTAGGGCGAATGTGTGGGCTCTCGATACCCGACGCTCGTTCTCTTATTTGTGATGGGACATTGGATGTTCCGAGCTTGGTTTGTCGTTTTTCTGAGACTGGCGACCGCGGTGACCGTTACTGGCAAGGCTTCCGGCGTCACGCCCTTTGTTTGTGCATGTTGTCTCATTTTCTGTTTGTCTCAAGTTCCGGAGGATCTAGTATCCGGTTGATTGAGGTTGCCCAAGGCTTGAAGGAGGGCAAAAGTTGCATTGCCATGATTCTGGCTGAGACGTTGCTGGGCTTAGACGCCTTTTATCGTCGAGAGACGACCAGATTAGCAGGGAGTCCATTATTACTGCAGGTAATGTTTCCCACCCAATCTTACATTTATGTTTGCTCACATCACTCGGCCCTCAGGCTCGATTTTTTTCTCACAAAAACCCTTTTCTCACTTTTTCTCTCATCGCACATCTCTCTATTCTTTATTCTCTCATTTTCTATCCCTCCCCAGGTGTGGTTGATGGATAGACTGCGAGTTGTGGACTCCTGCTCAGCATATTCGGCTCGTGGTTACTTCTTCAGGCAACGCTTGGTTGATGCCCTTGACGAGGGTTGGTGGTTTGAATGGATGTGCAGTTTGTCCGCAGACCGCATTGCGTGGCGATGCCCTTGGCTCAATCTCCCAATGATGAGTTATAGCATGACCCGTCAGCCCGGGATCCAATTGGTTGGCTTGACTCACTGTGTCTTCTACTTCCCATTCCGTATCCTGCGCCAGTTTGGTCATAATCAGACTTGCCCGCCGGAAGGGATAGAGTACCCGGCTGCATTCCTAATCCGAGGCCCACAGCTGGCCCGGTATGCCACAGCATGGAGGACGAGAGAACTCCTGGCCCCCGCTCCCACTTTCAGTTGCACTTTGTCTGATGAGTGCTTGGATTGGCTTAATGAAGAGGCACAGGAGGGGCCCACTTTGGCATCAGAGGCTTCGACCAGCTCTGGGAGGGGGCGCAGGGACATTTGACTTGACCATGCCCCGGATTTATTGCTTTATTAGTACTTTCAAGTTTTTCTTTATGAATGTAATAAAAAGCAACTTCAATTGTATGCAAGAGCAAGAGAACTCTATTCGAAATCAATGAAATTGAAGGTTGTGGTACTGAAAATTTTCCGTTTTGGTCGAGAAATGGTCTTAGTTGTAAAAAGACTTATTTGAGCAAAGTCATATTCATTAAAACTTTTCAAAACTATTTTCGATATGGATCAGAACTGGACACACCTGAGATCTGTCACTGAGATGCACAACCCCGGATCCCAGCAACTGGAAAGTTGCCCCTTGTTTGAATGGTACCGCGGCACTGTATGGCAACGGAAAGTTGCCCCTAGTCTGAATAGCACTGTACCGGAGATTGTGACGAATGCTGATGGACAAAGATGACCAAGATGATCAAATGGACAAAGTTGATCGGGGAAGATGTTTATGGCTGAACTTCAGGATGAAGCTGCCTACGTATCCCTAAGATGGGAATCAAGCCTTACGTAGTTCAGGCTTGGGTTCACTCGAGTATTTTCACTCTCCTTTTGCGCTCTAACTTTTGCCAAGGCCGCCCTTTGCGGGTTTTCAACCTTGCGAGCTCAGTTTTTATATTTTCTAATTTTCTGTGCTCTGAATTTTGCCTAGGTCGCCCTTTCGGGTTTTCGGCCTAGCGAGCCTCTCAGGGATAATATTTCTTCAACTTGTCCATGTTGATCGGTTGGGAGAACTCTAGGCCATCTAGATCCATCAGAACCACAGCTCCACCTGACCATATAGACTTGATGATATAGGGACCAGTCCAATTGGGTCTGAACTTGCCCCTTGGGTCATGGATGGGAGCTCGGTTGTCTTTGAGCACCAAATCTCCTTCCTTCAAATTTCTGGACTTAACTTTCTTGTTGAAAGCCCGGGTGATTCTGCGCTGATATCCTTGGACATGGTACAGTGCTTTTAATCTCCTCTCATCGAAGAGCATGAGTTCCTCGAATCTGCTTTGTTGCCAATCTGCTTCAGCTATCTGACACTCAGCCAGCACTCGCAATGACGGAACTTCAATCTCAATCGGTAGAACGGCTTCCATCCCATAGACCAGCGAATAAGGGGTTGCTCCAGTCGAGGTTCTAATTGAAGTCCGGTAGCCCCACAGAGCGAATGGCAACTTGTCTGGCCAGTCCCGATAGGTTTCCACCATCTTCTGCAGTATGTGTTTGATGTTTTTGTTGGCGGCCTCAACTGCTCCGTTGGTCTGCGGCCGATACGTGGATGACTTATGAAAAGCCACATTATACTTCTCCAGCAAATCAATCACCTCTTTCTTGAAGTGGGAACCATTGTCTGAAATGATCTCGTTCGGGACTCCATAACGGCAGATAATGTTGTTTCTGATAAACTTTGTGACTTGCGAAGCCTTCAACACGGCATAAGATTGGGCCTCGACCCACTTTGTAAAGTAATCTATTGCTACTAAGATATACTCATGCCCATTCGACCCCTTCGGGGTAACAGCTCCAATAACATCAATCCCCCAAACTGAAAATGGCCATGGTGACGTCATGTTGTACAGCTTTGACGGCGGGATGTTCATACGGTTCGCATGGATCTGGCATTTGTGGCATCTCCGAACAAAACCAATACAATCTTCCTCCATGGTAGACCAGTAGTAGCCTTGTCTGAGGATCTTCCGTGCCAGCATTACCCCATTCATATGTGCCCCACATTCTCCTCCATGGATGGCCTCCATCAGGCGCTTCGACTCTTCGGCTTCCACACACAGCTTGTGCATTCCCAGATGACCTCTTTTGTACAACTTACCCCCGCAGATGATAAACTGAACAGCCATTCTTCTGATTGCCCTCTTGTCCTTGGCATTTGCCCCTGGTGGATAGGTCTCCTTTTCCAAGAAGTTCCATATATCGTGATACCAAGGGTTGTTATCCTGCATTTCATCTATGGCAGAGATTGACTCGTAAGCGGGTACAAACTTCTGGTCAATAATGACTGGACACATCCGGACCCCAGATGGGATGTCTATCATGGAAGATAGAGTTGCTAATGAATCTGCAAACCTGTTGTTCTCTCTCACTAGGTGAGTGAAATTTAGCTTTTCAAACCGAGGAATTAACAAATCCAAGGTCTGGTGGTAAATTATCATCTTTTCCTCTTTTACTTTCCAATCTCCTTTAGCTTGAGACACAACTAGGTTCGAATCCCCAATGACGTCCAATCGCCTTGCCCCTAGTTCTAGGGCAGCTTCTAAACCGGCGATACATGCTTCATATTCTGCCTCATTATTCGAGACTTTGAACTGGAGCTTGAATGCTAAAGGAATACGGGAATCGTCGGGCGCTATTAGCAACACCCCTATCCCATACCCATACTGATTTGACACTCCGTCAAAGTACATCGTCCAAGTTTCGTTTTCGATGTGCAAAATATCTTCATCTGGGAATAGGTACTCAACCGCTTCATCCCCTTCAACCGGGTGGTTGGCAAGGAACTCTGCCACCGCTCTCCCTTTTACAGACTTGCGCGTCACATACTTGAGATCAAATTCGGAGAGCAACAGCAGCCAACGAGCTAGCCTACCCGTAAGTGCTGGTTTCTCGAAAAGATATTTGATGGGATCAAGTCGTGAAACCAGCATTACAGAGTGAGCTAACAGGTAGTGCCGCAGCTTCCTGGTAGCCCATACCAAGGCCAAACAAGCCTTCTCCAGCGGACTGTAGCGGGTCTCGTAATCCAGCATCTTCTTGCTCAGATAGTAGATGGCCCTTTCCACTTTATCTTCCGACTCTTGCGCGAGCATGCAGCCCATTGTGGTTTCAGTCACTGACAGGTACAGTATCAACGGCTTTCCCGGCTTTGGTGGTGACAACACGGGCGGATTCTGTAGATATTCTTTAATCTGTTCAAAAGTTGCCTGGCATCGGCCATCCCATTGGAACTTCTTTCCTTTCTTCAGAAGACCAAAAAGTGGTTCACAAGTTAAGGTTAGTTTTGAGATAAACCGCCTTATGAATTGCACTTTACCCAGAAAGCCTCGCACCTCCTTTTCAGTCATTGGTGGTGGCATTTCTAAGATGGCCTTGATTTTGGAAGGGTCGACTTCGATGCCCCTTTGTGTAATCAGAAATCCCAGCATTTTTCCCGCTGTAACACCAAACGTACATTTTTTAGGATTCAGCCGCAGCCTAAATTCCCTGATCCTTTGGAAAAACTTTTGCAAGGCGGTGTAGTGGCCCTCCCTTTCTTTGGACTTGACAATCATGTCGTCCACATACACCTCGACCTCTTTATGGATCATGTCATGTAATATTGTGGTTGCAGCCCGTTGATATGTAGCCCCAGCATTCTTCAGCCCAAATGGCATTACTCTGTAGCAATATGTACCCCACGGGGTAGTAAAAGCAGTCTTCTCCCGGTCTTCGGGTGCCATTACTATCTGATTATAACCTGAGAAGCCATCCATGAACGAAAGCAAAGCGTGCCCCGCTGTAAAATCTACCAACTCGTCGATATGCGGCAAGGGAAAGTCATCCTTCGGACTAGCTCTGTTCAAATCCCTGAAGTCCACACATACCCGGATTCTGCCATCCTTCTTCGGCACCGGAACAATGTTGGCCAGCCAGGTCGGGTATTCGGATACCAGCAGGAAGCCTGCGTCAATTTGCTTGGTGACCTCTTCATTGATCTTAATGGCCCAATCAGGGCGGATCCTTCTGAGCTTCTGTTTGACAGGTCGAGCCTCGGGGTCAAGAGGGATCCGGTGCTGTACGATCTCAGGATCGATTCCAGGCATGTCTTCGTAGGACCACGCGAAAACATCTTTGAAATCTTTTAATAAAGCGACTAAGCGCTCGCGTTCCTCCGAAGACAACGTGGACCCGATCTGGACCAGCCGCGGGTCCTTTTCAGTACCAACATTCACGGTAGTGATTTCATCCATCAAGGGTTTAACAAACCTCTCTTGCTCTTGCTCAATTAATCGTTGCAAAACCGGAGGAATTTCGTCCTCGTCGTTTTCATCAAAATTTTGAAAGTCCTGATTTAAGCAATAAACCAAAGGCACAGAAAAGTACTCGGAAACCACAGTCACCTCATTCTCATTATGCACTTCCAAACCGTCCAATTCTTCTGTTACAACAGACTCAAAAGAGAAAGAAAAAGACGACCTGGACAGGACTGTGGCATCCGGGTTATCACTCCCAGGAATACCGGACTCAGACTCAGACGAGCTGGAATCTGATTTCGACTCACAAGACTCAGTGGAATCAGATTCCGGCTCACTACCTGACCCGGTGCTGCTTGACAAAAATCCCTCCTCGTACTGCCAGGTGAGGGAGGGTGCGATGGATGTATCCAAAATAGCCGCTGGTTGGCCCACAGCCGTTTCATCTCCGATCATGGACACCGAAGAGTCGTCCCCCAAGCACACCTGGTTGATCAAAGGATCTGAAAGTAGACAGGCCAGTGCTACCCCCATTTCAAACTCTGTGTCTGCAGACTCCGTTTCTTTGCTATGCTCAGCCTCAACTGTTGGGTCTGTCTGCTCTTCAGCAACATCATCCCCAGATATTTGTAAGTCAAAGAAGATTTCGAAACCCGGCATGCGCTTCTTCTCTGCGTTCAACCACGGTTCTGGAAAACCACAGAACGGAAAGTCCTCCCCCTCCCGGACGAAGCGTCCGTTTAGGGTACCCCGGATGGGCCGATGCATCAACTCAAAAGGCCTTCCCATTTGTTTTGCTTTGGCTCTCCCAGCCATTTCTTTTCCTCTTCTCACCCAATCTTCCTTAGTGGGCAGATAACCCAAGCCGAAGGTGTGGGGATTGTGTGGCACCCCGGCCAATGCTGCAACGCCTTTGCGGCCGCTCTTTCCTAATCCCATCCCAGGGATATGTTGGAGCTTGTTCATGAGATACACTGCTTGGGCGCTGACATAGATCCCTTCGTTAGCAGCCATGATGTTTTGTACAACCTGAGCCTCAGCTAGGGTAAACCCTGATATGAACACATCTTCCATGCCATGCTCGATTTCTAGAACAGGCGTGGACACCTCCGGTGGTGGGTGGATTGATGAGTTTCCAAAGACAATGGCCACTCCCTTTCCATAGGGGTATTTCACCATTTGATGCAAAGTAGATGATACCGCCTTCACCTGATGCAGCCACGGTCGCCCCAAAAGCAAGTTGAAAGTCGCAGGCACTTCCAAGACATGGAAATCTATCTCATGCTGCCCCGGCCCGACCTTCGTCCGAACTTTTACGGTTCCCATCACTTCTCTACTTGTGTTGTCGTATGCCCGGATAACCTGGGCTGTTGGTACAAAATCTGCGGTTTTCAAACCAATTGCGTATGCCGTTCTTGCTGGGCAAACGTTGATGGCGGACCCGGTATCAACAAGTACCACCGGTATCCATTTATCCCTACATTCCACGGAAATGTAGAGGGGCATGTTATGCTCTGTCCCCTCGGGTGGCAATTCCTTGTCGGAAAATGTCAGCATCGGAGTGGCTCCCCCCGGAAAGACCAATCCTACCAGCTGTTCTGGCGTGGTTTCTATTGAAAGTTTTGCTTTGTCCATGGCTGATAAGACAGCCTCTCTATGCACCCGTGATGCCATGAGCAATCCCCATATAGAGATGTCTGCTTGTATCTTTTTAAGCTGTTTGAGCACAGCCTCCTCTTCAAGTTGCTTTTCTTTTTGCTTTTCAGCCTCTCTATCCTTCCCAGAGGCCTCTGGCTGATCCAAGTGTGGAGGTTTGAAATACCGCCCACTCCGTGTCATATGATCTACCTCTCCAAGGTACCAAGTGTCATCGGGCTGGTTGTTACCCCAATCCTCGTCTGTATGGGCGAGGCATAAATCTTCATCCTCCCACCACATTCCATCAGCAGCCGACAGACATCTTTCCGGCCCTGGTATGACCGTTCTTGTGCTCGCAGCACCTTCTGTCCACATACCTGCAGTATCCTCGGTCCCTGTACACACAGCAGTTTCGACTCCTACATGGGCCTTCGCCTTCCTGATTCTCTCGGAATCTTCAAAATTTGCTCGTTCTGACATAGCCGACTGCTCGATTATTTCTGCACTGAAAATGTTCCAATCCCGGGCGAAACTCTCGACATCGGCGTCTCCCGGCGATATACTCTGCTCTTCGACCCTCCCGGCCGTTACTGATATTCTCGCCCCTGCTGGGCCTTGTTCTGACTGAAACTCTCCTATCACATCGGGTTGATCATCCAACCACCCGGTAACTTCTGCTGAATCCTCATAATCGAACCATGCGACTGTCGCGTCCTCTGGGTATTGGTCGCTGTAAAATTGGAGATTGGCCAGGTCCTCCCCTACAGTTGTGACATCATCAATTCCCTGTCCCAGACTATCCCCTCGGATCATGCACAATTCTCCCCCTGTTGGCAGTTCCATCCTGGGCCTATCTTGGCCTATCATCGAGATGTAGTCACTCGGACCGTATGTCTTCCCACTGTAATTCCCAGATTCCGCAGACTCCGATTCAACAACCCTTTTTCCCTTCGGGGTCTCTTTTCTCCTGTTCTCGGCGGCCACCACCGCTGGCTTAGGTTGGGTTACGGAGATGTCCATCATGCACAAGTCAGTGCAATCGGGGAGGAACACCTCTGGTTTAGGCAAGTGGGTGGGTGTGATGTAGACACTAGGGTCGTAAGACACGGCCCCAGTATGGATGAAATTAAGTCTTTTAGGTGGTGGAGCTTGGTTATGTGCGGGGAGAGGGTTTGTAGTAACGTTGGGTTTCTCGGGAGGCAAAATCACCCCGTTATCGATGAGATCTTGAATTTCATGGCGTAACCGATAGCACTGGTCGGTGTCGTGACCGTGCTGTTGGTGAAACGCACAATACTTGGCTGGGTTATGGGTAGGAGGGAGTTTTTCTGGTAGGGGCCGCGGCTCCAGGGGCTTCAGATGCCCTTTTTTGATCAAAACCCCCAGAGCTTTGGATAGGGGCATATAAAGTGGGGCGAAGGTTCTGGTGTTTCTGGGTGGGTATTTGGTTGTTTGCGGGTTGCTTCCGGACGCACCGGAGAATGGTGAAGCTGCTGTATTTCTTGGAGGGGGATTGGCGGTGACCATGCTTACTTCCTGAGCTCTTGCAGTCGTAACGCCACTCGGGCCTGCATTGCTACTGCGATTGAAAGTTCGTCGAGGTTGCTCCCGGTCGTTATCGATCAAGCCTTGCTTCAAGGCATCCTCAATCTGCACCCCCATTTCATGTAGGTCAGAAAAAGTAGGAAAGGGGAGCACTATCATCTTTTGCATCAGCTTCGGTTGGAGATTGCGCACAATCATCCGAATTTGGTCTTTGTCTGTAGGCCTCAAGGTCATCATCGAAGCCTTGGCCCTCCATCTGGTTACAAACTCTGAGAAACTTTCCTTAGGCTCTTGTCTAGTCGTCTCGAGATCACGGGTCGTAATCTCAATCTGTGTGTTGTATGAGTACTGCGCGATGAAGGCCTCGGCCATTTCGTCCCAATTCCTCTTGACATCATCTTCTAGCTTGGCATACCATATGGCCGCCACACCCGATAGGGTCCGGCCAAACAAAGACAACTTCTGAAGCCTACTGAGGCCCATCGGCCTCAGAATATCTGAAAACAATCTTAAGTGCACCATGGGGTCCCCGGTCCCGTCAAACCGATCAATATGAGGCATTTTGAATCTGTCGGGCAGCGTCACAGCTGCGTCGGTATAACCATCTTCAATATCGGGGATAGTCTTGACCCCTTGGGATCTCTTGAACAGCTTTTCAAGCTTGCTCAGTTTCAGTGCGGTAGAGTCAGTCTCGAACTCAAAGGGAGAGTCCAATAGGTTGGTGGGCGTCTTTGATAGCTGGGGTTGGATTTGAGGCGGGGCTAAAGGTGGGGGTGGTCCCGTGGGCAGTTCTGTATCATTCTGAACGTTGGCTGTCTCCCCAAGGTTTGGAACTCCTGGTGGGGGGGGAACTTGATGCGAAGCAGATGCTCCGGTTTGCTGTTCTAGTCTGGCAATTGTCTCTGCCTGTTCCCTCACAACTGTAGCCTGTTGCCTGGAGAATTCTGCCTGACGGACGGCATCCTGCTGTATTGTTTTCATACTCTCTTGGAGGTGGCGCACCATCTCTTCCAAACTGGCCATACTATCCTGCTCTGGTTGAATTACTGGTATATATTCTCCCTCCGTTGGTGACACGGAATCCTGATCCCTACTGAACACAGGTGGAGTAGATAAGGCCCTCTGAACTGACTGTTGTACTGATGTACTCTGCCTGACTGACCTCCGTCTAGTAACCGGGGGTAGTGAGTAGTACACTGGTTGTCCGTCTATCAGATCTTCAGATCGAAGGAGTCGACGGCCTCTAACCCAGGGTGCTTGGGGGATATCTATCGGGTCGGAAGCAATTATGCTCAACTACCTAATAAAAAGATAAATAAAACGTATAAATAAACAGACAATCGGACAGCATAACAGGCAAAGTAAATAAACACACAACACACGGTCGGGTATAAACGGTTGAATGCTGGATACACTGTTTCTCAACCACTGATCACTGATCATGAACCATTGCCCCTAGGCCTGAATCCGATATCCACAGACAACTGATTCTCAGAACACTGATACTGATGCCCTCAGGCCTGATACTTAAACTTGCAAACTGATCTGTACGTTCCCTGCAGAGTTACACTCTAAAGCACATAGCAGATAAATGAGAACCAAAACACTCCTATATTGGGGTAGGGTTTCCCTGTCCTATTTTGTCAGGAACTAGGGTTTCACTATGCACGCAGCGGTTTCAAACAACCTAATATCGGGTGAGCAACCTGTCCTAGTTTGGAATGGTCACTATGGATTTCGATATGCACTAGGTCGAATGGTCGAAAGGGGTGCCCCGGTAAAACCGGGGTTTGTGTTCCCATACTGGCAGAGCCCGCAACCGGTCAGCCTTATGGTCATGCCTTGACAAGACAAGCCTCCAGCAAACCGCTCAGGAATAGCAGATGGCCAACACGGTGTCCTAGGCGCACCAATGCACATGCAATGCAAAGAAACACATAAGTGAAATCAAAACAGGATATCATGAGTTCGAGTCAAGCTCTCTAAACTCCCCAGCGGAGTCGCCAGAAACTGTGGACGTCCCCGAACGCCCCGGGAGGGTTAAGTCCCGTTCCGTTCATATTGGGGTCACTACAGTTCGAAGGACTCAAAATGTCACGGTTCTTAATCTGAACCAAAGAGTCCAAATCCGGCAACTCGTTTTGAGAAAACAGATTTTTGAAAAGAAATGCCAAACATGGACTGCTTTGCCAGATACAGAGTCGCCACCTAAATATTTTTTAAAATGGGAAATTTAGGAAACCCTGACTCGGTGCCGAAGGCCACGTGTCCGTCATCACCAAAGTGGTCTTGGCTCGGGAGCTTAGGTACGATCGGGGAAGGTCAGCTATGAGCACCCCCTTTCGCCCGGTCCGAAGACCGGCCTCTACTAACCGTGATATCCGATTTTGAAAACATTACACGTTCTTATTCCGATTATTAGCCTAGAATTACCATGTTGTGCGCACAGCAAACAAGTATAGACTAGATTGCCTAATTTGGAAATAAACATCGCATATCCGTTGGTTTGGAAAACGCTTTGGAATTTGCTACTCGCAAGTAGGCTAAAATACGGATTTCGATGAGTTTTCCAACTCAAGCAATCCAACCTCCACCCACAGGCATTCAAGCAGTTATATCACATAAGCAACTAGCCTCATGGTAATCATGCTGTCATGGCAACACTCACACACATGCAAGGATGTTAAAGCATAAAAGCTCACCTAGTACTCCAAGCCAAAACAGAAGCTCATTAGAAATCCATGCATGGACCTAAGCATACTGAAATGTCTAATGCAACGCATACAAAGATGCAATCTAGGCAGGCTCGGCTATCCTAAACATGGCATATGGAAATGCTACAAATAACACGTATTCAATTTGGAATTGAAAATACGATGCAGTTTGTATGATGTGCCGAGCCCGATGTATGTCAACAAATGCATGAATGCACGCATGCATTGCATAAGGTATGCTAATTTTAAATATGCCCTAATCTACCATCATAAGCAGGTAAATAAAAGGGAGAAAGAAATGGGGGTTGGAAGACATACACACACTCACACACCCTTATTACAAATATGCCCTCACCCGGAGGGACCAAAAGAATATACAGTCCAAAAATAATACAGTCCAAATACAGAATGAATTAATTATTACAGAAATTTCTACTTATCAAATTAAATGCTAACATAAGAGAAAGGGGCCTCAGCCCTGCCTCGGGATGCGCGAACGATGCATGTTCGATCCAACTTGCCCGGAAAACCCGTACCGTGCCACTGCTGGTTCTGTTTTTGCTGCCCTGCCCCTCCAAAAATTCCCAAAATCTCAGAATACATTCGAAATGATCTGTAGTACCACACCGGCTGGGGGGAGTGGTCATCGGCTGCTTGAATTGGCCACCGGCTGCATGTGAGGTTTATCGGCACAAAAATAGTGCCGGTCGGCACTATTTTCTGCCGGCCGGCAGAAAGTTCCTGCAGAGGACAGTTTGACAGCAGCAGCAAGACAGCAGTGCATGGCATGGATTTTGGGGGTATGTAAGCATGGTCAATGCCTCCTATCATGCTTAGGGACTCAAGGAGGCATGACCCTTGGTTCTTGGGCCATCAATAGTGCATCTTGATGCATGATAGCCTAAAGAACCAAGGTTGCATTTTGATGTGAAAATGCATGCAACACAAAAATGCTAACTAAGTCCCTATCATGACAATATCAAGGGCCTTAGTGACATGGGAGTTGAGGTGCGTTTAGTCACTTGGAGTACAAACACCCCTCAATTCCCATATTTGGTTTGACACCCCAAACCAAGTGATGAAATGCAACTATGCAAACATGCAAACATGCAAGCTAGGATGTTAGCAAATTAAGTACCACACAACTAACACATTAGTCATGCAAGATGCTAGAATGTAAAAGAGGCTAGTGTGATACAAAAATGAGCTAAGTATGCAATGGGATCGACCAAGTATGCAACTAGCATGTGATGAGCATATAATGATGGTCTTAACCACCATGGGGGAGGCCTCAAACCTCCCCAAAACAGTGGCAAAGTGTGCCTCAAAACATGATTAAAATGCTACACGAGCATGCTAGCCAATGGACCTAAGTCTAAGGCACCAAAGAGAGTAACTTGACACCACTTACACAACCACTCATGGCATGCATTTAACAACCAAAAACAGACTTTTAGCATGTGAAATGACACCCAAACCCCATATATGGCAGCCCCCAAAATGCATCAAACATGGAAACATGCACAATGCTCATTCCTAGACATACAAGAGCATACCCTTATGGCATGAAATAGGCTACACATACATATATACAAGCATGATTTATGGACTGAAAAATGACCCTAGATGATGCCAAATCATGGGATCAAGACAAGTTAAGCATGCTAGGAACCAAAACATACAAGGCTTACAAGCCTAAAGTACAAAACAACCATGTTAAGCACACTATTCATGGCAAAATCAGTGGCTCACAGCCCTTATGCATGGTAATATGATGCTAAAACCCTCATGGAACCAAGCTACAATATGCAAAGAACATGGCTCAAATGCATGGCATGCTTTTAAGCATAAGGGGACACTACAAAGCAAGCATGAGATACATGTTAAAGGCTATAAATCTAACCTAAAACAGAGATCAAACATGTTCCAAAACACTCAAAACAACTCTGAAATGAAGCCAAAACCGACCATGCACACATGCTACTTTTAGGTCCAAAAAAAAAGGCAAACAAGGGGCAAAGGGGAGAGGGGTGTCTCTCCCCTATATGAGACTTGAAACCACCTTTCTCACCACTGAAAACCCATTGGTTTTCAGTGGTGAGAAGGCCAAGTCACCAAATAAGCAAAGCCTTAAGAAAGAGAGGGCTAAAATGGCCAAAGCAAAGCCTAAGAAGGTGAGTTTTCACTCAAATCAAAAGATGACCTTAATGAATGTTCTTGAGCAAGTAAAAACAAGATTTTTTTATGTTATGCACAAAGCTTGAATCACAAAACAAGAGGGGTAGAAACTAGTTGCAAGAATGGGGAATCTAAAGTAAAGTGCTTACCCTTGAAGATCCCTTGAAGAACAAAGGTTCCAGCCACTCTCTAGTGATCAAAATCAGCTCAAAACCACAGCAATCAACCTCCCAAGTCTCTCAATCTTGAGCTAAGGTGTAAAGGTGTGTGTAATGGTGCAAAAGTAAGGTGAAATCACACTTTTTGGCCTAAAATCACACACACAAGGATGAGAGAGAGGGAGATATAGATATATATGGATGTATATCAGAGATATAGAGATATATCTCTGGTTTTTGCCTTCAAAGATTCTAACCTAGCTCAAGGGAGATGAAATGAGCTTATATAGGCAAAATAAAGCCAAGACTTAATGGCTAAGCAAGACCAAAAGGTTCAAGGAAGGGGGCAAAGGGGTCTTGGCTTCTAAGAGAAGCTAAGACAGCTGGCCAAGCTTCTCCAAGAAGCTTGGCCAAAGGTTTAAGCTTCTAGAAGCTTAGGGAGGGCAAAGGTGCAAAGGGTGCAAAATTGCCACACCTTCGCACGGGGGAATGGGATGATGCATTCCAGCTGGCACAGCTGGCACGCACCATGTCTCAGGGGTTCAAAGGGTGCACACCGGCCGGCCAAAACATTCACCGGCACAAAAAAGTGCCGGTCGGCAACATATAGTGCCGACCGGCCAAAGTTTTTGAGAAAACAGTGCCGATGGCTAAGAGGGAGTGCCGGTGGAGTGTGGAGGCAGCCGGTGGGATTCAGGGATGGCTGAAAAGCCTTCCCCTACCCTCAATTGCGAAAACACATAAGTCTTGGTGCAAAACCAAGCACAGAACAAGCCGGTTGAGAGGTCCTGAGGTACGACGCGCAGTCGGGACCTCCGGGAACTCAAAACAAACACAATCATGGGTAATCGCCGGGTGTTCCAACGGTGACGTCCAAGTCTTGAGGATGGTCAAAAATGGGGTGTCTACAGTAGGCCAACAATAAAATTTATGGTTATGTACTCCCACTTTCATTCCGAAATAGGGAGAGGTTGAAGTAGATCTGCCGGTTTCTGGTGTTCAGCCTTAACTTGCTGACACTTAAGACATTTAGACACATATTCCGCAATCTCACGTTTCATATTTGGCCACCAATAGCTCCGCTTTAAGTCCTGATACATCTTGTTGTTACCCGAATGCGTAACAAATATTGATTTGTGAGCTTCATCAAAAATTTTCCTCTTTAACTCAGGGATGTTTGGAATACACAATCTATCTTGGAATTTCAACACTTTATTTACAATACTATATCCCAGTTTCATATTTTCCTCAAATTCAACAACTATCTTCTTGAGGAATTCATCCTTATTTTGCCTCTATTTGATTTCATCGATGATTGTGTTCGGCTAAAATGGCGGCTATCAATCCGCTTTGCTCATGTAATATTACCTCAATCTCAGATTTCTCAAAATCTTGCAGGATTTCCTTCTGCTCAATAAGCAAGCAAGTTAAACTCCCCATTGACTTTCTGCTCAATGTATCAGCAACTGTATTGGCTTTCCCGAGGTGATACTGAATTTGAAGGTCATAGTCTTTTATTAGCTCAAGACATCTCATCTAGCGCATATTCAACTCCTTTTGAGTAAAGAAATATTTCAAACTTTTGTTGTAATGACCCAGAATTATTTTTTAAATCGTCAGTACATAATTTAATTGAGCAAATTTTCAGATTTGGAGTGATGTGTATATTTTATGTGAAAACAGTTCGATTTTATATTTTTTTTTAAATAGTTTCTAGTCTCAGAAAATTATAAAATTTTTATATGTTATTCACATATGAGTCTAGCACTTTGAGAAAAAAATTCAGAACTTATTGATGAATATTTATTTTATGAAAATTCGCGAACTGATTAGTGTTCAGTTTATTTTATAGCAGAATTTTGTTATTTAATTTTGAATGTTTAGACCATGACTTGAGATAAATTTGTTGGGTCTATTTTGGAATATAATTGGGCTATGTTTGGCTTATGGATGAGAATTTAATTCAAGACTCCTGACTTAGATTCAATTTAATTTGAGTTTGTTTGTAATCCATGTTTAACTGTTTGGTCCTTTTAATTATGTGATAAGTAGGGACTACATTGGGAGATGTGATTATTTATTATATATGGTTATAATATATATTTGAAAGTTGAATTTATGGTGTGTATAATACAGTGAAAAATTATATATTTTAATAATGAATGAAAATGTGTATATATTTTGTGGTGTATAAAAATGTTATATTTTGTGGTAAGAAAAATTATATCATTTTATGATTTATGTTACAAAATTTTGAAATATTATTACAATATATATTGTACCAGTTAATGGGTTGAATAATACAAAAATAAATAAATAAAATTTTGGGAAACATGTGTGTTGGGACGTGCGCAGAGACACAGGCCATGTAGGTTGTCTCTTTCTTTCCCCTTTTTTCCTCATGCCCATTACTTCCATCTTTCTCCATCTTTTTTTTTTCTTTTTTTTTTTATATATTTTGGTTGACCAGAGGGTCTGCTTCTCTCTTTCTCTCTCTTGAATACTCTATAGAAGCTCAACCTTTGAGCTTCGATTGAGAGCCCTAAGAGTGAAATTTTGCAAAAGTTTTGTAAATGAAAGTCAAAGAGCTCGTCGTACTCTTCCCCGTGGTAGTCTCGGATAAAAAATCGATCAATATTTGCCTTTCAAATTTATTTTTCTTCATATTTTGAGGTAGGGATTTTCTTCATATTATTACTTTAAAACTATGTTAGGGTTAGTTTGAGAAAATATATTATTATAGGGGGTATTGCATATATGTATTTCTCATATTTTTGTTTGATTAATTTTCGGAGGAAAAATTATATTGAAGTGTTTAGGATATTGATATTTTGAAATTGATTTGGAAAAAAATCATTTTGTGTTGGTAATATTTGTTATAAAAAAAAATCTAAAAATGAAATTAATAGTTGTATGAGTTGTATCTACCTCATATTATGGTTAGATAATTTATTTTGAGAAAATAATGTTGAAATATTCATCTCATCTTTGAGTTTTGGAATTTATTTTTGAGAAAAAAATAAATTGATGCTGATGAATATTGTGTAAATTGTTAAGTTGAGATTATTGAGTTGTTTTGGGATTGAAAACTCTAAAAGTGTTATATTCATGATATTTTATGAAAGGTAATATGTTGATGATTAAGTTGTGTTCATTTTTGTGAAAATGAAAATGTGAAATATGGACTTTTGAACTCACAGCCTTGAAAATGTTACTCTTGGGCATATTTCATAATTTTTGATGTAAATATCATGTTGATTAGGTAATTTAAAAAAAAAATTGTGAAATGGTTATTGGTAGAGAATTTGGGAAAAAAATTAACTTTTTAAGTAGTTTATCATGAAATATGGTTATGTTGAAATATGGTAATGTTTGAGATGAAGCATGTGAACTTATGTTTGGTATTATTAATTTAATTTTTTTTTAATATAATGAGCTCACTAATTTGATGGATTAAATTAGTTTGGTTAAAATTTTATATCCGTTATGATTGAAAGTGTGTTATTGAGATTATACCATAACTTTCAATATAGTAGGATGGAAATGGTAATATTCAATACGTATGTGATTTGATGAAAATCATATTGGTTATTTTGGTTGAGGTAGAACAAAGTTGATTGAAAGTTTTGTGTGAGTCAAAACAATTGAGATTATTAGTTTTATTAGTTTAAGTATGCTAATATATTATTTTTGTACCTCATATTCATATATGAGATACTTGACTTGTAAATTGAGGGTTTGGTTAAATTGGGAGTTGATTACCTATAATCTTGCTATTAAATGTATTTTCTGTATATAAAATTGTATGTGGGTATTTGAAAGTGAGAAAACCTCAATTTGTGAAAGATCCTAAATGTTAATGTTTTGGGAGTTTTTGGATCATTTGGAAAAGATTATGTTTGGCTTTAAAATTGTTGAGTTTGATGGAAAACTATGCAAGTATTGAAAGTTTGGCTTTAAAAAGTGGAATATGGATTGTTTCCAAGTGTTAGGAATCATGGGGGATTCCAAGTTATGGTTGTATGTTAGACTGTATATCTGTGTTATTATCTTTTAATTAATGCATTAAAGATAATTATTTTGGCTATTGGAAAAGGATAGTATTGATTGTTGTAGAAATTATATGAGAATTAGGTGAATTGAAACTAATCTCTTATCGGTTGTCATTGAATATGATTGTGTTTTAAAACATTGTATATGTATGATGTTTGGGAAGAAAAAGGGGATGTACTCCATGTTTGGGAGAAGAAAGGGGATGGACTACAGTAAATTAAGTTAGTCTGTGTATCCAGGGTGAAAGTCCCGAAAATCGCGCGTATGGAATGGTGCCGATTCCCGCGGACGAAATTTTCGTAAAATGGCAAATAGATGTGTTTGTATGATAGCTATATTGGTTAGAGATCCACTGAGTTGTATCCTCAGTTTGGTTGATTGAATGAAATGGACATGACTAATGAATTGAGATAAAATGAATTGTTATATAAATTTATTTTGGCATTGCATTCGTTTTAAAAAGAATATCTTGTTGATATTGAGGTAAGTTAATTTATTTAAGTTAACAAGTGTGGTTAATTAATTAAATTTGGATTTAAGGAATTAGGTAATAAAGTCATAAGGTTCTGGCATGGTATGACTTTATATATATATCTGTTTGGTATCACTGTATCGCTGGACCCGCATGTGTTTTAATGTTATAGTATGAAATTGTTTGGTGAGCTAGTGGTTTGCTCACCCCCTACCTGTACATGTGTACAAGGAATGTTTCTGGACTTGAGGATCAAATAGCAAGTTTTATCTTGGCATGGTTATAAAGTAGTGTTGAGCCGTAGTCTTTTTTTATTTATTTGTTTCTTTGGTTGAGTTCTATAATTTGTAAAGGGCAATGCCCTCTTATTTACTGTAAGCCTCAGGGCATTTCTTTTATTTGTATGTAAATGACGTTGTTGTATAACAAGAGGAAACATGTATATTTATTTATTTATCATTTCATCAAAAGATGAATTGTCATTTATAAGTGGACTTAATTAATGAATAATGAATATTAGTAATGTTATCCGAGTAATAAAAATACGGGGCATGACTTTTGTGATCCGTGTAAACTTTGCATTTTGCCCCATACAAATAATGTCGCCAAATTTTTAAAGTAAATACAACTGCGGCCAATTCCAGGTCATGTGTTGGGTAGTTCTTCTCATATGGTCTTAATTGCCGGGAGGCATAAGCAATTACTCATCCTTCCTGCATTAACACGCAACCTAGACCCTTATAAGATGCATCACTGTATATCACAAAGTTTTCCGTACCTGTGGGCAATGTCTGTAAGAACCAGAAATTTTTTTTCGACAACCAATTAGTTTATTAATAATAATATTAAGTCAATAAATTGTGATTATTAAATTATTATATTAATAGCATCATGATTAACACCAACATTAAATTCCTTTAATTTTTTTTTATTTTTTTTTATCCTTTTGTGATTAAATTTTTGTATCTAAACACAATTGTGGAAAACTAAATGAGTTAAATAAAAAATAATCAAGTTAGTTAGAGGATAGTAGCGAGAAAAACATCTAGTGACTAGGACATATATATATACATTGATTTTCATTTTAAACATACCCAAAAAAAAAAAAAATCAGAATTTTTGGGCAGAGGAATCCGGCTGTTTTCTTCCCAAGAGGCTGCTGCCAAAGCATGCTTAGAAACATCCTACAAGTCTATCCTTGTAGATCATAATTCCCAAGCCAAGAAGAATACAATAAATAAATAAATAAATAAAAGGGCCCCAAACTCCTACATAAGGATCCCACATTCAACCCAGCCATTCTACTATTCACGTAGCTGAGCAAAGAGAGGAAAAAGAGAGGGTACTTGGTGAATACCAATTTCAAACTTAGTTTTGAGAAGTGTTTGCAAAAGCTCTTGAGGTAAGAATACATCACCTCTATCCTCCCTTAGATACCTCTAACTGAATTTATATAATTTATATATGCAAGACTAAGCATGGTTAAGTCGTATATAGCAAAATAGTACCATGCATATTTAAAATTTTGATAGGATGAGGGTTTCACTATGTTATAATTTCATATTCCTTCTTGCAAACATAGATACATGGCTTAGCTATTGTTTTTACGTGTTCGATATTCTTCATTGTTGAAATAATCTTGCAAGAGAGTAAAATGAGATAGGAATGGTTTCCTTTTACCTGAAACTTAGATTCTTCTCCACTATTTCAGACTTTATCGGATGAAAAAAGGGCTCTAATAAATTGAAAATAATTGATGTTAAAAATCTGTGTATATTGGAGGTATATATAGGTGTTATACACTGTATAAAATTTTTACAAAATCATTGGACGTCATTTTCTTACCGAACAAATATTTTCCCTAAGCGTCGCTTACAACACAGCAGAAGCAGTGGCTTCAAACAGGTCCCATGTTCTCTACAAATGGTATTTATCTGCATGACCAGTTGGAATAGTTAGATATAAGAGTTATCTTTCATTTACCACCAATTTCACAAAAAATGGATAAGTCTAAAAGGAGAAATTGTAGTTTTACTAAAATGTGACAGAATCTGTCTAGTTTTCCTATAAAAAATTATTTGACCATCTTACACTGGTTTTCAGTCTTCAAATCCTTCTGGAAATATGTTCTAAACTCAAATATTTAGCAAATCGTTCTGACCATGCCTCTTTTCGACACCGTTTGAGGCCGCTTTTTATTTTTCGAACACAGAACACCTGTGCTGGAGGTTAAAGTAACTCACTGTCCAGAAAACCAGTTTTCTTCCAAAAATTATTTCTCCATTTTAAAATCGTTTTTAGCCCTAGTATTCTTCTCAAAATATTTTCCTAACTCGATGAACTAGCAGTAGTTAAAATATCGTAATGGTTGAACATCGTTTGGTATGGGTTTCATAATTTTTTTTTCTAACCATACAGTGCTGAAAGAAGAAGTGTGTGAATTGCTATGAAATTTTGTGATAATTCCTAAGACATTCTATCATATTTATTGTGGTTGTCATACACGATTGTGTTGTGCTATATAAACATTATGTCGCTGTAGTTTTCAAACTAAAACTCGTACATGTATCAAAATGTGAATTGGACAAAGTAAAGGGACACAGAATTGAACAGATACATTAAAATTTAAAAGTGATGGGGTGAGCCCAGTTTAGAATCTTACGCAAGTGAGTTGCGAACCCTAACATGGCACGGGAAGGTATTTCGGCTCTTATTGGTACAGGCGATATAAGGTTGGTGGTGCGGGTGTCACAACATAGACCGTTCCCTTGGGGCAGACCATGATGTCACGACTCGGGTATGTAACCCTGGTGCGTGGGCATCATTGGTAGTTACAGTAAGTAACATTTAAATATTTGACTAAGGGGGAGTCAAAATTGCCCGTGGCCATTACTTAGCGGTTGAGTGGAAAGAGTGCTCCGCGGGGAGTTACTTAAACTTACCTGTTAAACTAAATCTATGTGAATTTAAAAAGAAATGTTGGCATTTTTCCTTATTATGAAATACTGCTTCCGTTTGCCATTGTTTTTATTGTCTATTGTTAATAGTTCAACCAATAGCATTTCGGTTATGTTTGTTAAATGCTGCTTGTTATTCTGTTATTCCACAATATTTATTATTTGTGAGTATTATTATCGGGGTGGGTATTTTCGGGTTGTAGTATCTTATTGAGCTCGTCGCTCATTGGCATTCCCATTGCCTTGGCATTTTATGCCAGGTATCGAAGAAACCAAAAGAAGCGCCGAGGCCTTGCAAGGCGACATTCAGCCTTGGTTAGCTTGAAGAATGCCCAAGATTCCATGAACCATTTTCCTAGTTTTATTTTTTTTATATTTGTGGTTTTTTTTTTTATTTATTTATTCTAAGACTAAGTTTTAAGTTTATTTGGAGTTGTAAAACTTTCAATTTATGGGATGTTAGTTAATAGATGTTGGTAAACTTGGTGGCAACATTAAGGAAGAGTTCTTAATCAAGAAAATTAAATTTTAAATTCTAAATCTTATTATGATGTCCTTAAATTTTGGGGCGTCACAATATGGTATCAAAGCCTAGGTCTAGAAACCCTTGAGACCTTGGGTAGGCTTAAGCATGTGTCATTTACTACACTTTAATTAAAAACATTTGATGACCTAAGACCATACTGAGAGTGTAACAACATTGTATTCTCCTTCTAGGATGTCAAGCCCATCTCATAACGAGAACTGGCTCTCGGATTCCGAACTTGAAGAAGAACCCTTATTAACCGACCCAGAGGTAGGGGCAGAAACTTCAGAGTCAGTCCATGAAGAAGAGGACCTGGATGAGGATCCGGAAGAGGAGACAATGGATGAAGAGGATGAAGAGGAGCCCGAGCCTGAGGAGGAAGATCCAGAGGAATATCCAGAAGAAGAACCGTTGGACGAAGAAGACGCAGAGGTATACGCGGAAGTGGAAGTCGTGGAACCCTTGGCCGTCATTCTGCCGGAAGAGTTTGGTTGGGCGGGAAGTGACATTGAGTCCGACCCCATCTCCTCAATTGAATATGCCTTCAAAGAAGGTGAAGCGGACTCGGGGAACGTAGTATAGATGGGGGCATTCCCGATGGGGCTAGAGGCGTATGTTATGCTAGAACCACTAATACCTTGCGAGTGGAAACACTGAAGAGGGGACGACAAATATCTGGGGCCTGTGCGAGTTATCCGGGAGTTGGCAAGGGCCATGTATGAAGTAGGACCGCTACCACCAGCCCTGGAAGACAATTACACCAATTTCTTCCACCAACGAGACATCTTCCTGGCAGCCCCACCGGCTGGAAAGCTTGTACCCACGAACGGGACAGTCGACTTCTCCGACCCACTCACCTACGAAGAAGTCCCTGTAAGGATCTTAGGCCAACATACGGGAATGGGAGGGCTCAAGCTGTTAGTCCGTTAGAAGTGCTATGGGTTGTATGATGAGAGTTTGGAGCATGCCTGGCAAATGCATCAGCACTACCCATGGCTTTTTGTTTAAGGGGAGGAGAGACTAAAGAGGGTAGACTAGGCAGATAAACAATTTTGTTGGAATTTCATTGTAAAAGCCTAGTCTAATAGTGGTTATGAAATGGGGTGAAATAATCCCCTCGGTCTGGTGATAAATATAATTTTTGGTCATGTAACCGATCCTTTGTTGCAATGAAAAGTTTCAGTTCTAGTTAAACTTAGTGAATGCTTGTTCGCATAAAATAAATAATTAAATAAGTACTTACATCGTGCCGATAGTAAACAATTAATATCCTTCATGGAGAAAATGGCAGGAAGAACTAGGGGAAATGGATTTAATGACAACAACACCAACAGTGACATCATGAATTTCGTTTGGGCAATTACTAATGAACTAAGAAACCAACCCAGGCATGAAAACAATAAGGCAGAATTAATAGCAAAATTTCAAAAACTCAAGCCCCAGAAATTTTTCGGAGAACCCAATCCCTACTCGGCGGAGGCATGGATAAGGCAAGTGAAGAAAATATTAAAGACACTAGAAATTCAGAATGAGCAAGACCAAGTGTCCCTCGCCTCATTTCTTTTCGAGGGGGAGGCCGATTTCTGGTGGACAATGATCAAGGAAAGTCATCAAGTGGTAGAACTATCTTGGAGACAGTTCGAGGAATTGTTTATGGAAAAGTACTTCCCAAACTCGGTGAGGCAAGAGATGATCCAAGAATTTCTCCAACTGAAACAAGGGGGCATGACTGTGACATAGTATGTCAATCGGTTTGAGGCTCTTTCTTACCATGCCACAGCTATAGTGGCAAATAAAACAGACAAGGTAAGGCGCTTTGAGTGGGGACTCAACTTGGGACTCCGAGACAAGCTGGTCGCAGTGCAGCTACCTACTTATGCACAGGTAGTAGATAGGGCTCTTGCTCTAGAAAGAGAGAAGATGGACACTGCAAGGGCTCAAGGTCAGTAGTCTAGAGCCAACCAGCAAAGAAGCGGAGGACCCTTAAGGAACAATAGGACACCTGCTGCTTCGATACCTTATGCTAGGAGGGCACAACAACAGCAAGGGTATAATTCTGAACAGCGTAGTAGGGAAAAGGCTAGGAGGTGTTATGAATGTGGCCAAGAAGGGCACCTTAGGAACAACTATCCTCAAAGGTCAGGTTACTACATTAATCAAGGAGGGGCCACTCAACGGAACAAATGCATGCCAACTCAGGGAGCGCGAGCTGTGCAAAATTCCCAATCCAGTAGAGGTCAGCCGCCAGCTAATCGGAATATGGGACAGCCGAGGGCTCAACAACCAGGAGATGTCAATACAAGGAAACCTTGGGGGCCAAATCAAGGTGCCACTGGAAGAGTCTTTGCACTCCAAGAAAGAGAAGATACTAGAAATCCTTCAGTGATTCAAGGTATACTTATCCTTATGAACTCTTATGTACAAGTCTTGTTTGATTCTGGAGCATCACACTCTTTTATATATGCTTCGTGTGTTACAACTTTGGGATTAGAGCCTGAAAGATTAGAAGCACCTATGAGTGTAGCCTCACCACTAGGAGGTCAAACTCGAGTAAATCTTGTATGCAAATCATGTGAACTAGGAGTCTCCAGTTTGCGTTTAACTTGCGACCTACGAGTCATGGAAATGTCAGACTTTGACGTTATCCTAGGAATGGACTGGTTATCAGCCCATAGAGCCACCATTGATTGCTATCGAAAGACGATGACTGCTTACTCTCAGGACAGAACGCGATTCCAATTTAAGGGGGATAGACAAGATTCCCTATCACCGACGCTTCGAAAATCAAAGTGGCACGATCACCTAGCTAGATGGTTAGCCATCTTAGTTCTGAAAGACAGAGACTGTATGGAACTAGGGCTACCTCCTGTGGTACGCGAGTATACTGATGTATTTCCGGAGGAATTACCAGGACTACCCCCAAAGCGAGAAGTAGACTTTACCATCGAACTACAACCTGGCATATCACCGATCTCAATGGCACCACATCGTATGGCACCAGCTGAACTGAGAGAGCTAAAGACACAGTTGCAAGAATTGTTGGACAAGGAATTTATAAGGCCAAGTACGTCCCCCTGGGGAGCACCAGCCTTATTCGCTAAGAAGAAAGATGAGACACTTAGGTTGTGCATTGATTACTGCCAACTCAATAGAGTCACCATTAAGAATCGGTATCCACTACCTAGGATTGATGACCTCTTCGATCAGCTTAGAGGGGCAAAGTGTTTCTCAAAGATAGACCTCAGATCTGGGTATCACCAGTTGCGTATTCGGGAAGAAGATATTCCTAAGACTGCATTTCAAACCCGTTACGGCCACTATGAGTTCGTAGTGATGTCGTTCGGCCTAACCAATGCACCAGGTGTGTTCATGAGTTTAATGAACAAAATATTCATGCCTTACTTAGATCAATTTGTGGTAGTTTTCATTGATGATATTTAAGTGTATTTCAAGTCTGAAGAAGACCATGAACAACATTTGAGAATAGTACTTCAAACTTGAGGGAGAACCAACTGTGTGCTAAAGCTAGTAAATGTGAATTTTGGATGGAGGAAGTAAAATTTTTGGGTCATGTGGTGTCTGAAAATGAAGTATCGGTGGACCCAACTAAAGTAGAGGCAGTGACAGAATGGAAGCAACCTAAAAACACATTCGAGATTTGTAGTTTCTTAGAGTTGGCCGGTTACTATCGAAGATTCATTCAGAACTTCTCAAGGTTGGCCAAACCAATGACACGCTTGACTCAAAAAGGAGTTAAGTTTGAATGGAACGAGTCTTGTGAAAATTCATTCCAAGAACTTAAGAAAAGATTGACGAGTGCCCCTATTCTCATAGTACCAGAGCGTGACGTTGGGTACAATGTGTATTGTGATGCTTCCAAAGAAGGTCTGGGGTGCATGTTGATACAAAATGGCAAAGTGGTGGCATATGGATCAAGGCAATTAAAGAACCATGAGAAGAATTATCCCACTCATGACTTGGAGTTAGCAGGCATAGTTCATGCACTCAAAATTTGGAGACACTACCTATATGGTGAAAAGTTTGAGATATTCACCGACCACAAAAGCTTGAAGTATCTGTTCACCCAAAAGAACCTGAACATGCATCAGAGACGTTGGATGGAATACCTCGAGGATTACCAATTTACCCTTTCTTATCATCCCGGCAAGGCTAACGTTGTAGCAGATGCATTAAGCCACAAAAATAGAGGGATTGTTACTAGCTTAGCCCTTAGAGAATGGAATATGATTGGAATGCTCAATGAATTTGGGGTACATATGGAGGTTCAAGATGAAAAGGCTTACCTTGGTACTCAAATTGCTATGCCTAAAATTTTGAGCGAGATATTAGAATCACAACAGTACGATCAGGAGGTGGCATTCATCAAGGCACGAATGGAATCTAGTGAAACCATGCCTGGTTGGGAAATTCACACAGATAGGAGTTTGAAATATCAAGGTCGAGTGTTTGTGCCGAGTGACGACTCACTAAGAGAAAAGGTACTTAAGGAATTTCACCATTCAGTATTCGCAGTACATCCAGGAGGTACTAAGATGTACCAAGACTTAAAATGCCAATATTGGTGGGGCAGAATAAAAAAGGATGTAGCCAAGTTTGTGTCTTAGTGCCTGACATGTCAACAAGTAAAGACTGAACACCAAAGATCGGCATGAACACTTCAACCTTTACCAATCCCAGAGTGGAAATAGGAACACATAACCATGGATTTTGTGACGGGTTTGCCTCGATCACAACAAAGACATGACGACATATGGGTAGTGGTAGATCGACTAACTAAGACAGCCCGATTCTTACTTGTCGGGTCATCAGATACGTTAGACTCACTTTGTAGATTGTTCATCAAAGAAGTGATCAAATTACACGGAGTACCAGTTAGCAGCGTGTCTGATTGTGATCCTCGATTCACTTCCCAATTTTGGCAGAGCTTGCAGAAGGCAATGGGAACAAACTTATGTTTTAGCACGGCATTTCATCCACAAACAGATGGACAGTCTGAAAGAACGATACAAACCTTGGAGGATATGCTTCGAGCTTGCGTTATGGATTTTGATGGAAGTTGGGAGAAACACTTACCTTTCGTTGAGTTCGCTTACAACAATAGTTTCCAGGCCAGTATTAGAATGGCACCGTATGAAGCACTTTATGGGCGACCTTGTCGATCACCAGTCTGTTGGACAGAAGTAGGGGAAGCAACCTTGCTAGGACCAGACCTGGTTTAGGAGACCACTGAGAAGATAAAACTGATCAAACAATGACTAATCACAACCCAAAGTCGACAAAAGAGTTATGCGGATCAAAGGAGACGGCCCTTAACTTTTGAGGTAGGCGATCATGTTTTTATCAAAGTTCGACCTCGTCAAGGTACTACGCGATTCGGAAAGAAAAGAAAACTTGCACCTCATTATGTGGGACCTTTTGAAATTCTGAGCAAGGTAGGAGAGGTAGCATACCGTCTAGCACTACCACTACAGCTCGCAGCAGTGCACAATGTCTTTCACATCTCAATGTTACAGAAATACGAGCCACACCCTTCACATGTTATCAATTGGAGGGAGATTGATCTCAATGAAGATGCAAGCTTTGAGGAAAGGCCTATAAAGATTATGGACCGTCGAGAAAAGAACCTAAGAGGCAAAGTCATCCACTTGGTGCGAGTATTGTGGCAGCATTGACGAGTGGAAGAGTCTACTTGGGAAAGAGAGGATGCAATACGAGCCAACTACCCTCAGTTGTTTGAAGATAAAGGTACGTGTCAAAATTTCGAGGATGAAATTATTTAACGGGGATAGGTTGTAAGAACCTAAAATTTTTTTTGGACAACTAATTAGTTTATTAATAATAATATTAAGTCAATAAATTGTGATTATTAAATTATTATATTAATAGCATCATGATTAACACCAACAACCCAAGGGGTTGTGGCATTGTGGTAAGGCCTTGGGGTTTAAGCCCCAAGGTCACAAGTTCAATTCCTCTCCTTGGGCCAATCTCCAGGGCGCAGCACTGTTGGTTAGGAGGTTGGACCTCAAGTTGTCTAGTCAGCACTTGGTGTGGGTTCAATGCTCCCCCACTGTGCGAGTCCTGACTTAAGCGGAGCTTGTCTTGGGAGGTCGGGGCAAGTTCTCAGGTTATAGTCTCCTCGCTCGGAACGGCTAACAGGACACCTTGGTGATCTCTGCAAGGGGCGCTGCCTTGGACCTGCGGGAGGGTAGGGAGGATTTTCCTGTAACAAAAAAAAAAATGATTAACACCAACATTAAATTCCTTTAATTTTTTTATATATTTTTTTATCCTTTTGTGATTAAATTTTTGTATCTAAACATAATTGTGGAAAACTAAATGAGTTAAATAAATAATAATCAAGTTAGTTAGAGGATAGTAGCGAGAAAAACATCTAGTGACTAGGACATATATATATACATTGATTTTCATTTTAAACATACCCAAAAAAAAAAAAAAATTAGAATTTTTGGGCAGAGGAATCCGGCTGTTTTCTTCCCAAGGGGCTGCTGCCAAAGCATGCTTAGAAACATCCTACAAGTCTATCCTTGTAGATCATAATTCCCAAGCCAAGAAGAATACAATAAATAAATAAATAAATAAAAGGGCCCCAAACTCCTACATAAGGATCCCACATTCAGCCCAGCCATTCTACTATTCACGTAGCTGAGCAAAGCGAGGAAAAAGAGAGGGTACTTGGTGAATACCAATTTCAAACTTAGTTTTGAGAAGTGTTTGCAAAAGCTCTTGAGGTAAGAATACATCACCTCTATCCTCCCTTAGATACCTCTAACTGAATTTATATAATTTATATATGCAAGACTAAGCATGGTTAAGTCGTATATAGCAAAATAGTACCATGCATATTTAAAATTTTGATAGGATGAGGGTTTCACTATGTTATAATTTCATATTCCTTCTTGCAAACATAGATACATGGCTTAGCTATTGTTTTTACGTGTTCGATATTCTTCATTGTTGAAATAATCTTGCAAGAGAGTAAAATGAGATAAGAATGGTTTCCTTTTACCTGAAACTTAGATTCTTCTCTACTATTTCAGACTTTATCGGATGAAAAAAGAGCTCTAATAAATTGAAAATAATTGATGTTAAAAATCTGTGTATATTGGAGGTATATATAGGTGTTATACACTGTATAAAATTTTTACAAAATCATTGGACGTCATTTTCTTACCGAACAAATATTTTCCCTAAGCGTCGCTTACAACACAGCAGAAGCAGTGGCTTCAAACAGGTCCCATTTTCTCTACAAATGGTATTTATCTGCATGACAAGTTGGAATAGTTAGATATAAGAGTTATCTTTCATTTACCACCAATTTCACAAAAAATGGATAAGTCTAAAAGGAGAAATTGTAGTTTTACTAAAATGTGACAGAATCTGTCTAGTTTTCCTATAAAAAATTATTTGACCATCTTACACTGGTTTTCAGTCTTCAAATCCTTCTGGAAATATGTTCTAAACTCAAATATTTAGCAAAATTGTTCTGACCATGCCTCTTTTCGACACCGTTTGAGGCCGCTTTTTATTTTTCGAACACAGAACACCTGTGCTGGAGGTTAAAGTAACTCACTGTCCAGAAAACCAGTTTTCTTCCAAAAATTATTTCTCCATTTTAAAATCGTTTTTAGCCCTAGTATTCTTCTCGAAATATTTTCCTAACTCGATGAACTAGCAGTAGTTAAAATATCGTAATGGTTGAACATCGTTTGGTATGGGTTTCATAATTTTTTTTTCTAACCATACAGTGCTGAAAGAAGAAGTGTGTGAATTGCTATGAAATTTTGTGATAATTCCTAAGACATTCTATCATATTTATTGTGGTTGTCATACACGATTGTGTTGTGCTATATAAACATTATGTCGCTGTAGTTTTCAAACTAAAACTCGTACATGTATCAAAATGTGAATTGGACAAAGTAAAGGGACATGGAATTGAACAAATACATTAAAATTTAAAAGTGATGATGTGAGCCCGGTTTAGAATCTTGCGCAAGTGAGTTGCGAACCCTAACATGGCACGGGAAGGTATTTCGGCTCTTATCGGTACTGGCGATATAAGGTTGGTGGTGCGGGTGTCACAACATAGACTGTTCCCTTGGGGCAGACCATGATGTCACGACTCGGGTATGTAACCCTGGTGCGTGGGCATCATTGGTAGTTACAGTAAGTAATATTTAAATATTTGACTAAGGGGGAGTCAGAATTGCCCGTGGCCATTGCTTAGCGGTTGAGTGGAAAGAGTGCTCCTCGGGGAGTTACTTAAACTTACCTGTTAAACTAAATCTATGTGAATTTAAAAAGAAATGTTGGCATTTTTCCTTATTATAAAATACTGCTCCCGCTTGCCATTGTTTTTATTGTCTATTGTTAATAGTTCAACCAATAGCATTCCGGTTATGTTTGTTAAATGCTGCTTGTTATTCTGTTATTCCACAATATTTATTATTTGTGAGTATTATTATCGGGGTGGGTATTTTCGGGTTGTAGTATCTTATTGAGCTTGTCGCTCATTGGCATTCCCATTGCCTTGGCATTTTATGCCAGGTATCGAAGAAACCGAAGGAAGCGCCGAGGCCTTGCAAGGCAACATTTAGCCTTGGTTAGCTTGAAGAATGCCCAAGATTCCATGAACCATTTTCCTAGTTTATTTTTTTTATATTTGTGGTTTTTTTTTATTTTTTTATTCTAAGACTAAGTTTTAAGTTTATTTGGAGTTGTAACTTAAGAAATTTTAATTTATGGGATGTTAGTTAATAGATGTTGGTAAACTTGGTGGCAACATTAAGAAAGAGTTCTTAATTAAGAAAATTAAATTTTAAGTTCTAAATCTTATTATGATGTCCTTAAATTTTAGGGCGTCACAATGTCAACGTTGGTGCAATGGTTAGTCTCGTTTTCAGTTCTTGAAAGGCAAATTCTCTTTCGTCATTCCATTTGGTTATCCCTTGCGTGTAAGTTGGGTAAGAGGTACAGCTATTTTTGAAAAATCTTTCACAAACCGTCTGTAGTACCCAACTAAGCCCATGAAACTATGGACTTCTGTTACATTTGTTGGTGTAGGCCAATTTACAATTGCCTCTATCTTCTGTGGGTTTACCGAAATCCTATCTCTATTGATAACATGCCTTAAGAAAACAACCTCATCCAACCAGAATTCACATTTTGTAAGTTTAGCAAATAATTTCTTTTCTCTTAGTGTTTCTAAGACGGTTCTCAGATGTTGTTCGTGCTCAAGTCTACTCTTTGAGTATATCAAAATATCATCAATAAAAACCATAACAAATTCATCCAGATAAGTTTTAAAAATTCCGGTTTATAAGGTCCATAAATGCTGCAGGTGCGTTAGTCACTCCAAACGGTATAACAAGAAATTCGTAGTGACCATACCTCGTTCTAAGTGCAGTTTTCTCAACATCTTCTGCCTTCACCTTTAATTAGTGGTACAAATCAATTTTTGAAAAGACTTGTGAACCCTGTAACTGATCAAATAAATCGTCAATTCGGGGTAATGGATATTTATTTTTGACCGTTACCTTGTTTAGTTCCCAGTAGTTAATGTACAAACGTAAGGTTTTGTCTTTCTTCTTTACAAACAACACGAGAGTACCCCATGGCGAAGTGCTTAGTCGGATAAACCCTTTGTCTAGTAAGTCTTGCAACTGTTCTTTCAGTTCTTTCATTTCAATAGTGGACATTCTGTAGGGAGTTTTTGAGATAGGCTGGGTGCCCGGGACAACATCAATGGTAAACTCTATCTCTCCGTCCACCAATCCCCCTAGCAATTCATCAGGAAATACATTCGGAAATTCTTGAACAACAGAAATATTATTCAATTCAACATTCGTAGATTGTTCAGATAATACACTACACAAGTAACCCTGGCACCATTCCCTGATCAATTTACGTGCTTTCATTACAGATATCAAAAAGCGGAGGCACTACCCAACTACCCACAAACATAATTTCTTCCTGCTCTGGTGGTCTAAATACAACTTGTTTTGTTACACAATTGATGGTGGCACAGTATTTAGATAACCAGTCCATACCCAGAATTACATCAAAATGCCTAAAGTCCAAGGGTAACAAATCTACATACAAAGTAGCACTTCCAATTCGCATGTCACAAAATCGGCACACAGATGTACACAACACAGATTCCCCGGATGGAGCAGATACAGATAATAAATATGGTAATGATTTTAGAGGTCTACTCAATCTAGATGCAAATGCATAAGTTACAAATGAGTGTTGATCCGGAGTCAATTAATACAAAAGCATCCTAATTACATATAAATATAGTACCTGAGATAATAACTTCAGTATTTCGTGTCACTTGGGACAAGTGCAAAGACTTTTCCCTGTCTCATTGTGTCTCTGATAGTAGCAGGCTTTGTGGTGTTCCATGGTTTTGGAATGGATCTGGTCGAACTAGCAGCTGGTTTTCCACTTCTTTGTTGCTCAGGTTGGGTGCAATCCCTTGCCATGTGCCCTATTTCACCACATTTATAGCAAGCTCCGAAAATACGGCAACAAATCCCACAATGCTTCTTACCACATTGAATACACGTCGGTGCCATATTTCTAGTGGAACCCAAGTGCTTAAGGACCTCGTTTTTTGTTTCTTTGATGATTTCTTCCCTGAGAAAAAGCATTGCCTCTTAGCCTTCCAGGTAGCTGGCGGCTTGCCTTGGTTGGCGATGTTAATTTCTGACATTAAAGCTCGATTTAGCACATCAACATAAGTGGGCAATTTTAACACATTCACCCTTTCTAGGATGCCATTGCGAAGACCATTTTCAAACTTTCTTGTCTTTTTATAGTCGGTGTCAACCATATGTGGAGCGAATCTAGCCAATTTAGTGAACTTGGTTTCATACTCAGCTACAGTTAGATTGTCTTGCTTCAGTCCTTCAAATTCTGACACCTTTCTATCACGGACACACTGTGGAAAGTATTTCTCATAAAAGAGTGCAAGAAACTCTACCCAGTCAATGCCCTTGTTATCATTACGGATTAGCATCCACCACCTTCTTGCTTCATCTTCTAGTGTAAAGGTGGCCAATTGTACTTTCTGTGTCTCTAGGCATGGAAATACTTCAAATAACTTCTCAATACCAAGGACCCAAGCTTCAGCCTTCAATGGGTCCACACCCTCGTGGAACGATAGTGGATTCATTTTCTTGAATTCTTTAGTGAGGGCTATTGTTCGGTCAGCGTTTTGCAAATCCGGCATGGGTTGTATCGAAGGTGGGGGTTGCGAGTGTTACCATTGTTGTTGCCACTACTGTTGTTGCCTTAGCGTTTCTGCCATATCTTGCATCATTCTCTCCATTCGGTCTAACCGAGCAGTGGAGGATCCTTCTAGCTCATCAGCTCTTGTTCTCATTGTTAGGCCCGTAGTTGCCAATTCCACGAACAAACTCGATTTAATAAAGTTGTAATTTTTTCCTTTGTTTTGGGCTTCCCGCTCGAGCGAGAACATTTGCGCTCGAGCAAAGTTTGCACTGTCTCAGTAATTGGCCTTGTCTGCACAAATACTGGGAAGTGTGTTTTTGTGCTCAAACGTGGGTTCCAGCGCTCGAGCGGAGACCTGTTTAATCGCACACATTTTTATGACTCCATTCGTGTAACGAGTTGAATCAAATTGAATTTTTGCCCTTATTATTATTGTTGTGGTGTCGTGAACCATTCTATTTAAATTGGTGAAAATAAATTGAATTACTTCTTAATTTCGATTTCGTAAGGCCCGCTTAGCAAAATTATTTTTTTTTAGTTTTAGTTATAGTGATTCTTGAGTCTTGGGTAATAAATGAGATATAAATTCAATTTTTGGGTTTTATTTAATTAGCCCATACTTAATCATTTTGGTTCATATTTAATTATGTGAATGTTGGGGACCACCTTAAGTCTTTTAAAGTTAATTTATACTTTAATCCCAGTTGGGGATTTATTTAAATTATTAAACTCCATTCATTTTGGATCCAATTGATTGAATCGTGACCCGTTAGTAACCATATAATATTGTTGTTGTTTTATTATTATAATTTGATTACCATAAAAGAGTTGTGAATATTTATGGTGTACACCATTAAACGAAATATATTTTGTGGTGAGAAAATAATTATATCATTTTATTTCTTATGTTACTAAATATTATAATGTTCCTAAAATATACCTTTAGTTATATATATATATTTATATATACACGGGTGTGGTTCAAAGATGGTGGAAGAAAATGATTATAAAAAGAAACAAAGAAGTGGCTGAACCTTATCTCTCTCTGGTCTTTTATTCAAAAGCAAGGTGGAGAATCATTATGGTGAAGGGAGTGGAGAGCAAAAAAGAAAAGGTGTGGGGTGGGTGTGTTCAAGTGGTGCATATTATTTTAAGAGAGCCTCATTGTTGTTAAAGGAGGTTTGGTGGGCTCTAAAAAAAATGAGGAAATTGAGAAAGAAAAAGGGAGAGCTCAGCAGAGAGCAATTCTAGGGAGGTGAGGGATAAAAAAAAAGAAAAAAGGGCAACACACCACTAGACCTTTCTCTCTCTAAGGGGGGGCTCTTTTTCTCATCTAGCAGTCTGTCCCTGCCTCTTCTCTTTTTCAGCTCTCAGTTCTCTCTCTGTCTTAGATTTTTTTTATTTATTTTACATCTATCATGTAAAACCTTTGATCCACCAAAATCAATTAAGTTTTAGACCCTAGTTCTTGAGACCAAAATGAAGAGCTTAGCGAGAGCAACATTTTGACCGGTGGAGATCGAAATTCGACAAAATCGAAAATTAAGATTTTGCTTGTTTCCTCTTCTAGCTTGAGGTAGGGATTTTTCCTTACTTCATTATGTACTTTTACTTGATTATATGGAACTTAAAGTTGTATATAATTTAATTAGAATTTTTAAAAAAATAAAAAGTTGATGCCCAAATTGCAAAAGTGTAAACTTGGAATATGTTTGTAAGGTTATAAAAGAGTTATGTTTTAAATTTGAACAAAAACGGATTTCGACTCGATCGGTTTTAAAATTTTTACCGGTTTGCGACCAAAAGAGCATTTTTAAAGAAAACAAAGGAATTATATTTAACTTTTGGGGCTTTTGATCAAAATAGAATGTCATAGTTGAATAATGCTTGGAGAATGAGTTTGGGAAGAAAATGATGTTTTTTTGGGCATTAACGGTATTATTTTGCTTAATGTATTTGTTGGAATAAAACCGACACGGTTAAAAATGGACTTTGAGAGGTTACCAAACGTGATTGTGATATGAAAACTAGTGTAGTTGTTCATATTTGATGAGATGTGGAATAGATTGTATTTATCATAATTTTTGGAATTTAAGTGTTTAAATATCAGTTTAGAAATATCTGTTTTGGGCTATCGGTGGAGGATAGCCATGATTATTGTAGAAATGCATGAGACTTAAGTAAATTGAACCACATTCCTCATTTGTTGCATTGGACATTGCATTACATTCATTTTATTGGAAATGTATTTGCTTTTGAGAAATGTTTGGAAATGTATCTGTTTGCGAAAAGATGAATACTTGGTAAATCTGGGTAGGGGTTGTAGAACCGTGCGATTAGGTGTCGAGCCTTCCAGTTTACTGGTAAAAATGACAGTGGTAGTGCATTAGGGCCTACTTGCAGACACTCGCCTAGAGATTCACAGAGTTTGTATTCATGTAACATATATGGTTTAAAATAGAAATGATTTTATATCTATTGTTGTATCTCAGCATTGTATGCTTTATAAAAAGAGAGATAAATTGTTTTATCATGAGCATGGCATGAGTATACTTCTCTTTAGTCTTGTCATGGTCCATATGTTGTGTAGTATATCTCTACTGGGCTGTGGCTCACCTTATAAGGGAAACCATTTCAGGTACAGGTGTTATGCCTCTACCAAGGCACTGACTTGGGAGGACTCGGAGCTAAGGCTTCATTTTTGTTTTATGGTTATTTGTTGAATGTAAGCCCAGGGCTGTATTGCGTTGAGTTAAAACTCCATTTTGTGTGACCAAGAATATTCTTGGATAAATTTGTAATCTTGTAGGACACTTATTATCTGTTTGGCTTCTATTTCATACTTGTTGTAAAATGCATGCTTGGGATTGGAACCTGGGGCATTGAGATGTGAACAGTATGTATTTGGCATTTGGGATTACATGGAAATGGATATATGGAATAGTTAGTTAGATATATGTGTTTGTCTATCAGGTGGGTTTGTTGTATACATAGATATACCCTGCCCAATTTTTCGGGGCGTTACAACTTGGTATCAGAGCTACCAAGTTTGAATATTTGGGGCTCGTGGGAAGTGGTTTTTACCACAATGGGTTTATTTCGCTAGTGAGAAATGTTGCATATCTTATGTGCTATGTGATAACATGTTTATGTGACTATGTGAGTATAAGGTTAAACTTCTGAGATGTGATTTACGTTAATAAAATTCTTTGAGGTCCTTTTAGAAAAGCACCTGATCAATGCTATTTTTATTTGGAAGTCTTTGAATGTTTGTGGAACGAGTCAATATCTTGGAGAGGTAACTCGTATGTGCTTTATGTGACTATGTGCTTATATGGTTTGCCTTATGTGATATACATGTATAGGTTTATGTTTAATTTATATGCAGCGTGTTAGAACTAGTGTGGAGTACTTACTTCTAAGCTAAATTTTGTCTCTTATATAAGATGTCATAAAGCGGGAGAGGCCGTAATAGAGGTACTTGGGGTGCCCGGGATGTTCTCATGTAGGAGGATACTTTTTCCCCAAGAAGAAGGTGTAAGCTAAAGTAATATGGCCGGGATGATTGGTCAAGATATTGTGGAATTAGTATTAAAGCGTAGGTTAACCGATTTGTATGATTGTGGGTGTAAATGTGACCTTAAAATAGTAGAGTTTGTGTTGTGTAGTGACTGGTTTGTTGTTATGAGGAGTTGATTATTTTTCAATTTTATATCAAGTTTGTAGAAGTGGACTAGATGCAAAAAGAATCTTAGAAGTAGAGTGAGTTAGAGATTAACCTTATTCTAATAGTTTGGTTTGGTTGTGACTTTAATAATGATTAAAGTAATCTAAGATAATATGCTTTGGATTGTTGACATTAGAACACGTAAAACTAGTTCTAAATTTTCTTGGGATAGACGAAATTAGTTATAATTAGATTGTTTCACTTGCTGGATGGACTACTTGTGAGGTTAGTGATGGGCCCTAGGCCAATTATTTTGTATGTGTTTGGGAATAAACATAGTCTTAGCATGATAGAAATTATATCGTGTAGTAAGAGATGTGTTTCTTAGAGAGTTTGTTTTATTCATAATTTTGCTGCAAATGCTAAGAGGGCAAATGAGATAAATAATTTTGAGATAGATTGGAATGAGATTAAATTTGATTTGGGTTACGCCATTTGATGGGATTATTAGTAGTAACAACATTGACTCGTGAGTTTATATTTTAGAACATGTAGGCGAGTTCCAAGTGTTAGATAATGTCTCAATGGGACCACATAATTAAATGTGGTGTTATCATTTATAAGAAGCCTACAATTTAAGTGATTCAATTTAGTTAATAGGCTTAAGGGTATATGTGTTATGGACCTAATGTGTAGATACTAGTTGTATAATTTCTATTTCTATGAGGGGCAGAAATAGAAATTAAAACATATTGGTTAAAGTTGGTTTAATGACTAATTAATTGGTTTAATGGCTAATTAATTAGTTTAATGGTTAATGGGTAACTGATGTCTGTTTAATATCCCATATGGTGGTTTCATGGGACTTTATAACTTTCAGTTATGAAAACCAATTACAACCTTTAAAAGGTTATGGTCCCTATTCCTTCCCAAGTGGTGAAAAAGAACACTGCCATGTTTTCTAAATCCTCTCAAGGAGAAACATAAGGCACCAAAGGGGAAAGGATTAGAAGGCAATAACATAGTCAATAACAAAGAGTTTATTGATAATCACGCTTCCGTTTAATCATTCATCAATGGATTCAGGTATGTCATTTTGTCTTGATTTCTTGTTGATACACATGGTAATTGATCCGAAGTTTAAGGTTTATGTTCTGAAATTTATGTTAACAATTGGTATCAGAGCCTACATTATCATGTGTATTATCAGAATTGATATGCTTTATTCATTCTATTTAGTTTCCTGAAATCAAATTCTGAATTTTCTTATGGATGTAAATTCTGTTTTTTCCTGTTTTGTTCTGTGAAAATGGCAATCTGTTTTCTGGAATTGTAAAATGATTCGGTGGTCAGTTTGTTTTTTGGACCCGTCAATTCTATTTATATATGTATGTATATAATTGGGATTGCTGCAGATTATATAATATTTCGGGGTAACAAATTAAGAAATCCTTAAATTTACTGTAATTTATACAACGTCTACAGCAATTTCATTTCCTAACGTTCTAAATATAAGTCAATTCAAACAAGATGTCACAAAAGTGATCTCTCTTGTCTAGATTGTTTTATATGGAATGTTTTGATGTTCATGTCTGTGTATCTCATGCGGGTATTTATCGGTCCAAAGACATGATTAATACTTGGCAGAATTACACACACATTTTGTGGTGATAAACATGTGCCAATTGTAAAGGAAACCTAATGTGAATAATAAATCCATCCAAAGATAGATTTGTTATTTGACATAACTTATTGTCAATGTTTGATCATTACAACAAGAATACCACTTACAGTTAATATCACTACCCAAAGGTTTGGTATTAATGTTGTGCTAGGTATCTTGAGATGTTGTCATTAAATTAATTTATTTAGAGATTATTTGTTTGGTAACTTAATGTGAGCATAATTGTTTATTCCTTTTATTTTCTTTTGGATTCAGCTTTAATGTCGACTACTTCAATCTCTGCTAACATGAACAATGTTCCAATGTTAAATGGAACAAACTTTAAGGACTGGAAAGAGAACATATTGATTGTTCTCGGCTGCATGGACATAGACTTGGCATTAAGGATGCCAAAACCGAATGCTCTCACTGCACAAAGTACTCCTGAGGAAATTGTGTACTTTGAAAAGTGGGATCGTTCTAACAGGCTAAGTCTTATGATCATGAAGCGTGGGATTCCAGAAGTCTTTCGGGTGCAATAACAGAGGATGTTACCGTTGCCGATGAATTTCTTTCAAAAATTCAAAAGCGTTTTGCTAAAAACGATAAGGCTGAAACAAGCACGCTTTTAGCAAGCTTGATTTCAATAAAGTATAAAGGCAAGGGTAATGTTCGCGAGTACATCATGGAAATGTCTCATCTTGCTTCAAAACTTAAGGCACTAAAGCTCGACCTATCTGATGATTTGCTCGTGCATTTAGTTCTCATCTCTCTTTCTGCACAATTTAACCAATTTAAGGTCAGTTATAACTGCCAGAAGGAGAAATGGACTCTCAATGAGCTCATTTCATTTTGTGTGCAAGAGGAAGAGAGATTGAAGCAAGAAAGGACTGACAGTGCTCATCTGGCAAGCACCTCCAAGCATACGGGCAAAAGAAAGCATAAGGGAAAGGAAGTTGCTATTCCTCAAGGTCCGGAACCAAAGAAACAGAAAGTGCAGGATGGTTGTTTCTTTTGTGGCAAGCCCGGACACAGAAAGAAGGATTGTGTCAAATACGTCGCCTGGCGTGTAAAGAAAGGGTTGCCTGAACTACCGAAAGCCAACTGATGCTGAAAGATACATCTTTGTGGGTGATAACAAGTCAATAGAAGTGCAGGCAATAGCGCAATTTAGATTATTACTGAAAACTGGTTATTATTTGGATTTATTAGACACTTTTGTTGTACCGTCCTTTAGACGGAATTTAATTTCTGTTTCTGTATTGGACAAATTGGGATATTATTGTTCTTTTGGAAATATGAAGTTTAGTATGTCTATTAATTCCAATGTTGTTGGTACTGGTTTACTTAATGTGTTTGATAATCTATATTTGCTTGAAACTATTGCATCTTATAATGCAACCTTGCACGTGGAATCACGAGGTACAACGCGTAAATTAACTAAGGAAAATTCAGCCTCATTATGGCACAAACGCCTAGGTCACATCTCTAAATCTAGAGTTGAGCGCCTTGTGTCTGATGGAATTTTGGACTCTCTTGATTTTTCAGATTTTGATGTCTGTGTTGAGTGTATCAAGGGAAAACAGACCAAAATAAAGAAATATGGTGCCCATAGGACTACAGATGTCTTAGAATTAATTCATACGGACATTTGTGGCCCATTCCCTATGGCGTCTTGGAATGGTCAACAATATTTTATCACATTCATAGACGACTATTCCAGATATGGGTATCTATTTCTTATCCATGAGAAATCACAGTCTTTGGACGTATTCAAAAAAAATTTAAGGCCGAAGTTGAGTTACAACTCAACAAACGGATTAAAAGTGTCAGGTCTGACCGTGGTGGTGAATACTATGGCAGATATGATGGATCAGGTGAACAACGTCCAGGACCGTTTGCAAAATACCTGGAGGAATGTGGAATCGTCCCACAATACACCATGCCAGGATCACCTAGCATGAATGGTGTATCTGAGAGACGAAACCGGACTCTTAAGGATATGGTAAGAAGTATGATCAGTCATTCTACTTTACCAGAGTCCCTCTGGGGTGAGGCTTTAAAGACAACAACTTATATCTTAAATCGGGTGCCAACTAAAGCAGTTGTAAAAACACCTTATGAGCTTTGGGTTGGGCGAAAGCCTAGTCTAAACCATTTGCATGTGTGGGGGTGTCCTGCTGAGGCGAGGCCTTATAACCCTCATGAACGAAAATTGGACTCTAAAACCATTAGCAGCTACTTTATTGGCTATGCCGAACGATCACGGGGTTACAAGTTTTATGATCCCACAAATAGGTCAATATTTGAGACGGGAATTGCAACATTTTTTGAGGATGTTGAGTTTGGGGGGAGAAATCCAGTTAGAGACATTGTCTTTGAGGAGGAAGCAGGAGTAATCCCACTTACTACTACTACTTTTGACCAATCACAGGTTCCTATACCTGTCATTGCTCGAGAAGTAATTTCGGATCCTCAACCAGACAATGTTGTTCAAGATAATATAGTTCAAACCCCCATTCAAGATGAGGTAATTATTCCTGAGGAACAAACTCTACAACCTCAACCTCAAGAATCTGTGCCATTAAGGCGATCCACAAGAGAAAGGAGATTTGCACTTTCAGATGATTATATTGTATATCTCCAGGAACATGAGGTAGAAAATGGAATGTCGAAAGATGATCCAATCAACTTTCGTCAAGCCATGGAAAGTTCCAACTCTCATAAGTGGATAGAAGCCATGAATGAAGAATATAAGTCTATGCAAGACAATAAAGTTTGGGAACTTGTCTCATTACCAGTTGGTGCGAAGCCCGTAGGTTGTAAATGGATATTTAAAACCAAAAGGGATTCAAATGGTAATGTGGAGAGGTATAAGGCACGTCTTGTAGCCAAAGGCTTTACTCAAAAAGAAGGAATTGACTTTAAAGAAACTTTCTCTCCAGTTTCTTCGAAAGATTCTTTTAGGACAATTATGGCGCTTGTTGCATATTTTGATCTTGAGTTGCATCAGATGGATGTCAAAACAGCTTTTCTTAATGGTGACATTAAAGAAACAATTTATATGGTGCAGCCAGAAAACTTTGTGTCAGGAGACCCAAAGAATATGGTTTGCAAATTGACTAAATCCATCTATGGACTCAAACAAGCTTCTCGTCAGTGGTACTTCAAATTTCATCAAGTTATCACTTTGTATGGTTTTGAAACTAATGTTGTTGATGAATGTGTGTATCACAAGTTCAGTGGGAGTAAACACATATTTTTGGTTTTATATGTTGACGACATATTGCTTGCCACAAACGATATAAACTTATTGCATGACACCAAGAGATTTCTATCTAAGAATTTTGAAATGAAAGATCTTGGTGATGCTTCTTTTGTATTAGGAATCGAAATACACCGAGATCGTTCTCGGGGTATTCTGGGATTATCACAAAGGAGCTATATCGAAAAAGTACTCAATAGATTTGGCATGCAAAATTGTAAACCAGGTGAAACCCCGGTTGCTAAGGGAGACAAGTTTAGTCTCAGCCAATGCCCGAAGACCAGTCTTGAAATTCAAGAAATGCAGAAGATTCCTTATGCCTCGGCTGTAGGGAGTCTAATGTATGCTCAAGTATGTACGCGTCCGGATATTGCGTTCATAGTTGGCATGTTAGGCAGATATTTAAGTAATCCTGGCATGGATCATTGGAAAGCAGTCAAGCGTGTTATGCGATATTTACAGAGAACAAAGGAATATATGCTCACATATAGGAGATCGGATAAGTTAGAGGTCATTGGATATTCCGACTCCAATTTTGCTGGATGCCAAGACAGTAGGAAATCCACATCAGGCTATATTTATCTGTTAGCTGGGGGAGCAATTTCTTGGAGGTCTGCAAAGCAGACGCTCATAGCTTCATCCACCATGGCCGCAGAATTTGTAGCATGTTATGAGGCATCAAACCAAGGGATATGGCTGCGGAATTTTGTCACTGGGTTGCGTATTTTGGAAGGCACTGAAAGACCACTTAAGTTATATTGTGACAATAAGTCTGCAGTTTTATATTCCAATAACAATAGGAGCTCGACAAAATCAAAGCATATTGATATCAAGTTCCTAGTTGTAAAAGAAAGAGTGCAGAGTGGACAGATTTCCATAGAGCACATTGGGACAAACTCCATGATAGCGGATCCACTTACGAAGGGACTACCACCCAAGGTCTTTCATGAGCACACTGCTCAGATGGGTGTTGTTCTATTTGAGAACATTCTGGTTTAGTGGGAGTTTGTATTTATGTTACTGCTTTATGTCAGCCTTAAGTTTTATCTATGTAATTAGATTAATTTCTGCAGAAATAAAGTATTCAGTTTATTACGCTCTGTTACGTAATGTGAAGTATTGATCTCAATAAAGTTAAGTAGGACCAGTTGGAAATAGGCATGTATGGATCACATCACATGTAATTTCCATGCTACGCATCCATGATTGATCTATGTCATTTAGCTGTATTAGTATACGTGACCATTGGTGGGTCGAGTTACGATTGATGTAACGAAGACCGCTTTGATCCTATATTAGTATAGTTAATGGACAAGATTGTTTGGATACCCTCAAGTTATGATAACAAATTTCTGAGCTCACTAAAGTTAAGCACATTTTTCAGGGTACATATGTGGTCCAGTGGGAGATTGTTAGATAATGTCTCAATGGGACCACATAATTAAATGTGGTGTTATCATTTATAAGAAGCCTACAATTTAAGTGATTCAATTTAGTTAATAGGCTTAAGGGTATATGTGTTATGGACCTAATGTGTAGATACTAGTTGTATAATTTCTATTTCTATGAGGGGCAGAAATAGAAATTAAAACATATTGGTTAAAGTTGGTTTAATGACTAATTAATTGGTTTAATGGCTAATTAATTAGTTTAATGGTTAATGGGTAACTGATGTCTGTTTAATATCCCATATGGTGGTTTCATGGGACTTTATAACTTTCAGTTATGAAAACCAATTACAACCTTTAAAAGGTTATGGTCCCTATTCCTTCCCAAGTGGTGAAAAAGAACACTGCCATGTTTTCTAAATCCTCTCAAGGAGAAACATAAGGCACCAAAGGGGAAAGGATTAGAAGGCAATAACATAGTCAATAACAAAGAGTTTATTGATAATCACGCTTCCGTTTAATCATTCATCAATGGATTCAGGTATGTCATTTTGTCTTGATTTCTTGTTGATACACATGGTAATTGATCCGAAGTTTAAGGTTTATGTTCTGAAATTTATGTTAACACCAAGTGCCTTCGAGATTGGTGGAGTCCATTGTCTCAAAGTTAGTTGTTGATGTTCTCGAGTACAATAAATGAGTGTTGAAGGACATGATGTAATGGATGTTGTGGAGTTGTGTTAGCAACCAATGTTCTTAGAGGAAATTTTTAAGATTACTTTGTGAGGATATTGTAATTCAAAAGTAGGTGCTCTAGGACAATTAGTATGGTAGTAATTTGAGTATTTCTATGGGAATTTATGCTTAACCCATCAAGAGTGATTGATGTTAACTTTTACAGTTACTTTTATGTATGAGTTAGAAATTGTGAAGATGGAAAGTATAAGAGAGTGTTTTCGGTTAAATTTGGTGCGTGTCATGATGGTGTGGTTCATGTAATGGAAATGGAGATTATTTTGTATCCTTTGCCCTTTAGCTACAAGATTGTTTTGTATCCTTGGAATAAGAGTTGTGAATCCCTTATATTGATCCTTCGTTTTGCTATAAATGTGGTAAGAATTCGCGTTGTTGGTATGTTGGTCTAATAGTACCATTGAGTTCAATTTGATGAGTGTATTTGACCTTAAGTGGTAAGTGTTTACTTAATTAAAATGTATTTAGTTTTGCCTAATAGAGGATGATTCCTTATTTTAATTTTGTTTCATCGTGTTTTGTGGTAATATTACCTTAGAAGAAGTTACTTGGCAGACCCCTCATCGGGGAATAAATTGGTATGAAGTACTTTCGTTATTTTGTTAGTCTTGGAAATTGTTATGGAATGACTATTGTTGACATAGAAATTTTTTTTAGAGTGAATGAGTGGCATCATAGCTTGTGGTTATATCTTTTAGAATTTGGGTAAAAGCGAGCTGACTAGAGACTTCAAAGGAAATTTCAAAGTCACTACAACTATGAGTATTTGTTGGGAGTACCTTAGTATTGTTAGAATGTGTATCTAGTTTTGATGAATTCTATGTGGACTCGAAGTGCATTGTGTGAGAATTTGGATAAATTCTATGTTGGAGTGAAATTGTGTGGGTGGATGTAGACAAGTTTGCGTAAACTGTTAGTCGGTTCGTCGAGTGAAAGAAATAGAGTGGATAGATAAAAATAATATAGAAATTACTTGGTTGGGCAATTAAAGTTGTGGCTGAGAATTTTCGAGTAGTGTGTTTGGCATGATTGCATTATGTTTCATAAGGGTTAGTGTTTCTTGTTGTTCAAGTGAAGCAGTTGAGGCTAAGGTGATCTGTGAATTTTGTTTTTGGAATAATTCAAGGAAGAATATGATTGTACTAGGGGGTGAGTGGAGGTTCTCAGGGGATGAAATATTTGAAGTCATTGTTTGTGATAGTTTTATTCAATTGGGTAACCGTGTATGAATTCATTTTAATATTGAGATGAGTTAGTTGTCGTGTGATAGTTGCACAAAATATATCATTGAATTGTGTTTTTAAAGGAAAGGTGCTCTCATTGGTTAAGAGTCTTGAGATAATCACTTTGGATGGATATTAAGTAAATTATTGCACTAGATTATGGAGAAAAAAAAATTTGTTTGTGGTGAGTCATCTTTAATGGTGTGTAATATTTGAATACTTTTCTGAGTACTCTTCAAAGTAGTGGGATTCTTTTATTGCTGTGACCTGTTGAGTTGGTTGTGTGGAGTAAGCAAAATTTTGTGGGTGTGTTTGAACGTGTTCAAGTGAGATTGCGAGTACGGTTGTATTCCAATTGCGAGTTCGATAGATTTTGATTAACCCCTTATATATTGCAGGAATCACCTACATTTTCCCTTCTATTATAAATTGTTTGTCCAAATTCTAGTACGAGTGGTTTTAAGTTGAGGGGTGGCTTCTTTAGAACAATGTATCTTAATATCATGGATAGATGGTGGGTGTAAAAATTTTGTTTTTGAGTCTATTGAAAATTTGTTACTTCATATTGGTAAAATAATTTTGCGGATGTAATTAGAATGAGATGTTATCAAGATTGTAAGGCCGATTGAATTAGACCGTTCGTCATTCTTGTTTGATTCAAGCGATAAGAAATAGTAGTACCATCATTGAGGAGTTATTGTTGTGTTTACAGCTCTGTGATTAAAGTGAGTTTGAGAGTTTCGATATCGATTACGGTGTCTTTTACTATGGAAAGTAAGAGAGCGTTAAATTCTTGAGAGTGAGCTTAGTACGTGTTTGGGGTATTGAAAGAATGTCTCAATGTGAAAATGGCTATTGAGAGTTTAAGGCTCAAGTGATTATGATAAGAGTAAATTCTATTGTTCTTTTTATCGACACGAATTTCGGGGACGAAATTCCTTAAGGGGGGAAGGTTGTAACGAGTTGAATCAAATTGAATTTTTGCCCTTATTATTGTTGTTGCGGTGTCATGAACCATTCTATTTAAATTGGTGAAATTAAATTGAATTACTTCTTGATTTCGATTTCGTAAGGTCTGCTTAGCAAATTTTTTTTTTTAATTTTTAGTTATAGTGATTCTTGAGTCTTGAGTAATAAATGAGAAATAAAATCAATTTTTGGGTTTTATTTGATTAGCCCATACTTAATCATTTTGGTTCATATTTAATTATATGAATGTTGGGGACCACCTTAAATCTTTTAAAGTTAATTTATACTTTAATCCCAGTTGGGGATTTATTTTAAATTATTAAACTCTATTCATTTTGGACCCAATTGATTGAATCGTGACCCGTTAGTAGCCATATAATATTGTTGCTATTTTATTATTATTATTTGATTATCATAAAAGAGTTGTGAATATTTATGGTGTGTACCAATAAACGAAATATATTTTGTGGTGAGAAAATAATTATATCATTTTATTTCTTATGTTACTAAATATTATAATGTTCCTAAAATATACCTTTAGTTATATTTATATATACACGAGTGTGGTTCAAAGATGGTGGAAGAAAATGATTATAAAAAAAAAAAAACAAACAAGTAGCCGAACCTTATCTCTCTCTCTCTGGTCTTTTATTCAAAAGCAAGGTGGAGAATCATTATGGTGAAGGGAGTGGAGAGCAAAAAAGAAAGGGCGTGGAGTGGGTGTGTTCAAGTGGTGCATATTATTTTAAGAGAGCATTATTGTTGTTAAAGGAAGTTGGTGGGCTCTAAAAAAAAAGGAGGAAATTGAGAAACAAAAAGGGAAAGCTCGGCGGAGAGCAATTCTGGGGGGTTGAGGGATAAAAAAAAAAAAAAAGGGCAACACACCACTAGACCTTTCTCTCTCGAGAATGAGAGGAGGGGCTCTTTTTCTCATCTGGCACTCTGTCCCTGCCTCTTCTCTCTCTCAGCTCTCAGTTCTCTCTCTGTCTTAGATTTTTTTTATTTTTTATTTTACATCTATCATGTAAAACCTTTGATCCACCAAAATCGATTAAGTTTTAGACCCTAGTTCTTGAGGCCAAAATAAAGAGCTTGGCGAGAGCAACATTTTGACTGGTGGGGATCGAAATTCGACAAAATCGAAAATTTGAATTTTTGCTTGTTTCCTCTTCTAGCTTGAGGTAGGGATTTTTTCTACACTTCCTTATATACTTTTACTTGATTATATGGAGCTTAGAGTTGTATATAATTTAATTAGAATTTTTGAAAAATTTGTGATTTATTTGCTTAAAAAGGAAATTTTTAGAAAAATAAAAAGTTGATGTCCAAATTGCAAAAGTGTAAACTTGGAATATGTTTGTAAGGTTATGAAAGAGTTATATTTTAAATTTGAACAAAAACGGACTTCGACTCGATCGGTTTTGAAATTTTTACCGGTTTGCGACCAAAAGAGCATTTTTAAAGAAAACAAAGGAATTATGTTTAGCTTTTGGGACTTTTGATCAAAATAGGATGTCATAGTTGAATAATGCTTGGAGAATGAGTTTGGGAAGAAAATGATGTTTTCTTGGGCATTAACGGTATTATTTTGCTTAATGTATCTGTTGGAATAAAACCGACACGATTAGAAATGGACCTTGAGAGGTTACCGGATGTGATTGTGATATGAAAACTAGTGTAGTTGTTCATATTTGATGAGATGTGGAATAGATTATATTTTCAGAATTTTTGAAATTTAATTGTTTAAATATCTATTTAAAAATATCTGTTTTGGGCTATCAGTGGAGGATAGCCATGATTGTTGTAGAAATGCATGAGACTTAGGTAAATTGAACCACATTCCTCATTTGTTGCATTGGACATTGCATTACATTCATTTCATTGGAAATGTATTTGCTTTTGAGAAATGTTTGGAAATGTATCTGTTTGCGAAAAGATGAATACTTGGTGAATCTAGGTAGGGGGTGTAGAACCGTGCGGTTAGGTGTCGAGCCTTCCAGTTTACTAGTAAAAATGACAGTGGTAGTGTATTAGGGCCTACTTGCAGACACTCACCTAGAGATTCACAGAGTCTGTATTCATGTAACATATATGGTTTAAAATGGAAATGATTTTATATCTGTTGTTACATCTCAGCATTGCATGCTTTATAAAAAGAGAGATAAACTGTTTTATCATGAGCATGGCATGAGCATACTTCTCTTTAGTCTTCTCATGGTCCATATGTTGTGTAGTATATCTCTATTGAGTTGTGGCTCACCTTATAAAGGAAACCATTTCAGGTACATGTGTTATGCCTCTACCAAGGCACTGACCTGGGAGGACTCGGAGCTGAGGCTTCATTTTTGTTTTATGGTTATTTGTTGAATGTAAGCTCAGGGTTGTATTGCGTTGAGTTGAAACTCCATTTTGTGTGACCAAGAATATTCTTGGATAAATTTGTAAGCTTATAGGGCACTTATTATCTGTTTGGCTTCCATTTCATACTTGTTGTAAAATGCATGCTTGGGATTGGAACCGGGGGCATTGAGATGTGAACAGCATGTATTTGGCATTTGGGATTAAATGGAAATGGATATATGGAATAGTTAGTTAGATATATGTGTTTGTTTATCAGGTGGGTTTGTTGTATAAATAGATATACCCTACCCAATTTTTCGGGACGTTACAGTTCAAGTGGCAAGTTCTGCGCTCGAACGAGGTATGCAGCTCCTGTTTTCTATATATGTGTGTTTAAGTCATTTTTTAGGGTTCATGCTTTTATATTTGCTTTGGGAGCTCTAGGGTTTTCTTTTAAGACTAGTTTGCTTGTTTTCCTTTGATGCTTACTTGAGTGTTGAACTCATACGGTTGGATAATATACATGAAAGGGTTGTTTTAGTGATCTTCTTCAAAGAGTGTTCTTCTTTGATGGAATCCGGAGATCCAAGCGTGGAGTGTCGAAAGTGTTCGAAGCTGTGCGCAGTCGTTGAGTCGACGTGGATGTTGTGGAATCAACATCAATCTAATCAATCCTGAGACAAAGGTTGCAATGGAAGATATACAAAGCATTAAAGACAAATTGACAGAGTTTGGTAATTTGTTTGGGTATTTTGTATTCTTTCTTTCCTTCATAATGGATTGATTTGTGGCGTTTCGCCCGTATTTTTTATCATAATTAGAGGTGCTCCAATAGTGAATTTTTTCCATGTAAAAATCGTTTGTATCTATTTATTATTTCTAAAACAATAATCTAAATCACTTTCGTATGTGCTTGATGATTTAGATTGTTAGTTTTAATTATTTGGGAATTGGTACGATCAAATCTTGATCTAATCACGAGTCACTTAGGTTTTTCACTCATCATTCTCTAATGAGACTTGCATTATAATTCATACAAAATATATACACAATATTCATGTACAGAAGAGCACATTTATACAATTAGGCAACAAATATATATCATATAGTTGCATACTTCAAACCACTCAGCAATTTCTCAATGCATTTTACGTATAACTTATCATATGAATGCAACTTGGGTCTTTTCCAGACACTCTATTGCTCATTTGGACAAATGTGTGAGTTATTAATTATGCTCTGATACCACTCTGTCAAGGCCCGAACACGCCCCCATAGATTAGGGTCATAACCGGCCAATAATCATGAGATTACCTACGGCCTCGGTCAGAAATCAAATCATATTTAATTACAGGGGCCAAATAGCGGAATCAAGAACTTACAAAGATTGTCCAATGAGCTGTGCAAACATGGCTTAACCAAAAAATTTCTCATAAAAGTGTAATAACTCACACTATGCACACATCCATATTATGTACTACATAAGTCCAGGATCGTTCAAGAGTCAGTGTTAACAAAAACCAAGATTATACACAACTCGGCCAGATATGACCGCAAGAGGACAAAAGGAAAAGTAAAACAAAAACAAGGCCTCTTGCGTAAGGCGACCTTGGTTGACTCCTTAAAACTCGGCTCCTTTTAACTCACTGAGGCTAGGGTTGGACACCTTGTTGCTCACCTACACACATATAAATAAAGAGTGAGCTAACGCTCAACGAATAACACCAAAATAAAGGAGTTCATGAATGAGATTCATAATCATAAGTTATAGACCAAACTTGTGGATCGATATCAATGCAAAACGACCTTAGGTCCAACATATCATATATCATATCCGTATTCATGTACCAAACGACCTCGGGTCCAACTTGTATTTACAGAATGACCTTTGGTCCATTATATACAAAATGACCTTAGGTCCAATCCTTAGACATAACGGCCTTCGGTCCAATATATGCAAAACAACCTTAGGTGCACCATACGTAAAATAACCTTGGATCCATTTCGTATACAAAACGACCTTGGGTCTAACCAATCCATATTCACATTTGTGCGCACTCATGATCCATGATCATATTCACATTCACTTTCGCATTCAAAACGACCTTAGGTCCAATCATTTCTTTATCCAAAACGGCCTTTGGCCCATTTCACAGATATACAAAACGGCCTTAGGCCCACGTCATATCCTCTTCAAGGAAACCGAACGGCCTTAGGCCCATTTCATAATCATATATCATTTGCTTCACATATTTCATTCACAGTATCAATCAAAAGTTTAGAAACTTACCACACAGGTATCATTTAGCAAATAATACATATATACTTAAGTTATCGTTACTAAGATATTACTCACAGTGTTCCAGTGCTTGATTCGTTTTTGCACTTGACACTAGAGGCTTCAACCTTCCAAACTTTAGCTAGTTCTTAAGCTAATTCTCCCAATTCTTGAATTCTCTAGCAAAATCTTCAAGGATGCTCTCTTCCTCTCTCTAAAATCGGCTCACTCTCCCTCTAGAGTGTTTATTTTCCGATTGAGCTCATGTAACGAGCTTAAGCACATTTAGCTTCTGTATATACACTTCCCTAATCAATCTTAATTAAAACTAATTAATTGTGCTTAATTTAATCCATTTAATCTAATTAATTCAATATGAATCAATTTTTAATTAAATTTCAACTTAGGCTTTAAAAATTAAGCTAATCGCCATAACACAGTCAATTTTGGTTTTTGTCGCCTCTACGGTCTTCAATTTAAATTTTATAGTAGAAAACAGATAGAAATTCAAAAATACATATAATCATATAATTAGCATTCAAAATCATATCAAGCTCATAATTATAAGCATAATTAAGATTAATTAGCATAACACAGAGTAAGGTTGTCACATAAGATATCTCATATTTACTTATAACATTGTACTAAATTATACTAGATATCTAGCAGTACTTAAAGGATACTGCAACGCAAACTGGATATCAGATACTAGAGACTCAAAATTTCCCAGTGGATATGTCTTTACTTTTGGTGGTACGGTTGTATCTTGGAAATCTTCCAAACAGACTTGCATTGCTAGGTTTACTATGAAATTAGAATTTATAACTTTAGATAAAGCTGGGGAAGAAGCAGAATGGTTTCGTCATTTCCTTGAAAATATTTCAATGTGGCCAAAATCGGTGCCTGCTATATGCATACATTGTGATAGTCAATCAACAATAGGTAAAGCACAGACTCATATGTATAATGGTAAGTATATGCATACATTGTGATAGTCAATCAACAATAGGTAAAGCATAGAGTCATATGTATAATGGTAAGTCACGACACATTCATCGTCAATATAACACCGTGAGACAACTACTCTCTAATGGAATTATTTCCATTGAATATGTGAAGTCGAAAGACAACATAGCTGATCCACTAACCAAAGGGTTAACAAGAGAGTTAGTTGAGAATTCATCGAGGGGAATGGGACTTAAGCCTATTAAATAAGAGTTATCACAACGGCAACCCAACCTAATTGACTGGAGATCTCAAGATCTAGGTTCAAAGGGACAATCGAATTGTGTATAACTCATAAGGATCACTGGGGAGTCAAACTCCTACCCATTTCTATGATGAAATAGTGATGTCTGCAGCGTTTTAGGTTAAGTATTACTTTTAATGATTCTTATATTTAGGAATACCTAGTGGAGTGTAACAGGATACTCTTCGTAAGAATCACCTATATGAGTGTGAACTGGGCCGATTTTATGAGATTTGTGAAGGGCTACAATTTTCTAAAGCACTCATGAAAGACCAAGTTGTTCAGGGTCAAAATGAACATAATAGTGAGAACTAAACTGTGCCTAGTAATATACTGTGTGAGTTCTATTGTCTTGGTTTATATAAATGGTTAAATAGTTCAAGACATCATATTCACTGGTTAGCTAGTAAATTCGATAGTGTTTCACAAGGGAAGGTTCAAAACTAAAAGCTACCTATCATTTGCAAAATATCACTGATTTCTTTAATCTTTGTTATAAGATCATGTTGTTGTATTTTCTCTTCGTCAAATTCCATTCATGTGGGGGATTGTTGGAAATTATGGTCTTTATAGGCTTATTTTGAGTCAACTTTGAGCCTAAATTTGAGTGAGACCCACACGTCCAAATGTGACGTGTTTCTTGCCGTATGACAAATCACACAGTACAAACGGTTCGTCAAAACCATTTACGAGTGAATGGAAAATTGACGTCGTTTTCGGGTTCGTGGAATAGAAAATTGAAGAGTTAAAAGTGGGTTTCCTTTAAATGGTTGTCCCACATTGAAACTTTAAGAGCGCTTATATGTGTATATAAGTTCTAGGTTGACAAACTTAAGTTGGGCCTTAATGGGCACCCCAAGTTTGTAAAAATGAGGAGTTATGGACAAAGTAGGCTTTTGCTCAAACCACCACACGCACGCGCGCTGGGCGCGAGTGTGGGTTGTAGGTCGGGTCAATCATAATATTAATTTTTTGAACAAAATTTATTTGGATTTTTTTCAAAAATTCTTGTGGGAAAATTATTTTTTTCCTGAACGAAATTAATTCAAATTTTGTGCCAAATTTGAATTCAAATTTCCTGTCCAAACTGTGCCTTCTCTAGTTCCATCTTCCAGCAGATTTCAAACAGTTTTGAATTCTGCATCTGTTCAGTTTGAATTTTGCACCTGTTCACTTTAATCTGCACCTGTTCGGCTCTACAGATTTGAATCTGTATCTGTTCAGTTCAAATTGTTCCTGTTCGGCCTTTCTCGATAGTCACCAATCTACCTATAAATTAAGACCCTCTTCTAGCAGTTTGTTCATTCCGAAAATTCTCTACTTGCCTTCCATTTTTGCTCTCTTGCATAGATATTTTCTTCATATTAGTTTTAGACAAAAATTCTAAAAGTATAGAACATAAGTTCTAGTTTGCCATACAGATTATTTGGAGTGCTACTATAATCTGTGTAAGATCATTGTATCCTGGGAAATAGACGCTATTATTCCGTAAGCACCTGAGCGGGACGAATCTGTCTTAAGGATAGAGTGTCATACACTCGACTTGATCATTTTTATACTTATTCGTTTCGATAAATAAATTCTGTAAGTAATTTATTTTTATTTGTTTAATTTGTTTCACATTATTTTCCCATACACAGAAAATTGTTCCAACAATTACTTGTTCTTAAATCAATACATCAGATGAAACATGAGAAAAAATTCAACACCCAAAAAGAGAAGGGTGGAGTGGGAGGAGATATGTTACAGAAATGTGTTCACAAAAAGGAGTGTTCCGTTCCTCAATCAACAAAACAAATGAATTTAATTAGCCGTCAACTGTAATCCAGGATCTATCACCGAAGCCTCTTCAAAAGCTTAGTCATCATCCTTGAATTCTCTGTTCAACACAAACACATGCTCCCATCAACAATATAGAATCAGAGACTCACATTTTATTTTGGATAACTGTGAGAGCTTGAATCCAAATAAATGTTCGCATAGAGAGAAAATCATGTGTTTTTAATGATTTTTTGGTTGTAGTATTGATCAAAATCCTTAACAAAAGTCTCCATACCTGCGATCAAGATATCGAGGTTGAATACCACTGCCTTGACATGTGGTGCACGTCAAAGAACCAGCACCGTCACAATTTATGCATCGTGAGGTTTCTTTCTCATCCCCACCGAGCTCTACCATCACAATGCCATTTCCCATGCAGAATCTGCACTTCTCTGGAGGGCAAAATTTCCATATAATTTCAGAGAGTAAAATTTCCCAGTAGGCTCACACTTCTATAAAATACTGGTTCTGCTTCTACCGTCCTAGTAATGAAATAATTGTACTTCCAAATAAGGTCACAAATTTGATTCTACTGACATTATTTCAGAAGGACCCTGATGAAGATTACCGACTCAAGATTGCCTTTTAAGTAGCAATTAAGAACAAATAGTATACTATCAAATTTCGTAAACAAATCATAAAGTTATTTATGCCGTGAAGTCTATAAGCAGACCTAGAAAGGTCAAGATTGAGAGATTCATCCTGTACATAGTTGGTTTTTTATACAACTTATTATTCTAGCTTGGAAGCATGATTGAATAAACAAAATAATAATCCGCTCGACAGAGATAACAAGATGTTGGGTATGTAATTACAAAGCAAGGTATCAGGATCAAAAAATCGAAAAACAAAGAAAACAACAGAATTTTGAGGAGACTCAGTTGTGCAACAGCACTCGGATACATTAAGGATGTTTATAGCCGTTCAGACACTAGTATTGAATCCATGTTTGTCTCAACAACAACAGTGATGACAAGGTAAACAAATGTTTAATAGATAACTGCATTGGATGAGTCTACTAACAGAACTACATACAACGATAATGTCATGATCAGAAACTTTAGGCCCCAGGGAAAAAGAAAAAGAAAAAGAAAAAACACAACTCTCCCACTATATTCTCAAGAAATTTCAACTATTTCTATCAGTCAAACAACACCTAATTATAAAAGATAGAGCAAAGCAAAGACAATCCAATGCATTTAAATAAGTTTGTAGCCATGAAAGTGAGATGAGTTATTCATGTGATTGATCCTCTCTTCCAGGATGTCTATTTTATACATAGTTCTAGAATTTAAAAAGTGTGATCTATCTCTAGAATTGCATTACATCCCCAACCCAGAAAGCGAGGAATGCGCAAACAATAGACATCAAAAACCATAATTAGACCTGCTCAACTCTAATGAGACTTATATGATCAAATCCAAGAGGGGCATGATAAAGAGGTAGAGAGTTCGTAAATAAATCTAAAAATATACGCACATCTTTAATGCAAATTAAGATACATAAAGTCAACACATGAGAGATGAAGAGTCACATACGAGCACCGGAACCATTGCAAGGGAAGCATGGCTGAGTGTTGTCTCGCTTCGCCTGCACCATGTTTAATATGGCTTTAGTTGACTAATAAACTAAACATTGGCAATTCCTGCAAAACATATGTATGTATATATGTAGATTGTAGATAACTTGAAAAATAAAATATAGGGCAAATTATACCTGCCGTTCATATAATTTGCCTCTTGTGTCAATTTGGGCCGATAGTTTCAATTATATCAATTTAGTCCAATTGGTAACATTAGTTAATAAATTGGACAAAAATCAAGGTCAAAATGATCAATTCAAAAATCAATTTGGAAGCCAACCCATCAGGATAGTGAATTGACTGTTTCACCACTTAATTTCGGGTGATTATTCGATAATTTAGGAGTACGGCCACATGGTGCGCCATGGGAGTATGATTGATGGAAAATGTGGAGTATTGATTATTTGTGTTAGGTGATTGAGGAACATGAGGGCATAATGAATAATGATTAGTGAGAGTGTATAGCCATGTGGTACGCCAAGACTATTGTATAATTTTCCCTTAATTTCAATCTAATAGCTAAAACAACATTATTAATTGAATCAAATTGACACAATGCAATAAAATTGATGCAATTACAGACACTAGGAGTATAATTTGCAATAAAATACAAATCAAAAGGAAGGAAGGAAGAAAGAGAAAACTAACGGCGTTATCAATTTGGGTTTCATAGAAAACTGGAATTCCAATCCCGAGAGCAACGCTCGCAAACCCAACTGATATTGCTACTACCTGCACATTTTGTTATTCCCCAAAAATAAAAATAAAAAAATTGAAGGCAATAATATTAAGCAAACATTGAAGAAATAACAGAGAAATAACCGTGTTTTGATCAAGATCAAGAGCTTTGATGGATGGATAAGACAATGGTGACCGTTGATTTATGGCAGACTTGTGGTTGGAGAGAGAGGAAGCGAGCCTGAGAGGGCAACAGAGAAATGGAGAGTGAAGAAGAAGTGATGGTGCTGTTAACATTTCGTATTCCTTTTTACTTTTTTATCTCTCTCTCTCTCTCTCTCTCTCTCTCTCTCTCTAGTTTTGTTTCTTCCCAGAGTATAATGACAATGGAGTCTCTGAATGAACTCTTTTGAGATTTTCAGAGAGAATGAAGAACCCCAATTCGAGCCGAACAGCGGTTGGTGGACTTTAGATTATGTGGGGTAACAACTTACAACTATGAATCCATTTCAACCACACGAATTTCAATGGGCCCTACTTTTTAGGGCCGGGTTTGAACCTGGCTAAAGTTTGTTGGGCCGGGCTAAGGCCCACGCCAGCCTATGAACTCTGAATTTTTTTTGATGAGGTTTAGGTGAAATGTAGTGAAAGAGAGTGGGAATTAAGGGGTGAGATGAGAGTGACAAGCCACTAAGAAAAGCTACATGGTTGGAAGGAACATGACAATGGTGGGAACATGCACTTCAACAGTGGCACCACCGGACCACGAAACACCACTTTTGTCGACATACTAGAATCCGAGGCTTCTGGAAAGCCTACCCTCCCCCATCCCACGTGCTTCATCATTTTTTTTCTTTTTCTTTTTTTGTCCAAAATACGAAGATGGTGGTTAGTTTAAGAATTTAAAAAGGAATTTAAAAGAAGAAATAAAAAAATGACGATGAAATGTAAATAAAATCCTTACATTTGACTTAATTTTACATATATATTTTTTTTGTTCAAATTTATGAATTAAATACGATTCAAAATATATATATTGTACTTGATTAAATTTTATTTTAAGTGTTTTTCACGTCATACAAAGTATAAATTTGAACTATCACACACTTTTTATGTATTAATCCGTATACCTAACTATTAATAGAGAGTTGTGGCTTGTAACCTAAGTGAAGTATTACTACTAGTCATAAATTCGCAAGATCATGATGATTTTGTGGACTGCTTTCCACTTTCTTCGAGTTAACAAAAGTGTGTGGTGATGGAAATTTAGGGATGCTTTTATAAATAAATATATTTTTTAATTTTTTACGAAAGAATATAAAATATAAGTTGAATTTGGAATGATGTATAATTCAAATAATATGATTGTAACCCAAGTAAAGATAATGTACTAAAATAGTATTTATTATTTTAACACATGCTAAACACCCTCTCAATCTCATTATGCACTGACACTATAAACGAGTTAAGTAGAGTTTATAAACGAGCTAAGTATAGTTTAGGAGTGAGTTAAACTCGAACAAATTTTAACTAAGTTGATTTTGAGTTTGAGTATTTTAATTTTTATAATACATATAAAATAGTTGAATTGAGTAATTAGTTTAATTTTGATTTGAAAATTTAGGAACTTTAAAATTTGATTAAATTTAACTTATTTGCATATTGAACCCATTTTAAGCCAGTTTTTATCAAATTAAATTTGAATAACTTTCCACCCCCACCAAATTGACCATTAACGACAACCATCAACCGAAAGTGATACTGTAGTTATTGAAGGTAAATTATATTTCAAAAATAAATTTGTTCGCATACTAACACATAATCAAATTGATCTAAAATATTGGATCTCATATTTAAAATGTATATTAATACCATCTAAAAATATTAACTACTATTTTGTTAATATATGCCTCTGCTAACTGACCTTACCTGCCAATTTTTTAACTTGTTGAATTGATGTCAAATTCAATAGAAATTTTTTGAAAAGTCAGACCACTTTAATTTTAATGTATTTTAAAATTGATTAAAAAAATTCAGACTTTTGACTTATAATTCGTTCATAAATTAAACTTAGTATTTAGGAGCAAATTCAATGGGTTGAACTTGGTTGAATTTGAGACATTTACGCAAAGAATTATTATTATTATTATTATTATTATTATTATAAGTTTCAATAAAAATAAAGTAAATTAGGAATCACCATTGCATTTGAAACTAATCATTATCTTAAGAAATGTCATTAACCAAACACACACATACATAAAATAAAAATAAATAAATAAATAAAGTGATAGTAAAAGTGAGAGTGAGTAAGAGTCACGCCTGAGCAAAGAAAAGGAAGCTATTACCATCCGAAAAGAGAAAAGAAGGGAAAAGGAAGCTACCCAACAAAAAGTGGGCTGCTCATAAAAAAGAAACATATAAAAGTAAAGATATAACACATGTTGGAAAAATTGGGTTTATAAGCTTAATTTGGGTGAAGAAAAATGCTTAATAACTCGAATTTGTTTGATTCGAATAGCTTGAAACGACATCATTTTACTCCCAAAATAACGTCGTTTTGAGACATTTGAATCATTCGGACCATGAGAATTCAAGTTATCAAGCATTATTGTTGGACCAATTTTGAGTCTATATTTAAGTGGGGTCCACATATCTTTTGAGGTGGATCCAAGTGATAACGTATTCTTTACACCATGGTAAGTCACATGTTGAAGTTAATTCGTCAAAATTATTTATGGATGAATGGAAAGTTGACATCATTTTCGACTTCGTGAAATAGGAAGTTGAAGAAACAAATGCAGGTTGCTTTATTTTGGGTTGTTCCTGTTGGAACAATCCTCTATATAAATAAAATAAATTGAAACAAAGTCAAACAAAATAAATAAATAACGTACCGAATTTATTTTGTCAAACCAAATAAAAATTAAAAGACCAAGTCGAGTATGTGACACTCTGTCCTTAAGACAAATTCGCCCCGCTACGGTGCTTACGGTTGAGTGGCATCTATCTCCCAAGATACAATAATCTTCACAAACTTGTAGTAGCACTCCACACAAATTTGTACGGCGAACTAGAACCTTGTGTTCTTATACTCTCTTTATTTTATCTGTAAAACTAGAATGAATAATAAAATGCAAAGGAGAAAAAATTCTGGACAACAAATATAAAGGTTGCTTATTGTTTTTTCGAATACAAAACACTGCTGGAATGTTGATATTTATAGGCAACTAAATCTGACCCGAACTGGTGCATTATGGAAGTGAACAGGTGCAAATTCAAACTGTACAGGTATAGTTTAAATTTCAAACAGATCTAGCACTGTTTCAACAGATAATTGCAGCAGTTATTCATCTGTTAAGAAACTACTTTGTCATGGAGTGAATAAGGAAAGAATTTAGGACATAAATTAAATTTGAATTTGAATTTAATTAAATTTTCCCGCAATTAATTTTGAAAAAATTCAAAAGAATTTTTGTCCAAAACTTAATACAAGAACCGACCCGATCCACACCCGCGCCCGGCACGGCTCGGACGGCGGTGCGCGCGTGTATGGTTGTTTGGGCTAAGGTACACTTTGTCCATAACTCCTCCCTTTTACAAATTTAGGGTACCCCTTGGGGCCCAACCCAAGTGTTGTAGGCTAGAGCTTATATACACTAATAAACTCTCTTAAAGTTTCAATGTGGGACAACCCTCACAAGGAAACCCATATTTAAAACTTAAATGTTCAACTCCACAAATCCGAAAACGGCGTCAACTTCCCATTAACTCATAAATGGTTTTGACAAACCATCTTCACCGTGTGACTTGCCACGCGGCAAGGAACATTTCACATTTTCGGACCCACCCCAAAAGACGTTTGGGGCTCACTCAATTTTGGGCTCAAAGTTAACCCAAAATAAGCCATATAAAAAATCAATTTTCCAATAGTTCCACATTGAAACAATGTAAGAGTTTATATGAACTCTAAATTGACATACTTCGATGGGCCTCAAAGGGCACCCAAAGTTGTGTTGAGGGAGTTATGGACCAAACATGCTTTGCAATCAAACACTATGCGCGCCACCGCAACGGTCCAGTTGGGCTAGTTGTGGGTTGGGTCCTACCTTTAATTTTTTGGATAAAATTCATTTAAAAGTTTCAAGATTCTTGCAAGAAAATAAATTTCCAAAATGAATTCATTCAAAAACTTGCCTTCTTCGGAGGTTTAACTTCGCACTTGTTCGAAGGGTTCTTCTAAATAGACACCACTATGTCTATAAATACAAGGCTCTTTAGCAAGTTCATACCATTCAATTGCTTTCCGTTTTCCTTCTTCTCGGTATTTTTTCTTCATATTAGTTTATAGAGATTTAAAAGAGTTGCAGAACTCAGGTTTTGGTTCGCTGAACAAACTGTTTGTGGTACTACTACAGTCTGTGTTCTTGATTATTGTATCATGCAAGATAAACGCCATTAATCCGTGAGAACTTGTGCGACGACAAATCTGTTTTAAAGACAGATTGTCACACACTTGACTTGATTAGTTGTTTTTGTTCCATTTTTCGGTGAAGAAAAGATTTTGTAAGTAATTTATTTGTTTGTTTTAGTTTTTTTTTATTGTACACAAAAAATTGTTCCAACAATACATACTCTCACATTATATACACATTTTTCCTCATTATTTATAACTAAATAATAGTTATTAAGTAGTCAAGAATACTATTGTGACATGTGCACATGACACTTATGATTAATGAAGGAGTAAAACGAGAATAATATCTAATCAATTATGATTCTCACCTAATTATGATTCAACAAGTTGTTTTTAGTTTGAAAATACAGTGTCAATATATCAAGTTGTTTTAAAAAATTACTTGCAGTCTCATTAGCTTGTGTTTAATATAAAAAAAAAAAAATGTAAGAACTATGAAAGTGTATAACATAACTATGACGATAGTTGAATGACTAAAATGTTCAATATGTCTAATATAAAAAAAAAGATGTTCAACATGTAATTTCTATTCTAGAACAATTTTTTAAGGTTTAGGCTAGGAGTATTTTAGTCAAAAAAATTTGCCTATTTGACAATGGCTTAGAGCATCAGCATCAGTCTCTCTATAATGATTTTGAAGTCATTGTAGAGAGCAAAAGTTATAAAAGTGTGATCCATCAGCCTCAATACATCCGTTTGTTATTTTGCCAACGCTACAGTTCCTTTCTTGATGAAGTGAGCCACTGTTCATCGCTACAACAAGCGAATTAAGTGTTACCAGATGTTTACCCAGAAGTTCGGCCGATCAACTCGTTAACGGAAATTTTTTATTTTTTTTTTAAAGAATTGTTAGTAGGCAACTCATCAATTTAATAAAAAAAAAAAATAACAAATAACAAATACAATAAGAAAATAATATTTTAATAGAATTAAGTTAGAATAGAGAGGATTGAATTAGAATAGAGAGTTTGATACAATGAGTGACCAGCTAAAATAGCAAAATAGCTTTTTAAGCTCTAATTTAACTAAAAATTTGAAGAGACTAATGCAAATGCTCTTATTTAGCTTGATGAATACATAAGAATGTGATGAATATAAATTTTGAGAAAAAGTTTAAAAAAATAAAGGAAGAAATTGTGGATACACTAGTTTTACAGAAGTGAATAGTGAAATTAAAACTTCACATTTAAATTAGTTTGTGCTTTCCCGGTGAAGAAAATGAATCAAGGAGTGAATAAATTTTAGAATATTTAGGGGTTGATTCTGAAATACATGGCTTTTGGGGGGGTATATTATGCAAACTTCAATCGTTATCCATAGCGATTAGACATATACTTTGTACAAAATTAGCCTATTCGGCTACCGATTCTTACTTTGCAACTTTACAAAGAAAGCAGCGTCCCTCTCATCTCACCTGGCCATGACCGAGTTACGGGAGCTTCTATTTGCACATCCCTCATCCTCTTTTTACCCACACTAAATAAAAATTATTTTTATTTTAATTTTATTTTTAAGTGAAATTATTATTTTGAATATAAAATAAACACATTCGGAAGTTGATTGTCGAAAAATTGAAAAACATTCGGAACTCAACTTCCGAACAAGTTATTTAGTTTCGGAAATCAACTTCCGAACCAATTGTTTATTTTCGGAAATCAACTTCCGAACCAATAAAAGATGTGTAAAGAGGGGAAGGTGTGTGTGCAAATAGAAGCTCCCCCGAGTTACGTCACCAGTTATTTATTTGACTATAATACCCCTACATAACAAATCGGGTCGATCCATTGCATCAAGGGCCAACCCGTAAAATCACGTGGTAGCGAATATTACTACGTCCTCAGCAGGTAATAAAAGAATGAGAAACGTTAACTAGAGCCGCGATTAGGTACTACAAGAACACTTTTCACCCGTCATGATTTCAAATGAGGCCAACCACAGGAGCCGTTGATCACATAATTAACGGTGAAGACGACTGAGTACTCACAGAATAGTCGTGCATCCTCGCAAAGAGCTCTTCTACTTTTCCGTCATAAAACAAATCAGAGGGTCAGAGATCGAAACAAAAGAATTTCAAAACGACACAAATCCACACTCTCTCTCTCTCTCTCTCTCTCTCTCTCTACGCCGACATCCTAACGGTTCGCCGTCTCGTACCGGCGGCGGCGCTTGTCCGTACTCCGGCGACCGCCTCTCAGCCTTTACGCCGCCGTGATCTCTGTACTTCGCTCACATTTTCGGTTTATACGGTTTTTTTTCTTATCAGAATAAGCATCGGAGGGTACTGATCGATTTCTCACTCATCGTCTCAATTTCTTGTGGATTTCGATTGTTTCGAGTGATGAAATCGTTTTTTGCATAATGTAGTTGATTCGATTTTTTATTTTTTTAATTCGTGTAGCCGCATAGTTTGGTTCGTGGATGTAGATTTTGAATTGTTTTTTTCTTGGCTTGCGATTTGATAGTAATATGGATTTTTTAGGTTGTTATTTGTGAGAATATTTTAATTTTTTTGGTTTGCTTTTGGGATTTTTGTATTTGATTTGAGTAGTTGTTGGGAATTTTTCGCCCTCGTTGATTGTGAGGTCGCAATGTTTGATAGATTACGATTCTTCTTAACTGATTTGATTTCGGTGTATATCTTTTGGTAATGCTCATCTTTTGGCTGATCGAGCTGTTTTCTATATGTAGTAATCCGTTTGGTTGCTAGAAAATGGAGGAAAAAAAGATATATCAAAGCTATCAATTCTCACTAGTTCCAAAAGAAATTAGGATCAAAACAAAAAAACACCCATTTTTTGTAATTAGAGCATAAAATGCTAGATTTTCTAGTTCCTTCTACAAGTTTTCCATTTTTTGGTAGCCAAGTAGAGCTCAATTTTCCCTTATATGGTTTGCATTACTAAGAGTATTATTGGTTTTGAGTTATAAAGTTGTTTTGGAAATTCAGAATTTGCTTAACTAATTGTTTTTGTCTTAGGAATACAAAATGATTGGATCCTTTCTTACCAGAGGACTCGCGTATGTTGCCAATTAACCATACTCTATTTTATCATAATTTCATAAACATTAATTGGTTCAGATGGTATTACAAAATTTTAATTTATCTGATACTTTGTTATGCAGGATGGTTTTTGGTTATGCTTATCCAGCATACGAGTGCTTCAAAACCGTGGAAAAGAATAAACCAGACATTGAGCAACTTCGTTTTTGGTGCCAGTATTGGTATTCTACTTGCTTCGACTTTTGTCGTAAGATTCCTATGTGCAAAACTTTTTATCGGTAAAATGTGTAAAATTTGAAAATTTCAGGATCTTAGTTGCTGTTTTGACTGTTGGCGAGAGAATTTGCGATACTTTTATTTCATGGTAAGGAGTCCTAACTTGAGTATATGGTAACATTTTTTGTGCTTTGATTTCGTTATTTTGTATCTCCATAGTGATTGTTATCTTATTTTTCCTTGTGAAGGGTTCCAATGTACAATGAAGCTAAATTGGCATTCTTTATATATCTGTGGTACCCTAAAACAAAAGTATGTATTCTTCCTCTGATTTTATTTTATTTTATTTTATTAAGAATCTTTCTCAAGTTGGCATCTTTACTTTCTCTTTAATTGTTTCAGGGAACAACATATGTTTATGATTCCTTCTTTAGACCATACATTGCAAAGCATGAACCGGAAATTGATCGCAACTTGTTGGAACTGAGGACACGGGCTGGAGACATTGCAGTTTCGTATTGGCAAAGAGCTGCAAGCTATGGTCAGACGAGAATTTTTGAGATTCTGCAATATATTGCTGCACAATCTACACCAACACCCCGTCCTGCACAGGTACATTTTGTGAAGTATAATTAGGGACTGATCATATTATTGTTATTGCACTATTTTTTAACCTCATGCTCTGCTTTTCTTATGTCATATTAACCCGTTTAGTTGGTAATTACTATTTCTTCTTATTTTCTGGTCTTCTGGTTTCTGTGCAACCATGGAAATCCTCTTTGTTCCCTAAAATGCGTAATTTTCTTTCTCTTGTGTATTTTGAAATTGGGGTTCATGCACTCATATTTCAATAGAATGATGAATGGGGATGTGGCTCCCTCCTCTCTTGCCCAATAATTTTTGACAGAACCATGTTTGCTGGCTTTTCTGCTTGTTCAATTAAAAATGTGAGCTTTTTGTGTAAGATAAATGTTGTCACACAACAGTCTATAGACCACTATACACTTGCATCTCTCAACTTCCTTTTCAGTGGATCTCAACATTGATTTATAATTCATTAAATGGTTCATGTTATCAATTATCGATAGAAACGTCAGTGTAGCCAAAGTTGTTGTGCTTCGTGTAAAGAAAGCATACACGAAGAAAAAATTGGTTGGACCTAATCATTGGCAGGAGTAATACGTACTGCTCATGAGACCATATTTGCATTGTAGAAAATTGTTGTTGCAACAACAGTCTGCACCTCTCACCTTTCTTTTTAAAGGAGATCTATAATTGAATGGTGCAACTAAAATTTTGCCATCTTTGTCCCTCCCTTTCATACCATTTTTTTGTGTGGTTACTTTTCAATTACAGCCACAGCAGCAAGGTCCTAGAGCTCGCCAACCCAAACGCAAACCAGCTGCTAAAAAAACACCACCTCCAAATGAAGAGCCATCTTCTCCTGCTTCTAGTGCATCCTCAAGTCAAGATGAACAGGAGGAAGCACAAGAACTGGATAACTCTCAAGTAGCTACAGCAACTCCCCCTTCGACAGCCTTGAATGCACAACAATCAACAACAGTAGCTCCCCCATTGGTAGCATTGAATGCACAAAAAGCAAATACTGTAGTTGAACCGCCTGCTGAAACCTCCAACCATTCAAATTCAAAAGAAACAGAAACAATGCAGATTGAATCAGCATCTTCTTCATCAAACAAAAATGGGAACCTTCCCGTGCAAGTGACAGTCATGGAAGAAGCCATTCGGGTTACACGTGGAAGATTGAAGAAATCCCGTTCTACAGCAAATCATTAAATAATGAAAGCCTGTTCCTTTCCAGACATATAGCTTGCAATATTGGGAGTATTTAGGTAGTTAGGTTCACAGAGATATTGGATTATTGTTGTTATGTACATTTGTCGTTTTCTATTCTATTCGTTGCTTTATGTGTTCATGATATTTTGTTGATGGATTGAAAAAGGTGTGAGAGCTTTAACATGGTAGGACCAAAGGAATCAACCTTTAATAATGAAATCACCAGTAAAACATCATCAAGTTAGAGTTAGCATGGAGCAACAGGTGAGGCTCTTTTACTAAAGGGTTGAAATTTGGATGGTGCCCATATTTTTTCGGAGAAAATTTTGAATGAATTGTTCAGAAATCCTCTGACATGGATGAATGATTTGATCATGTAGAGTTGTCATATTGTTCATATTGTAGTATGTCATTTACAGAGAGAGTTATTGTGCAATTAGTGGATTACCGTTGCAAACATTTAGTTTTTCAATCTCATGTATCAGTGTGAGATGAGTTGCCATTTATATCCCCTGACAGAGTTCTGGTCGATCTAAATGCAATTCCTTAAAAAGCACAAAAGCAATGTTCATGCAAATCCAAGGTCTGCAAAACCTAACGTCAAACACACATGCATGGCGCATTGGATCAATGACCCATAGGCCTGTTTTACAGTGCATTCATTTTGCGATCTCAATAATTGGTCCATATAAAGCTTTTGCCAAAAGTAAATAAATTATAATGGACAAGACCAAAGGAAAAACAAGGGCAAAAATTATTGATTAGTCACTATTATAATGATTATCAATACAACCAAAAAAAATTACAAAATGTTTTTTTTCTCTTTTAAATCTAGGCGCAAAATTTACATTTTAAAATGAGCCAAACCTTCAGTTATCACCAACTACCAACTACCAACCACCAACTACTTATTTCCATCATCTTCTTTTTTTGAGAACGATTTCCATCTAGTTTATGGGCAATACCAGCTGGCGCTGCTGATAGCTTAACAATACTGTGATGCGCGTTCTAGGATGGACTTGGCGGAAAGCCCATATGCTCGGTCCCATTCCTCATTTGCCGGGAGTAACAAAGGATTATGGGAAAACAAATACAGGTTTTGTAATGGGCAGCAGGGCTTGAATAGTTACAGTTGCAGGACCAGGTTCAGAAATTCCAGGAATCAAAATTCACTGCATTACCGGCTAAGGATATTCCATACCCCACAAATCAATAGTGCTTACTTCATGATCTGGCCGGAACCAATAATCATCATCAACCTGCAGATGGAAGGAAGACCAGACGGATAAAGTAGTATGTGAAGAAAGGGGGGTTGGAGGAACAATCAATAATAGCCAATTTAAAGCTTGGAGAAGAACTTACATCACAGTCTGATGGAACAATCTTTTGAATCCCAGAAACCTTTGATCCTATTGGGCTCAAAGTATCAGGAGCCATTTTCAGATTATTTTGGTGATCTGAAGACAGATTTGTATGTCGGCCACCACCCGAAGAGCGTGAATCTGTTGAGTTTACCTGCTTGACAGTTACATCCTCATCTTGCCCTCCATTTTTGCTACAAGCATCATAAACACAGCCATGAGAGAGAGAGAGAGAGAGAGAGAGAGAGAGAGAGAGAGATTATTTGATACAAATGCATCCATGGGCTATGAACTAATACCTCAGCAGATACAGATCAATTGGCCCTGTGCTGCTTCTAACAACTAGTCTAAACTGCCTTTGTGGGAAACTGATGTCCTGCTCACTCATACAAATAAGAGATGAGGTACAAACACATACAACCTCAATTCTTCAACCAACATTTATGCAAAAGTACCCACCTCGTCAGGATCAGGAACTTCAACAGTACTAGCACGCGGAGCTTTTATTGCAATAAGAGTTTTGTTCTGTTAAGATAACAGCATAAAATACACAGTGAACTGAAAGGAGCATCAGATAAAAACACATGATTGAACAAAGTTTCAGGGACGCAAAGGAAAATGAACCTTGAAACAAGGAACACTCATGATATCTTCCTCTGTCAAATAGAGGTACCTGAAGTAGTCCAAGTAAACAATATCAGTTGGCAGCAAATACTATCTTGAAAGGCGCGCACAAAAAATAAAAAATAAAAAATTGAGCAAAAAGAGCATGTACTTTTGACAATTTTCGTCACATTCCAAGGTCCTCAAAAGCTCTTGCTTTTCCCTGAAGAAAAGACCAGATGTTAGCTAGATATTCTAAAGAAGTCAACTACAAGAATACCTCTTTCATGTCCCGGTTAACAACCTTATACAGTCATCAAGCCTGTACTCTTCATCATATAAACTCTCAACTTCAGCCTGTTATGAGAGAATAAGATGTGAGTCGTTAAAAAATTTAAATAGATAATGAGTGGTTAAAATATTACAATAGATAATGTTATCATAGTATGTTTCATCCACAACGTTGAGAAGCTTGTAGTAACTAAATCCGGGGTCATGTTATATTAAAAGACCCAGTTACAACCGGTTCAAAACCAACCTAATGGTTTGAACTCTCAACATAACTTCTCTTGTTCAACTCCCAAACCTTAATAACTATTCCATGAATTTATCAAGATTCTTCAAAATATGAGATTCAACCTAAGACCGAATCAAAGACAGACCAAAATTAATTGAATAGTAAGATTAAGTAAAGGATTGTAAGATTTTGACAACAATGAATCAATCCATATTTCCATAAATACAGTTGAGGCCAAATGAATGGAAAGTCACTGAAACATGAAAGGAAAACAAATGGCTGCCTTCTCATCATTTTGTCACATTATATGCACCTTCAATGTAGTAAACTGATCATCCACCTCTCCTGGTGCCATCATTCCAAATCCCCTGCTTAAAAGGTTCACTGGTCATTAGCACAAAATGAAATTCATACAAAGTAAGTGAAGAAGATTAAAAGTATTACTTCAAGCGTATATGGTTCTTTGCAGTTTTCTCTAACAATCCTATCCCTTCAAGAACATTAGTAATATCATATATTCTCCTCTTTTGGACCTGTAAAACAGATAGAAAAATAAAATAAATAAATCAACTATGGTACATAATATAGAACAAAGGGTGTCAAAATTGCACTCACCCATAGATATAGAAATCTAAAGTTTTTACCCTTGTTTATTTTTTCCTTTCAGGGATAGATCATGTTAAACACAACCCTTAGAGAGAAAGTTATACCCCGTTTTTTCTTAAAAAATCTGTCTCCTCTATTTTATATATCACCGGATATTGCATCTCATTCTCATTCAAATGTTCATGAGAAATATCGAACAAGCTAATTTCCTTGGAACCAAAACATTTTTGAGAATTCTACCACAATAATGTTTACATATTAATTCCCCTAAGGGACACCCCAGCAGTTTAGGCCACATTACCCCAATAAAGAGACTCAAGTTCAAACCTCCATAACTTACCTATCAAAGAAATATGTTTACATATTAGGAAAATATTAGAACATACCTCCAACACGTCTGCAGTCTTGTTGAGGTCGAGGGTTCCATCCTTAGCCTCCTGGATCAAACTAATAAATTTCTTCGTTAACAATCCTGCCAGTAACATATTACATCCCTTGAATTTAAAATCTCAATAGCAATTAATAGTTATATAACAAATAATGCGTACTGAAATGGAGCTTAAAGATACAATATCAATTATGCTTACCTAAAGAACTGTCATAACGACAACCACTCACTGCATTCAGACCATCAGGAGGGTCTACAAAAAAGTTCAATCAACAAGAAACTTAATATCCCCAGAAATATAACTTCTACTCTTGATAGATATAATATTTGTAAAAATGAATTTGATGAGAATAATATTACCTGCATTTGAACCTTGAGTCCCATGTCTTGCAACCTTTGGTTTACCATAACGCTTACCACCTGTGCAAGTCTCTGGTCCAAGTAAAGTGTTGTTAACAAGATCTGCTTCATTACGCCCTTCAATAGTTGCTAGTCTGCTAGTCTTAGCCTTGCAGTTACCAATTTCATTTGTTTGCTTCAATTACAAAAGAATTTAAGCAATAACAATGTAGATGAGAAATAGGTGAGACAAATATCACAAAGATATAAGGAAATTAACTATCTAAGTAAATGCACCAATATTTGAAGGCAATAATGCCTAATGCAAGTCCGAATCAAACACAATGGCCACTAGGCACTAGCATTTATCATCTGGTTCAGATAATAACCATCCTCTCCTTTCTAGCAGCTCTGAAACAGAGGTCTGTTTTCTTTCTGCTTCCCACGTATAAATAAGCTAAAAAACTCAAAATAAAAATCCATGGGTTTCTCCCTGTTCAGTTGTTTTCTATCACCAACGCCATCATGTAATAAGTTGATGGTATTAACGCATACTGCAAACTTATGGTGCACATTGAAGGTCTTGAGATTTGTGCACACAGAAGTTATGCTCCAACAAGTTCTTTTATTTGGATTAAACTTCATTGGTCTTTTAAATTTAAAATTTCTACCAAATTTCAAAATTTTCCTTTTTAATATGAAATTCCCAAAAACCCACAATTTGAAAGTAAAACACTAGTTCAAAAAGCATATCAAACAAAATATTGTCAAAAACTTTTTGGGGCTGTTACCAGAGCTCTGTCTTGGAAGGAGGTTCTTTCTTAACCTAGCAACCAGCATGAGGCCTTCTAATATAGAAAGATAAAAAATATAACTTAACAAAGGAAATACATAATAGGAATCACTAGTCTCCAAAGAAAAAAAAGATTTCAAGTGACATGTTATTGTTCATAAATTCAAGCAACCTTTCATTTGGAAATGAATGGTGTACCAGAACTTCGAAACTTCTAAACCTCCAATTTCTGCTGCACATATAACAAAATAATTCATATTCTGTTAGAAATTTCAAGTATCAAAATAATTCAAGATTCATTTGTGGAAACCCAAATTGCTTATCAAAAGATGTTAGCAAAGCAAAGAGGAGGTGGATCTGAAAGAACTTAGGAGTGTTTGCATACTCTTCCAAGCATGCATACATTCCTTTCATTCAATTCTACTACTCAACCAACCCTTAAGATAGTTTTCCCATTAAAGCCATCAACCAATAACACATAAAGCATAAGCAAACCAAAGAGGAATGAGACTTCACATATGCAATATAGATTCCTCTTTACTAAAGTCATATAATTCAGTTACATAGTAAAAAATCAACATATCCTAAATTTGCTAGACTTCAATAGGACTCCACGTTGAAATTAGAATGTAATGAACAGTTAACACTGGTTCACTTAATGACCTGAACATTCAAATCCTGGCCCATTTCAACTACACAGGTCACCAGCAAAATCCAATTAAGCACCCGTTCTTTGACAAAATATCTTCCTTTTTTATCATGATCATTTGCGTTCGATATCTTTGACCAAGAGTTTAACTCAAAAAAATCTCACCAACATGAAGCTTTTACGTGTCGAAATAAAGGATGCCATAAATGCATTTAATGTTTGCCAATCGCAAAATCAATAACTGAGGCAGCACATGCTCAATTTTGAAATGGCACAATGAAAACGAGCATAGGCCTACGCACATACAACTTACGGCATTAAGACATGTTTAACTTGCAATTTTTGTCAATACACGTGCAAACTTCAGAGTCCATTTCAAATAATACAATTTCACGAACTAATCTTTGACACGTATAAAATTTCTCATTGAATGCAGCTGCCGCAATGCGTGCACCACACATGTGCATTTGCAAATTGATTAGCTAAGAAACAAATTACCAAATATCCAACACCTATTTAACGGGGATTATAAAACCATAACTGAAATTCCATATCAAACATATAAGTGGAAAAAAGACACAATCAATCATAAATGCAACCTATATGAATGATCAACAAGTGCACTTAGAAAACCTAATCAAGATGATCATCAAAATCCAAAACAACGGCAAGCAGGGATCAAATACAGATTTCAACCATACATATATAGAAACACACATGAAGAGAATCAGAAGATGAAAGCTCACCGGGAATTTGGAAAAGGCGAAGAATGTATCAGTAGTCTGGAGGTCCGTAGGAGTAGCTGCGGAGGAGGAGGAACGATTGGAGTCATTGGGAGGAGAAATGAAAGCGAAAGGAAGAGGTCTTCGAAAGTGAGAAGGAGGAGGAGGGAAGGAGCGATTCGAAGGAGAAGGAGACGAAGAACGGTGGTTCTGCGAGTGAGAGTGAGATTGCAACTGAATTTGAGATAGGGATTGTTCCAGTGTTCGATTACGATCTTCGTCACAGATCTCCATGAAAGCGACGAGAGAGAGAGAGAGACAGAGAGAGTTTGTTTCAGTGTTGCAGAGAGAGAGAGAGAAGCTGAAAAAAATGGGTGGGTATTGGGGAGGTGGGGGTGGGGAAGGGTTTCGAGAGTGAAGGGGAGAGACGGTGAGAAAACAGCGGGGAGAGGACAAGGCGGTGAGTTCGAATCCGCAAGTCCCCGCCTTTTGGCTGCTTCTGTTCTGTTCTGCCCCCTTTTTGCACTTTCCCTCTCTCTCTCCCTCGCCTCTTCTCTCTCTTATTAAATTTCATACGTTGCAAATCACTTTAATTAAACAAATAATTGTAAATTTATAAAGGATTTTGCTACTAAAGTACTTTTTAGGGTATAAAAGTAAAAGATAAAAAAATTAAAGAATACAATATATTTTTTGTGAGATCAGGAAAATCCTATCACATGGATTGTAGAGATCTAACAAAGAGATGAGCTTTGCCCCTGTGAATCTGCAAAAATGAATATGGTTGACGCCACCCAACGGAGGTTGCCGGTCAGAGACACTCCGATGGTGAAGTCAGTCACTAGATTTAGAGAAAGAAGATGAAGAAAATAAAGAGTGTTTGTATGCTGTATAACCGAAAGAGATGAGGCATACCTTCATTCCATAGGATGCCCTCCTTTTATAGAGGGGGGGGTGTAATATTTACATCATGGGTTCCCTTGTTTGGGCTGGGCCCAATAAATTGGTATATATTTTTTTTTCTGCTCCCATAATTACCCCAAAACTTTCATTGTCTACGGTAGAAGGAATGAGAGTTTTTCTTGCAGAGTTACTCTATTCAAATAAATGTTAGGTCTCTTGACAAAGAATACAGTTGATAAATAAATAACATGAATACAGTTGATAAATGGATAACATAAATGAATGAATGACTGGATTAATGTATGTATGTACGTATGAATATATGTACAAATATATGTGACACATTCAATAATGCACGACACGATAGAACCATATAGGTCTAACATAAAGATCCATTGGGTCTACATCAGATATCTCTGTAACAATGGGTCACGGTATTGTTACCCTCGGGCAAAGGCCGTAGGCCGTGGTATTATGACCCCCGGGCAAGGTGTAAGCCACAGTATTATGACCCCCGGGCGAGGGTGTAGGCCACAGTATTATGACCCCCGGGTGAGGGTGTAGTATATTGTCGAGTGCAAGGAGCGCTTCAAAATATGGACTTCCGTGCCGAGCTAGTGATATTTTTATGTACCGAACACGAAAATGATTGCCTGAACCAAATAATGTAGATTAAATAAATCTATATAGCGGCCAAAAAATGGACCACGGTATTATTACCCCCGCGCAAGAGTGTAGACCTGTAGTATTATAACCCCCGGGCATGGGTGTAGGCCGCAGTATTCTAACCCCCAAGCATGGGTGTAGGCCTTTGCTGATGGCGCTCCGTGCCGAGTGCGAAGATTACGCTATACTCGGAGACTTTTGCTGATTTTAAGTGGCGATCAAGTACCAATATTACAAGGATTTTGAATGATGTATCCTGTCAATGATGGCCTAGTTAATTGCAGAGTAAATATTGGGCCAATTAGCATTGGCCGATTTATATTTTGCATTTAGTCCAATGTAGACTCGCCCCATTGCTTTCGAATGACAAGTGTTAGTCAGAAAGAATGTAGATTGGACTGGCCCCACTGCCCTATGGTGCGAGGCAGAGTCGGCTCTAGGAAAATGACGGCGTGCGAAAATATGCAAACTGTCGACTGCCAAGTGTGTAATATATTGCCCCAAAATTGGCGCTTGCTTGGAGCGGTGTGAAAAGGAGCAGAAGTTTGTAACTCCAGTAAATTTTGTTGTAATGTTTGTACTAAGTTGGCCGAGTATAGTAGAGGTGTTGAGATTTTGATCGGCTGAGATGCCCTAATAGAAAAGCGGAAAAATAAAATGGCCAAGGTAATGAAATGGCTAATCGGGGAAGACGGGGGATTATTTCCTAGCCCCAAGATCCTGCTGCTAAAATTTCATGCCGATCGGATATGATTTGATCGTTGATTTTGCATTTAATGGTCCCGATTGGCCGATGTATTGATCGCAACATGCGACTCAGAATTTGCAAAATTAGACTGCTCGGATATGTTCAGAAGGCTCAAAATAGCTGGAAACAACTATTGGATCATTGTAATTGGACTTCTAATGGTGTAGTGGTAGCCAAAATAAAATTGATGGCTCAGATTGATTGAGAATGGTGCGCCGCGAAGCACTGGATAAAATTAAAAAGAAAGTTGCTGCTGGTTAGAATTGAACTCTTGTTCTTGGAGTGAAAGCATAATTCTAAACCACTTTGCCATGACATTTGAATAAAATCTATAATTTTTTTTTTTTTTTTTTGGGAGTTGAATTTGCAAATTCTGACCATACAGATGGACCCAGGATGCGTCAAATAGCTGGAGAGGACTATTGGATCGTTGTGATGAGAGTCCAGATGGCTTAGATTTCACTAAAATAAAATGAATGGTTCAGATCAACCAATTGCAACATGACTGCAAAGTACATGATGATTTCCCAGTTGCTTGCTGGTTCTTCTTCTTCGACAAAACATTGAATTTTCTGGGCAAAGTCGGACGGGGCCGTACGACTTCGTTTTAGCACTGATTTTGACACAGTTTGTTGCGTTGGATTCGTCTCGATGAATACTTCACATTGGGATGATCAAAACTTGATTTCAACAACTTTGAAAATTTTAGTGTTCGGAAAATATGGGCCGTTTCACAGCTACCAGCGAACTTTGGTTACTTCTTTGCTCCTCAGGTTGGTGGGTTTGGACTCTTTGAGTTGACACGAATCTGCTAGTATTATCAGATGTGGATTTCGGCAAGCCAAGATGCTTGTATTATGACGAGATATTAGTGCCGAGGCATTGTGTTGCCGAATATGTCTAATGCTTTGAAGTGGAGGTATGTGGCCAAGTAGTCTTAATGTTGTGAAGTGGACATGGTTGAGTAGTCTTGCCGAATAAGAAATGTTAGTCGAATAAGCGATGTCACCGAAGTGCGGGTTCCCAAGATGGTTAGAACCGTATGTAGTGGTGGAGATGTGCCAATGTATTGAAACTCTTGATTGGATTGAAACTTGGCGAGTGATTAGTTGCCGATCAATTCGCCACAAGGTCTTATGTGTTCAGTGCATAACTCCTAGATCACCCCAAGCAAGAGTTGCTCAGCATTTGGTTGGCACGTATTAAAAATCATTTGCCAATCACTTTTTGTTACTTACCGAGAACTGTTCTTAGAGGAGCAAGCCCCAACTATTGGTGCCGATTGACACTCCTCTTGGCTTGCCGAAACACTAGTCGGCATCTCTTAGCTTGCCGGAACAATTGGTCGGCAGCTCATAAATTCTGCTCTTTGATAGCACTTGGTTGGTTATCCGAGAAATGGCGGAGTACTGTAATCTATATTTTTAATTAAATTGAAGGTTATAAGCATATATGTATATAGAAATCATATTGAAGACAATAATTATTCAAACAGAAAAGAATAGAGGTTCCACTTAGCAACTTGTGTTCGCATAATCTCAAGAAGTAAACTACTTAAAAGTAAATTGAACCCAAGAGAGAAAGAAATTACTAGATCAAAACATTAGCCAAATAATCCAAATGTATGCGGAACAACATATGCATCACTAAACTTGGCCTCCTAACCAAGGAAATATTAATAGCTCTGCAAACTTAGTCAGGACCATATCTTAAATATGGAGTTTCTAATTAGCTTCATATAAAGCCGATCAAAATATTACCATAAATTACTATAATAACTCATGGTCAAACTTTGTCAATAAATCTTGAGGGCAAATTTTTCTAGAGAGAGAGGATGAAGACCCAGCCATGGGTTTAATGGTAATATCCAGTTCTCGAGCCAAACACGTCATCAAGCTATCCATGACACGTTGGACGTAAACATATAAATGCAAGTCAATATTAATATTTATGTAAATATTTATTATCTTGTAATAAATATTATTTTTATACTCATGATTGGCAAGTCGGCAACGTCATTGGCTTGCCGACTTATGTGGTACCCCTTGGTCTTTTATCTTGTCATTTGCTGAAATGCTTGATCGGCAATTGATTATGTGATTAACCCTTCATAACTTTCTTTATTCCATTGCTTGCCCAATCTCAAGTAACTTGCCGCAGTGGGTAGCCGAGTTGCCAAAATGTTCCCTGTAATTTTTCTTGACAAACTGAAATGAACACCTAAAAAAGAAATTACCACAAGGATCAAGGTGATAAATAACTTTATATGCAAATACTACAAAAATGAGTTAATCGTTTTGATGTTGCAGAGCAAAAAATAAAAGAAATCCAGGAGGTGGGTCTTGCCCCAGTTGGTGCTTTGTGGCCAAGGTGATGAATGAAGCCTGTTGTCAAAATTGCATGTGGATCAGATACGATCTAACCATTGAGTTTTCATTTAATGTTGCAAATTGGCCGATTTATTGATCTCAATATGAGACGCAGAATTTTCAAAATTGGAATCTAAAAATGAATTCTACACGGCAAAAAACTAGAAGGTAGTCGCCCTCAAAGTTTATCGGACCACCTGATTAACCCGAACATCCTAAGATGCAACAGAGCGCCTTGCGCCCGGAAGTGTACAATAAATTCTTATGTCATCTTCTCTATGCAACAGGTCGTGAAATTCATAAATTTTTAAGTTCGAACTCCTGACTTTGAGCCTTTAGATCTCCCTCAGTTTAAGTTCGATTGGCCTCATTCTTGCGGCGTTGGATTCATCTCTCGGCCTAGCATTCATTCCACCATTTAGACGCCTCATTTTGCCTTTGTTTGGATGTCGTCGAACCTCCGAAAGTTGACCAAAAAATAAGGTTGTTTTATTTTTTTTCTTTTTCTTTTTCTTTTGGGTATTGTTCGGCTCTTGTCCTCGATAAAAGTGTGGTCGGCTGAAGGAAGGTGTTTGGAAAAAGAGCTTGGTGCACATTGTGGAATATGCTCTTGGCGGCGAATAATCGAGGCTGTTTTCGTTGCCTAAGAATGGGGCTCGGGGTTACAGATCTGCCGAGTAACTGTGTAACTGTGCCGAACGATTTGTTATGAGTCACGGCACTGCCGAAATGAATATGCATGGCCCGAATGCTTGATATAAATGTAAAGATGCTGAACAACCTTGTTGCATATTGAGTAAGCAACTGTGTTTTTCACTTGCCGATAACTCTGGGTCGGCTGCCCCACTGGGTTTGTCTTGCTGAGAAATTTGGAAGGTAAATTGCCTTGGCTGACATGCTAAAGCACTTGGTCAGCACGACTGTCACGACCCAAACCTGGCCCTATGGGTTTAGCACCGTAACTGGCCAGTAATCCGAGATTACCGAAGGCCTGCTGAACAGTAACACAGTAAAACAGAGTACAGGGCCTGGCGGAAGCCAATACAGTAAATAAACAATGTCCAATGAGCTGTGACAATCTGTATGCCAAAAATATTTTCCATGCACTCATACAGTTCAGAACAGTACAGTCTATACAATCATATACAATATTCAGTACGCGAACCTAATCCCTCGATAACAGTACGGTCAAACAGTAAACAGTCTATACAGTGGTCCCAAAACAGTACATGAGACAGACAGGGGAAAACAAAACCCCAAAGCCATAGCATGGCGTCTCGGAACCTCGCAGTGAGGCACATAGGCTGGCTTGACAAAACTGGAGACTAGCCCACGCTCCTAGCTCCGGTCTGGCTGCTGAGAACCTACATATATATATAAACAGTGAGCTAAAGCCCAGTGAATAACATAATGCGTAAAGAGGTTATGAATGAATGTCCTTACCTTAATGAAAACAGTTCATTAAACAGTATTTCAGTCTTTCAGTCATTTCAGTCAATCAGTCATTCAGTTTGTGGCTCATATTTCAGGCCATAACAGTTATTCAGTCAAAACAGTGATATGTGGTACATCCATTAGCCTATAAACAGTAGGTCCAAAAGGACCGGGCCTTAACAGACCCAACAATAATGATGGCCATCAATCGATAAACAATATGGTTCCACAAGGAAACCGACAGAGCTCTGTAACAGTCAATAACAGTAGGTGCTAAGGATGCCACAGTACAGTTCAGAAATAAAGGACATACGTTCATTCAACAAACAATATCAGTTCAATAAACAGTTCAGTTCAGTATTCAAAATATAACCATTTTGAACGTATCTTTACACAATCTGTTACTCACAGAGATTGGGCTAATAGCAGCTAGAGCGCGTCCCCGAGAGCCAACCCTAAACAGTTAAGAAATAGAACACACACTAAGTTTCACAGTCGGAAGGATGATAATTAAATCCCTAAATTTCCTCGGTGTGGTTCTATGTCTAAATCCTCATTAAGATGCCTTAAACTAGGCCTAAGAATGCCTAGGATGGGATGAGGATGCAAAATTACAGTTGGAAGGCATTTTTCAAAAGTTGCTGGAAATAGGCACCTCGCTCGAGCGAGCCTTCCTTCGCTCGAGCGAGCTTCCAAAATCAAAGGCTTCGCTCGAGCGAGAAGTCCTTCGCTCGAGCGGTCTGTGCTCAGAAAAAGTACTGGATGCTCGATTTTTACGCGCAATACCACGCTCGATGCCCGCTCGAGCGAGCTTACAAAATCAAAGGGCTCGCTCGGGCGAGGAAGCCAAATCTGGAATTTCCAGATTTGTCTCCCAAGTTCGAACCAAGCATTCAACCATCCAAAACTCAACCTCTTGGCCCCAAATTCTGGAAAATACACTTAAACTCAATGTATAACAAGTTTCAAAAGCTAATTTGCACAAGCAAGGGCCAAGGGTTGGTCAATTAAAGCCATTTTCAAACCCATTTTCAAGAACAATGCTCAAATAGAACATGCATGGATTAAAACTATTTCAAAACTTCAATTCTTGCTCCAAAGAGCTCAATCTTTTCAAAACAAGATGAAAACATGGATTTAAACATGATTATGAACATGCATGTGGCATTTGACCATGGGATCAACTCAAAACCCATCAATTCAAGCATGCATGCATGATATATGCTAGAATCCCACATATTTGAACTAAATCATGACTTAGTTCTACAATGAAGCATGACTCATGCAAGAACTTGTTCAATGTCAACAATAAGAAGATGAATTCCTTACCTAAGTCTTGTATTCAAGGTTTAGGAGCTCAATTAGCAACTACACTCCAATTTCCTTCAAGTTCCAAGCCAACACAAGATGAATTCAAGTCTCTCCCTTTCTCTCTCTCTAAATTCGGTGGGAACAAAAGAAAAGGGGCTGATGAATATGTTTTATCAAGTGTATAAGGCTCAAAGATGACTAAACAAAGGCCCCACTCACAATGGCAAAATGGTAATTACGCCAAACTCTTTAATTTGCTTTATTCAATCTAGTTTAATCATTCCTAATCACTTTCCAGTTAAATATGCCATAAAATCACATTAATTATGATGATTATAAAACATTAATCCATTTCTGATTCGGCCGCCGATAAGGCCTTTAATTAGCAGTTTAAACGTAAACACACGAACAGATAATTAAACAGTCGAACAGATGGAAATGCAATGCAATAGGCACACTCAGTCACTTCAGTTCCAGTTTTCAATCAGTCTGTTCAATATTTCAGTTGCTTCAATTATCAGTCACAAGCAGTCTCAATTTCACAGTAATCGGTAATAAATCAGTGGTCAGTGATTAATCAGTAATCGGTAACGAGGGTTGTTACAGTCTCCCCTCCTTAAAAAAGAGTTTAGTCCTCTAAACTCGAATCAACATATGACAATAGAGACGATGCCTAACATAACGGTAACTTTCATTCTTAACAGGAGTGTAATCACATTCATAAACAGGTTCATGACCCAATCTTAATCTTAGCAATGCACAGAAACAGAATTAGAAATCACGTATAAGGATTGGGGTTCATATTAAAACAGAATCTTATGCACTTTCAGTTTTCAATCAATGACAGATTCGGATACAGGTTCATTTCCATATTCTTGTCCAAAGTACACATAGATGCCACAATTCTTCCATTAAGCATATGCGGGGCATTCATTAGCACTACTAGAGCAGATGCAGAACAGATACAGTACAGAACAGTTACAGTTACATAATGGTTATGAATAACCAGTTCCATAAGGGAATCCCGAATCCGGGTAACAGAACAGAACAGTACAGAAGCTGGGCTCTCATGACGAGGCCTCCGGTACGGGTAACAGAGTGCAGGCAGATATAAGTTCCATAAAGGAACCTCCGATACCGGGCAGCTAACATATATTACATAATACTAAGAGTCACGATTTTATAACAGGGATCGAACAATCATTCAGTAAACAGCATATAGCATTTTCGCGACAAAACTTATTTCGTGACACGAAATATGAATAAAGTGGCACAGTAATACACAACAGGTACAGTAGCAGTAGCAGTATCAGTACAGTGACAATACAGTAACAGTAATGGTAACAATACAGTAACAGTAACGGTACAATACAGTAACAGTACAGTAGCAGTATAGTAGTATTCACACTACTTATATCAAGTACTTATCGGGGTTATAGATTTGCACTAATCTCAGTTTCATAAGTAATTTCCCCGTTAAGTTACAGAACTTCAATTCCTTCTCTTTCGAGTCTTTCATTCAGTCTTTGTTCAATTCGGTTCTCAGTTCAGTAATCCATCACAGTCAGTCCAGTTCATTCGGGAGTTATTGGGAACATAAGGCGAATTGTACATTACTCCCATAGCAGTAGGCAGAATTCTGAAGTAAGTATTCATTCACTATTCAACAGTTCCAGTCTTCACAGATTCAGTCATAACACATGTCAGTACGACAACAGTCTTACAGATTACATATACTTCCAGACAGTCAGAGTTTATGATCAAACCAGTCTGTGGTCAACAGATCCCACCAGTTCTGAAGTACAGTAATCACCAAAACAATCATTTCCTAGTCAAATAAGTTCATGGTCATAACGGTAATACCGGGCAAGTAATCACACATCAATGTACCCAGTTTTCCCCCATATTGTAAGCAGGTCAGGAAATAGCTCTCAATAAGGGTTTTCTCAGATCAAATCGATGAAAGTTCGACCAGGTCATATCAGATACAAGTTCTGCCCAATCATATCAAGTAAAAGTTCGAAGCGCAAGCATCAAACAAAAGTTCCATCAGTTACACAAAAAGGTTTCATTAACCCACGGTTCCATCAGATCAGACAACAGTTCAGACCAAAGTTCCATTCTTATCATCCCCAGATCAGTTAACATTAGTTCGTACTCCATTCGTTAGGTACACAGTCAGTAGTTTCACAATTTGTCTGAGTTCATCAATTATCAAACTTACATTAGAGTCCGGTACCATTACAATTCATATCAAAGCAGTACAGGTCACATACAGTGTGTTCCTCCCAATAAGTTTACAGACAAATGCACGACACGCAGTTCATCATATCGAGAGGTAAGCATCACAGTCAATATAGCAATTTCCAAATAAATCCTTCACATAAGCATATGGTATACAGTAATACATCACACAAAGTTCTTGGTGGCACATAATGGTGAGTTGTCATACAAGGGTTCCAAATCAGTCATATAGTCACTAAAGCATAGGCTCGCAGATTAACTCCAACAGTCATGTCAATTTTCCACAATCACGATTCCCAGTCAAGAGTTTATCAGTTGGGGTCTTTATTCAGTCATGCAGTTCCAGGGTCATAGTCCCAACGGTTAAATTATCAGAAATTAACATAACAATCATTCCGAGCAGAGGTATCGTCATGTATGTGCATGTTCAGAATCTACTAGCATTCCCAATACGGATTTCACAAGTTCAGTGTACAATACAAAACAGTTTCTCCAGATACGATAGTTAAGTTAACCAGCCATACGTCTATTCAGTCTAATAACATCCTTAAGCAGAGGTAAGCAGATATGTACGTAAGTCAAAACAGTTTTCCATAGCATAGGTAAATGTTAACATGAGGTTTTACTGTGTCGCACCTATAGTTCGCATCAACAGTAGATTTCAAAAGATTCATTATTCACGGTCCATTCCTCTCAGTCTTAACAGTATTACAAGCATGGGAACATATATATAGGTGTGAGTTCAAAATCAGTTTCCATGTAGGCACTCGTTCACAAATTCATAAGCAGAAGTTCATCTTTACAAAGCAATATGGGTTCTCAGTTTCAGCCGTCCCATACACAAACAGTTCACGTGTATAATTCGAGTTCAAGGGTTCGTTCATTCAATGATGTTCAGTAATACATAACAGTTCAGTACAAATCCTGATCATGTTAATTTCTCGAATTACAGTCAATCATAGGGTATACCCATGTTCAACAGTTCTAGTACAGTTCAAAAGGTCACATCTAACAGTTCACATTCAGTTGTTGCATTACAATACAAGGACCTAACTCAGCAAGTTCTCGCTGTTCACAAGTTCTAACAGTTCTCAGTGTATGGTTCATAATTCCAGTAGTTCAATTAGCGCAGTCAATATGTTCGCAGTCTATACCAAATTACAGAATATACGATTTCCCACACAAACGTTCGTATAAGCAATTTCATCTGTTTCAGGTAATACCTACGTCAGTCTTTTCAGTGTTCCGAGCATTCTCTGGAACTAGGGTCTAGATCTAGACTCATTATCGTTCAGTTGAGTTTGTGGGCAAGACTTAGGCAAATATCCCTCATGTCCATGCCTAGAATAAGTTTCAGATAGGCGGTGGCCACGCCCCATTGGTATTTCCCACATACGGTACAGGTAGGTATATCGTTGTTCACATTACTTCTTTGACCTTCATTGGTCAAAGCTATTGCCGAGATTTTCCATTCACGGAGGTCATTGATTTACCGGTCGTTTCCACTTTCTGTTACTACTGTTTCATTCTTTCTAATTTCAGTTGACGATGTCAAACACATCTAGGTCACTCCTACCTCCAGTTCTTTTCCAGTCAATGTCTATCATGTGGGTTGCCTATCAGATTAGCTGGTAAGTTTTACCACATATTCGACCACAGTCCTATCACTTTACTCCAGTGTTCAAACTCGGATACTTTCCCATTTCAGATGTATTGGGGAAAGCATTTTTTTTTTTTTGAAGAGAACTTCACATATTTTCTCAGTTTCTAAACCCAAGTCTCAGTTTCCAGTGGTTCAGTACCTCCCAGAAATTCCGGTGGTTTCAGTTTATTTGGGTTTCAGTATTAGTGTCATCAGTTCATATTCAGTTGGTTCAGGCACGTATGTCTGCCTTTACTCTCTCAGATTTTCAATTAAGGCCTCAATCATTCATTCTAGCCAGTTAATCCTCAGATTAGAAGTTTCAGTTCGTTCACAATCCTCGCCCTTGTTGTTGTTATTTCAGATTCTCAGTTAACCTATTCATTCCCCAGGAATTTACCAAGAATTTCCGACTCAAAGCAACGCTGGCCAACGTGATTCCAATCGGACTTTCAAGGTCATTCAACAAAGGCGTGAGACTCTACGGTTTAACATTCCACAAATTAGGTTCCCACATGTTTCTTTGATCAACACAGGGAAGTTCTCACTGATTTCACATTTCATTCCATATCAGACGTGTGTATACTTTCATTTCAGTTCAGGTATGGTCACATGACCCTTTACTTTCACACGTTCACTTTCTTATAGGTTTCCACAGTCGGTAGTAACACTAACATTACATGTTATTCCATTTAACTTCTTTAAGTATGCATATAGATTTCGTTTCATTTCACTATAAGCAGTGGTAGCAATTATAAATATAAACAGTTGCATACTTAAACAGTTTATCGTACAAGCAGTCATTCGTTTAAACAATTTAACACGGTAGCATATATTCAGTCATATCATAACCACACACTTTTCATGCTCATGCAATGCCCTAATGTCTTTTCTAGGACATCCTATAGCTCATTTGGACACGTGTGTGCGGTATAACTCGTGGTTAAGTATCGCTCTGATACCACTCTGTCAAAGCGACCCAAACCCGGCCCTATGGGTTTAGCACCGTAACTGGCCAGTAATCCGAGATTACCGAAGGCCTGCTGAACAGTAACACAGTAAAACAGAGTACAGGGCCTGGCGGAAGCCAATACAGTAAATAAACAATGTCCAATGAGCTGTGACAATCTGTATGCCAAAAATATTTTCCATGCACTCATACAGTTCAGAACAGTACAGTCTATACAATCATATACAATATTCAGTACGCGAACCTAATCCCTCGATAACAGTACGGTCAAACAGTAAACAGTCTATACAGTGGTCCCAAAACAGTACATGAGACAGACAGGGGAAAACAAAACCCCAAAGCCATAGCATGGCGTCTCGGAACCTCGCAGTGAGGCACATAGGCTGGCTTGACAAAACTGGGGACTAGCCCACGCTCCTAGCTCCGGTCTGGCTGCTGAGAACCTACATATATATATAAACAGTGAGCTAAAGCCCAGTGAATAACATAATGCGTAAAGAGGTTATGAATGAATGTCCTTACCTTAATGAAAACAGTTCATTAAACAGTATTTCAGTCTTTCAGTCATTTCAGTCAATCAGTCATTCAGTTTGTGGCTCATATTTCAGGCCATAACAGTTATTCAGTCAAAACAGTGATATGTGGTACATCCATTAGCCTATAAACAGTAGGTCCAAAAGGACCGGGCCTTAACAGACCCAACAATAATGATGGCCATCAATCGATAAACAATATGGTTCCACAAGGAAACCGACAGAGCTCTGTAACAGTCAATAACAGTAGGTGCTAAGGATGCCACAGTACAGTTCAGAAATAAAGGACATACGTTCATTCAACAAACAATATCAGTTCAATAAACAGTTCAGTTCAGTATTCAAAATATAACCATTTTGAACGTATCTTTACACAATCTGTTACTCACAGAGATTGGGCTAATAGCAGCTAGAGCGCGTCCCCGAGAGCCAACCCTAAACAGTTAAGAAATAGAACACACACTAAGTTTCACAGTCGGAAGGATGATAATTAAATCCCTAAATTTCCTCGGTGTGGTTCTATGTCTAAATCCTCATTAAGATGCCTTAAACTAGGCCTAAGAATGCCTAGGATGGGATGAGGATGCAAAATTACAGTTGGAAGGCATTTTTCAAAAGTTGCTGGAAATAGGCACCTCGCTCGAGCGAGCCTTCCTTCGCTCGAGCGAGCTTCCAAAATCAAAGGCTTCGCTCGAGCGAGAAGTCCTTCGCTCGAGCGGTCTGTGCTCAGAAAAAGTACTGGATGCTCGATTTTTACGCGCAATACCACGCTCGATGCCCGCTCGAGCGAGCTTACAAAATCAAAGGGCTCGCTCGGGCGAGGAAGCCAAATCTGGAATTTCCAGATTTGTCTCCCAAGTTCGAACCAAGCATTCAACCATCCAAAACTCAACCTCTTGGCCCCAAATTCTGGAAAATACACTTAAACTCAATGTATAACAAGTTTCAAAAGCTAATTTGCACAAGCAAGGGCCAAGGGTTGGTCAATTAAAGCCATTTTCAAACCCATTTTCAAGAACAATGCTCAAATAGAACATGCATGGATTAAAACTATTTCAAAACTTCAATTCTTGCTCCAAAGAGCTCAATCTTTTCAAAACAAGATGAAAACATGGATTTAAACATGATTATGAACATGCATGTGGCATTTGACCATGGGATCAACTCAAAACCCATCAATTCAAGCATGCATGCATGATATATGCTAGAATCCCACATATTTGAACTAAATCATGACTTAGTTCTACAATGAAGCATGACTCATGCAAGAACTTGTTCAATGTCAACAATAAGAAGATGAATTCCTTACCTAAGTCTTGTATTCAAGGTTTAGGAGCTCAATTAGCAACTACACTCCAATTTCCTTCAAGTTCCAAGCCAACACAAGATGAATTCAAGTCTCTCCCTTTCTCTCTCTCTAAATTCGGTGGGAACAAAAGAAAAGGGGCTGATGAATATGTTTTATCAAGTGTATAAGGCTCAAAGATGACTAAACAAAGGCCCCACTCACAATGGCAAAATGGTAATTACGCCAAACTCTTTAATTTGCTTTATTCAATCTAGTTTAATCATTCCTAATCACTTTCCAGTTAAATATGCCATAAAATCACATTAATTATGATGATTATAAAACATTAATCCATTTCTGATTCGGCCGCCGATAAGGCCTTTAATTAGCAGTTTAAACGTAAACACACGAACAGATAATTAAACAGTCGAACAGATGGAAATGCAATGCAATAGGCACACTCAGTCACTTCAGTTCCAGTTTTCAATCAGTCTGTTCAATATTTCAGTTGCTTCAATTATCAGTCACAAGCAGTCTCAATTTCACAGTAATCGGTAATAAATCAGTGGTCAGTGATTAATCAGTAATCAGTAATCGGTAACGAGGGTTGTTACAACGACTCCACCTTTGCCGATAATAGCGCTAAAGAGAGCCGTGGTCGGCCTATAACACCTTGTTTGTGAGCCGAACAAACAAGTCTGATGCATATGCAAATATTTGTATCCATGTATATATATATAAATGTATCTTTGCAAATATAGAGATAGCTTTCAGAAATGAGATTTAGAATAACAAGAGAGTTAATGAACAACCCAATAAAGAGTTACTATTGCTGAGTTGGTTAATAGACAAGCCAAATAAACTGCCAAATTAAATGAGCCTTTCAGTTTTAACAGTTTACTCCGATCTCATTTCGATCTCGCCGAAAAGATAGTGGTGCCGAATATCCTGATTAATAAATCAGCCGTTTGCATGCTTCCACTATATATATATTATTATTTTTTTCTTTTTAGCAACCTACGCTAGTGTACTGGCCAAAAAAACTTTTAGAGAGAGAAAGTAAAGACCGAACTATGGATTCCACAAAAATTGCTAGTATAGACATATGTATATCTCAAGAATTAATTATAAAATAAACTCCTTTGAGGCAAAAACTAAATAAACAATCCTGGGGATGGGTTTGGCTGAGCAACCCTTTTGATAATGCCGAAAAGAAGCTCCACAAACATAATCTGAAACCCATTTTTAGAGAGAGAAAATGAATATGCAAAAGTAAATCCATGAGCACTGTTTTATTATAACACTTTTCATCAAGATTTACCATGAAAAAAGAAAAGAGATTCCATGGAGTTTGTTAGTATACATAGATATATGTATACAATTCAAGAATCGATTTTACAGTAATTTTATAATAAATTTCATCAGAGAGAAAATTCAAAGCTTAGTTGTGGCTCGCGATAACCATCAAAGTGTTGTAGAATGTTTACTTACAATAACAAGTTTGTTGTGTTCTTCGTTAATCTCATTCAGTCGTTCCCATATACGGCGCCAATTGTGAGACCAGAAAAATCCTCTTACATGGATTATAGAGATCCAATGAAGAGATGAGCTTTGCCCCTGTAAATCTACAAAAATGAATATGGTCGGCGCCACCCAATCAGGATTGCCGCTCGGAGACACTCCGATGGTGAAGTCAGTCACTAGATTCAGAGAAATAAGATGAAGAAAATGAAGAGTGTTTGTGTACTGTATCACCGAAAGAGATGAGGCATACCTTCATTCCATAGGATGCCCTCTTTTTATAGAGGGGGGTGTGATATTTAGGGATGGCAATTTAAACCCGGGCCGACGGGGACCCGTCTCCCCGTCCCTGATTATAATGGGTTTTTCCCGAAAAATACTCTCCACGGGCCGGTGATGGTATTAAAAAATGCATCCCCGATCAGTTTCGGGCCGGGGATGGGGATAGCTTTTACAGCCCCCAGACCCGGCCCGGCCCCGTCTCCGGTCTCGCCCCGTTTCCTCCCCGAAGTAAAATTACCTTTATGCCCCTCTATCCATTCATATATATATATATATTATATACCTTTTCTCTCATAGATTTGCATCGCTCTCTATCTCACAGACCTGGATCACTCTCTCTCTCTCTCGCAGACCTCTGTCTCTGTCTCTCTCGAAGTCGATCGCAGTTCCTCTCCCTCTCTCTCTCACTCGCTGCTCCACCACCGCCTCTACTGCTCTACCACAGCATCTGTCATTCCACCACCGCCTCTCGAAGTCGATCATATCTCATTCCCTCACTCACGGACTCACGCAGACTCAGAACAGTTGCCACCGATCTGAACAGATCTGAAGAAGTAAAGAAGCCCTCCGTCCGTAAAGCCCTCCGTTGCCACCGATCTGAACAGATTGTGAACCATGAAGCCTCCGTTGCCCTCTCTCTTTCTCTCTCTCTATATATATATATCTGTTGTTGAATAACACTTTTTTTTTGTTTTTTAAGTTGTTATATATATCTGTTGTTGTTGATTGATGATTGTTGTGATCTGAATAGTTGTTGTTGTTGTTGTTGTTGTTGTTGTTGTGTGTGTGTGTGTGTGTATGTGTGTGTTGAACAGATTTGTTGTTCGTTCATTATACAGATTTTTTTTTTTTTTTGGTTGTTTGTTGAACAGATCTGCTGGGGATGTTTCGGGGTCGGGGAAACCCGATCTCCGTTAGGGGACAAGGGCGGGGGAGGTGATGGGTTCCCCGCCGAGGGTCGGGGGCCGGGAGGGAACGGAGATTTTTCTACCTTCAGGGATCAGGGACGGGGAGTGTCATCCCCGACCTCGCCCCGACCCGTTGCCATTCCTAGTGATATTTATTTGATGGGCTCCCTTGTTTGGGCTCGACCCAATAAGTTGGTATATATATTTTTTCTGCTCCCACATTTTTTTATTAGGTTTGATGCATTTTTACTAAAATTAATATATTTTTTAAAATATCTTTATATATTTGCAAAATATATTTTATATATCTTTTAATATTAAACAATATTTGCAAAACACTTGCTAACATTTGTCATTTATGAAAGTGTAAATACATAATCTCTCACTTGCACTTACATAAAATTATAATTTTTTTGAGCAAGACATAAAATGATAATTATTTGCTTTAATGTCTACTCAGCGTAGAACATAAATATATATATAAAAAAAAAATGTCTACTTAGCGTTTAATGCGTTAGATTAATTAGTATATAAATAAATTAAATTCAAAATATTTTTAAATACATTAAAATTTTAAACTCACTTATATAATTATTTGTTTTAATGTTTAGCCTTTTATTTGAGATATGCGTTAATTTTTTAACTATTTTAATCTGGGACTAAAAAGTATCATCTGACATGCATTTTTTAACTTTTTTGATTTTTGTAAGAGAAAAAATGTAATGATTATGATTTGGATATGACTTTTTGTCTTATTGACTTTTTAGCCTATTTTGTCTTTTTGTGGCTAAAATAACCAAAAAAGCCCATGCCAAACATAGACTTAAACCTTGTTTGGGAACATGTTATTTTAAGATTCATTTGGGATGTGAGTTGATTTTTTGGCTATTTTAGTCTGGGTCTAAAAAGTCTCGTTTGTAATAGACTTTTTGACTTTTGTAAGAGAAAAAATGAAATGATTATGGTTTGAATGTGACATTTTGTGAGTGTTTGGAAGTTGCTATTTTAGTAAGCTATTTTAATTTTTGGCTATTTTAGTAAGCTAAAACTTTTGTATTTGGGAAAGTGATTGAATTTTTTTGTAATTAGATGTGATGATTGTGAAAAAAAAAAAGTGAAATGGTTATGAGTTTGTAATGACATTTTGTCTTATTAGTTATTTTAGTCTATTTTATTTTTTTGTGAATTTTAGCCTAAATTTGGCTAAAATCCCACTTCCCAAACAGTTATTAGGCTAAAAAACTTATTTTGTCTTTTTATGGCTATTTTAGCAAAAAAAATCTCATTTTAGCTTATGCCAAATGAAATTTTTTTTTTTGTGGCTAAAATGGGGTTAAAAAAATTAATATGGCTATGTTTGGGATATTACTTTGGGCTAAAATAGTTATAAATGACAAAAGTCAAATAGGACAAAATTTCACATCCAACTCATAATTATTTCATTTTTTTTCCCTCACAAATGTCAAAAAGCCAAAAAGTGAAAAAGTCAACTCACATTCTAAACGAAGGCTATGTTTGAGATATTTTTTAGCTTTTTACAAAATGATGTGTAAAAAGTAGAGACAAAAAGAATCTCTTATTGTTTTAATATAAATTGTTAGTTTTTTAATTTTTTTAATGACTTTTTAACTTTTAGGTCAAAATGTGCTAAGGCCAAACACAGTCTTAGTGTTTAACTTCTTCGAGATTAATTTATTATATAAATAAATTTAATTTATTTTAAAATACACTAATTTTTTATACTCATTTATATTTTAGTTTGATTAGTTTACATACATTTAAGAGTAATGGTAGGAATTTTAAATATTTTATTAATATTTTTATCAAATATTTTATACGAGTGTCTTACACTTATGTGAGACATTTGATAAAAATATTAGTAAGACATTTGAGATCTCTAACATTTTCCTTTTAAGTTTTATAAAAACACAAACTACTCAAGTTCAAACTCATTTGGGATTTAATCAAAAAATTAAACAAAATAAATTTGAACATATTTTAAAACTTATTAATAAGGTATGAAGCATCGGTATTTTGACGAACATACCGTACTTATATCAGATATTTATTGGCGTATGATATTTTTGCATACGTGCTAGTTACACGAAACATATATTCAAATTTCTTCTTTTTAATTTTTGACGTATCCAAACGTACCTAGTATATACTCAAGTCGTATCATACCTCAGTCGAAACACTATTTTCTTCTACGATATAAATAAAATTCTTTTCACTAGACATCTTTTTTATTTTTAATTTTATACTTAGCATGATTTTAAAATTAAGTTATGATTTGTAAGTTATTTAATATAATGATATTTAATTTTGATTGTACATTTACTTTTAGTATTAAATGTTAATTGTAGGTTAAATCTTAATAAATTAAACCATTTAATTAATTTTTACATTATTTTAAATTAAAAATAAATATTTTTTACAAACATATTAAGCCATACCCGTACCTTGCATTTTTAAAAATTTATCGTATTTACCTGTATCATACTATTACTCTAACCCGTGCTTGTGCTTCATAGTTAATAAGCATAAAATTAATCAAGGGATTAATATTGATATTTAGGCCAAGTTTGGCAACTCTCAAAAAAGGCAAAAAGTAAAAAAGTTACTCAAAAAGTTAAAAAGTTATCACTATTCACCAAAAGTAAAAAATTACGGTTGCACAACTCCCAATCCTAATTTTCCCTACACACTAATTTATACAATTTTTTAATACACATTTTTTTCATAAAAAGTTAAAAAGTTAACCTAAACAATCATATTTTTTTCCTCAACTTTTTAGTTCAAAAAGTAAAAAAGTGCACTTATTTAGGATATCCCAAACAACCCCTTAATGTTTGGGGAGGAGAGAGAAGAGAAAGGATCCAGGCATATGAAATTTCATACACAAATTAAATAGCATTGATATTATTATTTTATATTATTATATGATGTGAATATATTTTTATTCACCCCAAAAAAAAAGAGATGTGAATATATTTTAATTGACAATACATTAAAAATAATGTGAACATTCTCTCTCATCTAATGTGAACGTTCACAACACATTTTCGAAAAATTCTCTTTCATCTAATGTAGTGATGTGAACATTCACAACATGTAAACCTTATTTTTAATTGACAACATATTAAAAATAACGTTCATCATATTTTTAATTGACAACACATTTTTATTCACAACATGCAGTAATGTGAACGTTTACAATATGTGAATATTCTCTCTCATCTAATGTAGTGATGTGAACGTTTACATTCATATGTTTTAATATGAATATTCACATCATGTAATTGACAACACAATGATAAAAAATCATTTCAAATTAATGTGAATATTCATTTCAATTACATGATGTGAATTCACATCATATGATTGATAACACAATGACAAAAATTCATTTCAAATTAATATGAATATAATGACAGTCAACATCCTGATGTATAGGAACTACCAAAACATAATGACAATCAACATTAAGTATCAACATTAATAGAGGACATGAGAGATTAAGGGTGATTTGATTTTCTTACCTCAAATAGAACCTAATGGAATAATAAAAAAGAATATAAGTTAGATGAAATAAACTCTAAGAAAAAAGATTTATTAAAAAAAAGCTCCCATTAATCAAGCACACCTGATCTAATTAACATGGGCCAAAAGTGATTTGGGGCTTTTTGTACATGTTTGAGCATTTTTTAAGGCCCTATAGGCACGCAAAAAGCTCGAGTTTGTAATAAAGAGAGAATATAGATTCTCACAAAAAAAAAAAAAAAAGGAAAAAAGAGAGAGAATATATAACGGCATAAATTGTGAACAAATTAGAGTTAAAATTACATTGTGGTGGTATTAGGTAAAATGTTTTTCTTTTAGGAAGATAAAATTATTGCATTAATTCCAAATGTTGGTACCAAATAATTGCAAGACAAGATTTTAAACACTGCCACTGAAAATTTTATCCATCAGACGGTGCAGGCTTATAGGTTGGAGTTTACAGAAAATAAAAGGAAAAAATAAAACAAAAAAACAAAACAAAATTCAAGCACAATTTATTGTTCAAATGAAACTCTTAAATTTGCAATTGAAAAGCTAGTGTACACTTCTTATCAAAGAAATTATACATTATGAGATGTGGGCAATTGCTCCCCTAAAAAAAAATTTGTGGTAAAAAATTGAAGCAATTACTTCAGTTGTGGCTGGTCATCGCTACATATCCTAGTACCGCTTAGAATATACCCACCGAATGAGCTCATCTGCATTTGTGGATGGGTTCTCGATGGAAGAACCTGAAATGCAATAATAAACAAGTAAACAGTCAACAGAAGGATCGGTAATTAGTTTTATGGATGAACAAAACAACCTGTAATTTTCACTAGATCATTACCAAAATGAAATCCATGAAAATTTAGTACCAAATCTCCACTTGCTTCAACAAAAGTAAACTAGAAAGGAAGTACTTGATATTTCACAATTTGAAGAGTTCAAATAACATGAAACAACTACGCACTGGACTTAATGAGATAGAAAGATGCACGAGAAAAGTCCATTCACATAAAAGAAGGAAAAACCAAATATAGAAATAAAACCAGAATTGGGTATGGAGCTCACACATAAGAGTGTTAACATACATGCCCCAACCTTGGATTATAAAACACGTGCCTTCAAATGCATAACAAGGCTACTCGTATAGTAGAAAACTGTTAGATAGTGAAACTGGTAATATTTTAAGTTTTTCTGAGGCTCCTCTATGGCAGTCAAGTTTTGCCTTGCATCCCCTATCAATCACATTGGAGACAATCAAGTTTTGCTTATATAGCAATTCTGAGTTCTGAGTTAGAGCCCCATGGCATATAACTTCAACTTTACTCCTTTCCTCTCAGTATGTGAATAATGTTTGTGCAAATGGCACATGCTAGCTCCTTTACATATATGTTTTTTTGGTACAATCCTTTACATATATGTTGATTCATGCATTCATATTGGATTCATAGTTCTACACTTTTCCTCTACATCATTTAAACATAACAATCATAAATGAATGTGAATTAAATAAAAGTTAGAAAAAAAAAGGGACCAAGACACAGTAAATTTGTTAGAACAATCATAAATGAACGTGAATTAAAAACAAAAAGAAAGGGGGGGGGGGGGGGGGGGGGGGAAGACGAAGAGATAGTAAATTCATTAGAAGATCTAAAACAAACCTGATATTCACGAAGCCAGGGTTCTGAAATTTGCAGTCCGACTGCCATTTTCCCAAGTTGTAGATTGTGCATGCATGCTGCAAGAGGCTGAACACAGAGAATGAAGCATGAATTAGTTTTTTTCCTCTCATTGTCCCAAGGTAATATAAACTGCAAGTCTACCAACCAAAGCCATAGCAGGAAAATGAACAGGCTCTGAAACAGATCACAGATAGCAACACTTCATAATAATTCAATAATGACATAAATTTCAATAATTGGAAATGAAGTATTCACAAGGGGTGCTTCACAGCATACACTTGCTACCATTATAAAAAATAATAATTCAAGTACAAAAGAAAAAAGCTATGACGGCTGTTTTGTTGTATGAATTGCCTTATTTTACAAGTTGCACCATTTGAGTTAATTATTCAAAATCTACGCATTTGAAAATGAGTTAATTCAATTGTGTGTAGGCATTGAATGGAATAGATTTTGATTCTCCTAATTTTAAGATCAGCTAAATCTATGTTTTTTTAAGAAATAACCAAATTTAACTATTCATAAACTTGCTAGATTTTTAGTTGTTTCACTTTTATACCCACATACATCTAATTATTTAAATTGTTGATATGCTAATACCGAAATAGTCAATTCACATTTTTTGGATAACTGTTGTTATATCAACTGAGGTAAAATAATACCGTTTCTTTTCTCTCAAGGAAATAAAGACATTAATGACAGAAACCCTCCAAAGTAAACACGCTTCATCTCAGCTTCATTACAGGTAAAATAAAATAAAACAAGGAGTTGAGTCTATGGAACTGAACTCAAACATTTTGAAACAAGTACTTTAACCAAAACATCACCATCAGTGTTCAGTGTTGCCACTAAAGAATTATCCCCTATTGGGCTGGGTTAGCAGTATAACTCAAGTTTTGCTAAAACTACTCTACATGGAGGACTTATCAGCAAAGAAAAAAAAATGCTTAAAGCATGCCTCAAAAGTGAATATAAGGCCCTCTGTCTCCTCCCACATTATCTATTTAACATAGTAACATGCCTAAAGACATAAGCAAAAGAGCTAGAAAAATATATTACAAATATAAAGTAAACGCAACTGACTTGAACATATTGGTGATAAATTGCAAATGGAGCTGAAAATGATAAAAGCGGGAGGAGTTCTTTAACAATAGTCCAAGCATCCGCATCTGGAGTAGCAATTACTAGGCTGCACAAAGGATGTGAACATAAGAATGTTAAGTGACATCTTTTGAATTATAAACCAAATGATCATACAAATGAAAATCAACCTAGAAAACCCATTTTCTTTCCACAAGTTGATGGCCTCTTCTGATGCCTTCTCTCCGGCTTTTGGGGTTTTGCATGCTTTGGTAACTGGAGAAGTAGATGTCTCGGCCACAAGATCCAGCATCCCATGTTCAGAAGAAAGTGCAGTTCCATCCATGCTTTCTGAGCAAAGAGGAGATTTTTCGTCCTGCACAAAATTGTCCGCTGGTAGAGTTAGAAAACCATGAGACAATATGCACCTAAATAATACGGAAGTGTCCCCTACATTTGACTGACTTCCAATGGCATCTCCAGCTTGGCCAATTTGCACAGAGGTTTCATTTTGAGTGGAACAAAGGTCAGTGAGGGAACACCGCACAATCCTGGACCAGATAAACTAGTAAGCACATTGAAACATGCTCCACACAAACTAATAAGCACCTCAAAACATAGTTCGGTAAAGATTCAAAATAAATGCTAAAAAGTTTCATAAAAAGGAAATATGAAAGAAAATGTAAAATAACTACACTTCCAAAAATAATAAAGCTTAAAACAAGATGCACCTTCTGCAAGTTTCACTGCTGAAGTTGAACATTCTTACTATATCCACTGGATATGGCGTAACCCCAAGATAAGTATTGCACACAAAACCTGTACCTGCTGAGACCAGCAACATCATCAAACAATTACAGAGTGCATGCAACAATGGGTGTCCTACTCTCCTTTACTTTAAAGAAACTTCTGTATGAAATGAACCATGAAAACAAACTGCACGCGGGAAAGAATTTAATGTAACAAATATCATGCCTAAATCTATTACCAAGACCTAAAAAATAGGACATAAAAAGAGTTATCTCTTATGTGATGAAACTATCTCTGTATTTCAAGGTAACTGGGATAACATAGAAAATGAGCCTCCATACCCTGGCTGCAGGTTTGGGGGCGGGAAGCTAATGATTTAGGGTTAAGGTACAGTAGTTGTAACTCAAATCCCCATTAAGAATTACAGAACATTAGCACTAACAGACGTCTTGGTACATATAGAGGCAGCTTCTTTTAATGAAGAAGCATGCATAAACATTTAAAATAGGCTAAATAATAAGGATACAAAGGCTATTTTGGGAAGATGGTTATAATCAGCTTTTTGGTTAAAAGCTGCTTATAAGCTGCTTTTTTGTGAGAGAGGAAGTGGGTTATAATTTGGGAAGTGGATTATAACGCACTTCCCAAAAGGGGCCAAAATATAAAATTAAAAAAAAAAAAAAAAAAAGGCATCATCAAAATAAGCTAGAAGTATCCACTATTTAAAATCCATCCATTAATCTTCACACATAATGACTAGTTTCTTTATTTAAGCAATGGAGTAGCAATTATATTATCCTCAACAGCAAGTGGGGACACTCTGAAGTCTGAGCCTCCAGGAAAATTACGTGACACTTTATAAATTGTAAATTGAGATATTACTCAAAATGAAGCTTGAAATTCAAAAATGCAAACTTGGTAGCATGAACTTAGGGTAGTTTTTAAGTATAACATACTCAACAAGTACTTTAAGCAGCAAGAAAAAGAGTTGTAAATTGTAATGAAGAAACCAAATAGCAGACCTCCCAAACGTTCAGCCACAGCACCAGTAACAATACCACCAACCATATCCACCAAAAGGACATCAGAATGTGCACTGACATTCGCCATGGAGAGAAGAAGAGATAAAGAGTCCACCCGCAAGAACCTGAAAAGAATTGTAAATGAAGTAACAAATAGATTCCATTATATTATTATCCAGAGATGAGGAGAAACCAATTTTTAACCCCCTATTCATATGAAAACATGACTTAATATTCCACAGCCTGAGAAATTAACAAGAAAGAAATGCTCACTAAACAATATAGGCAATTTTTATCCGGAGGATGGCTATAATGTTATTTCCACTTAGGAAGAATTACTGCATTTTGAATACAAGACTCTTCATCTACATAAATTAACTCATGCCTGAGTCTATACATCAAATCACCAACATCAGCTGTCCCTGATGCAGAGTTGACCGAAATAACCTTGAGAACCAGGACACACAGCATTAACACCTAACCACATAAGTGGAATGGAAATACCGAACATCTGAGAGGACATAATGGCTTAACAAGCTACCAGTACCATCACTTTTGTGCAGCCAGCAGCAATACAGGTAGCTGGAAATTATTCTAGTACCATGATATATAAAAGCAATTAATTTTTGCAATTACTCTGAAAAGGGATAGAAAGAAATTCCTTATACATTCCAACCGATTCACAAATGAGCATAGGTAGGGACCAACTTATGGGAAAAGTAAGCCAACTTAAGGGCAACAGTGGAATGAAGCTCTCATCAGAATTATAAGTAGGGGAGAGAGAGAGAGAGAGAGAGAGAAACAAGAACTAACATTTAGAGTATGGTCTGGGCCTTAAATGCAAATATGTGACCAGCTCAACAATAATAGAAGTTAACTGGAAGCAAATGAAAGTGTAAAAAAGACCTTCTTTGAAACATAATTAAAACACAATAATATAGAAATTGACACGAAGGCAATGCACAAAATAACAAGGACCAACACATGCACAAAACAAATTCAAAGAGACAAAAACATTCATAATCCAATAGAATGAAAGTTCTGCACAGGCTTGTTTGAACTTCCCAAAAAAAATACTCATTCAAAATCTACAAATGATGTAATCATACCGAAATGAGAAACAAAAAACATAAAATTCATGAGTGGCGATACTATTACCCAATTCTGGCTGGATATTTCTTGAAGTATGTCTCACATATACTGAAATAAATAAAAATAACGAGTCAGCAAACAGAAAACAGTACCATCATCAAACAAGCACTAAAAACTTACAGGACTAGTTAGAGACTAAATATAGAATGAGAGCTCTTTCCCATTTCCAAATCCTACAACCTTTTGTCTCTCCCACAAGTTACAGACCCCATTAATATGCAAGCTTTCAATAACCTAAAATCATAAGAAACCTAATTGTAGCATTTTGGGTTTTTCCTTGTACTACCCGGCATTATCCAAAGGAGAAGAGAACATACAATCTGCATAAAGGTTTCCATGAGGTTCCAATATGATCTAGAAGACAGAACATAACTTTCATGCCACTAAGTAATTTAAGCCATAATGATGTGGGGAGAAAATGCAGGTACCCTCATTTCATATTTATCTAAAATTCTCCATTTTATATTATATGGAATTTTCAAAATATATTATTAATTAAATATTGTCCTGCAGACTGCATAAAAGAAAGATTACCTTCGTGTAAAAGGACGCCTCAAAAGTACCTTGGGTGCATATTTCTTTTGCTTCTTTAGTCTATACTTCTCCTGCAGCACACGAGAATTCAACATATATTTCACATAGACATTATCCTATACTCAAGCACCTAGGAGAACCTCACTTGTGAGAATGATGTTTTCTTCTCAAAAGTTGCACTGTTAGCAATGAGAGCTTGGACTATTTCATCCCCTGTGGCACCCTGTCTGCATCAAAGCTATACATTAGCCAAAAAATTATACAGAAACATCCAAAACAGACAAATGATGGCTAACAGCCACATAGCATAACAATAAATTTAGAGACAAATATTTATTTCTGGTTGGCACAAATGAAAGGCCTAATTTTACATCAAAACTCAAAAAATTATTTGGATTGGTAAATCATTTATAATTTGTTTGTCCAATTTGAATATAGGGGGATTTGGTCAAAACCACCTCATAATAAAATTTTAATGCATTAAGGACAAACACAAAATGTTTTCCTTGAAAAGTCCAATGTATACTATTATTATCAAAATATTAAACTTTAAAATAATATAATTTTTGACGTAGATGTTGGTTTTTAATAAAATTAGTATTTTTAAAATTTTCTCATCAAGATCTATCAAATAAGATCCATGTTGACTATGAAATTCTTAAAAAAAATAAAAATAATAATAATAATAATAATAATATTACCATCAAAATAAATGTAAACAGTAACAATAACATGTTACTCTGTTTGACAGTAACATGTTACTTTGGTTCACAGTAACATGTTACTTTGACAATATTGTCCAAGAAAAAATATATATATATATTTTACTTTGTCATTTCCTTACTCAATTATGTGTTTTCTTCTCAAGGGGTTTATGAAGCAAAATAAATTGGGTAGCCCTTTTCACCAAACAAGAGTCCAACGGAGGAGTTTTGGCTAAATTTTCCTTGAATCTAATACCCCAATCAAAATTGAAGAACTATTCCAGCAATTCAAGCACCAAATTTTCTCTTCCCATCAGAATTACCAACAAAAAGATGTGACAAGATGCAAGATATAAGTAGGCACCTATTTCAAGAAAACATATTGGTAGAAAGAATGAACTTGTTGCTTTTTTGTAGATAGATAAAGAACTTAAACATAATGAGAGCCCTTTTCCATTTACTTCTTTTATGATTAGTTGCTGCAGTATTGACTAGAAATCTAATAATATTTTCACAATAGATAAACTAACATTGTTAAATCTAATCTGCATTTCCACACCAACAAAAGCCATGCAATTCCAATGGAAAGCCAAACCATCCAAACTCATGCATTTCCAAACTTAAGAAATCACTATTAGTTGGAGGCCTACTGTGTGTGACCTCCTTATCATTAAATTAAATATAGATAACACACAATATTCTCTATGGATCAATTGCAAAGAAGCTGCAACTCCAAATGTTTGTACAAAGTATATTATCGACAATAGCATCCTAAAGTAATTTTAAACATATGGCATGGAATCATAAAAATGCATAAAATAAATAAATAAATAAAACACCATACACAATGCACGTATTGCAATATAACAAATTGACAACACATTCAAGCAAAATCATCACTGTTGTGTTCCCAATCTGCCAAATCTTTAGGGTTGTGTAAAATGCAATGTTAAATATGTGTTTTGCACAAGGCCTTTAATTGAAAATGTTGCATAACATACCAACCTTCGCATCTCATCTATATCTTCACCAGTGAGACTTTGGGCAGTATTATTATCAACCAATCCTCGGTTGTCTTTGCACTCGTCTTTAATTTGGCAATCCCCTTTTTCTTCAACATTATCACCTGATAATAAAAATTCCGCAAAGACATCATTAATTTAAAAATCATAATGCAAAGAACGAAGAAAAGGGTCACAACTCGCAACAAAAAAAAGTTGGAATAGATCTGAAAAATAAAAAATAACACAAAATACAATTTGCATAGAAGTCTAACAAATATTGGCATTAAATTGTCAAGCTATGCACAACAATAAGCATAAGAGGACAAAATGTGAATCATTGTCTGTATTATAAAAAACACAAGTGATAGTAAAGCACGAACTAACTCTAATTTGCATTAAAAAAAAAATGTTGAAAATATGCTCAAAAAAAGTTCGGGCTCCATCTATTTTAACAAAAACCAATTTGACACAAAAATATCTTAAAGAGTTAAGTTAAGGCTCAATTTATCCAAATGAGATTAGTTGGTTTCCCATAATAGCTCAGAAAATACATTAAATCAAACAAGTTGAGAGAAGAAAATGGAGAATCAAACCTTCAGTAATAGAAAGAAGTGGAGATAAAAATGGTCCTTCCTTTCCATTCTCAACTTGAAACAAAGAACCAAAAGGACAACCAATCAATGGCTGAAGAAGACAATTCTTATTCCCAATTTTCAAACTCCTGCAATTCCATTCCGTATCAACCCAAACAGTAGAGCACTGGAAACAAATTACATTATCCATATACACATATACACATACACACACACACACACACATATATATAAGACACAAGATTAGCAAAAAGACTTACGAGGCAGCAGTGAGACGAGCAAAAACGAGACGGTCACCATCGTTGATGTCGAGCAAGACACTGCAACCTTCCCAGGTAACTCTAGGGTTTTGATTTGAATCTGCCTCGAGTTTGTTATTCTGGAGCATCTTTGAATGCTTATTTTATTTTTTCCGAGAAAAGAAAAAATTAAATTCTCAGAGAGAAAATTTTCAGTGTTTCCAGTGTTGATGGAAAATTAGGGCTTTAGGAGGGAAATCTAGGGTTTGTGATTTTTTGTGTTGTGCCTCACTGTATGACGTCGTACGATAAAAATCTATTACTCGGCACTTGGCCAGACCTGATTGGAGACTCGGCAATCTTCGCGGATGATGAATTATTTTATTTGGATTAGTATTTATTTTGCATTGGGCTCTATGGTTTTGCCCCTCATTTGGTATTTCCTTATGGGCCTTAGCCCACTAATTTCATACCTTGTATTGGGCTCTATATGGGCCCTAGCCCACTGAAAATAGTCTGCACCAAGACACCATAGGCCTTGGGCCGGTTCTGAGTGTTTTTGGAGCCAAGGCGAATCATTATAATGGGGCTTTTAATGAGAAAAAAAAGACACAAATTAAAAATAAGCAAGTCAAAAATAAAAAGGCAATGAAATCAATAATTAAAGAAAAGAGATACCAAATTAAAAAGAAAAGTCCTCAAATAAAAAAAATAGTGAATTTAAAAAATAATTAAGCCACAAAGAGAGAGGACTACGGTAGTGCTACATGCACTAATTCGTGTACATATTAATGTATCAACTAGTGTTATAATATTATTATTGACCACATTTATTATATAAGTTACAAATACTTAAAACCATACAAATGATGCTACATCATCTGTTAGTATACTAGTGTGTACATTAATTGATACATATAATATTATTCGAGAGGACTACCAGTTGGTGATTCGATGATTTGATGTCGTAGAAATCACCTCGCTAATTGCTTCATTACTTGTAGAATTTAAACTTGTTTGCTTCATCGCGGTTTGCTCTCACGATTTGTTCGACACTTCCAGTAAAAACAGTGGAGTCTGGAGAAAAGAAGCAAGACAAGTGATATATGTATTATTTATGAACTTTACCCCATATATTTATATTATATATTTTCAACCCTGAATTTTTTTTGGGCCCTTTTTGTTTGGGCTACTAATATTTCATGACTTAAACATATTATCGGGCCCTTAAATTTTGTAAATTTTTGGGGGGCCCAAGGCAGGATTGCCTTGCTTGCCTTGGGCCAGGGCCGGGCCTTGAATCAGCGAAAGCAATTGTGGAGCCCGGACCAGAGCTGTTGGGCAATAATATACCTACTATCATTTATGAATAGAATTTATATGCAAAATGATGCTTATTTACATTCACTTAATATAAATAAATAATTAATTATTATAGCTCATAATTATAAAAATATTATTATTTTATTTTACATAATTTTATATTTTAATATTGTGAAAAAATAATATATTTATTGAATAAGCAATGGGAAAAGTGGTATAGGGACAGTAAGAGACTGAAAATTTAATTTTCTTACATTTTTGCTCAAAACAATTATTGATGGAATAGTTTAAACAATTGTAAAAAATGTGTTTTTACTTGGATAATTTTGGTATTAAAATTTATGTTACACAATTTCAATTTTCCTCACTTAAATTTTATCTAATACTATAGATTTAGAAGTAAATATTAATATAATAATGAACTAGTAGTTAACTCGTGCAATGTACATGTTATTTGCTTTTAGGGTTATTTACACATAAGTTTTAATTTATGAACTTCCATTAAGTCATAACTAAGATTTTTTAGACCTTCAAATCCCATTAAATTTTTAATAGTCGGAATTACCCTTCAAATAATGATTGTTCATCATTTATGATCATCTATAAATGAACATGATGATTTAACAGTTATTTTGATTTTCAAAATTTTAAAACATCAACTTTTAAATTGAAAAAACTTAAAAAAAAACTAATCAGTGTGCTTGGTTTCAGTTTTTTGAATTCAGTTTTCTGAATTGAGTTTTTTTATTTTTTGTGTCTTTTTGTTTTTAGTGAATTTTTTTAAAATTTTAAGTAATTTTTTAACTTTTTTATATGCACCTTATCTAGATATATCTAAATAGTAAAATATTTGTGAAAACATATTTTAAAAAATTAATAAATACACAAAAATATAAAAATATATAATGATTTTTTTTTCTAGTATTTAGTGAATTTTTTTTTAAAAAAATTCACAAATATTATACATTTTAAGTATATTTACGTTAGATGTGTCTTAAAATTTAAAAAATTCCTTGAAATATTTAAAAAAATTCCATTGAAACAAAAAAATATGAAAAACAAAGAAGTAGAAATTTTTGAAAAGCGAATTCTGAAAATTGAAACCAAACAGAGTGATTTATTTTTTTTTGAAAAAATTAAATTATTTTATGATGATGAAAATTAATGTGCAAAATTGGAAAAAAAAATTTAAAAATGAAAAAACAGATAATGTTTTTAGTTTTAAAACCTTTAAAAAAAAACTGATAATGTTCTCAATTTTATTGGATAGTTGAATTAAACCAATAAGTAGAAGGGTAAAAAGTTTAATTTCATACTCTGTTTTTTTTTTTTTCATCAGTTAGTGAAATAATATATGGAATATTACTATGCAAAATCGATAATGTTCTTAGTTTTAAAAATTGGAAAAAATTGATAATATTCTTAATTTTACTAAATAGGACTTATTGGTTAAAAAAATATTAAATATGGTCTGAGTTAGCATAACATTTGTAAATAGGACTTTTTATAAAAGAATAACTTTAATTTTAATTTAAAATTAAAATTAAAAATTAAAGAGTTAATTACCTAAAAGTTCTATTTATAAATGTTATGGTAGTTTAGGTCCTATCTAAGAATTTTTGGACCAATAAGTCCTATTTAGTAAAACTTAGAATATTATCAGTTTTTTCTCAATTTGTAAAATTAAGAACATTATCAATTTTGCATAACAATCTTCCCGATAATTTTTTTCACTAATTGATGAAAAAAAGAGAGCATGAGATTAAATATTTTTGCCCTTCTACTTATTGATTTGATTCAACTATCTAATAAAACTGAGAATATTATCAGTTTTTTTTTTTAGTTTTAAAACTGAGAATATTATCAATTTTTTCATTTTGTAAATTTTTTTTAATTTTGCACATCAATGTTCTATCATCATGCTCCTTTATAGACACAAAATTTGTAGTTTTGCATAAAAAAAAATAATTCAGTTTTTTCAAAAAAAAATTTTTAAAAAAACATTATTTTTTTTTAGTTTTTTCAAATTGGATGTTGATGTTTTAAAACTTTAAAAATTAAAATAAATATCAAATCATCATGTTCCTTTTTAAATAATCATAAATGATAAACAATCATTGTTTGAAGGGTATTTTCGACGATTAAAAATTTAATGGGACTTCAAGGTCTAAAAAATCTTAGTTACGACTTAATTGAATATAAGTTTATAAATTAGGATTTGTGTATAAATGCCTCAAAATTAAATTATGATTTTAATTATTTATTTTGATAATATTGGCGCTATAGTTCTATAAAATTGTTACTTGAATACTTATATATATTAATTTTGGTTAAATTATTTGTGTATTTTAATAATTTTAGTTTTATCGTATTATAGAATTGTAATTATGATATAATAATTTTGTATGATATATATTAAATTATAAAATAGTAAAATAAATATTTATTTTGATATTAAAAATAATAGTTAAATTAGAAGAAGAATTAATAACATCAAATTAAAAGTAATTATACCTATTTAATTTTCTTTTATATTTATTTGGAAAATAAAAATATGTAGAAATAGAAATTATATAAAATTTATTTAAAAAGTTAAATATAAATATATTGTAATTAGATTATCATATAATGATTTTATATTATATATATATTATAAATTATAATATTGCAAAATAAACACTCTTGATTAAATTAAAATATCAACTATATAAAAAAAATTCAACTACAACTAATTAAGAAAGAATCACATAAGTACATCTAAACCCAAAAAGAAAAAATAATGAAAATATCCAAATAATAAATACATCTCAGTGTGTGAAGTGATTAATCATAGTATGTAATATGTGCCAAAATATAAAAGAACTTATTGTTTAACAATTGAAAAAGTAACTCAAGCAGTAGATCCAAATTTTAGAGATTCCTCAAGAGTATCGTTGCAGGTTTTCCTCTTGTGAGTTGTGATTATATAAAATAATGTAGGATACAAAGTATAATTTCATATATAGAATCACTATAAAATTTAAATGATAAATCTATGATATAGAATAATATAGAATTGGTATTAGGTACAGAACAATGCACGGGAAAATAAGAAAAGAAAAAGAAAAAGAAAGCAATTTAGCATTAAAAAAAATCCTAATATCCTTGAAAGAATTAAGAAGAAAAACGTGAAATGCAAAATTGGTATTGGGTTTGTGGATTATCTCAATTTACTATGAAAAATATATGGAAAATTAATATTTGTCAAAAAGAGTCCATATAAAATAAGTAAAGTTAGCATAATTTAAATTAGGTTTGACTTTGTGTAGAACTCTATATGTAATTAAGAAAATACATGTTGATGTGGCTTTCTTAAAAAAAAAGGAAGTCCTTATATGAGCACATAAATATGAGGAAAACACTACTTTTAATTATATATATATAATATACACCTATTAAATCACTACATAAAATACTTCTCACCCACAAAAATTTAATGAATCCCATATCACATGATGATATATGGGCACATAACTTTCATAAATTGATAGTGTTTGATACTTTTTGCCACGTTTTAGTTAATGCCGGTAATACTGTTATATAATGAATAGGTTTAACGTCTTTAAATAATACTTTTCTCAATTGCAAAGTCAATACTTGCTAAAGTATTCATGATTTGTCCATTTATTATGAACCAACATTGACTATGTATTGCTTGATTAGCATTCACCAGATAGTTTGATGAATGAGAAAAAGATTATAGTAATTAAATGTGGAAAACATTTATGAAAAAATAAAATGTTTGATAACATTCACATTTTATATAATAGAAAGAATTTATAAAGTTAATCAAAAGGCTCAGGGAAGAAATATTTGTATAGTGGTTAGGTTTACGCATGAACAGCATAACAATATATAATATTTTTCTTATTAATATATTGTGTTTTAGTGGAATCGTTTGCTAGTTATTTTAGCAATGATCCTGTGGTGGATATATGAGATCTAGAGTAGTTAATTTGATTCCCAAATATACAGACGACAAGGGAACACCCATATTTGCTTAGAGAATGGTTGGCCAAACCAAGCCCAACAATCTGACTTCTAACTACTCTCTCTGATTAAGATGCTCTTGTTTTGTAGATATAAATAAATACGTGTATCTTGTAAATGTAATCAGTTCGATTTTGGTCGGAATTAGAAAAAAAATTAGTAACGAGCTGAATATTTCAATTCTATTGATTGAGGAATCGAAACAGAGAGGCTGAGATTACTCTATAATTGCCTCTATCGTAACTTTTATTGTAATATATGTAGCATTGATCACTTTAATTAAAATTTTAAAAATATTTAAATATAAAATTTCAATTAGTAAATAAATCCTTATAAAAAAATTGATCAAAACATTAAAATTTCAATTGATCTTAAGTAGGGCTGCAAATGAACAGAGCCGTTCATGAACAAACTCGAGCTCGGCTCGGTAAGAGCTCGTTCGAACTCGGTTCGTTAATTTTTTTTGCCGTTCGAGCTCGAGCTCGAGCTCGTTAATTTTTTAATAAACAAGCCCAAACAGTCTAAAGCTCGGCTCGTAAGCTCGGCTCGTTAGCTGGCTCGTTTAATATTTATTATTTATATATTAAATAATATAAAATTATGTATAAAAAATAAGAGAAATATGCTATTTATATATTTAAAAAATATAAATGTAAATAATACTTAACTATAGATAGTATATTTATATAATAGTGGTAGTAGATATTATTATTTTAGTAAAATATAGACTTTTTTTTAGTATGTTTATATATATTGTATATATAATTATATAATCAAAGTTTTAATTGTAACTTTAGTCTCACATGGAAGTATGAATTTGTAAATTTTTTGGCTCGTTAAGGTTCGTGAACAGGCTCGAGCTCGAGTCGAGCCTAAGCCAACTCGGCTCGAGCTCGGTTCGTTAAATTTTTATTCAGCTCGAGCTCGAGCTCGAGCTCGAGTTCGTTAAAATCTTAATAAACAAGCCCAAACACACTAAAGCTCGGCTCGGCTCGGCTCGTTTGCAGACCTAATCTTAAGCAATCGAATGTGTTCTATTTTTCTCACATTCCTACGAACGTGTGTACAGTGCATTACTATTTCACATGCTGCTAAGTAGGTCTGCAAATGAACCGAGCTATTCATAAACAAGCTTGGCTTGGCTCAGCTCTGCTCCTCGGTTCGTTTAGTAAACGAGCCGAGCTCGAGCTCTCATAAGCTCGGCTAGTTAAGTTCGGCTTGTTTATCTTTATTTAAATTATATAATAAATATATTATTTATATATTAAATAATATAAATAATATTTTTTATTTAAATGATATGAATAATATTAAAAAAAAATGATCGAGCCGAACCAAAACGAGCTCGATAAGTAAATGAGCCAAGCTCGAGCTCAGCAAAACTCAGCTCGGCTCGGCTCGATTCGATTTATTTGCAGCCCTACTACTAAGTGCTGGGAAATTGGTAAGAAAGAAGCAAGATTTGAGATGGGTAATAGGCTGAGATTCTTTGTAATAAAAAAATCTGCATGCTTTTTCTCTCATTAATTTTGATTGTATGATTCCATTTTATTATTTAAATTAAAAATCAGATTGCATAATTATGAAGGTGTTAGTAAAATTTTGGTTTGGGATTGATCGATAGATGCCAATCAACAAATAACCTAAAATTTCACAAAAACAAAATGAAAGATCAAGCAATTGTTGTTGAGTTTTATACTTGAACGCTGTGTTTGGTTGGGGGATTTGGGAAATAGATTTGGAAAGAAAAATGGCAAATGTAAGTGAAATGTACATAAAATATACTTATATTTCACCTAGTTTCACACACCTTTTATATTTTTCTTCCAAATCCCTCATCAAATCCCTCAACCAAACATAACGTAAATCCCTTCTAAAATCCCTCAATCAAATATAATGTAACAGATTAAAAGACTTCTTTGAAGTCAATCAATTGAAAGAAACAAACTAAAACTAAAATTATATAACCGAAATCGTTACTTGTTACAAGCATGAGAACAAGAGTAAGAAAAAAGAACTAAATGCTACACTAAATTACAGAAGAACTACTCCTAGGCATTCTAATTTCACAAGTGTTGTGAATGTGTTTGATTATGATTCCTCTTTGGATCTCCTAGTTTTTGAACCTCCACTTGGTCACGAACTCTGAAACCACACGTGCCTTTATGATTTCTGCAAATGCACTCTCTCTCCCTTGGGCCTTGTTTGACTCAACTGTCCATCTAATTCAAGTGCTTGTAATTACCCCTTCTTTACATGCCTTCCTTTGTCTATTCACGTGCTCCAGGTGCAGTCTCACTTCAAGACACTTGCCCACTTTACCTCAAAGCATTTTGAACCATTAGCATGTCTCCTTGCCCACATTATCACCTCTATCCACAGGCTAAATTACATAATTTAGTACCAACATGAGGCATAAAATTAGAAATAAGGGGACATAAATCATTTTAGGGACAAACAATCCTATGCCATGAGTAATGATGTTTAGTGCCATTGACAGAACAAAAACCAATTTTCCTAAATTGGGGGTGTTTGTAGGAAAGTAGGGAGCACAATGCTGGGGTTGGTTAGTTATTGTCCACATAAATGGATAGGAGCAATGCTAGGGATAACGCAAATGGGCCTAGCAGTTGCCATCAGTCAATTCCTTCATTGGGGTTGTATTGTATACGAAAGAGATTATGACTGTTTGGCTGTTGCACTTTTTTCCTTAGCTACCTCTTGGAATCTGTGGATACGCACTAACCCTGTTTTCAGGCCCCAAATTGCCCTCTGCTTCCCACTCCCCAAAATTGATAAATATGATTCACACCTCTGTTTGGCAAAATTTTAAAATTAATTTTTAAGATCATAAATATTAAATTAAAATAATTTAAATAAGTTTTATAAATATTTGGTGCAGTGTTTTTGAAAAACATGTGAAAATGTTAAAATTACTAGTCAAATAACAGTTTTTTGAAATGTAAAATTCAAACACACACACACATATATATATATATATTTATTATAAATATTTATCTATTTTTTTAACGGGTATGCTTGTAATTATGAAAACATTGAGGGATTTTTTGTCCAATTTCCAAAAGTTTAAAAAATTAAGCTGAAAATAGACCCGAGTTGTTTGGAAAAAAAAAAAGCTTTTTTAAAATAAAAATAATAAAATAAAGATAAGCTGCTTAAATTATACAAGTTAGCCCAATAAGATAAGCTATGCCTATGTTTGGGAAGTGATTTTTGAGGCTTTTTTGGCTAAAATAGTCACAAAAAACAATAGGTTTTTTAGTCTAATAAGACAAAATATCACATCCAACTCATAATCATTACATTCTTTCTCTCACAAAAAAGTTGAAAAAGCCAAAAGTTCTTTCCAAATTAGACTTTTTAGCCCCAGGCTAAAATAACTAAAAAAGCCAAAAAGTTAAAAAGCCAACCCACTTCCCAAACGAAGCCGTAATAAGTTATGCCAAACACATATTCCACTATTTTTTAATTCAAATAATTCAATTTAAAATTTTTACCAAGAAAGACTAGAAAGCAAAGAACTCTGATGTGCTGACATCAGAATTCAATTGATGGATTGCATATTTTTCACAACTTTCCTCAATGTATTGCAGTTCAATTGTATGATGATGTCAGAGGAATTAGCTGTCCCAAAACTATGTATTCTTCATTTTAATTTTATATAATGCAACTCAATTTCTCTTTCTACAAAAAAAAGAAAAAGAAAAAAAAAGAGAGAAAGAAACTCCCTTATAAAATTCTCTTAATAACATAGAATCGATCTATGATCCCGTTTGAGATAAAAGTTGAAACTAAAATAGTCATGTGAAATAAAATAAGTTATTTTAGTCAAATAAAATAAAATATCACATTCAATTCATAATTATTTTATTTTATTTTTACAAAAATCAAAAAAATCAAAAAATCTATTCTAAATTAGACTTTTTAACTTAAAACTAACATAGTCAAAAACCAAAAAACTAACCTATATCCCAAACCAACTCATATGAAACAGTGTGTAGTGGAGTGCCTTGGTAGTTTCAGCTTTTCCCAGTCTTTTTGGGTGAATAAGCTTTTCCCAGTTGATCCTTCTTCAGAGAAAGAAAAGAAGAGCAAAGAAACAAGAGAATAACTCCAACATGTAAAAAACAGCATCATCATCATATATGCAATCAACCATGCATGTTACTCGTGTATATGAGCCAAATCGGCCGCCCAAACACTCCCACATGATCCAATAAAACCAGTGGATCCAAACATCACCCCAGATCCTCCCAATTCCACTTGATTAACTTTCACTGGACCAAGTCGAACACAAAGAGTCAAAACAAATATCAAGTAGAGATATTATGAAGCTACTCAACCTTAATAATTACACATAAAGACAAACACATCCTTTGTTTGAAGCTATAAAAATGTTATTTATCTAGAAATAAATCACACGATGAGACAAAGCCTCACATCGTGTGGCACTTGCATATAGTATTTGTATTCTATTATATGATTTGTTTATAAAGAATTGATAATATATTATTTCTTTTTATTTTTTATTTTTTTGAACCATTTTATATCATTAAGTAGAAGTATGATGTACTATTGTTCACATGATGTTTTAGCCAATCATGTAGTAAAAAATGTCCTATAAAATTGTGAAGTTTCATTTTTCAAAGCATCAGATTATCTAATAATCTTTTCATTAATTATCTGTTTATTTATTATTTGATTTTATTATTTTTTAATAGCTATGTTTAAATATGAAAAAATCATAAATATTACATAAGTGATAATATAAAATTGTGACAAAAAAATAATTCAAAAAATAAAACGGAAACCACATATTAAAAATTATGAGTATAATTTATGAATTTGTAAAGTAAGAAATCAAAAATCAATACACAGAAAAATTCAAAAAATACAGCGTGTGGTCTATCAATTCTTTGTCCTTGATATGTGACAATTCTTTTGTGGGTTAGTGTTAAGTTAAAATTAAAAAAAAAATAAAATAAAATAAGGGATAATAAACAAAAGAAAAAAAAAGGAGCAAAGACCCACCACCATCACCCAGCTTTGCCTCCTTATTCCTCGTCTTGGATCTCTCATCATCCCTCTCTCCAATAAAGACAAAAGGAGAAAAAAAAAAAACAAAAAAGCTCTCTCAAAGTTTTAAAAGCTTCTCTCTCTCTCTCATCCATGAACAAGAGAGCTTCCACTGCAGCAATTCTCTCCTGTTTTCTTGCTCTGCTTTTCATGGCACTCCTCACTTTCGTTCAAGACTCCTCAAAGCCCAAAAAACAAACCTCCAAGCCAAAGCGAAAGCATCATAAGAATCAACCATCCTCATGGGACCAAATCAAGAACTTGCTGAGCTGCAAGCAGATGGAACAATCAAAAGTTCACGACCCATCAAAGACCTCTGGTGGGTATGCGAAGTTGGGGTCTTGTAGTTCGATATGTAGCTTCAGGGACGTGGTTCGTGGTAGCACGAGCAGGGTGGTTCACAGAGCCGATAACTCGCCTGAAAGTAGCTCGCTGGGTCAGGAAACCAGGCTGCTCAGTCGCAAAGCTGTTAATGGCTCGACTTCCAATCGGTCTTTGTCGAGCTCTGCAAGATCCAACGCTAGCGGTGTGACTCACACTTCTTCTTCTTCCAGAGGCATGCAGCTGAGGAAGCTTTCTGGGTGCTATGAATGTCGCACCATCGTTGACCCCAGCAGGTATTTTTTCTTTTTTTCAATTTTTTCAAAACGATTGGGTGTTTGGTAAACTGTTATTTTAGTAGTTATTTTAGTTTTTGACTATTTTAGTAGGTTAAACTTTTTGTGTTTAGAAAAATAGTTAGATTTTTTTGTAATTGGATGTGATGTTTATGATATAAAAAGTAAAATGATTATGAGTTTGATGTGGAATTTTGTCTTATTAGTTATTTTAGTCTATTTTATCATTTTATGTATTTTAATTCAAAAAGTCAAAAAGTCAAAAAAAAAAAAAAATCTTTACCAAACACCTCACATCAATCTAGTGATAAATTTTGTATAAATAACAATTTCGATGCAAAAATACGGCAAGATTGTGGTTTTATTTGCACTAAACTTTACTAGCATTTTCTTAATTTTCAATTAGATACACTTTTCTTGTTGATTTGTATTTTTTCCAAAATAAAATATGTTGACCAGGTTTATTTTGGTCCTAAATAAATTAGTATATATTTTGAGTACTTGTTCCAATTTTTTTTATTATTATTATTATTATTATTTTGGTTTTTGGTTGAATGGTTTATATTAATTGTACAAGAAGAGCAATGCATTTATCTAAAATTATATACTGAAAAAAGGTACACATCTCCGAGGACTACACTATGTGCTTGCTCAGAGTGTGGAGAGGTCTTCCCAACCATGGAAAGCTTAGAGATTCATCAAGCAGTTAGGCATGCTGGTATTTTGTCTAGTCTCTTTCTTTCTTATTTATAATTCATGTGTATCTTTTAATTTTAACATATATTTTTTATTATTTGTTTGGCATATAAAGTTTTGGTTAAAATAAGACAAAATATCATATTCAAATCATAATTATTTTATTTTTTTTCTCACAAAAAGTCAAAAAAGCCAAAAAGCCTATTCAAATAAGGCTTTTAGCCCTAGGTTAAAATAGCCAAAAAAGTCAACCCACATCCCAAACGAAGACTTATATATTTTAGGAAAATTACAAATTAGTTAGAAAAAGTGAAAAAAATATGAAAATGTAAATGGTGTCCAGTACAAATAAGGTTGCAACAATTTTTACTTGCATTTGAGTACATAATCACTTACATTGTGTTTGACTGGGGACTTGAGAAGGGATTTGAAAGGAGAAAAAAAAAATATAAATGAAATGTAAATAAAATATATTTACAGTTCATCTAATTTAACATATTTTTCGTTTTTCTTTCTAAATTCATTCCCAAATTCCAACCAAATACAACGTTATAGTTTCATATTTTTACAATTATTTTTTATTTTGTTTCATTAATTTGCAATTCTCTTTCTTTAATACATGCACACGCATTTAAATTCAGGTTAAATTTTGCTGATATCAGCAAATGTTTACTCATATGCTATCAGTTCAAATTATGCCTTTTCTCCCTTTAATTTCGAAAATCAGGACCTACCATTATTCCACTAGATGCAATAATCTTAAAAACTTTTAACTATTTCATTTGGCAAACATTTTTTTAATTTATTTAGACCATAAAATCGTTTGTGCAAAGTCATGTGTTCAAAAAAGTATATGTCATGTTAAATGAAGGTTAAAATGAACATAATTCAAACAAAGGTTACCTTGACCAATGATTTAACTTTAGATATCGCCCATAAAATTATTGTAAAAGTAGCCATCGTGGCTTTTTAACTTTTTATGTCTCCAACAAATCCAAATTACCTAACTTGTCTTGAGATGATAACATACACTATCTTTCATTTCATTTTTGGGGCAATTTTTTTTCTTTCTATTTCCAAATTCTTCTATTGTTATCTCAATGCATTTCAACCAATGAATTATGTTTTAAAAATTACATATGTCAAAATTTCTACATATGATACAATAATAAAACACACATTAAGACAACTCAAAAAAAAGCAAATAATGGTGGGGCAGGTTGCCCCAGTGGTTAGAGCGTTGCCTGGGTTGTGTGGGTAAGGCGCACGTCCCAGGTTCGATTCCCCACTGGGTGAGTGCCTGCAGCAGTTTGTGCAAGGGTGTCCGGCTTCCCACCGACTAAATATCTCTCAGGATTAGTCCTGGATTCCCTAAAAATCGGAGGGTTGGGGATACCTGAGTTATCAAAAAAAAAAAAAAAGCAAATAATTTGAAAATAAAAAATCATCAATAAATTTACAAACACAAAAAACAACTAGGCAAAAAATATATTAAAAAAAATAAATTTTTTATACCAAAGTATACATCATTATCAAATTTTATTTTAATTATTAATATTTAATTTATATTCAATTCTATGATTGTGATTGAAAAACCAAAAATTCATTCGCCAATTGGACCTACCTAGGACTTATTTCCAGCTGTTTCATAATGGAGAAAGAAAAGTAGCCTCCACCTCCACTGTGTTTATATAATCCCACCGGTCATATCATAAAATCATCCAACGGCAATCGTGGAATCATCCTTGACCCCACCGACAGATTGAGCAAAACTCTGCTAAAGAAATTTCCAACGTGCAAAAGTGTTTTTTCGCTCAAAGTAAATTTTTATTTTTTTAAGGAATGAATTACTTGACGAGTTTTATATATTGAACAATTGAAATTATCGAAATAAGATTCGTAATTATCCCACAGGCTTGAACAGCACGGTCTAATTCACTATGTGGACTAGAGATAATTTGTTTCATTTGGAAAAATTACGCAATGATTTACGGTTAAATTAACATGATATCTTAATTTAATATGGATTAATTAAAATTATAACATTTAATATTTTTTTGTTAAGAAAATATAAGTGATAACTTGATGGGTTTATTCACCCAAAAAAAAAAGATAACTTGACGAGTGTGAAATAATAAGTGATATAAAATAACATTTCAAGATAATCAAAAAATCATTTGGGATTCTGGATAAATTTGTCATTTACTTCCATAGGGAAAATTTCATAATCACAATTTGTTGCTGGCAAACAGTGTCGGAGCTAGGTCCGGAAGATTCGGGTCGGAACATAGTGGAAATAATATTCAAGTCAAGTTGGCTCAAGAAAGACAACCCAGTCTGCAAGATCGAACGGATATTAAAAGTCCACAACACCCGACGCACCATCCAACGGTTTGAAGACTGTCGAGATGCGGTGAAGATCCGTGTGAACGCCAACACCAAGAAAAACCCCAGGTGCGCCGCCGATGGAAACGAGCTGCTACGCTTCCACTCCACGACTCTGTCGTGCACTCTCGGCGCGCGCGGCTCATCGAGCCTGTGCGGCTTAACGCCAGGTTGCGGAGTGTGTACGATTATCAAGCATGGATTCTCAGGAAAAGCATCAGACGGTAAAGGGGTACGCACAACGGCAAGTAGTGGTAGGGCCCACGATTGCATCAACGGTGGGGATGCTCGCAGGGCAATGCTGGTGTGCCGTGTGATTGCGGGAAGGGTGAGGCGTATGGCGGATGATGGGGCGGAGGAGGAGGAAAGTGTATCGGCTGGCTCGTATGACTCTGTAGCCGGTTACGCTGGGATTTACTCAAATCTCGAGGAGCTATATGTTTTTAATCCGAGGGCTATCCTTCCATGCTTCGTAGTGATCTACAAAGCTCTCCAATGTAGTGGTTGAATTGAAGCATCTCTTTTTGTAACTTTGTTTTTGTATGGAATTAGCTAAACCAAGCTGGCCCATGTATCACACTGTCTTGTATATATTAATCTTGTTTTTATATGTTGTCACATGGTTACATAGTTTTCATTTGGTGGTCTAGCTCAACTGCTCTAAGTGCAGTCCTTTTTCTTTTTTTTAAAAAAATATTAAATTAAATTGGTGGTGACTAATAATCATTGTTTGTTCTTGCAATGACCTTGAAAGAAAGTTAATTATAGATTTTGATCTCTATTACATATATAAGTTTATTGGTTCATGACAAAGTGGAGTTTTGCCTAGGAAATACCACCTTGTATTTATGCAAGTCCATTGGTTCTTATTGTTTTCAAGTGCTTAGACTTAAAAAAAAAAAAAAATGAGTGAGGGCACTAATTAGTGTCACCATTAATGATGTGACAGTGAGTTTCATCCACTGTCACAGTATTGTGTCTAGTTTTTTTTTTTATATAAAAAAAATAAATATTACATCATTAGTGATTGTTTTAGAACATCACTTTAATGGTCTCTATCATTGCCCTTTAAAAAAGTTATTTTATTATTATACAATTGGTGACTACTAACCGGCAATAGTTATGGGATCCTAAAGTACTAAAAATAGGTGGAGGAGGCTGGATGGTTTTAAAATGCATATGATGTGTGAGCAAAAATTTAATTGTTTTATGTACACAATATTTTATTATAGAATTAGATATAATATTTTTATATTAAAGAATACTTGTATACTTATAAAAATTTATTCTCATTTAAGAAATTACGTCTAATTTTGTGATTAAATTTTGTATATTTAGAGTTTTTTTATTTATATTTTTTTTATTTATAATTAAGGTGTCTACCACCGAATATCTTGCAAGCAAAACTACATTAACAAAAATATATAAAAATAATATATGGTCGAGACGAGAACCATAATAATGAATTTGTTATAACAAGAAGTAAGTAAGATAAGAAACTTGGTGTTGTCAGAAAACAAATCTCAGATTGGGTTTGATGGGTGGATTAGTGAGATTCGCATGTACAAATAATAAGCACGCGTTAACCATTTGATCATTGCCCTTCGCTCCTAATCAAGGTATCCTCTCTTTGCAAAGTTTAAAAAATAAGGATAAATTATAAATATATTTTTTTGAGATTTATTTAAAGTATAAATGATTTTTTATAGTTTTAAAAATTATATTTCATTTTTTTAAAATTTTAATTTTATACTAAATGACTATTTTTATTAATAAATTATTATGTCAATTAATAGTTTTTATTGATATCTGAAATATATTTTAATTAATAATTTAAGTAATTTTATTATTGTATAATAGATATGTAAGAAATTTTTATTTTTTTAGTTAATTTTGTTAAATAAAAAATTTCGAACAATGAAATATTTATAATTTTTCAAATCACATAAAATAATTCGTATTTTAAGTAAATTTTAGAAATGTATTTGTAATTACCCAAAAAGTAAAGATCATAAAATATAGCTAACTCATTCTATGTTACCTATCAGACCTTTCGATTTCAAAATTTAATAAACACATAACTAAACAAATATATAATTTGATTCCTCAAGGATGGCTCTTACTGCAAGGCCTTGTTTCCCCATTTCTTCCCACTATAAAGACGGAGGCCCACTAATTTCAGGGATAGCTTGGAGCCAACCAGTCGTATGAAATGGATACAATAGTCCGTTATATACTGACCCACTTTTGAGCCCATATGAGCTTGGAGCCCAACTAGCAGTATGAAATAGATAGGATAGGCCTTTATATACTGATCCACTTTTGAGCCCATAGACCCATGGCCCATATGATGTGCCTCAGTGCAACCCAATCATGTACATTTTGGCTCTATTGGTTTTCGTTATTCTATTGGACCATTTTATTCCGTAGAGCATCCACACCAGGCTTGTCATAATAGTTGAGTTATTAATTAATATAAGGAAAGATTTAACATCACTTCTCCATCAGTCTCCCTACATTATGCTGGTCATCTGACTTAGGCCGGTAAATGGATCGGATTCGGATAGGATCTGTCAAAATTTGAATCCAATCCGATTAAGACAAATCCGAATCCGATCCGAATCCGTTTAGTTCATATCCGATTATAGATATCCGAATCTGAATCCGATGATTTCGGATATCCGATCCGATAATCCGAATCCGATCCATTTATTTATTTATTGAGCTACAATTTTATATAATTTGAAAAAAAAAATTCATTTTGTGTTTTTTTATTCAAATTGATAATAATCGGATCGGATTATCGGATTATCGGATCGGATCGGATTTTTGTATGTTCAATCCGTTTAATAAACGGATTAAACAGATTCGGATTATCGGATTATAGGATCGGATTCGGGTCGGATTCGGATTAAATCCGATCCATTGACAGTCCTAATCTGACTAGATATCTAGCCGAACGATTGACTGCTACACTCATTTTTTTTTTTTTGGAATATAAGATACACTATTTTATCATTTATTACCGGTCATCCGACACAAACATCTTGTCAGATGACTTACTATAACAATTTATACTTTTGACGATCAAAATTGACGATTAAAATTTAAATTAGTCGGCATTGTCTAAAGTTTTAGCTTGGTTTGGGATGTTCTAAAAGAGTGCACTTTTTGACTTATTGGCTTATATAGGTTGGGTTTGGGTTGGGTTTGATGTGATGTGTTAGAGAGGTGATGTGATTTAAATAAGATGATGTGACTTAAATAGGTTAGTGACTTTTTATATTATTTAGTTTATGCCAAACCAACCCTAAATTTTTTTAGTCATGGTATATTATTTATTGGTGACTAAAATAAATTAGTTGTTAAATATGGCACAATAGGTGACCAAAAGTTTTTTTGGTCGGCATTAGTTCATGTTTTAGGCTACTAAAGTTTGTTTTAATCATGGTATATCAGTTTTTGCCTACTAAAATAAATTTAGTCGCCAAATAGCTAGCATAATGTTTGCTATTACTCTTTGGCGACCAAAAATTTGGTTGACAAATATTCTTTTTCGGTGACTAAAATTATTTTAGTCGCCAATTAGTATTTTTACCTACTAAAATAATTTAGTCGCTAAATAAAAAGCATAAATTTTATTTTTTTTATCTTCAGTGACAAAATATTTGGTCGGTAAATATTTCTTTTTGGTGACTAAAATACTTTTAGTCGCCAAAAGTACAACAATAGGCGACTAAATTTACATTAGTTAGCAATGGTATGAAATTTTTTGGTGGGAACGTTTTCAAATATAGAGGCAATTATATTTTATTAGTTTTTTTTTCATATTTGGTTTTATTAGTCTCCAACCTAGACAAAAACAAGACGACTCTTGCTCTCCCCCCTCTCTATCTCCCTCTCTCATACTCACCGTCGATCTTTCACCATTGCTTACCTTCGATCTTCCAGCGTCGCACGTCGCCACTGCTACCGCCGCTCGCTCGCTGTTCACCTTGCAACTGCTCGCATCGCATCTCTGTAACATTGATGTTTTTCTCTTCCTTTCTCTATCTCTCTCCCTCTCGGTCTCTATTTTTCTGTCTTTCTTTCTCTATTTCCCTATTTTACTGTATCTCTAGGGTTTGTTTTTTTATGGTGTAGGATTTTGATTTATGTGAAATTAATGAACCAATGATTGAAATGGGTTTCTATAAAATAATTGAAGGAACAAGTAATTTATTGAGGTTTTTTTAACCAGAATCAAGATTTTCCCATTTCACTCTAGTTCCAGATTCAAGATTTAGGCAGATAATTGAAAAAAAATTAAAAGGTGACATGTTTTTTTTAATCTTTTATGGGTTTTTTCTTCTTCTTCTAGATAATAGATAGTTATTCTTCTAAAAATTAGTTTGTTACTTATTAAGTGCAGGACATCTATGATTTCATTTGCTATAAGAACTTCATTTAGAATTTGCCTCCTTTGAATCAAACCTTACTACAATACATTAAATATATAGCTGCTCCTCTCTCTGTTCTACTTTAAATTCCCAATTCAAAGCTCCCAATTTAGAGCTCTCTTATAACTTAATTTCTATTTTGTTTTATATTTTTTCTTTGAATTAGAGCTCTCTGTGAAGTGGGTTGGTGTTTAATTGAGAGAAAGATAGTTCTTGGGATCTGTTTCTGAGTTTTCTTGACCTGAATTGACTCATGGTTTGAAAGGGTTCTCAATTAAGCTTTTTAACTATTGGATGCTTCTGTGCTGGAATGCTCTTCACTTATAGGCTAGCTTTGAATGTTTTATTTAATGTCCTAATTGATGATTTCTATTGATTTCGATTTGTATGGTTGATATGTTCAATTTGATGAAGTGGGTATCAATTTGTTTCATTGAAATTTCTATATTTTTGTTTGGTTTTTTTAATGGGTTATAGATTTGAGAGTTAGTGGTTTTGTGAAATTTGCTCATTTTGGAGTGGTGGTGATGGAAAATTATGTGGAGTTTTGTTGTTATGGGTACCCATTGCAGAGAATTTAAATAAAATAAAAAGAAAATGTTTGAGACCCCATTAATCTCCCATAATTTAACTTACAATGATTTAATTTGATATGTGTTAATTTTTAATTAGTTACTGGCATAATAATATGGGATTCACCACCCTTATCACATCATTATAAATATATTTATAGTTGTAAAATATAGGTCTGTAATATTGTTAAAATAAAAATAAATAAAAACCACCACTGCATTAAATTGATAAGAGGAGTCTAATTTTTAAGTCGGGATCTTAGAGGATTTTTTTGTATGGCTGTTGTATTATCAATTTTTAATTATTGTACTTTCAATTTTTATAAAATTAACTTTTAGTACCATCAAAATCTAACAAGGTTAAGGGCACATTCTTCAATTAAATTTATTTTTTTCCTGTTTTCCATGTTCATTAGTATTTAAGGGAATAAATGACACTTCATTGTGTTTGGACAGTTAGATAACAAAATTTAACACCACTTATTTGCTACTTTTAGATTGATGTCCTTCTTGGTTAGCTCTCCTAGTAGTCTACTTCTGCAGAAAGTAAAGATTGCCCCTCTCACTAGGTCTCTTAGTCGTCCACCTTCCATTTTTCTCCAAAAAGACAAAATGAGAAGGAAAAAATCCTAACCCTAAACCACCCACTTCTCCCATCACCATCAGCCACCTCCCTTCCTCTCTCCTCCTCATTTTCTTCACCTTTTCTGCCACCCACTCCTTATATATTGTTGTTGCTGATAAACACTAAATTCAATCTTGCCTCTATACTTTTTCTTTTTAACAATAAAAAAATAGAGTATCAAACAATGGAAGACTTAGAATTAGGAATGGCAACGGGGCGGGGCGGGGCGGGGCCGGGGATCACACTCCCCATCCCCGATCCCCGAATGTGAAAATCTCCCTGGCCCTGGCCCCGATCCCCGACGGGGAACCTACAACCGTCCCCATCCCCGCCCCTTAACAGGGATCGGGTTTCCCCGACCCCGAAAATTTCCCGCCCCTCAAATTTGTTTCAGCACAACCATCATCATCATCATCAACAACAACAACATTAACAACGTCGTCAACAGAATCATCAATATCGACATATCATTTTCAACATCAACATATCAACAAAATCATCAATAGATCATAAACCAAAAAATAAATAAAAATGGATAAATACACACAGTCACAGACACAAACAGATCTGAGATCTGTGTCACAGAGAGAAAGAGAGGGAGAGAAAGGATGATCAGATCATCAACACATACAGATGGAGGAGATGGATGGCTGTGACTGCGACGACGGAAGCCATGGACGACAGATGAAGCGAATTGGCGTCGCGGAGTGACGATCGGTGTCGTGAACAGTACAAGAGTGAGAGACAGAGTAGAACAGTGGCGATGGATGGCTGTGACTGCGACGACGGAAGCCATGGACGATAGAGGAAGCCGATCGGCGTCGCAGAGTGACGATCGGCGTCGCGAACAGTACGAGAGTGAGAGATAGAGTAGAACAATGCGAGAGTGAGTGTGTGTGTGTGAGAGAGAGAGAGAGAGAGAGAGAGAGAGAGGGAGAGAGAGTAGAGGGAAGAGAGAAAGAGAGACACGGAGGAAGAAATGAAGACAAAAACGAGGGTTTTGTACCATATGTGTGTATATATATATATATATAGGGGTAAACTAGTAATTTCACTTTGGGGAAATTCGGGACTGGGGAAGGGCCGAGGCTTGAACACTGATCACCATCCCCGGCCCGAAATTGATCGGGGATTTAATTTCGAATACCATCCCCGTCCCCACGGGGGTATTTTTCGGGAAAAAACCATTATAATCGGGGTCAGGGGATCGGGTCCCCGTCGGGCCGGGGTCAAATTGCCATCCCTACTTAGAATACAAAGTATGAAAATAGTCCCCGCGTGTTAAGTGCTAATGAAGTGTTTTTGTTGATCCTTCAAATATCTTGATGATGGGAATAAAATTAAAATTGTTGTTGTTGATGTGTTTATAGACTCATAATAAATGTTTTTTGAATTTCAAATATTTCACTATTAACTATAAGAATAAAAGTCTTTCTATATTATCTTTTTTTCATTTTCTGTGCTCTTTCCATTATCCCTGGTCGTGGGTCTCTCTGGTTTAATTGCAAAGATGGAATGAAACAAAAAACAAAAGGAAAATAAATTTGGTAAGGATGCTTCATTGCATTGTTTGGTAACATCTCGTATTTGAAAAAGGGCTTTCGGGGGTGAAAATGCAAAACAACCCTCGAACCAATGTATGGCTGTCATGGTACTATACATTTTTTGTACACAAAGGGCTTGATTTTTCTAACTTTTGCCGTTATGTTTTGTATGGAATTATTATTTTAGTTTGGACTATATAGTACAGGTTGGATTATGGTTTGTATGAAATTTTACATTTACAATTTTACATTTTTGGATGGTTGGAAGTGAAATGGATGCAGATCTATTGTGGAATGGTTGATAATATATGTATTGCTTTGTTCATATATGTAATACAGGTTGCACGGAATACATACAGGTTGTAAACAAATTAAAATTTGGAGAGAAAGCATAAATTTTTGTTTTTGGCGACTAAATAATTCGTAGGCGTAAAGGAAGTATATAATTTAGTGACTAAATAGTTAGTAGCTAAAAAAAAATTTTAAAATATTTTTGCGACCGAAAGTTTAGTAGCCAAAAAAAACAAATCACACTTTAGATGATTAAAATGTTTAGTAGCTACAAAATTGCAAACAAACTACAAAAATGTTTTGGCGACTAAAGGTTTAGTAGGTAAGAACGATTTAGACTTTAGGCTACTAAAAGTTTAGTAGCTGAAAACAAATCAAACATTAGGTGACTAAATTATTTAGTAGCTAAACAAAAATAACCTGAACAACAAGTCATTTTTGGCGAGCAGTTAGTGGCCAAAAATAAATCAAACTTTCAGCGACTAAAAGTTTAGTAACGAAAAAAAAATCAAATTTTAGGAGACTACAATATTTAGTAGCTAAAAAGCAATAATATGACATAAAAAAATTATTTGGTGACTACAATTTTAGTTGTAAAAAATAATTTTCAACTTTTGGCGACAACAAATTTTAGTCGCTGAAACTGTTGTAGATAATTTTCCTTTAAGGCTTTTGGCGACTCAAAAAATGGTCGGCAATTTATTACTTTTGGTGACTTGAATTTTTTTAGTCGTCAAAAACCTTTCCCGACAATTGGTCACCGACAAACGTGGTGACCAAAACTTTTAGTCGATAAAAACCTTTGCTGACTAAAACATGACTTTTGGTGACCAAAAATTTAGTCGCCAAAAGTGCTATTTTTTGTAGTGAGTGCCCCATTTTTTTTGTGTTGAGGAATATGGCAACAAATTTTCCTAGAAGCTTCTAGTAGATGTTTGGGTTTATTATTTGCATAATCGAGCAGATCATAAAAAATGAATAGTTTAAAAAATTGAATTTTAGAATAGAGAGTCTGATGGAGGTGTATATACAAAAAAATATTAGATAAAATAGAAAAAGTAAAATTTTAATTGTAATTTAATTCAAAATTTATTGAACCTGATGTGGATGCTTTTACATTGTGGGCATGAATACAAATCTTTTACCAAGCTTGATTTCTTCAATAATAAATGAGTGGGGAGTTTGCGCCAAGCAAACGGGCCGAGCTAGTTGTGACTTGGGCCTTGCCGTTGGATTACGCGATTGAGTTGGCATAACTGAGGGCAATTTGGCCGAGGTTCTAGATCATGCGGCTAAGTTAGCCCAAGGTCCAGAAGTTAGACCGGGCTAAGCCGAGATAGGTGAAGCGATGGTCCAAGGCCGAGCAAGGTCAGTAGGAACGAACGGAGTTGGGCAAACCGAGCTAGTTATTGAGCTCGACTTTGAAGGTCAGCCGGAATTGAGGCTAGAATTGATCAGTCTATGCCTAGCTCGGTGGAAATTACCAAGTGGTCCAATTGGAGTGCGAGAAGAGAAACCCGCCAATGATGTGCGTCAATGTTGTTTGGCAGTTTGGCCAATGTTGTTCGGCGGTATTGACGGGTACACGTGTAAAGAATAGAGAGGGCAATACAGCCACGTGTCCAGGAAAGGACGAGCAGAGTAGAGCGCACAGAGGCTATATAGGTTGAATGGCTCCTCTATACAACAGGTCTGATTTTCTAGCGACCCAGAGCTTGATCTCTCTTTGGTTTTCTCTCTAAAAAAAAGAGTGCTAACTTGATCGTTGGAGGGACTTTCCAGCATCACACCCGCCGGATAGCTCATCGTCATTGTGTTCTCAAGTTATTCGGAGCGAAGTAAAGCTTGGACACGAGAACTACAGACAACGATGAATATTTGCTCCCTGTATAGTTGGCGTCGTCTGTGGGAACCCGACAGACAAAACCTTGTCCTCCAAGCTTTTTCGGTCATCTTTTATGGCGAACCACGATGACATTCCGCTGTCCGCTATCGACGGCATCACGGGAAAGTCTGTTTGGCACAAAGATGGCCTGTCCGTTATTCCGATGATGGTTGGTTTGGAGATCTCCGTGCAAGGACTTTCCAAAGATGCGCGAGACAAGCACGCAAGGAGTTGTGGGCGCTCTGTCAGCCCAAAAGAGCGTCACTGACGACGAGACTTACACACTCAGTACTTGGAAGACAAGCTGAGAGACCAGGATATCATCATCAAGAAAATGACGACAGAGATGGAGACCATGAAACGCCAGAAAAAGGGAATTGGCGTCGCTGGAGTGGGAAACCATGGTGAGCACACCCATTCTCATCGTTCATACAGTCAGAATAGACGCCACACCATTTCACTCTCCGTCATGAGAAGCTTCAGAGTTGGAGACTATGTCGCGCCGACAGTGACATCTTGTACGCAAGACAGTAGTTACCACCACTCACATCCGACGACGGCGTCGAGATATTCACACTCCGATCGGTCGAAAGACCTGAGGGATGTGTTGGAGAGGCGCGCTCACCGGCAGAAAGCGCAGAGGATGCCTACATTATGGCTGCTGGCCCTTAGAGGGCGAGCTAGTGAAAAGGTCACCATGCCACCACCACACTTGGTGGCACATGTGCCACCAGACAAAGAGTTGGCAAGGTTGAGCGCCACCCCTTTTTCCATTAAGATAGAGAACGCGCTGCTCCCCACTGGGTTCCACCAGCCCAAGTTCACGCTCTATGACGAAAATCTCGATCCCTACATGCACGTGAGCCATTTTCGGCAAGGTATGGTTGGACATAGGCGGAATGAAGCATTGATGTGCCTTATTTTTCTATTGAGTTTAGGCAAATTGGGCCTAAAATGGTTTAAGAGGATGCCGGAGGAGAGCATTGAGGAGTGACAACAGTTGGCAGAGGCATTTGTCATCAGCTTCAAAACAAACACTATAACGCCCAAGGAAGTTGACCATCTCTTGCGAATAAAGATAGAGTCGGGTGACTCTTTGAAAGCGTATAATGCTAAGTATTGGGAGACGTTCAACAAGATCCTTGTTTTTCCAACCAACCTTGCAATCACTCAGTATAAGCGCGGTCTTCTAATTGGACATCAATTGAGAGACTCACTCACAATGAATCAACTATCGACCATGGAACTGCTCATGCAACACATTAATGTGCACATCCGAGTCGAAAATGATACAACCGCAACTACTGTGTTGGCAAATTCGATAGTAGAAGATAAGCAAGTAGCGAGAAAGATTTAAGCAGTCGGACAAGAGGATAGCCGTGCAAACAACTATGGAAGAGATCTAGGGAGTTCGGCTTTGGAAGATGTCAGTAAGAAGGCCGAGGAAAAGGGGCATAAAACTCACAAAATATAAATGGTCGATCTATTTTCGGAATGCCAAATACTGCCAATATGAAGTTTTATTCTTAGTTTTACTTTTGTAACCCTTTCTACTATTGATGTAATGAAACAAGTAGATCGTTTTTAGAGAAGTGATGTATTTTCGTCCCACCAAGCAGATTTAGCGGGGTCCAAGGGGCAACTAACGATTATTTTGACCAAAATATCAAAATTCTTTGCCGAGCGGATTTTGCTCGATGAGAGGTTTGTTGATGGTTTTGTTCAACTTTGGAATTCTTTGCTGGGCGGATTTTGCTCAACAAGAGAGTTGTTGATGGTTTTGATCAACTTCAGAATTCCTTGCCAAGCTGATTTTTCTCGCCAAGAAGTAAGTTGCCGAGTTGACCTTGCTCGCCAATTTTAGAGTTCCTTACTGAGCTAATTTTGCCCGCCAAGAAGCAAGTTGCCGAGCTGACCTTGTGTGACAACCCTCGCCACTGATTACTGCTAAACTGTGATTGAGCATGATAAGTAATTGATCGGACTGAAATTCTGAACTGATTGTATGAGTGTGTTGCATTTCTATCTGTTTGTCATTAAATGATCTGTTCATGTTTTAATTTTGAACTGCAAATTGAAGGCCTTATCGGCGGCCGAATTAGAAATTGATTGGTATTTCGTGTTAATTAGAATTTATGTGATTTTATGGTAGATTTAATTGAAATGTGATTTGGTATGATTAAATTAGATTAAATAAAGTTAAAATACATCAACTTGAGTTATTTGCATTTATACCATTGAGTGGGTGATTCTAGGCTAACTCATCTTCACTTCATACACATTTGACATAACATTTCTTCAACCACTTCCTAGACCAAACGTGAGAGAGAGCTAGAGAGTTGGAAGAAAAGTTGAGTTCACCTAGAATTGGCTTGGAAAATTAGAAGACTTGAAGAGAGATTGCATATTTGAGCTTGTGTACCTTGAATTCAAGACCTAAGGTAGAGATTTCATCCTCTCATTTGTGAATTTGAGTTATATCTTGCATGGTTCATGGTAATTTAGAGTTCTAAGTCAAGAATTGGTTTAAAGAGTTGATTTGAGTAGCTAAATCTTGCATACATGTACACATTGTTGAGTTTTGAGGTTGATTTCATGGAAATCCTCACATGCATGTCTATATTCTAGCTATGGTCCATGAATTCATCATTTTTTGAGTGAATTGACTCATTTGACCAAGTATTTGAAGCTTTGATTTCAATTGAATACTTGCATGTTACATATACATTATGTTCATGAAGTTTTGTTTGGATTTGTGTTTAATTGAACTACCTTTGAGCTTTGATTTTGCAAATTGATCTTTGAAACATGTCATATTATGAGTTTTAAAGTGTTTTCTAGAAAATTGGCCCAAAAGAATTGAATTTGATGCTTTAAATGTTGAATTTGAGCTTGGAGGTTCAATCTGGAAATTCCAAATTTTGGACCCATGCTCAAGCGTAATACACTCTAAGTACATGCATCCCGCTTGAGCAGGAAAAGTAATGCTCGAGTGTGAAATGCGTGTATCCAGTACTTTTCATATGTTTACAGTCCGCTCGAGCGAGAGAAAGCACGCTCGAGCGAGGACTTGTATCTCATGCTTGGGCGGAGGTCGAGCGCCCATTGAGCGTGAATTGCATGCATCCAGTACTTTTGCTTGAGTTTACAGTCCACTCGAGCGAAGGAAGTCACGCTCAAGCGGAGGTCCTTTGTCTGTATATCCGCTCGAGTGTAGAAAGCCATGCTCGAGCGAGACCCCTGTTTTCTGAAAATTTTGAAAAGTGTTTTAAAGTGCATTTTTGTATCCTCTTTCCATCCTAGGCATTCCTAGGCCATGTTTAAGACATCTTAATGAGGATATTGATGTTGAACCACACTGAGTCAAGATAGGGAGTAAGTCATTAATTCCCAAGTATATAACTTAGTGTGTGTTCATTCTGTAACTGTGTAAGGTTGGCATCCGAAGACGCTCATTAGCCGCTTATAGCCCAGTGCTCTGTGAGTAACAATGTTGTAAAGATATGTTCAATTATGAATATTCTCTGAAAGATCAACTGTTCCGTTTACTGAAACGTTATTGTTTAATGAATGAATGTTTGTCCTATTTGCAAACTGTATTCGTGGCATCCATAGCAATTTACTGTTATTGTACTGCTACTGCTACTATCACAGAGATCTCTGTCGGTTCCCATGTTTGGAACCACTACTGTTTACTGTTATGATGGCCATCAACTGACTGTTCGGTCTGATAAGACCTATTGTACTGTTTTGCTATGGGATGTACCACATATGACTGCTATGGTTTCTACATGACTGATATGACTGTTTAATGACTGAAAGGACATTCATTCTTAACCCCTTTACGCATTTGTTATTCACTGGGCTTTAGCTCACTGTTTATATATATATATATATGTAGGTGTCCAGGCACTAGACCGGAGTTAGGAGCGTCGGGTTAACTTCCTTTTTGTCAAGCCACCCATCGCGCCTCACTTCGAGGTTCCAAGTCTGACCGGGCTAAGGCTGTTTTAGGGTGTCTCAGTTTCACCCTTCCGTCTCTGTTTTGCAATACTGTTTAAGACTTGTACTGTACTGTGCTAATTAGGGATTTGGTCCCTAACCTGAATGTTGTACATATGGTGTGTATATGTTTTGCTTATGAATGTAAATATGTTACAGAAAAGTCTTTTCGCATACAGCCTGTCATAACTCATTGGACATCTTTTATTACTGTTTTGGCTTCCGCCAGCCCCTGTACTCTGTATTACTGTCTTTACTGTTAAGCAGGCCTTCGGTAATCACGGATTACTGGCTAGTTACGGTACTAAACCCATAGGGACGGGTTTGGGTCGTGACACCTTGCTTGCCAACCTTGAAATTACTTGTCGAGCTGATTTGCTCGCCAAGAAGTAAGTTGCCGAGCTGACTTTGTTTGTTGACCTTGAAATTTTTTGACGAGCTAATTTTGCTCGCCAAGAAGCAAGTTGCTGAGCTAACCTTGCTCGCCAACTTTGAAGTTCCTTGCCGTGCTGATTTTGCTTACCAAGAAGCAAGTTGCCGAGCTGACCTTACTCACCAACTTTGAAGTTCCTTGCTGTGCTGGCTTTGCTCGCCAAGAATCAAGTTGTCGAGCTGACCTTGTTCGCCAACTTTGAAGTTCCTTGCCGAGCTGACTTTGCTCGCCAAGAAGCAAGTTGCCGAGCTAACCTTGCTCACCAACTTTGGAGTTCCTTGGCGAGCTGACTTTGCTCGCCAAGAAGCAAGTTGCCGAGCTGACTTTGCTCACCAGCTTTGGTGTTCCTTGCCAAGTTGATTTTTCTCTCCAAGAAGCAAGTTGCCGAGCTGACCTCGCTCGCCAACTTTGGAGTTCCTTGCCGAGTTTATTTTACTCACCAAGAAGTAAGTTGCTGAGCTGAAGATTTTGCTTGCCGAGAAGTAAGTTGCCGAGCTAACTTTGCTTGCCAACTTTGAAGTTTCTTGCCGAGATGATTTTGCTCGTCAAGAAGCAAGTTGCTGAGCTGACTTTCCTCGCTAACTTTGAAGATCTTTGCCAAGCTGATTGTGCTCGCCAAGGAAGTTGCTAAGTTAATTATACTCACCAAAAAGCAAGTTGCCAAGCTGACTTTGCTCGTCAACTTTGAAGTTCCTAAACCGAGCTAAGGTTGAGTAATCTCATTCATGTTATAACAGAAGGGATTTAAGGCCAACGACCGAGCAAAGCGAACCACCGAGAAAAGTGTCTAGCCTGGCCTAGTAATGTAATTTCGGTCACACCAATGCGGACGGAATTAAGGGACAATTAGGGGAGGAAGCAAACTGGCTGAGCTAGTTGTGACTTGGGCCTTACCGTTGAATTATGCGATCGAGTTGGCATAGCCAAAGGCAATTTGGCCGAGGTTCTAAATCATTCGGCTAAGTTAGCCCAAGGGCCGAAAGTTGGATCGAGCTAAGTTGAGCTAGGTGAAGCGATGGTCCAAGGCCGAGCAAGGTCAACGGGAACGAACGGAGTTGGGAAAACCGAGCTAGTTATTGAGCTCGACCTTAAAGGTCGGCCGGAATTGAGGCTGGAACTGACCAGGCTATGCCTAGCTCAGTAGAAATTGCCAGGTGGTCCAATTGGAGTGCGAGAAGAGAAACCCGCCAATGGTGTGCGTCAATACCGTTTGGCAGTTTGGCCAATGTTGTTTAGCAGTATTGACAGGCACACGTGTAAAGAATAGACAGAGCAGTACAGCCTCGCGTTCAGGAAAGGATGAGCAGAGTAACGTGCAGAGGCTATATAGACTAAGCGGTGCCTCCATACAGTAGGTTTGATTTTCTGGCGACCCGGAGCTCGATCTCTCTTTGGGCTTCTCTTTCTTTCTCTCTTAAAAATAGGGTGTTAACTTGATCGTCGAAGGGGTTTTTCGGCATCACACCCGCCGGGCAGCTCACCGTCATTGTGTTCTCAGGTTATTCGAAGCGAAGCGAAGCAAAGCTTTGACACGAGGAGTACGGACAGCGACGAATATTTGCTTCTCGTACAGTAAATGAAAACCTTACACACAAGTGGACCAACAAACTTTTTGTATTCACTACAACAAAATGCACTTTTTGCCACTAAATTTGGCAATTAAAAAAAATTTAGTCGCCAAAACTTGTGGAATTGGCGACCAAAAATTTTTTTAGTCAGCAAAAGTACAATATTTAGCTACTAATTTTTTTTAGTAAGGAAATATTGATTATTAGCAGCTAAAAAAAATTTTAGTCGCTAAAAATCTCACAATTGGCGACTAAAAAATGTTTTAGTATAGATAGTTTTGGCTACTAAATTTTTTTAGTTGCCGAATGAAAAACAAAAAATTACTTTCAGAGTTTTGGCGACCAAATTTGGTCGCCAAAAATTTATTTTCAGCGATTAAAAAGTGTTTTAGTCGCTATATAGCTAGTTTTGGCTGCTAAATTTTTTTTTGTCATCGAATAAAAAATAAAAATTTATTTTTTATCTTGGTCGCCAAAAATTTATTTTTAGCGACTAAACAATATTTTAGTCGCCAAAGAATTGAAATATTTGGAGGGAAAATTTCAAATTTTGGAGAGATTTATAAAATTAATTGGCGACTAAAACAATTTTAGTTGGCAATAGTATATAATTTAGGCTAAAATAATATTTAGTCAGATTTTTTGTACCCTTTTAGCGACCAAAATAATATTTAGTCGCCAAATGACATGAAATTATTTACTCCTTATATACATTTCCCGACAAATAAATCATTTAGTTGTGGAAGTTCAAAATTTTATAGAGGGAATAATTTCAGATTCGTTCATCTGTCTCACACTTTTACCCTCTCTGTGTATACACCACAACCACAGAACCTCTCTCTCAGCAAACCTCACCGCCGCAAATCAACAAACCTCACGGCGATCAAACCTCACGACTGCGTATCCTCAGCCCCGTCGGTCTCCGTACGCCGCAAATCAGCACCACCACCACCGCTAACAGTTTCGCTCTCTCACTCCCTTTCGCTTTGTTGCTCTCTCGCTGTCTGTCTCGCTCTCTCTCTCTCTAGATTTCTCTCTCTCTACCCCTTCTTCTATTTCCCCAACTATGAACTCTTGCTCTGGAGTTGTTTATTCTACCCATTCAGTTTAATTTTGTCTTCATTTCTGAAATGGGTTTGTTTGAAGTGGTTTCATTACTAGATTTTATGGGTTTAATGTTGTAAATGGGTTTGAATTTAGGGTTTGATACTGTAACAACCCACATTCATGTCTTAGTCATGCTTGCATGCATTTATATGATTTGCCATGTTAAGTTGCGTTCATGAATCTTGTCTTGCTATGCTTAAGTGTTGCTTGCATTCTCTGTTCCTTCTTTGTTGTCCCTAAGCCTAGGTCATGTTAAGCCTAGGTCATGCCAAGCCTAGGTCATGCCAAGCCTAGGTCATGTTAAGCCTAAGTCATGCCAAGCCTAGGTCATGCCAAGCCTAGGTCATGCCAAGCCTAGGTCATGTTAAGCCTAAGTCATGCCAAGCCTAGGTCATGCCAAGCCTAGGTCATGTTAAGCCTAGGTCATGTTAAGCCTAAGTCATGCCAAGCCTAGGTCATGTTAAGCCTAGGTCATGCCAAGCCTAGGTCATGCCAAGCCTAGGTCATGCCAAGCCTAGGTCATGTTAAGCCTAGGTCATGTTAAGCCTAAGTCATGCCAAGCCTAGGTCATGTTAAGCCTAGGTCATGCCAAGCCTAGGTCATGCCAAGCCTAGGTCATGCCAAGCCTAGGTCATGTTAAGCCTAGGTCATGTCAAGCCTAGGTCATGTCAAGCCTAGGTCATGTTAAGCCGAGGTCATCTTAAGCCTAGGACCATCTTGGAACCACCTTGGTTGACCTCCACCATCACCTAGGCATATTGGCCGAGATGTCATCATCTAGGCCGAGGTGTGCATCACCTAGGCCGAGATATGCATCATCTAGGCCGAGATGTTATCATCTAGGCATCCGAGATCCTTAATCCTTGCACCTAGTGATCTTGTTCTGGGACTGGAATGACCTAGACCGAGGTGTGGCACATCTAGGCCGAGGTGTGGCACAGCTTGGCCAAGTGTTATCCTTCCTAGCCGAGGTCATTGAGACCTTACTTGCCGAAGCCTATGTCCTTAGCCGAGATCATTGCTTGCCGAAGTTCCCTTGCCTTAGCTTGTTGCATACGCTTTGTCATAGTCATGTCTTGTCAATCTGTCACCTTTTGAGGAGAACCAATCCGCCGCTGCCACGTGTCCGAGCTGAGTGTTAAATCAGCCGGCAGAGAGAGAGAAACCCCTCATTTGTTATATCTATATTTTGAAGAGGAGAGAGAAGCTCTAGGAGAGGAAGAAAGGTTCTTAGAGAGAGAGGTTGATCCCAAGCTTGATTCCTAGAGATCAAACCGTTAGATCCATATTCTAAGGTTAGATTCTTGATCTGCTCATGTTGTTCTTTATGATCATGTTATTGCATTGCATGATTGAATATGATTTGTAAGCCATGCATTGCTTTAAAGTTCGGTTTTAGAAAGAGAATATGATATTCATGTGTTCTTGAGGATAAACCATGTTTTGATCCGAAAGTTTGTATCAAGATGCATGTTTTCGTGTTTGTTTTCATATGATCTTCAAGAATGGGTACCCAGGTCCATGTTTTCGAACTCATGCCATGAAATCCCAGATTTTGTAACAAAGAAGTTATGATTTTAGCATTCATGTTCTTCATGTTCTTCATGTTCATGTTCTTCATGTTTTTGAAGAGAGGGAAACCCAGATTTCCAGGCTTCATTTCCCTAGGTGTGATCACCGGGATCACTCTTGCCTAGATCACACACCTAGGCCAAGCATCGTATCTCATCTTGGCCTACCTTGCACGATCACTTACACGTTAGTTTATCTTGCATGCACACCTAGACTAACCACTACACACCTAGGCCGACATGGTACACCCTTGCCGGCACCTTGTATCACCTCGGCAGGCAGCTGCACACTGAAGCCTAGGTAACCACACCTCGGCCAAGAGGTGTGGGACCTCGGCCAAGACCTCCTGAGTTCACTCAGCTAGGTCATCTTTGCCTAGATCATTTCTGTGCATCCATTCTAAGACCTGGTTGGTACCCAGCATGTTTTCCCTAGGTCATTTCCAGCATGTTTTCCCTAGGTCATTGCCAGCATGTTTTCCCTAGGTCATTTCCAGCATGTTTTCCCTAGGTCATTTCCAGCATGTTTTCCCTAGGTCATTGCCAGCATGTTTTCCCTAGGTCATTGCCAGCATGTTTTCCCTAGGTCATTTCCAGCATGTTTTCCCTAGGTCATTGCCAGCATGTTTTCCCTAGGTCATTTCCAGCATGTTTTCCCTAGGTCATTGCCAGCATGTTTTCCCTAGGTCATTGCCAGCATGTTTTCCCTAGGTCATTTCCAGCATGTTTTCCCTAGGTCATTTCCAGCATGTTTTCCCTAGGTCATTTCCAGCATGTTTTCCCTAGGTCATTGCCAGCATGTTTTCCCTAGGTCATTGCCAGCATGTTTTCCCTAGGTCATTTCCAGCATGTTTTCCCTAGGTCATTGCCAGCATGTTTTCCCTAGGTCATTTCCAGCATGTTTTCCCTAGGTCATTGCCAGCATGTTTTCCCTAGGTCATTTCCAGCATGTTTTCCCTAGGTCATTTCCAGCATGTTTTCCCTAGATCATTTGCATGCATGTAAAGCTTGTTTTGAGAATGTGATTGCCATGTGTTTGTAGGACTTGGACCTTGCCTTGATCCCGACGTCCCAAGAACTATGTGAGTGGTATTTTTAATAAAGTTACGTTATCATGTTTTGATAAGCCTTGCTTTGCTTTGTTTTGACAAGTATTTGTTAAGCATGAATGATTACCCTTATTTTATGTATCAAGTATAAGCTTTGTTTTGGATGACATTCTTGGAACCGTCCTTTCGTGTTAGGGGACGTTAAGCCTAAGTAACACCGTCCTTTCGTGTTAGGGGACGTTAAGCCCAAGTAACATAGTCCTTCCGTGCTAGGGGACTTTAAGCCCAAGTAGCATAGTCCTTCCGTGCTAGGGGACTTTAAGCCCAGGTAGCACCGTCCTTTCGTGCTAGGGGACGTTAAGCCCAAGTAGCACCCTTGTTAAGATATCGGCCACCGACGGACTATGAACGGGTGTGCTCGATGCCGAGGTCATGCTTTTGTTTTGCCTGGAATGTCATCACCCCAAGTGCATGTTTTGATACAAGTTATGCCAAGTACATGTTTTGAACAAACTATGATATATGTATTGTTTTGACTAGACCTCGGGAATCATTCAATAAACCCTTTATTACTTGTACCGTTCACTGAGTATCCAAGCTCACCCTCTCCATATATATATGTAGGTAACAAGCAAGAAGTCGGCTACGCCTAGATGTGTGTGTTTTGCAAGATGTTTTGGATTCATGTTATGTCGGCAATCTTGAGGATTATGCTTCTTAGTTGCATTTCATGTATTTTGTAAATGTCGGCTTGAGAAGCCTTTTGATCAAGATGTAATATGTACTTTATCCTATTTGTATTCAAGTTGTAAGACTTTAATTAAGATGTATGCCATTTCATTGACATATGCACAGCTCTTATGGACTAGTTAAATTTACATATATTGCTTCCGCACATGTAAGCCCCATATATTATACTCTGATTGTGTGTGACTTTTGAAAGTTGGCCTTCGGTAATCTCGGATTACTGGCCATCACGGCACCATTCTACTAGGGGCGGTTTGGGGTTGTGACAGATACATTTCCCCGATTTTTCATTTCTCTCTAATTAGTTTCAAAGCGCTAATCCATTGTATGTAATCTCATGTATTCAAAAATAGAAATTATCAAATAAAAGTGTTATCAGTGGCAAGGTATGAAAGATTGAATAATTTCTGGCTGTTTGATATGCATGAACGATAGTTCTGATTTATTGATCTACCTCTGCTTCTTAGGCAAGACGGGCATCATCTAGGAGAGAAGTCCTTCATATTGATTTTCTCACACCACCCATCCTGAACAAATCTGTTATAGTATTGGGAAAGTTAGCTGACATCAAAGTAGTGGCTTAGGGAGGATACCCACAGGTTAAATTGAATCAACAATTTGTGTTGGATTTTGTTTCAGTAAATATTTTCCACACTTATACATTAAATATCTTTTAAGTCTTCCAGGCTGAGCATTGTCGGCTTTCAGTTGGACATCCACAAGCATTTATAACCGATCCAGATATTGTTGCGGCATTAAGGCAAGTCATTCAATGTGCATTATTCTTTGAGTGTATTTTTATTTTTTATTTTTTGAAATAAAAAACCTTGTTTGTTAAATGGTTACTCTTGCCAGTATCATAGGAAACTTTGGGTTTCACCCTTGTTCTCATGGTGACTTCCTTGGCACAATTCTTGGTATAGGGATTGCTATGGAGAAGTTAGGGGATATTATCTTGCAGGTATCATCTCCAATTAATTTGAGATATGCATTCATCATCATCATCATCAGAACAAAATAACACTTGTAAAGATTTTTTTATTTCATTTAAACTGGTCACCGATACTTGTAATGGACAATGGATCCCTAGTACGATAATCTTTGCTAGAAACTAGGTTGGTAGAGGATGTTTTAATTATAATTTTCCTTAATTTTTGAGATTCCTTTTTTATTACTTAGCATCTTTTGATTTTTCTAATCAAGAAATTATTTTCATCCTTAATGTACTCTTATGAATATTGTTTAGGTTGATGCTTAATGATTGTCAATTAGGTTTCAATATTCATCTGCTATGCCCAGGAAGAAAGGGGAGCTTAGGTTTTTATTGTTCCAGAACTTGTTGAGTTCATCACAGCAGCATTGGACAAGGTAGTGATGCTTTCTTATATATAGCATTCCTGTTCTTTGCCAAAATTTTCAATTTTTTTTGGTTGTAGTCTTGTAGAAGATTAAGCTAAGAAAGGAGATATGTCTTAGTTTACATGTTCACATATTGTAACAGCTTTGATTTTGTATTTGTAAAAGCTTTTGATTCTCATTTTGGAAGAAAGAGGAGTGAGTTGACTATTTTCCTTCAAGAATAGGGATAAGAGTAGGCTATTGAACTTTGCCATAAGTGTATGAAAAAAATATAAAATGGCAATACAAAACATTTAATAAAATGTGATACTTTCTGAGATTTTTCTTGTGAAACCCTTGAGGAGTTGAATAGGTAAACTATGGGGGATTTTGTTGAAAATGATAAAAGAGATGAGCTATGAACAAATTTCAATATATATACATATACATATATATAATTTTAAAGAGGCAGAGTGAACAACATTCTCAATGGTTTTATTATCCTGCTCAATCCAACTTTCTTTCTTTACTTCTTTTTTTTGCCCCTCAAGTGTAAAAGGAAAGGAGTTAAGAATAAAATAATGGATGTGTAACAACCCTCGTTACTGTTTACCGAATAACCACTGATTACCGCTAAACTGAAACTGATTAAGACTAGAAATGGAACTGATTAAAATACTGAACTAACTGACTGAAAACTGAAACCGATTGATTGACTGTATCCGTTTGAATTGCATTCTATCTGTTCGACTGTTTGAATATCTGTTCATGTTTATATGTTTAAACTGCAAATTGAAGGCCTTATCGGCGGCCGAACCCGAAATTGATTAGTGTTTTATGATCCTTAGAATTAATGTGATTTTATGGTACATTTATCTGAAAATTGATTTAGTATGATTAAATAAGATTAAATATTGATCAATTGCTAGTCTTGGACTAAATTACCAAACTAACCCTTAGTGGCCCACTCAATGCAATATATTTGAGCCTCATTATACACTTAGGCAACATTTTGCTCAGCCATTTTCATGCTCTTGCCGACTTGAGAGAGAGAGAGAGGGAGAGAAAGCTTGAGTTCTTCACAATTTGCTTAGAAACTTGAAGAATTTGTAGGAGATTTGCATATTTGAGCTTGTGTATCTTGCATTCAAGACCTAGGTAAGGTAATTGAACCTCTCATTGTTGTATTTAAGATTGTTCTTGCATGATTCATGCCAAATTTGAGAGTTGAGCCATGAATTAGTTCTAGCATGTTGGATTAGGACTCATTCCATGCATGCATATGTGTATTGATGAATTTTGAGTTGATTTCATGGCAAATTGTCACATGCATGTTCATAATTAAGCTTGAGTCCATGTTTTCAACTTGTTTTGAAAGGAAGAAGCTCATTAGAGCAAGAATTGAAGCTTTGAAATGGTTTTAACCCATGCATGTCCTATTTGAGCATTGCTCTTGAAAAATGGTTTTGAATTGGAGTTGAATTAAACACCCTTGGGTCTTGATTTCTTAAATTGAGTTTTGAAACATGTTATTCTATGTGTTTACAAGAGTTTTCCAGAAAATGGGCCCAAGAGGATCGATTTTGGTGTTTGAAAACTTGGTTTTGAACTTGGAGTTCGAATCTAGGTTTTCCAGATTTTGGTCGTCCGCTCGAGCGGGGGAAGTGCCGCTCGAGCTGGGAAATCAAGCTCCCAGCACTTTGGCCTTGTTTACAGACCGCTCGAGCGGGGAAGTTGGCACTCGAGCGGGGCCTTGTGTCTCGCGCTCGAGGGGGAGTCGAGCGGGGAATTCACCCATCCAGTACTTTTACAGTATGCTCGAGCGGGATAGTTGCTGCTCGAGCGGGTACCTTTGTTGTATGTCCGCTCGAGCGGGGGAAACCTGTGCTCGAGCGGGACCCTGTTTCACTAAAAATTCTGAAAATGTTTTCTGTGTACATCTTTGTATCCTCATTCTATCCTAGGCATTCTTAGGCCTAGTTTTAGACATCTTAATGAGGATATAGATGTAGAACACACTGAGGCATAATAGGGAGTTAATAATTATCTTTCCCAACTGTGAAACTTAGAGTGTGTTCAATCTGTTAACTGTATAGGGTTGACATCCCGAGGAGACGCTCTAGCCTACTGTAGCCCAGAACTCTGTGAGTAACAATTGTGTAAAGATATGTTCAAATGATTATCTTCTGAATACTGAACTGAACTGTTTACTAAACTGTTTACTGTTTACTGAATGAATGTATGTCCTATATTCTGAACTGTACTGTGGCATCCTTAGCACCTACTGTCTACTGTTACTGTTACAGAGATCTCTGTCGGTTCCCTTGTGGAACCACTACTGTTTACTGATTGATGGCCATCATTACTGTTTGGTCTTTAAGACCTACTGCTTACTGTACTGCTATGCTAACGGATGTACCACATATGACTGATTGATTGAAAGACTGGAATACTGATTTAATGAACTGTTTTCATTACTGTAAGGACATTCATTCTAAACCCCTTTACGTATTATGTTATTCACTGGGCTTTAGCTCACTGCTCATATATATATGTAGGTGTACAGGCACCAGACCGCAGCTAGGAGCGTCGGGGTAATTCCAGTTTTGTCAAGCCAACCACTGTGCCTCACTGTGAGGTTCCGAGCCTGCCAAGCTATGGCTTAGGGGTCTTTTTATTTCCTCGTCTGTCTTGTACTGTTTTTGTAATACTCTATAGACTGTTACCGTACTGCTTAATAGGGATTAAGTCCCTGTACTGTATATTGTAAATATTGTGCATACTGTTTGGTACTGTTCCGTATAAATGTATGAAAAATCTTTTTGACATACAGACTGTCACAGCTCATTGGACATTGTTTATTTACTGTATTGGCTTCCGCCATGCCCCTGTACTCTATTTTACTGTATTATTGTTAAGCAGGCCTTCGGTAATCTTGGATTACTGGCCGGTTACGGTACTAAACCCATAGGGGCGGGTTTGGGTCGTGACAGAATGGTATCAGAGCGATACTTAACCACGAGTTATACCGTACACATGTATCCAGATGAGCTATAGGGTGTCTTAGAAAAGCAATAGGGCATTCCATGAGCATGAAAAGTGTGTGGTTATGACATGACTGATTATATGCTAATGTGTTAACCTGCTTAAAGAAATGACTGTCTATGTTGATAACTGTTACAACTGTTATAACTGCCTATAGTGAAATGGATAATGCAAATGAATCTGAATCCTCATCCACTGAGGCAAGAATGGCAAGAATGGAAAGAATGATGGAACTGATAACTGCTAGACTTGAGCAACAACAGAATCAACAGCCCCCACCTCCTCCTCCGGTACAGCCGGACCAGAATGTGAATGATAATGATGGAGACATAATTGCTCTTACCCGGAAGTTCAGCAAACTGAAACCGCCATCCTTTCAGGGAGGCCTTGAACCGTTAAAGGCTGAAGCATGGGTTTTGGAGACTGAAAAATTGTTTGAGGTGTTTCCGTGCTCGGAGGCACATAAAGTAATGTTGGCCACTTTCACGCTGCAAGAAGAGGCTAGAAGGTGGTGGATATTTACTCGTGATGACAACACTGCTATGACTTGGGCTCAATTCAAAGTAGCCTTCTTTGAAAAGTATTTCCCTCAGTGTGTCAGGGACAGAAAGGTCACTGAATTCGAACAGTTAAGACAGGGCACGATATCTGTTGCTGAGTATGAAACGAAGTTCACCGGGCTTACTAGATATGCACCACACATGGTGGACACCGAGTATAAGAAGGTCAGGAGGTTCGAAGGCAGCCTGAATGTTGCGATACTGGATAGAATAAATGTACTGAAATTACCGACTTATGTGAATATCCTTGACCGAGCCTTGATAGCTGAAGCAAACATCGAGGCACTGAAAACTGAAACACCAGCGCCTGAATGGTGTGGTAAAAGGTAGGGTTTCAAGTTCAAGAAAGGCAAGCATAACCCATTGAATAAGAAACAGAATACGGGGTCAACGACTAGCTTCGGCCAGGGGAGTGGTTTTATACCACCCTGTTCTGAATGTGGTAAGAATCATAAGGGAGTTTGTTATAAAATCTCTGGTGCTTGTTACATGTGTGGCAAGGTGGGCCACATGGTGAAAGATTGCCCTTCCACTGCTCCGAGCAATAGTAAAGCTGCAGGCAGTGCCGCAGCATCAACCGTGGCACCAAAACCGAACCCCAAAGCTACCGAGAAAGAGCCTATGAGGCAGGGCCGTGTGTTCGCCCTAGTACCGGGAGACGTGCAAAATACCGAGACTGTAGTGTCAGGTATTCTTTCTATTTGTGCTCAGAATGCATATGTACTGATTGATTCGGGGTTTACACACTCATATGTATCGCATGCTTTCTCGTGAAAATTGAATAGACCCTTAGAACCCATGAATTATCTGCTAGCTGTATCATCACCTATTGGGGGATCCATGACATGTGCATATATGTATCCTGCTTGTGAGATTATTATTGGGGATATGCATCTGTTTATTGATTTACTGCCATTGAACATTGATCATTTTGATGTAATATTGGGGATGGACTGGTTAACGAAATATCATGCCACCATAGACTGCGTAATGAAACAAGTAGTTTTCCGTCCACCGGGTTTGCCCGAATTTGTGTTTAATGGGAGTGGAGTAGTACCTCCTCCGTATTTGATTTCATCCGTAAAAGCTGTTAAATTGATTAGAAAAGGGTGCCAAGGATATCTGTGTTCTGTATTGACTGTATCTACTGATGATAATGCTAATGTGAACAGCATTCCCATAGTCAGAGAGTTCCCAGATGTTTTCCCAGATAATCTGCCAGGGATTTGATTGACAGGGAGATTGAATTCACCGTTGATGTGATTCTGGGAACACAGCCAGTATCTAAAGCTCCTTACAGAATGGCTCCAACTGAACTGAAAGAATTGAAAGTGCAACTACAGGAACTGTTAGACAAGAAGTTCATCAGGCCCAGTACTTCACCGTGGGGCGCACCGATTTTGTTTGTGAAAAAGAAAGACGGCTCACTGAGACTGTGTATTGATTACCGTGAACTGAACAAGGTAACCGTGAAGAATAAATACCCATTGCCTCGTATTGATGACTAATTTGATCAGTTACAGGGTGCTCAAGTGTTTTCTAAGATTGATCTCAGATCCGGATATCATCAGTTGAAGGTTAAACCAGAAGACATTGATAAGACTGCTTTTAGAACAAGGTATGGACATTATGAATTTTTAGTTATGCCTTTTGGAGTTACCAATGCACCAGCAGCATTTATGGATCTCATGAATAGAATCTTTAAACCATACCTTGATGACTTTATTGTTGTATTCATTGATGACATCCTGATTTATTCTAAGACTAGAGAAGAACATGAACATCATCTGAGACTTGTCCTACAGACCTTAAGAGAACAGAAACTTTATGCTAAATTGTCTAAATGTGAATTTTGGCTCGACCATGTTATGTTTTTGGGACACGTTATTAGCAAAGATGGGATTTCAGTTGATCCACAGAAAATTGAAGTTGTAGTGAACTGGCCTAGACCAACGAATGTGACCGAAGTCCGAAGCTTTTTGGGATTGGCTGGCTATTACAGAAGATTTGTCAAAGATTTCTCCAAAATTGCCTTACCATTGACTCAATTAACTCAGAAGGGGACATCATTTGACTGGACTGACCAAAGGGAATCAGCATTCCAAGAGTTGAAAACTCGACTTGTGACCGCACCGGTCCTGACCCTACCTTCAGGTACGGATGGTTATACTGTATTTAGTGATGCTTCTCATAAGGGTTTGGGATGTGTTTTAATGCAGAATGGGAGAGTAATTGCTTATGCTTCCCGACAACTGAGGCCTCATGAAAAGAACTACCCAACCCATGATCTGGAACTTGCTGCAGTGGTATTTGCATTGAAAATCTGGCGTCACTATCTGTATGGGGCGACATGTGAAGTATACACTGATCACAAAAGTCTGAAATATTTCTTCACCCAGAAAGAATTGAACGTGAGACAGCGGAGATGGCTAGAACTAATTAAAGATTATGACTTACAGATATTGTATCGTCCGGGAAAAGCCAACACCGTTACCGATGCTTTGAGTCGAAAATCGATTGGGAACTTAGCCTATTTGCTTACCGGGCAGAGAGAGTTGCTTTGTGACCTTGAAAAATCTGAAATTGAAATTATTTTGCGAGAACAAGGTGGAACCTTAGCTGCTATTTCTGCTCAACCGGCTTTGATTGAAGAGATTAAAGAGAAACAGTAACAGGATGACTTCTTGAGGAAGATCATCGAAGAAAGAGAATCTAAACCGAGACCGGGATTCAAATTTGAAAATAATGTACTGAAATTTCATGAAAGGCTGTGTGTACTGAATGATACTGAATTGAAAAGAAGAGTTCTGCAAGAAGGCCACAACTCAAAATTTTCTATCCACCCAGGAAACACAAAAATGTACCAAGATCTGAAACAAAACTTTTGGTGGCCGGGGATGAAGAAAGAAATTGCTGATTTTGTATCGAAATGTCTTCATTGCCAACAAGTCAAAGCGGAACATCAACAACCCGCAGGCTTACTGCAACCCTTACCCATACCGGAGTGGAAATGGGAACATATTACCATGGACTTTATCGTTGGATTTCCTCGCTCCAGTAAAGGTATGGACTCGATTTGGGTTATTGTTGATAGACTGACTAAATCTGCTCACTTCTTACCTGTTAAGACAATTTATAATGCGGACAAATTGGCTATACTCTATATTGATGAAATTGTTAGACTGCATGGAGTGCCTGTGTCCATTGTTTCTGACAGGGATTCGAAGTTTACATCGAGGTTTTGGCAAAGCCTACAGACTGCATTGGGAACTGAACTGAGACTGAGTAGTGCCTATCATCCTCAGACAGATGGTCAGTCAGAAAGGACCATCCAAACTCTGGAGGATTTATTGAGAATGTGTGTCCTTGATTTTCAGGGAAACTGGGAAAGCCATTTGCCATTAGCTGAATTCGCCTACAACAACAGTTATCATTCGAGTATTGGTATGGCACCTTTCGAGGCATTGTATGGCAGAAAATGTAGATCTCCGATTTGCTGGGCAGAAGTTGGAGATGGGCCTTTGCTTGGGCCCGAGATTGTATATGAGACGACTGAGAAAGTAAAACTGATACAACAGAGACTGAAAACTGCGCAGAGCAGACAGAAAAGTTATGCAGATATCAGAAGGCGAGACAGAGAATATGAAGTGGGTGATCACGTGTTTGTGAAAGTGACACCGATGAAAGGCCAGACTCGTTTTGGAGTCAAAGGCAAGTTAGCGCCAAGATATGTCGGACCGTATGAGATTATTGAGAAAATCAATCCGGTGGCGTATCAAGTTGCGCTTCCTCCTGAAATGGAGCATATGCACAACGTCTTCCACATTTCGATGTTGAGAGATTATCTCCGGGATCCTTTCCATGTGATAGAGCCTACTCGGATAGTGTTGAGTGATGACTACACTTACGAGGAACGGCCCATACAGATTGTAAACAGACGGATCAAGAAATTGAGAAACAAGGAGATCCCACTAGTGAAAGTCGACTGGCAGAACCATGGTGGCGTGTATGCCACTTGGGAAAGGGAAGATGACATGGCTAAGAGATATCCTGATTTGTTTCCACTGAACCCTGTTTTCTTCCAGATTGAAGGTAACTCGAGTTTAGAGGACTAAACTCTTTTTAAGGAGGGGAGACTGTAACAACCCTCGTTACTGTTTACCGAATAACCACTGATTGCCGCTAAATTGAAACTGATTAAGACTGGAAATGGAACTGATTAAAATACTGAACTAACTGACTGAAAACTGAAACCGATTGATTGACTGTATCCGTTTGAATTGCATTCTATCTGTTCGACTGTTTGAATATATGTTCATGTTTATATGTTTAAACTGCAAATTGAAGGCCTTATCGGCGGCCGAACCCGAAATTGATTAGTGTTTTATGATCCTTAGAATTAATGTGATTTTATGGTACATTTATCTGAAAATTGATTTAGTATGATTAAATAAGATTAAATATTGATCAATTGCTAGTCTTGGACTAAATTACCAAACTAACCCTTAGTGGCCCACTCAATGCAATATATTTGAGCCTCATTATACACTTAGGCAACATTTTGCTCAGCCATTTTCATGCTCTTGTCGACTTGAGAGGGAAAGAGGGAGAGAAAGCTTGAGTTCTTCACAATTTGCTTAGAAACTTGAAGAATTTGTAAAAGATTTGCATATTTGAGCTTGTGTATCTTGCATTCAAGACCTAGGTAAGGTAATTGAACCTCTCATTGTTGTATTTAAGATTGTTCTTGCATGATTTATGCCAAATTTGAGAGTTGAGCCATGAATTAGTTCTAGCATGTTGGATTAGGACTCATTCCATGCATGCATATGTGTATTGATGAATTTTGAGTTGATTTCATGGCAAATTGTCACATGCATGTTCATAATTAAGCTTGAGTCCATGTTTTCAACTTGTTTTGAAAGGAAGAAGCTCATTAGAGCAAGAATTGAAGCTTTGAAATGGTTTTAACCCATGCATGTCCTATTTGAGCATTGCTCTTGAAAAATGGTTTTGAATTGGAGTTGAATTAAACACCCTTGGGTCTTGATTTCTTAAATTGAGTTTTGAAACATGTTATTCTATGTGTTTACAAGAGTTTTCCAGAAAATGGGCCCAAGAGGATCGATTTTGGTGTTTGAAAACTTGGTTTTGAACTTGGAGTTCGAATCTAGGTTTTCCAGATTTTGGTCGTCCGCTCGAGCGGGGGAAGTGCCGATCGAGCGGGGAAATCAAGCTCCCAGCACTTTGGCCTTGTTTACAGTCCGCTCGAGCGGGGGAGTTGGCGCTCGAGCGGAGCCTTGTGTCTCGCGCTCGAGCGGGAGTCGAGCGGGGAATTCACCCATCCAGTACTTTTACAGTACGCTCGAGCGGGTACCTTTGTTGCATGTCCGCTCGAGCGGGGGAACCGGCGCTCGAGCGAGACCCTGTTTCACTGAAAATTCTGAAAATGTTTTCTGTGTACATCTTTGTATCCTCATTCCATCCTAGGCATTCTTAGGCCTAGTTTTAGACATCTTAATGAGGATATAGATGTAGAACACACCGAGGCATAATAGGGAGTTAATAATTATCTTTTCCAACTGTGAAACTTAGAGTGTGTTCAATCTGTTAACTGTATAGGGTTGGCATCCCGAGGAGACGCTCTAGCCTACTGTAGCCCAAAACTCTGTGAGTAACAATTGTGTAAAGATATGTTCAAATGATTATCTTCTGAATACTGAACTGAACTGTTTACTAAACTGTTTACTGTTTACTGAATGAATGTATGTCCTATATTCTGAACTGTACTGTGGCATCCTTAGCACCTACTGTCTACTGTTACTGTTACAGAGATCTCTGTCGGTTCCCTTGTGGAACCACTACTGTTTACTGATTGATGGCCATAATTACTGTTTGGTCTTTAAGACCTACTGCTTATTGTACTGCTATGCTAACGGATGTACCACATATGACTGATTGACTGAAAGACTGGAATACTGATTTAATGAACTGTTTTCATTACTGTAAGGACATTCATTCTAAACCCCTTTACGCATTATGTTATTCACTGGGCTTTAGCTCACTGTTCATATATATATGTAGGTGTACAGGCACCAGACCGCAGCTATGAGCGTCGGAGTAACTCCAGTTTTGTCAAGCCAACCACTGTGCCTCACTGCGAGGTTCCGAACCTGCCAAGCTATGGCTTAGGGGTCTTTTTATTTCCCCGTCTGTCTTGTACTGTTTTTGTAATACTCTATAGACTGTTACTGTACTGCTTAATAGGGATTAAGTCCCTGTACTGTATATTGTAAATATTGTGCATACTGTTCGGTACTGTTCTGTATAAATGTATGAAAAATCTTTTTGGCATACAGACTGTCACAGCTCATTGGACATTGTTTATTTACTGTATTGGCTTCCGCCATGCCCCTGTACTTTGTTTTACTGTATTACTGTTAAGCAGGCCTTCGGTAATCTTGGATTACTGGCCGGTTACGGTACTAAACCCATAGGGGCGGGTTTGGGTCGTGACAGGATGACTAGTGTACAGTGCCTTAATAAGGGTGGCGAGGCACTATAGATTGAATTGTTTTGACTAGTATTTTGACTACTTTGCTGGAGTTTTTTTGGTAGATTTTGGCTGGATATTTCAACAAAAATTGGGGTTTGCCTACTCTTCTGGAGTTTCTCTATGCTCAGTTATGAATTGGGTTGGAATGCCCTTTGTTAATTAATTTTTTTTTCTTGGTCAATGCGTATATAAGCACATGTATGGAAGATAAACTTTTACTTATAGCTTTTTCTCGTTCTCAAATGGAACTGTATGGAACACTGAGGTGGTAAGATGCAAATTGTTTGAAATACACTATTGGCTGACAATTTTGAGATGTACTTTGGCCTTTCCGAGTGACCACGATTTTGATACATGATGAAACCTGGTCATCAACAGGATTATCCTACAATTTTGGCCTCTCATTAATTTTTTTATGAACCATAGTGCTTGTTTGGCATAGCTTTTTTTTAACTTAAATCCACTTATAACTTAAAATAAGTGATTTTAGAGTGTTTGGTGTAACTTATGGGGGTAGATTATAGCTTTTTATAAGTGAAAATTGAGCTTTTTGGTTGAGTGGGGAGAGGAGGTGCTTCCCAAAATAGCTTAAGTGGGAAGCTCCCATTTGAGGGGCAAAATGAATTAAATGCCCCTCACAATTTCAAGTTATTACAAGCGTGCCATGTATATAAACCAAAACACACTCCTTTTTCTCTTTCTCAAGAACCAGAGAGGCGATTTCCGGTGACGTTCTGGTTTCTGTCTCTCTCTCTCTCTCTCCTTTCGTTATCTCTTTTTTCTCTCTCTTTGCGATCTCTCTCTCTCTCTTTGATTCGTGCGGTCTGAAACCCTAACGTCGCGATCGGGAAACCACCGCCATCGCATCAACGAACCAGAGCTCTGTCGTCACCTCCGGTCACCACCACCATCGCGATCGCAATCTGAAACCTAATCACGATCTGCTCCGTCGCTCACTCTCTCTCTTTGCGATCGTGATTACGACCTGAAACCCACCGCCATCCCCCCCCCTCTCTCTCTGTCAATCTGCATTGTTTGTGGTCGTCACCGTCGCGATCGCGATTTGCATTGAAACCCTAGCCATCAGCGGTTATTCGCCGGCGCCGTTGAAACCCTAGAAAAAAAATTGAAAAACAAGGAAAAAATCAATATTAATTGATATTAATTATTAATAAATTAATATTGTATATTTTTGTAATGAATTAATTATTAATTGATACTAATTAATAACAATTGTTGATTATTAATATTATTTGATACTAATAAAAATTAATTATTAATATTAATTGATACTAATTAATAATTTTAGTGTTAATTCAGACTAATTAAGCCATTAATTGATACTAATTAATAATTTTAGTATTAATTGATACTGATTAAGCAATTAATTGATACTAATTAACAACAATTGTCGATTATTAATATTATTTGATACTAATAAAAATTGCTTATTAATATCAATTGATACTAATTAATAATTTTAGTCTTAATTCATACTAATTAAGCCATTAATTGATACTAATTAATAATTTTAGTATTAATTGATACTAATTAATAACAATTGTTGATTATTAATATTATTTGATACTAATAAAAATTAATTATTAATATTAATTGATACTAATTAATAATTTTAGTATTAATTGATACTGATTAAGCAATTAATTGATACTAATTAATTTATAATGGAAAAAATTATTACAATAATACTTCCATTACATTTTTATCAAATGTATCAATTTTTATATTAGTTGATACTAGTTAATACTAATTATATTAACTTTTATTAATGAAATAATTTTTTAAAATTAAAATTGAAAAAAATGACAAAATTATCATTTTTATATCATATAAGGGCAAAAAGGTCAATTATATAGAAAAAACTATTTTACAACTTATCAACCAAACACTACTCTGCTACTTAAATCTATAATCTCATAGCTGCACCAAACATGTTAACAGCTTATGTTCACAGTTATAAGTTATAATCTGTTAAGCTATAATCTATAGACCCTGTTTGGTAGGGCTTATTTCCAGCTTATTTCAGTTTTTAGCTTAATTTAAGCTATTTTGATGTATTTGGTTCAGCTTAACAATATAACTTATAGCTTTTTGTAAGTCAAAAATCACTTATTTTTTAAATGGGGGAGGAGAAACTTAATTTATAAGTAAAAAATCAGCTTATGTTCACAGCTATAAGCTATAAGCTGTTAAACTATAAGTTATAATCACTTTCCCACAGCTCTACTAAACGGGGCCATTTTTCCACAGCTTTACCAAACGGGGCTATAGTCTCATAAATTCATTCCGCAATGTTTATAATGTTTCTTTTGACAGTTCCAATTCAATAATTAAGAAGAAGGATTGGAACTTGTGGATTGATGCTGGAAAGAATGTAGTGATGAGAGAGAATATATAGGCCGTCGTGAGGAGGGTGATGGACGGCGGTGATGATGATAGAGAAGGCTAAAGTGCTGGGAGAGATGGCATTGAAAGCTATTAAAGAAGGTGGATCATCTCATAGAAATTTGACGGTGTTGATTGAAGAGCTTGAGCAACTAAGAAATCAAAGGGCTAAGGATGATTGAGAGTTATTACATTGTCTATGTCTCAAATAAGGCATTCGAATGGCTTTTAATAGTTAAATTTTGCATATGGTTAGAAATTGAATGCTACAAGTTGTAGAGAAATATTTTTATTGAATGGTTGAGAATTGAATGAATGAATGAATAGATAAATAATTTTATATATGCACAGGTTTCATGTGGCGCAAAAAATATTATAGAACAAATTATAAAAACTAAATGAGACCTTTTGGTGACTAAAAAAATATCACAGGTTGGTTTTTGACTACTAAAATTTTAGTCGCCAATTGTGAAAAAGTGACAGTTTTGGCTACTAAACTTTTAGTCGCCAATTGTAAAAAGGAAACTTTTGGCTACTAATGTTTGGTTGCCAATTCTCAAAAAGTGAAACTTTTAACTACAAAAAATTTAGTCGACAAACATACATGCTCTATTGGCTACTAAATAATTTAGTCCCTAAAAGTAAAATATACATATTTAATTATTTTTAAAAAATATATGGCGACGAAAGTTTTAGTCACCAATAGGTCATTTTTTGCTACCAAAAAATTTTTAGTCACTGATTGTTTCCTTGATGATCTATTGGCGACCAAATATATTAGTCAGTAAAAATGATTGGCGAATAAAAAATAGACTTTTTGGCGACTAAGCCTGCGTTTGGTTGTGTTTTGTAAATGTGATTTGAGAGTATGAGTTGTATTTTGAGTTTGTGTGTTGTAGAATTATGATTTGAGTGTAGAAAATTTGTTTGGTAAAGAGTTTTGAAAATAGTTTTGGAAAAGAGGTTTGATTTGAGTGGGGAATTGTTGATGTGATATTTGATATGTGATACAAAAATTTACAACTCATAACTAAATATACAATTCAAAATTATTTTAAAGCACATTAAAAATTAAAAAAATTTCAGAAAATATTTTTCCCAATTATATAAATCAATTGCCAAAAAAAAATAAATAAATAAATAAAATAAAATCTGTACAGCAGAGGATGTCCGGGCGGTAGTCCCCATGGACGTCCGGGCGGTTGTCCCCAAGCCAAAATTTTGCACAAAATCGACTGTGATGCACAGAGCTCTCTGCAGAGAGCGTGAAAATTGATTCCAAAGCCACAACCAAACATCATACTCAAACACATATGTAGAAATACGATTACAAATCACAACCAAACAAAGCCTAAAATTTTAATCGCTAAAAGTGAAATTTCTTGTAATGATTGTGAATTATATGGTTGATTTTATTCCTGACTTTGACAAGATGTAGGACCTCTTGGACAATCCAATTTGGAAATAATTAACATTTTAATTTAACTTTTTTTGAAATTGTGCAATTTTTTTAAAGCACCTTATTTTAGCTAGCGTATTTTTTTTGATTTTCTAATTAGAGCTGCTTCAACTGGTGCAATGGATTTGATACAGCGATTAGAGGTTTTGGATGTTAAATTTAAAACTTTTTACGAGTGTTTAGTATGCTCTAAATTCATATCGTTTGTCGTTATCCAAAGCAAAGGGAACCATATGGGCCTCTTAATGACATAAAATAGGAAAAACGAGAAAGTTGCTACTCTGTTGTTTAATTGTGTAATGACAACCTGACTTTGGATGATTAAGAAACTTTCGTGGGACATTGGTTAGTGCATCAATATCACTTTTTATGTTTTGGGAAGAAAGTTATGGGACACAATTATAATGCCCCTAAGCCAAAATCATTATCTCAACCAAAGCCCTTTCACTCTTTAGTTCTAATAAAATATGCATCATTGGAGTCTTACTATTCACAGTTCTTTGGCTCTCAACTCTTGAGTTGTTGTTGCTGTTGTTGGTTTTTTCTTTTTTCTTTTTTTACTTTTTTCATTTCTAGGGGAATTTTCTTTTTATTTTTTAACTTTCTTTTTGAGTCATTTTTTTTTGGGGGTAACTTCTTCTAAGCTAGGTTTACTAGGGACAAAAAAAAATGTAAAAAATATCATCTGAAATCTTTTTTTAATAAAAATGTTCTAAAAATTTTAGGATCATTTAGCCTCCGTTTGGGAAGTGAGTTGGCTTTTTGACTTTTTTTTAACTATTTTAGCCTGAGCTAAAAAGCTTTGTTTGGGAAGGATTTTTTGGCTTTTTAGCTTTTTTGACTTTTTTTGTGAGAGAAGAGTGTAATGATTATGGGTTGAATGTGATGTTTTGTTTGTTGTGACTAAAATAGCTTATTTTGTTTTTTGTGGCTATTTTAGCCCCAAAACCACTTGCTAAACATTAGTCTAAAAGAACCTAAAAAATAAAGAAAAAACGTAACTCAAAATAGGAAAAAAAATCCTAAAGCTAAAAAAAAACAACTCTTAAAAGAAGTAAGATTGCAGTAAGTTTATAGTCACATAAATAAACCAAATAACCAACCATGGTGTATTTCTGTGTCGTAGCATTTTTCTTCATTTGTGATTCCATTTGCAGTGTACATTCATGTAATTTTTATCAAAACAAACACGATAATTGATATTATGACAAAATAACTATTTCATTCCAACCTTATTTTAGTGAAGCAAACATAGCATAAGAGTTAAAGGATTCATGAGAAAACAAAGCAGGCCACCCATCATAATTGTTACTAAACACTTTTTTTAAATTCCAATTTTAAACTAGAGGAGAGGGAGTCAAATAATCATAGATGGACAGATTTACCTACTTAATACTTGTGTGATTATGAAAATTAAGAAGCCCATTTTTTATGGCTTTTGACTGATCATCAATATATTATCTTTGGTACCTCACCACTTTTTAAAAAAGCACCTCGTCATCCTTGAAGTTAAAGCCATCAAAAATTTGTTTAAAGCTATGAAATAATGCAAGCTTTATATTGATAGGGAATTCCTCAGTCCTTTTCTCTGTCCTTTCCTCCTTTTTGTTTTTGCTTTCTTCGTTTTCAGCAATTTTGCTCTTGCATGAATATTATCGTACCTTCCTAAGAGTCCATACATAATGAAATTTTGATAAATGGACTTCTTATATGATTATGATTTAGTTGGGAACTCATAATTAGGAGAAGATGTGTTTTTGGGTAACGTTTGGGGTCAAGGCTCTTTCCCATTGTCAGTGAGTCAAAAAATGCTACGAATCATGAAAATTTATCCCAAAATTTGATGCATGGTGTAAATTTTAAAGTTAGTAAGATATGAGTTATATCATGAATAATTATGATCCATGAATGTACTATTGTAGATAATTTTTTCTCGGTTTATAATATTGTTATTAGTGAGCTACAGATTCTTTGTTATTATATCTTTTATAAGACTGAATCAGGTAAACATGTGTGAATTTCTAATCCTCTTTGGACTCGCTTGTTTGACATCCCAACAAATAGTAACTCTTCTGATCACATACCTAAAAAGAATCGTTATGCTTTAGTCACGGCTTTTTATCATTTTTTATCATTCGAGAAAAAAAAAAATAATAATAATAATAGAAAAATTAAATAAAAAAGAGTTGGCTACTCCTCATGTACGTTTCATAGCTATGTTGTCAGATTGTTAGTTAGAATCTCATGTCATTAATACAATGGGTTAGCTAGCTTAATTCATCCCCTAACTAATGTGAACCTCGACCCACCTAATCATATAAAAAATTCATTGTTTATAGTATATACTTAAACGCTGCTTAGAGATGAAGATAATCGCAGAACCCCATTAAACTATTGCTCTTGGTAAGGACAAGAGAAGCCCATGCAAATGATTTGGGCACATGGTTGAGACAACATTCTTCTTTTTTCTCAGTTATGATCATTGAGTCTGACTCGTATAAGTATAAACTTCACAAATTTGGTACGAATATAAAAATTAATTACAACATTTGATACAAAGTACATCCGAATAAATAAGATTTTATCGAGAGTTTATTTGAATTTATGTTTAAAAAATCTAATTCATCTGTATATAATTTTATAATCAGTTTTTATATTCGTTAATTTAATGTAAAAAAGGGCTTTGGGAGACCTCATCACTGTCTTTAAATCCCTCACGACACAAATAATAGCATTACATTTCCCGGAGAGACCACCTGGCAAAGGGCATAGAAGAGAAATGTACAGGCCTCAAGGAGGGGAGTCTGAGAGCTTTGTCATACAAGTAAGATCAGACAACTCTGAAGAAGAAAACAACAACTTCAAAGTCCCTAAAACTAGGGTTTCTTTTTCTCGTAGTCCAAAGCTCAACTTCTCAGCCATGAAGCTCTTTGATCGGTTCCGTAAGATAGTAATAAGGCTTGTCTTCTCAATTCCATCAAAAGGATCCTCTTCTCAGGCCGCGGCAGGGACGTCGGGTCCTAGAAGAAGATCTTGTGATCGGCCTGAGCCTCCGAAGACTTCGTGCAGCTCATCGTATTACTCGTCGAGCTCGCATTATAATGAAGCCATTGCTGATTGCATTGAGTTCTTTAACAAATCATCGCAGGAGGGTGTTTTGTTTGGCAGGAAATCAGACGTTATGGTCTGATTTAAGAGGTTCTTGTGTGTGTGTTCTCAAGCTTTAAGGTTATTTGTATAAAAGATATATGTATAAAATACATGCAGTGGTTGAGATGAATTTCAAAGCTTCTGTTACATTGTGGGCTTAATCGACACAGAAGTTTCATGTGTGTGTGCGCCCTGTTGTTGTTGGTCTTAAATATAAAAAAAATAAATTGAACTTATTAAATTTCCAATATAGATTAATAAATCTAGATACTTACCAACAATTCATACAATTTTATTAAAAAAAATATATTGCATGGTATATAGATCAATCCTGAGTGTGAACCATACTATTTTTTGAACCGAATGGTGTTGTTTGCATTGTTGTGGGCTTATCATCGGTTTGCCTCTGTAATTTAAATTGTTCAAATTATAAAACCCGTTGAGCAGATTATGTATATAAAATTTTAAATTAATCAACTTTCAGTAGTTACATGATCAATTATATTTGGGAGAAAAAAATGAACGGATATATTTTAAAATCATAATTGTTATTTATTTATTTTTAATAAGAATTTTGATCCGATCATGTTGTTGTGAAAGTCCAATCAACTTAATTTTTTTCGCATGGATAATTTATTCTATATATTTTACAATTTTAATTATTTTAGATCACCAAGACGGGTCTTTAGTGGGCGTAAAATAGTGCAAAATGGATCCTCTAATTCAAAACATATGCCTGGACGTAAACCTAGACTTTTATTTTCCGAACGAAGAAAGCTACCACCCTTTTAAGATTTAGACAAAGCCAGCCCCGGCTTAACCCTTAAGTCATTAAAGCTAATGTTTTAGGCCACAAATGTTACTAAGGCCTCAATTTTTTAAAAATTATAGTTAAGGTTTATATAATTCTGCCCATTAAGAAAAAAGGCCTAAAATTGTTGTTTCAAATGAGTAATATTATACAAATAAATATTTTTTTACTAGTTTCTTTTACTAACTGAAATAAATATATAATATAAGTAATGATAAATAAACTAACAAATTTTACAAAAGTTTCTTACTCTTTGATGTGACATCTTTCTTGTAAATTGATGAAAATTTTGATAATTAGACAACACACTTTTTGAAGAATTTTAGAATTAATTGAAGCATTAAACTATGTAACAAAACTTGATATGAAGATTTAATTAGTAATTTTGTATATTAAAATCTTAGAAAAATAATTTTTAAATAATATTTTTATAATAAAAAAAAATTATAAAAGGCCACATTTTAATTTGTTACTTTAAGTCTCAACTTATCTTGAGTCGGCCCTAAACAAAGCTGCCAACAAAATTTCATAGTCGACTTGTGGTGCTTGGTGCTGTGCCCTTTAAGGGAATAAAGTTACGCCTTCACCACTACTTATGAGTTTGGTGAGATGATAATTGTTGAGGTCCTAAAATGTGTTTTCCGCGCTTGCATAATGTCAGGCTTCAAGTAAACCTCTCATCAGTAAAGAGCCTTTTTCCCGTATAACTAGTTACTGTATGAGAGTGTGTCAATTGTACAAATGGATTGATGTCCTTGATTCTCTGCATTTTGTTTGCTCTCGTTTGGTTTAGAGGCGCTATCAATGACTGGAGTGGGCTTTGAGGCCCATAAATTTCATGGGCTTGAGAAATACCAAGATCCATGGGTCCAACTTACAATTTCTTTGGGGCAACCCACAAAATTCGTAGCCGCAAAAAGAAGTTGAAAAAAACTGAATCCAGTGTAAAGTATGGATTGGAATCCAGTATTCCTTTGTCCCAACCCTGCAACTCATCAAAATTTGAATCCAAAATTATTTTTAAAAATAATTAACTTGTATTAAATTTTTGACATCACAAGTACAGCAAGAGTGGGAAAGACAATTGGACATAGAACAAAATATCAAACAAAGTTCATTTCCACATAATGTAAACAAGAAGAAGCAACCCAAAGTTGATTTCCATCAAATAAAGTAAAACATTTCATACATTGCTCATAAAATCCTAACTTTATTTTGCGGAACATGATACCATTATTTGATTAAACATGGTAAAATTGGATGATGTTTGGATAATGATTATTGAAGTTAATTTGAAATTTTCGCTTCATATTTATGTGTGCTCATCAAATTTAATTAAGATCACAGCAATGCAACTTCAGAGCCTCCTTTCTTTCTCGAAAAAATTCCCCGGATTAGAGGGATCAACGGTTTCTTCTCCTTCTTCCTAAGAGAAGGGTGCCTTTGAAGCACTGCATCACCTTGTGGTACCATGACTTTTGCAAATGATGGAGGATTAGCAAAAGTCACATATCTCTTCTTTTGGAACTCAACTCTAGTATGTGATTTGGCTTCAAATTTTGTAGTATCTTCGACAAACTTGATGTCTTCATCATCGATCTCTGTTTCCATGATTACTTGTTTTTCTGATTCTCTTTCCTTCAGTTTATGGAGCTCGCGTTTAGTTCGTTCGAGCTCTTCTTGTAAGGAAGACAGGCAAGTAGCCATTAGCATACCTTCTTGTTTTGCTTTTTGGAGGCTTTGCTTTGTTTCTTCTAGTTCTGCTGTAACATTCCCAATCTCTGAAGGGCCATTGCCATTTTCATGATTTTCTTCATTTTGCATCTATTATGCCAAACGAGAAAACAAATTATTATATAGAAGATATTTATCAATCACAGGGTTAGAAACATTAATTTGATGCCTGCTGATCAATTTTGGATGGGCATGCAAACGGTGGATGAAAATTTGATACTATTATAATTTACATCCAATCAATTCATGCCTCACTCGTAAATTTTTAGAAAGTTACACTAAATGTAGTGTATTCTATCAATGAAAATTTAGGTTTGAAGCAGAACTAGAGGTTTAAATGCAGTATTGGATTTCAAACTGATATAAGTCATCATGTAGTGGTATTATTGAGTCATATGTATAAAAATCAAGTGAGACAATTGGGAAAATTTTAAAATCATCAGCTATAGAAAGTGCTGATTAAATAATTATGAATCGACACATAATTTTTATGTATATTAAAATGTATCAGTACCGAAAGATCTAAAACTCGATATTTAAAAATGATTGATATTTAAAATCATGAGCATATAGTACATTACTTACTGTAAGTACAGTTCTAGTCCTCTCTAGTGGCTTCCTTAGTACTTTCCCAATACTAGGGAAGGCACTTAGCAGGTCATGTGAATTGGCATCTCTATTGGATGAAACAAAAGCAATTGATGATTCTCTATTAAAGCTTACAGCTAAGTTGTTATATATTGTATCACAATCAATAATTTCATTATATTTATTTGTTATGTACCTTTATTCTATCACACTTGATTATTAAAAAATTAAGAAAAAAGGAAAAAGGATAAGCCTACTGCATGCATCTAGATAAATGGGCTACATTCCAATTGTACTAGAAGAATACTTGAATTCATGTTTAAGCAAACATTTTTCAATCTATATTTTTGTGTGTTCTACAATCTAGACTATACCTAATAGATGCATGAATGCTTTACTTATAGATTAATCATCTAAATCTTAAAGCCAATCAATTTAACTTTAGTAAATATCTGTCTTGATGTTTTGCTTTTTCCAAATTAATCCTCAAAAAGATATGAACAAACAACTTGGAAATATTGTGTTAAGAATGTAAGACCATAGTTGTTGTGGGCGCAAAATCAATGTCTAATTAAGTTGGACTTCTAGTTCTAGATATACCGAGAGTAAGGCTTCTCTCCAATCAAACAAATGGGAGATATTGTGGTTAAGAATGTAAGACTATAGTTGTTGTGGGTGCAAAATCAATGTCCAATTAGACCATCTCCAATGGTTCAGCAAACCTGGCATCAAATTTGAAATTTGGTGAAAAAGGCACTTTTTGAAGCTCCAACGGTTTCACCAAACTGGTATCAAATTGAGAATTGAACAAAAAAATCATCAAACTGAGAACAGAATACAGGTTTCACCAAATTACTGTGCGTGACCGTTAAAGCAGAAAAGCTTGAGAATTTTACACATGGTGGTCGACCATTTGGATGACCACCTGGTCGACCCCTTGGTTGACCACCCGGTTGACCAACCGGTCGACCAGTGCATGCAAAAATTGGCCTGTGAACTGGTTCAAACAGTTCAAATAGGTAGGTTCAAACAGTTCAAAAAGGTTAAAAAAAAAAAAAATTGGCTTTACCGGTCGATCCACCCGTTGACCCATGGGATTTTGATGCACCGTTAAAGCAACTGATATCAAATTGAGAAAATGAGTCATTTTTTACTCAAATTTGATGAAAAAAGAAGTTAACCGTTGGAGATGCTCTTAAGTTGGACTTTTAGTTCTAGATATACCGAGAGTAAGGCTTCTCTCCAATTAATCATATGTTTTGGATAGTATTATTTAGGTCTATGGGTTCAATTTGATAATTTGATTGTTCTATTTTATTTTTTTAAGTCTATTGTGAGTAGATTTTTAATGGAAAAAAAATTAGATCGATCTAAAAAAAATGTCATATTTGTCTATAAAAAAAAAAGATAATTTAGTTTTAAAATTATATTTGTTGTTCTTTTTTTTAAAATAAGATAAAATCATAAAACTATAATTATCTAACTAATTTAACTTTTTTCATAAATGACCCAAACACGATAACTTAGAAAATAAATAGATTGAATCATCAAAGTATGGCTAAGGACGAGGTTATAGATTTAAACAATCAACATGATAGAATGGGGACAAGCCTTATAGAAAACTCTTTAATTATAAGCACTTAATGGGATGAAAAATAATATCACAGTACTAATTACTACCGGACTCATTGCCTATTAAAATCTATGATCATTCTATGTCTAATGGAAATGCAAAGTAAATTATACAAATAAATAAATAAATTTTGAATTTATAGTCCAGTTCCACAAATAATTTCTGTGTACAATTCTATATATATATGTATATATTTTATACACGTAATATTATTTTTATATATACCTCTTTGAGCTTGTTGGGGGAATAGACATGGCCAGCAAGAACTCTCTCACCAAACAACATAACAGCCTCCTTCACGGACCCAAACGGTGCCCTGGTATCTATCTCTGCTCTTTTCATCATCTTCATCACTCCATCTTCGCCGTTCATGTTGTTAACAATAGACAAGATCAACAAGAAGATTAATGTAATGGAGGTGGATTGAATGAATGTAGCAACAAAGATGACCCTTTTAATTTGATGAGAGAGAGAGAGAGAGAGAGAGAGAGAGAGAGAGAGTGACTGAGTGAGGGATATATATCGTATTCATAGAGCAGACAGATAGAGATACATACAAGCAAGGGAGGGAGCTTCGTTTCTTCGCGTCCACTTCACTGTAATTTTTTTTGGTGTGTGTGAGACTGTGTTGAGAGATTCTAGGTATGTTTGGTTTGGATTTGTAGAGTGATTTTGGAAAAAAAAATTTAAAAAATTTGTTTAGTTTGTAAATTTTTCAAAATAATTTTTAAAATCACTTTCTCTCTCTTACCTATCAATCAATCACTTTTTCTTTCTCCTCTTTCAGTCTTAATCATTTTTTCTCTCACACACATCTACTTAATTATAACAAAATATCAAATCATTTCAAATTTTCAAACTCCAAAATTACTTTCAAAATACACAATCAAACAAACCAAAAAACTTTTTAAACTTTTTTTCCAAAATAATTTTTAAAAACTATTCTCCCAAAATCAAACCAAACATAACCTCTGTTTTTGGGTGAATCGAGAGATTCGGTTGAGCGTGCTTATGTTTCAATGTGAAAGCTGGTCATTGGACCTTATTGGGCCTTAGTTTAATGGGTCTTGCGACCCAACCAACCTTAAAATAGGAGTGTGCGTGGTGTAGTTCTGATAGTTTGAAAATAAAATTATAAATTAAATGATAAATTAATAGATCGGCGGATTGACAAAATATATTTACATAATATATAATATTAATTTATATAATATTTTTTAGATATATAACACAAACTAATTTTATATAATATGTTTCATATATATAACCATTAATTTGTAATAAATTACATATTTTAAATCTCTCTCACACTATATTTTTACATTGGTATTTCATTGAAAGTTAAAAAATATATATGTATTAATTATAGCAGAGAAGAGCAGTTTGGTTGTCGGATTATAAATTTTAAAGTTTAAGCCGAGCAATTAGAGCGGTGCGGATTGATGCGAATTGATGCGGTTTTAACAAATTGAACAGTATTTTGCACAGCCCTACTTTTATATCAATAATGTTAGATATGATGAGATAGATATCATAAAAAATCATCATAAAGATTCTTTATTTTTAGATAATTTATAGTGTTTTATTGTATATTATGTAATTATTCTTTAATTAGTTTATGAAGATTTTTCATTATATTTTTTTCTATGATACGTAATATTACTTTTTTATTTATGAAAAAAAATAAAATTATAATATTAATAGATGAGATTTTTCGAGAAAATGTATCCACCAATAAATTTGGGTGAATTATACTAACGGTTTCTGTAATTTAAGATTTGTGTCACTTTGGTCTCTAATCTTTCAATTGTAATATATTTGACACTGAATTTTGAATTATTGAAGACATTGTTGCTTTATTTCAAAGGCAATATCAACTTGATAAAATATAGACTAACTTGACAAAAATAAATGTCAAAAAATTATTTTTAAATTTTTAAAAATTATTTCTACTCAACAAAGATAAAATTATATAAAAATGATAAATGTTTTATATATTTTTTTTTTTACCAAATTAATCTTTAGTATGTGTTTAGATGATGAATATGTAATAGCTGGTTGTTTTTGTTGATATTTTTGGATGATTATCATATAATAGATAGTTGTATTTGTTATTAACAGATATTTTTGAATAGTTATCATGTAATTGATGGTTATTGGGCTTCTAATATATAATCGATAAATTTAATATATAAAATATTTTAATGTTGTCGTCATATTTGACTTTTGAAAAAATAAAAAGTAATTTAATGAAAATAAATATCAAAAAAATTATTTTAAAAAATTATTTCTACCCTTCTAAAAGGTAAAATTATATAAAAATGATGTGTTTTTAATTTTTTTTCACCAACTTAATTTTTAGTTTCTTAAAAAAAAATTCAAAAAATCAAACTAAACAGAACTTTATAACCAAAAAAGTTTTAACATTATTTATTAAAAAAAAACCATTATATTTCACATAATATAAGTCAATTAACACAAAATAAGCTGTATGACGACTTTGCCCTTCAAATGGATCAACAATATTTTCGATTGTCCTTATTTAGAACGAAATTCAAAATTCAGGATTAAATGTATTACAATTGAAAAATCAAGAACCAAAGTGACACACCTTAAACTATAGGGACTGCTAATTCGCCCAATAAATTTTGATGGTACTACTGCACCATATGTTACGACATTATTACTGACCCCACCTATTATATAAATTATAAATATTTAAAACTTTTAAAATTATGTTACGTAACCTGTTAATATACTAATTGATACATAATATTATTTAATAAATTTTGTAAAATTTTATCAATCTATGTATTTTTTGTTTTAATTTATGAGTTCACTTGAAATTCCCCCACCAAACTGGACTCTTCGTGGGCTTTCATCTAGTGGTGTGTGATGATCCACCGCACAATAGAGATTCTGAGGTGCTCTGATGACCGTCTGATCCAAGACACAAGAATATCTGAGCCCACCTTTTTTCTTGAACAGATATCCGAGCCCACCTGATGGAGAGCTTTCAAAACACACTCACAAAAAGTACTACAATTATTCAGCAGGTCGTGGATGTCAATGTGACAATGAAATTGAGGATGATTTGAAATGATTTAAATAACGATAATGTTACGTAGTTCAAATTTTGTGGTTCAAAAGTGGCTTAAATGGTCAAAACGACGTCATTTTGAGTACAGAACAACATACAAATGGCCAAAACGACGTCGTTTTAGCCATTTGAGCCACTTTTGAGCCACAAAATTTGAGCTACGAGACATTTTCTTTTAAATAAATATAATTTTTGATTTTTTATAAAAAGGTGGCATTATAAGAAAAATGAGATATGGTGGCGTTTTTTTAAACGTCACTATTATTAGTATTTAACGGCGTTTTATAAACGTCACATATTCTATTAAACAAAACAACACCGTTTTATAATGGGAAGCGTTTAAAAACGCCTCCAAATGCGGTAGCCACACGCGCCTCCTTTTGTGAACCTTATTTTGAATCAAAACCCTTTCTAAGCATATTACACAATCGAAGTTTCAAAACTCTCTCTCTCTCAACCCTTATACGCACACATCTCCTTCTCCCTCTCAACCCTCTCTAAGCTCCATCGAAGATTCAGATCGAAGCTCCATCGAAGCGACACCGGCGAGGTAGCGAGCTCCACCGTCTCATTTGCAAAGATTCAGAGATTCAGTGATTTCCAGAAGCTCAGATTTGAACTCAGACCCCTCGATTACTCGTATTTCAAGCTCTGATGGCGGCGAATAGTCTACTTTGTTTCTGAACTTTAATTAGTACTCTCTCTCTCTCTCTCTTCTCGGTTTGTTCATGTAGACAAATTGTCCTTTCGTTTGACTACATTTGTACATGCTATTAGTTGGCTATAGTTTCTCTCTAGCTCGAAACTGGTGTTTGATTTGGATGTCCCGTGGAGTTGAATATGTACATTTTGAGTTTTTGATCACATTAGTACTGTTTCAATATCAAGGAACTTATCATTCTTACTTCTTGGAATTATTGTTAGATGAATTTGATTCTTGGTGGTGGTGGTGGTAGTGGTTGAATTATTGAAACTTTCTACTCATGCGTGGCAAGATGTTATGTGTTGAACCAATTTGTATTGATTTACTTCTAAGCTACTGAAAACCTCCTTTGTTACTTTATGATTGGCATTGTGATCCAAAATTTTGCTTTGGTTAATTATGTTGATTTCAAAGTAGGATGTCATCTACTCCATGTTGAATTGCGTTGCTGAATACTTTAATGTTTATGCTACATAAATAGAAAGTTTCATTTTCAAGATTTCATAGAAATCATCTACATGAAACTAATATAGACATGATGGAAAATTTAGAGTTATATTTTATATTTCATAATCTCTTAAAAGAATTATTTAATTTAATTTCTATAATACAATGTGTATTTAAAATTTTTGGGGTCACCTAAGTTGTTTTGGCTGGCCCCCCCTTTGTTTTTTTTTGTTTGTTTTTTTCTTCTTCTTCTTTCCTGGTGAATCTCATTCCTTTATGGGCTTAACTGATTGTTCTAATATGCTATTACTGTTCTGCTCACCATTGGATTTGGCTTTTGGAAATCATCTCATTGAAAGAAAATCAAGGAGGTCAACTATCTGTCATAGCATTTGAGTTCACTGTTTGATGCATTGTCTAATCTGATGACTTACAGGTTGACCGATCCACAGCTGGAATTGTGACACCAACTAATAACTAATACTGCGATAAATATTAGTTTGGAAATATGTAAAACTTAATTGTTGCTATTTTAATTCAGTAGATTGTGAGTTGATGGAATTTCTAGGTTGATTATTGATCTTTGAGCTAGTAATTCCAACTGCTAGAGGACCAGGGAATTTGATGGGATAACTAATTTGTGATATGGTTAAGTATTTAAAATGATTGAAGATAACAGTATTACTAACCTCAGTTAGTTAAAAATGTTTTACCATATAGTATTACTAACCTCTACACCAAGGTCACATAGACCAACTACAGTCATTGCCATGATATTCCACAAGGTTTTGAATGAGGTAATCTCTAAACATCTAATCACATTTTAGCTAACATCTAGTGTTCTTTGCGTCTTTGTATGAAAAAAAGAAAAAGAAAGCAAAGTATAGGTTCCTTATTTGTGGAACTGTCGTTGATTGTTTGTGGAATTGTCGTTGATTGCATTGGTTATTATTGATATGAGAAATTTCCTAGGTCCTTATGCAACACTCATCTGGTAGTGATTGACTGAATGAAACGTACATCGATTACATTTTTTTTCCCTTTCTTTTTTGCCCATAGTGGTCCTCATTTTGATTGGGTGTGTAAAACATTTAATTGAATGTAAATATTGGTGGTTGCTTGTGTTAATTAGTTAAAAGTACTATTTTTTCTCGAAGGAAAATCTCGCTACTTGCATCTTTGCATGTCTTATCAGCATGACTCCTGCAAATACTACTTAGATCCTAATTTTATCGGCAATGTCGGATCTAAAATTCTTCTTGGAAAGGTTGATTTAATTACAAATTTTATGTTTTCAGTTTTTCAAAATTTTATGTCGCATCTTTGGTGTTTTAGCTTATAGATCCTTAATTGTGCAAGCTTTTTACAATTTTCTGGCTTTACCTTGAGGATGATAATTACACTTCTTTTTTTGTACTTTGATATGGCCAAAAGAATAAACAAATCAGAAGAGGACATTCATGTGCCACCTCTATTTCAAAGTGCTGCTCTTTGGGGTATGTCTAATTGTTTATTTTGATTAATGTTTTTTGGCCACTATTCATGTCTTAATATGAACTTTATGGTAACTTGACTAGATTATTATTGTTATTTTTACTCCTTTGAACTATCATTTAATATCATTATATTTCCTAAAATATATTACATTTTGTCACATTACACTATCATTTTGTATAAATTTAAAAATTGTATTAATAATCCGTTACATATTTGGATCGAACATTGACATGTAACTTACACACAATATCTAAAATGTTATGAAATAATTTATTATTAGTAATTGTGTCCTCAATCAATGTTTATACTGGAACAACAAAGGTAATCATATTTTGAAGGTACCTATAGTTATTAACGTGGATAACTATGATTGTGATTGTGATTTTGATTGTGATTGTGAATGTGGTGGCTGCTCTTTGGTGTTTTCTGAATCATTATCATCATCATCAGAAGTATTCGAGCTTTGGTACACTTATTGGTCTTTATTGATTGATTTGAGAGAACAATGTATTTCTTGAATCTATCATAATCTATCAAGAGCATTGTAGAAACTTTTGGTTTCTTCATTAATATGCTTCATACTAGATATGCTTCTAGTATGCTTGATAGTACTAATTTAGATTGCACCATCGGGATGCAATTATTAACAGTGCATGCATGCATAAACAGCCTTAGACCCGTCCAAGAATCTTCATTAGAGATACCTAGTCATCTTTGATGAAGCTCTTCTTAGATTGTCCAATTTGGACAGTTCAGGAGCACAAGTCTGTATTGTAATTAGTAGTTCTACTGCTTATAGTCCATCTCGTAGAGATTTCGTGTAGCAACTCCTTGTGTTCTCCAAGTGCATACTAGACAAGGTGTAGCAGTACACATACTCTATGTCGTGTATTTGGAGAACCATGGGGAGATGCTGTTGAAATTTCATTAGAGATGAATAGAGCGGTATGAGCTGCTTTTTACAATATAGACTATGCATTCCTGAATGGGAAAGTAGGATGAACCAACATATTAGAGACCAGTTAGAGGTGAATGATGTCATATCGCATGCATTATAAGGTACTTAATTGAGGTTAAGATTAATTAAAATGGAATGGTAATTTTGAACTTTGTTGATTTGGCAATGACATTTGTAGTGTAAGATGGATAAAAGTTTGATAAATCAGCATAGGTTGCACCCAGAATACATACAAGCGGTTAAGGAATTTATTAAATTTGCATGCGAAAATAAGCCGTTGTTGAATAAAGTCACATGCCCATGTAAACGGTGTCGTAATGTCAAATTGGTGGAGAAAGGCCTGTTAGGGGAACATTTAATGATCAATGGGTTTCTTCTAAGTTACACCAATTGGATTTTTTATGGGGAGAATTTGTCGTCGCCTGTGCCACACAATGTGAATGTCGGGCAAACTAATTCGAACGATAGTGATAAAACTTATGAAATGCTATACAAAGGATTTGGACTTCCTCCACCAAGCTTTATTCACGAGGCAACAAGTTCTGGTATTAAACAAGGTCCAAATGAGAAACTGAAAAATTCTTCAATTTATTGAAAGGAGCCGAAAGAGAGTTGTATCCTGAGTGTCAAAAGTTTTCAACGCTCTCATTTATTGTTTGGTTATTGCACATCAAGTGCCTTAGTGGATGGAGTGACAAGTCTTTTACGATGTTGCTTGAGCTTTTGAAGGATTCGTTCCCAAAGGTTGAAACTTTGCCTAAGTCATTTTATGCAACTAGGAAACTTCTTAGGGACTTGGGCCTCGCTTATCATAAGGTACATGCATGTCCAAGGGATTGTTCACTATATTGGAAGGAAACAGCTAGTATGGATGATTGCATAGTGTGTCATATGCCTAGATACAAACAGTTTGAGGGGGGGGAGAATGATGTTAAGAAGAAGCAACAAAGAATTCCATGAAAGATTGTTAGATACTTTCCATTGATTCCAAGGTTACAAAGATTGTTTATGTCATCCAAAACATTTTCTTTAATGAGATGGCATGTAGAGGGCCAAATTGATGACAGCAAAATGAGACATCCCGAAGACTCTCTTGTCTGGAAAATTTTTGATAATTTGTATCCCAAGTTTGCGAGTGAGCCTCGCAATGTCAGACTAGGTTTAGCAGTGGATGGATTCAATCCATTCAAGGTAATGAATGTCTCTCATAGCAGTTGGCCAGTTATTATGATGCCATACAATTTGTCACCATGGTTGTGCATGAAGCAGCCTCATATGATGATGACATTGCTCATCGATGGTCCTTCTTCACCTGGAAATAACATTGACGTCTACTTACGCCTTATAGTGGATGAATTAAAAGAATTGTGGGAAAACGGTGTTGACACATATGATGCGGAAACTAATCAGATGTTCCGAATGCATGCTGTGTTATTGTGGACTATAAATGATTTTCCTACCTATGCAATTTTGTCTGGATAGAACACGAAAGGCGCTTTAGCTTGTCCTTATTGTAACACACATACTCGTTCTCGACATTTGAATAACGGAAGGAAATTATGTTACATGGGGTATCGTCGCTGGTTGAATGGGGGTTACAAATTTTGAAAAGCTAGTGCGTCTTTTGATGGCACTCGTAAATTCGAACCATGTCCAACTCGGTTATCAGGGGCTAATGTGCTACGACAACTGGGGCCTAAGTTCAAATTGAATTCTAAGCGTCAACAATCTAGCAAATGGAATAAAAAGAGGAAAGAAAATGAGGAAAATGAGGACTTAGGTCATAATTGGAAGAAGAAGAGTATTTTCTTTGAGCTGTCATATTAGGAGCATAATTTGATTCGCTACAATCTTGATGTGATGCACATTGAAAAGAACGTGTGTGATAATATATTGTGGACGATATTAAATGTTGATGGGAAAGGGAAAGACAATTTAAATACTCATCGAGATTTGTAAGATATGGGAATTCGAGAGGCACTACATCCTCAGAAAAGGGTTGGGAACAAGTATTATTTGCCTCCTGCATGTTTTGCCATGAACAATTGAGAGAAAAGTCTATTCTGTACACTTCTGAAGAATATCAAAGTTCCAGATGGTTACGCATCCAATATCTCTCGTCGGGTTAACCTCAAATAGCGTAGCATATCTGGACTGAAAAGTCATGATAACCATATACTCATGCAACAAATACTTCCAATAGCAGTGAGAAATTTGTTACCGAAGAAAGTGGTTGAACCATTAATTGACTTAAGCAATTTCTTCAGGCAGTTATGTTTCAAAACCCTAGAGGTGGATGGTCTAAATCGTCTTCAGTCCCAAATTGCTCTTACACTTTGCCATCTTGAGAGAATTTTTCCTCCATCATTTTTCGATATAATAGAGCACTTACCCATTCACCTAGCAGAGGAAGCAAAGATTGCCGGTCTGGTGCAATATCGATGGATTTACTTTGTAGAAAGGTGTGTAATTCTACTCCAATGTCCTTTTTGTATATATTTGCTTGTTAATACTTGGAAGTCATGTATGCATCTTTTTGTTTATAGGTACCTTATGACGCTTAAATCATACATGCGTAATCGAAGTCATCCTGAAGGTTCATTTGCACAAGGATACTTAGTCGAAGAATGTATGACATTTTGCTCAAGGTACTTGCATGATGTTGAGTCGAAATTACATCGACCGTTAAGGAATTGTGATGTTAGCGACAATCTTGAGATATTAATGGGGCGGGCTTTAGGAAAAGGAAAAGGGTTTGTGCTTGATAACACAACATGGGTATAGGCTCATCGATATGTGTTATTTAACATTGTTGCGGTTGTCCCATATTGAGAGTAAGATAGACACAACCTTTGTCTCATCGTGAATGTATTTATACCAACTATAATTATCCTGCATTTTACAAGTAGTTTAATTGTGTAGGGAACATCGTGAATTTATTAAGCGGTCACATCATCGTTTCAGAGATTAAGATGTGGATTGTCGTCACAATGATGAGTTTCCCAAATGGTTCAATTCTCATGTAAGTACATTTCAAGCACAACAAGTCTTTTATATTTTTGTAATACATGTGTTTCTATATTTTTGAAGTTGTTAATTGATGTTTAATATTGATAACTTTCTTTTAAAAATAGGTTGCAGAGCTGTTAGCTATTGAAAATGTAGCGTTGTCAGATGAGATTAAAATTTTGGCTTTGGGACCCAGCCAAAAGGCCACCAAATTTAATGGGTATATAATTAATGGTACTAGGTATCATACTAGGAGTCGTGAGTTGAGAAGAAAAACTCAAAATAGTGGGGTTATGGTGAAGGAAAAGACTTCTAGCTATGCAAGTGCGAAAGACATTAATCCAGTGGAAGGTGATGTAGCGTACTATGGATATGTGACGGATATTATTGAATTGTATTACTCACATGACCATAGATACATGTTATTCATATGTAATTGGATTGATAACAATAAGGAACTCAAGCGGGATGATTTTGGTTTTACACTTGTTAATTTCAATCACTTGTTATATGCGAAGAAACAGGACAGTGATGAGCCATTCATCTTAGCATCTCAAGCACAAGCAAGGTATTGATAGAATAACTGTTGATGAAACTATTGGACCTCTTGAAGCATTGACAGAGGCAAAATTTGAAGATGACGAAAAAATGATATGATATTGTAATTGGTTGCATATTCACTTTTATATTTGTGTTTTTTGTACAGATATTCATGTTAATAAAATCTTTGCTTTTATACCTTTGTAATTTTCTTTAAATGGCCATTTTTACCTTTCATGTACTCTTATTCTGTTTTAAATGCAGTTTGTTTATAGATTATCACGTCCTTACTTTTATGTTTGTAGTTTCTTTATAGATTATCTATGAGTTCTAGCTCCGAGAGTTCTTCTAGTGAGAGTGAGCAATCAAGCTCTAATAGTTCTAGTTCAGATGAGACTCATGCCACACTTAAAATGAGAGTCATACCTGATCCACCGGCATCATGGCATCCACCAGGCAGTCTTCCTACCATATCACGTAGCGGTAGTTCATCACATGGCTCAGTTTCAGCTAGTATGTATAACTATTTTCAGATTTTATTGAACTATTTTTTTTTTTTTATCATACTGTAAAGTTTAATCTAGCCTTAGCCCTTTGTGATAGGCCACGTTGCCCCTTATTAGAGAAAAAAGAATGAATAAATAATCCCACATTCATTTGCAATCCTGACTTAGAGCCTACCATCTCTTTTGGTTGTGTTTGGGTTTCTCTTTATAATCCCACATTCATTTTATACATAGTAAATTACACTCACTTTTTTTTTTTTAATTAAAAAAATTAGAACATTATCAGTATTAATAAATAATGAAATTACTATATTATTCTTAGATATTTTGTATTTAAGTATGATGTCAAATGACATAATTATCTTCCTTTTTATCTAATTAATTTTTTTTGATTGCCCTTATTCTCTCAATGACTTGTGTTTGAATGCATGTAATAGCTGGAATTTGTAAAGAAGAGTTTTATGCAAAACTTGTAGTTACATGAATTAGGAAACCAACAAGCTTTCAATAATAGGTGCCACACTCAGTTCAAAGTATCAAACATAATTTAAGTTATATGACACCAACATTGTATCCTATTCTTGAGTTTAAGTTTCCATGCTTGAATGAACTTTAAGCTTGTAGCTTTGTTTCTTAACCCTTCTTTTTCTTATTATTATTCTTCTTCTTTTTTATTTTGTTTTTATTGTTTAATTTTACAAACTAATTGGTTTCAGTATTATAAAGTTCATTTAAATAAGAAAAATACTAAAAATTTGATGATGTGTAGCAATCATCTTTCAACAATTACATATGCAATGGAGATATCCTATTTTCAAGCATTACATTGCAAGGGAATCAACCACTGATGTGTAGGTAATGAATGAATGTACATATTCTGGACTAGATTTCAACAATTACATATACAATGGAGACATCCTATTTTCAAACAAGTTCACACAACAATTTGTGATGAACACTCTGAAAATTCTTTATTTTCCATGTCTTGACTTCACTAAAACCAACTCTGTTACAGTATAATGACACAAACACAACAACTGAAAATGAACAAAAACAAACAGAGTGTTGAAGCTTTAGAAGGAAAGGAACATGAAAACCTTAGAAATTGCTGGAAGAAAGGCATTGCTGTGTGAACCTGTTTGTTAAACAAATGGCAAAAGCTTGTAAAAAGAAGGTAATAGAAGGATTAAACAAACGGGAAAGGTTAGTTAAAGTAGTAATAGCAACAAAAAATAGGTGAGTCTAAAAGGAGATATGCTAATCTCTTTTAATATAGAGACTACATATAATATAAAAGGAGATGTGCACATAACATAACATATTGCTCTGAATAATTAGTTGCTGCAGTCCTTGCCTGATCTGTTTATTATCCTTGGGAGTCAGTGTTAACTACGTCGAAGATAATGGAGTTCATGACACTTCTTTTGCCATGCAATTGTTATGTGGCTTTTCCTTGTTCATTTGTTTTTGTTGTTATGTTGTTATTGCAATAGTATGTGTGTATATATATATATATTTATATTTAATCAATTATTTGGCCCTGTTTTTGTTTTTTAATAGGTCCTAGCTCAAGTTAAGCCACACAAAAGCAGACAAGGGGTCCCACATATGTGCATGGTCAATGGGGTACTTCAGACGATGACGTTTTAAAACTTGTTTCAAATGAGTTGAATTAAGTAATTGAAGGATACACACCCCTTGCTTCACATTTGGGCGTTTTGGCACGAGATGGGAGTCTTGCACCACTCACTTTTACGACTTGGTATTATGTCCCACAACAAAATAAAGATAACATATAGAAGGAAATAAAGGTAATACAGATATTTAATATGAAATAAGTTGAAATGCATATTACAATTGGATTCCATATGAAATGCATATTACAAGTGTAGTTGACATTGTATATTACAAGTGTGTATAATTGTAATGCAGGCTCATACGAATGCAGATGATTCCATGAAGAGAACAATAATGACTTCATTTGGGAAGAAATGAATAGATTGGAAAAGTTGAGTGAAAAATATGGGATACACACCCTTTAAGAATGATGCAGAAAGGTTGGCTCATTGACTAGATAAAGTACATGAGGATTAGTGGCGGGCCTTGGTCTACTATTAGGGCACTCAGAGTGCATCGGTACAATTTTATTTATGTGAAAAAATGTTTAAATATGATAATTTTTGATAATATCTCAAATGAATTTCATATTTAACAGAAATCAAGCAAGAAAAATAGAAAAATCCGGAAGAAGAAGACACTATATTATAGAACAGGCCGAAAACCTTTCTCAGTAGTTCGAGTGGAGGTATAATTAGACATTACATCTTGAACATATTTTGAAATTTGTTAAGTTTTTAAGTTAAACAACTTATAACTTAGCTAGCTCAACTTATAACTAAACTAATAAAGTTTAATATGTATAATATTGAAAATTGAAATTTATTAACTTTAAAATTCATCTTCTCATTTTTGTATTGGGGTGATTGAGGTGGGTGTAGACACCCTATTTGTATTGGGGTGATTGAGGTGGGTGTAGACACCCCATTTTTGACCGACCTTAAGACTCAGACGTCATCGATTGAGCGCTCGATGATTGCGCATGTTTGTGCTCGTTTCGAGTTTCTGGAGTTTTCGACTGAGTGCCTTGCCTCCGGGCCTCTGAACTCATTGTGTTTTGGCTTGGTTTGTAGACCATGCCTTGTTACCCTTGCCTGGAGGGAAAGAGAGGTCTGTAATCCACTTTTTGTGGTCGTAGACTACTTTTCCCTCTTGTAGGCTAGTTTTCGATTTCTGGAGCCTTCGACCGAGCGCCTTGTCTTGGAACCTCTTAGCGTTCTCCTCTTGGCCTGGTTTTCGGACCATGTTTTGTTGCCTTTGCCTAGAGGGAAACAGAGGTCTGTAGACCACTTTTGTGGCCATAGACCACCTTTCCCTCTCGTAGGCTACTTTTTTGTACCCGTAGACTAGTTTTCGGGGGCTTCCGGCTGCGTGCCTTGTCCCGCGAACTTTTGTCTTGCTTCCTTTTTGGTTTGATTTTGAACCAAACCTTGTTTTCCTTGCTTGGAGGGTGGAATAAGGGGTGTAGACCAGTTTCTCTCCCTGAAGACCACTTTTTTTCCCTGCCAGCCAGTTTTCTGGTCGGCCAGCTGGTCTTAGTGGTCTTTGGACCACCTGAAGTGGTCAACAGCCATGCCACCACCCTCCACTCTTTGTGCAGACCAGCTTTCCCCTCTTGCCGACCACTTGTTGACCTTGCAGACCACTTTTTGTGGTCGGTCGACAAATGGGAGTGGTCGGCTGACCACCTCAACTGGTCGGCACCTTTTCTGCATCTTTCTGTAGATATTTTCTTGCCAACTGTGCTAGTTGTTGGGCATAGATAGCATCCTCCATACACGTGTATGGAGGGATTGCTTGAAGCCCTCAGCTTGTTCAACAAGCTTGGAGCTTGGTTTTCTATAAAAGGGAGGCCCTCTCTTCCTTCTCCAGGTTCAGAAAAAGTTGGTTGAGGGCTATACATATCATTTATCTCTATACTTCTTCCTTTCTCTCCATATTTGTGCTCAAAAGTGTAGTTTCTTTACACTTTTGCACTAAAGCACCTAGTGAAACACCACACTCTTGTTGCTGAGGTACCTGAGGGTTTTGTTTGGACTCAAGGGTTGGTTTTTAGCTCAGAAAAGCTGCTGGAGTTGCTGCTTTGAAGTTGTTCTTCAAGGGTGAGGAACTAGCCCCTTAAAGCTTTGTTTTTGATTAAGTCTTTGGTCCTATTTGCATAATGTTTTAGGCTTAACTTTCTACTGCAAAAAGCTTCATTTTTAAGTATTTGAAATGTTTGTTTGAGGCTCCTTTGGTGTTGGGGGTGATCTACCCCCTTTTGTGCCTTGATTGGCTTTGTTTTGTACCATCTTTTTAGGCCCTTGGGACCACCTCTTTTTGGCCTTCTCACCACTGAAACTCAGAGGAATTTCAGTGGTGGAAAGTGTGTTTTGAGGTCCCAAATAGGAGGGGGTCATCCCTTCTCCTTGTCTCTTGCATGCTTGTGTTGATGGCTCATCAAAGTAGCATGTTTGTTAAGCTTGTTTTGGCTCCATCTCAGCCTATTTTTGGCCTTATTTCAGTATGGCATACCTCTATTTTGGTTTAGTTTAGGCCACCCTTGCATGCTTTATACACTTGTAGTGTAATCCTTGCAAACTAGCCTTGTATGCTTAAGGTTTTAGCTCACCTTTCCAGCATGTTTTGGCTCCATCTTAGCATGTCTTGGACCTTATTTCAGCATGCCTTAGCTCTATTTTGGATTGGTTTGATCACTTGTTGCATGTTTCATGTATTCATAGTGCAATCCTCATCGCTAGCCTAACATGTTTTACGTTTTAAGCCATCATTCTAGCATGTTTTTGGCCCCCACTCCAGCAAGGTTTTATTCATGTTTTGCCATGCTTAAACTCTGTTTCAAGTTGTTTTGGTCATGCATGTCTTGCTTTGTATAGCCATAGTGCAAACTTGCTCACTAGCTTTGTGTTTTGAGTCCACTAGCATGCATTGCTTGGGCTATTTGCATGATTTAGGCCTCGTTTGGGAACAGGCTAATTTAGTAATTTTTTGGCTATTTGGCTAAAATATGAGCTAAAAAAAACTAGTATGTTTGTGATGACTTTTTGACTTTTTACGAAAAGATGTGCAAAAAGTAGAGAGAAAAGAGAATCTTTGACTTTTTGGTATGGGTTGTTGGCTTTTTGGCTAATTTAGTAACTTTTTGACTTTTTGACTAAAAATGAGGATTCCCAAACGAGGCCTTAGCATCATTTGATATGTGATTTCAGAGCATGTTTCACTGTCATGCCCTCACATCTTTCACTCTTTCAATGCTTTGGAGGGTTGGTGCTTTATGCCTTAAACATGAGCCAATATATATGCCATCTTGCCTAAGTTTTTGGGCTACCATTTCAGTGTATTTGTGGTGTTATTTTGCCATGATACAACTCTATTTTTGGTTGGTTAGAGCATTCCTCATTTACTTCTTACACTTGTAGTGTAATCATGCTCATTGGCCTAGCTTACTTGGTGTTTTTGGCCCTTCATGCTAGCTTGTTTTGGCTATACTCCATACATGTTTTAGCATTGTTTTGACATGCTTTAGGACTATTTTAGGTGTCCTTGGCCTTTTGGGGCTTGCTTTTTATAGCAATAGTGTAGGTGTCTATGCTAGTTTCAAGCTTTGAGCCTCCTAGCATGCTTCATTTGTGACATGTGCATGATTTGGCATCATTTAACATGATATTTCAGAGCATATAACATTTCCATGTTCTCACTTCTTTCACTCTTTGAGTGCTTTTAAGAGTTGTGCATTTGTGCCTCGCTTATGGCCTAACTTGTATGCATGCATGCTTAGGCTTTTGAGCTCCCATCTCAGCATGTTTTGGTCTTTGTTTTGACCTAATTGAGCTTTGTCTATGGTTGGTTCTATCATTTGTGCCATGAATTGCATGCCTCTTGTGTAGTCCCCTTTAGTAGCCTTGTGCCTTAGGCCCTCTAGGATGCTATGCTTGTATTGTTTGAATGATTTGACATCATTTCACACTCGATTTCAGAGCATATAGTGTTGTCACACTTCCACGTTTGTCACTTCTTGATCATATTTAAGAGTTGTGCTCTTATACTTAGTTGATGGGCCAATGCATGAGCATGCATTATCTTGCTTTTCATGCCATCATTTCAGAGTATTTTGGCCATTGTCTTGGCATGCATGAAGTCTATTTGGGGCTGGTTTGGTCCATTAGGCATTGCATTACATAGCCCTGTGTTGCATCCTTCACTAGCTTTCATGCTTAAGGACTCTAACTTGGCATGCTCATGTTGCATTGTATTGTTGCTTGCATGTTGTTGCATTGCATTGATGTTTGGATTGAATGTTAATCCAAACACGGGAAACGAGGGGCGTTTCGTACTTGAAGTGATGAAACGTGCCTCATTTCTCAGTCGCCGACCCTCTTGATCATGCATGATAGAGGTTAAGGCCCTTATGTGTTATTTGTGCATTCATTGACATTGAATTGTGCAAACTTGGCTTCTCGGCCATCGTACATTGCGATGCTCGGTTGGTGGCCCCAGAGTCGAGAATCACACTCCCTTGAGCTTAAGAAATGATAAGGAGGGTGGTTGTGCACACATACTTTGCAAATACATTACTGTGCCCCTTCTTGTTCTCTGTTGCAGCAAATTGGAGCTTGGCAGAATTTTCTGGTCGGCAGACTAGAAAAAGTAGCTAGCCGACCACTTTTTCTGGTCTGCAGCATGTGTAAGTGGTCTACAACACCATTAAGTGGTCGCCAGCCTTTCTGGAGGTCTCCATGATGGAGTAGAAGCTATCTGGAGGTTTGTGTAGTGCTCTAAAACCAAATGCAAATAGAGGCAAGTTGGGGCATAGTAATAGATTTTCGAACGAGGCGACCGAGCATGTATGCACTTCTCGCCCCGAGGCTCCTTTTAACTGCTTTGCTTAGCTAGTTAACTATTTGGTTTTGTACTTAAGTAGTTAATGTACTTAGCTATTCATTTGTGTTTGTAATTAGTTAACTTGTTAGTTAATTAGCTTCGTTTTGTAATAATTAGTTTAATTAGCTTAGATTAGCTAGTTAGCTTATTATTCGGACCTTCCATCGCAAGGGCACAATTTTGTAATAAGTGTGCATGCGTGTGATGCATGTCTTCCAACCCCCATTTCTTTTTCCTTTTTACTTAACCGTTTTCGATGGTTAGTTTAGGGTCATTTTCAATTAGCATCCTTATGCTTTGCATGCGTGCATCATTCATCTATTTTGCATGCACCGAGCTCGACGCATCATGCAAACTGCATTGTATTTCAATACCAATTTGAATACATGTTATCAAGTTGCATTCATATGTCATTCTAGATAGCCGAGCCTACTTTAATTGCATTTTTGCATGTGTTGCATTAGGCATCTTGACATAGCTAGGATCATGCATTGATTGCTAACTAGCTTTTATTTTGGCTCGGAGTACACTGTATGTGTTTATGCTTTAGCATCCTTGCATATGTGTAAGTGACTGCCATGATAGCACGCTTGCTATGAGGCTAACTGCTTAAGTGTTTAACTGTATGAATACCTGTGGGTGAAGGCTTCATTGCTTGAATTGGAACAATTCATCGAAATGTACATTTTAAGCCCACTTAAAGTGGCAAATCATCATGTTTTAAGCCCACTTGAGGGTGGCAAATCCGCGTCTTCGCCTACTTGCGAGTAGCACTTTCAAACCATTTTCGAAAAACAAACATGAGATGTTTTGTTCCAACTTGAGTGATTGAGTCTATACTTATATGTTACGCGCATCACATAGTAAACTAGCTAATAAATCAGAATAAAAACACATGTGTTTATAAAAACAACATATCATATTAGTAGAGGCCGATCTTTGATCGGGCGAGCGCGGGTACTCATTTCAGGACCTTCCCCTCTCGTACCCAAGTTCCCGAGCCGAGGCAACTTTGGTGATGACGGACACGTGGCCTTTGGCACGAGTCAGGGTTTCCTAAATTTCCCAAAAACAAAATATTTAGGTGGCAACTCTGAAATCTGGCAAAGCAGTCCATGTTTGGCACTTTTTGATTCAAAATTGATTTTTCGAAACCAATTGCCGGATTTGGACTCTTTGGTGATTTATCAGTCTTATATTGCACTTTGTGAGATTAGATTCAGAACCGTGACAGGAGTCTGAACTATAGTAACTAAGAACAACAATTCGCGCCCTCATGCGCGGAGCGAAGTTCGGGAGGTCTACAGTGGGGGTAGAGGGATAGTGGTTTGTGGTGATGATGAAGAAGTGGTGTATTGGAGGTAAAAGGGAGGTGGTGGTGGTAGTTGTGGTGGCTATAATAACAGTGGCAATGGTGATGCAAATGAGAAGTTGGAAATATGATACTCTAATGTTTTGTTTTATCTATCTTTTATTTACAGGAGACAAAAAAGAACAATGGGGTTCCTGCTAGTCGGCTACAGGTGTGAATGGCCGCATACATGAAAGATGGTACTTCCAGTAGTGATTCAGTTAATGAAGTTATGGTATGTGATACTACTTCATTGGACTTTTAATATGATTTATATTGGATGCCAATTATTGAATTGAAAATTGCAAACTCAAATGAATGAGCTAATGGAGCACATGGAGGGATCTGCTTCGGACCCTGCTGTATTAAATGAATAGATTTTCACACAAGTTATGGGGCTGGAACGACCTGGTCGTGTTCGGACGTTTGGATTGGGACCATCCCCCACTGATGTTTTTGGAGGTAGATATAGGCAGTCACATGAGTAGAATCATATCTTCCAAATTCGAGTTCAAGAACAAGTTGAAGAGCAACTTCAACGGTATCACATGCAGTTAGAGTCGAAGATGAATGATGTAATGGAGAAACAAATCTAGGCTATACGCATAGATTTTCAGTCATGAATTGAGATTTTGGAATCTTAATTGCAAGTTGCGGGCGTGCCCGTTGCACCAGCTGTTGCACCCTCGAACCCATTACATAGGCAACATGTATTTTCATTATTTTTACTAGTTATTATTTTAAATTGCCCAAAGCTACTATACAACTTAAGCCTCTTATTGAATGATAGGTTGTTGATTCACTTAGTAGTCATCCCACTGTTCGGCCAATGTCACATCAACAACAATCTCATGCATTTTCATCCCAAGAGGTGAGCAATCATTTAATCAAAGCTTTTTTCACACTACAATATCTTGTTAATTAAAATACTTGTTCTTATTAAATATAGGTTCACCTTTCAAAGAAAGAGAAGAAGAAGAAGAAGAAGAAGAAGAAGAAGAAGAAGAAGAAGAACTAACAAGGTAAAAGTATTAACATCACTAGTTTTTAATTTCTCACTTTTCTAATTCTATTAAGACATGATGTGATGGAATTTGACCTGTAAAGCGATTAGAACTTAAATCTATGCCGATAGCATCAGTAAACTTTGAAGATAAATTTGGTAACAAACCATTTATTTGGTTACAAGAAAGATTTAAAACATTTAACTTGGGTGATAGATCCCAAAGCCAACTAGGGATAGTATATGAAATTCCAGCTCCAAAGATATCAAGCTTGGAAATTTTATTTTGCTTTTGAAGCCATTTTGGGAAATAAGGCCCCAACTTGCAAAATGCCAAGCATATTTCACGAAGTTGAAAAGGAGGATCCCAATCAAAGCTAAAGTTCAAAACTAGTTGGTTAAAAGACAAGTCCAAATATTGCAAACTGTAGAGGTTTGAGAAGTAGGCTTCAGAGATTATGCCTTCAGAGAATTCAAAGACAAATACAGATATTTGAGCTTTGAAAATCTTTGAATACTTCCAGAAAAAATAGGTAACAGCCCTGCAATTTGGTTTCTAGACAAATCTAGGAGAACAAAACTACGAAGTTGTCTAAGATTTTCTGGGAAAGGTCCATTTAGTTGGTTTCCACCGAGATCTAATTCCCTCAAGGATGAAAATCTTGTGAAATCAGGCAATGTATCTCTAAGTTGATTCCACCGGAAACTCAAAGTTTGTAATGAGTTCTCAGATCAAGATAACTTGTGAAAAATCTCAGAAAGTTCTTCTTTTAAATTGTTGGAACTCATTTCTAACTATTGTAAACAACTTAGATTGACGAACGACTTTGGAATGCCACCTTCTAGCTGATTAAGATAGAGATTGAGATGTACAAGGGATATCATGTTCCCAAAAGCATCAGGAATCGGACCTTCTAGATAATTCCAACCAAGATTAAGATACCTTAAGTTGGAAAGGTTCCCAAGCTGATAAGGAATCGGACCTTCTAGATAATTAATAGAGAGATCAAGATACCTTAAGCTGGAAAGGTTTTTGAGATCTGATCTATACTTGTGTGTGAATAATGGGTTGTTGTGGTGTTTAATTTTTTTGTTGAAATGACCTGCTTTGAGGTGATGACTTATAGAAGACAATAGGCAACATGTACTTCCTTACCTGGAATTGATGGGTAACATAAGGTCAATTCTAGATTTATTAATACCCATTAGTATCATGGATTCATTTGTTAGGCATAAAATTTGTTCTAAATAAAATAATAATTATAATATAAAGGGGAAAAAAATTATACTTTATACTAAATTTTATAGTTACTTAAGAATGAAGGATGACCAGCAAGAAGAGAGTAGACAATGAATAAGGCTTGCTAAATTGGTTGGGTTAATTTGGAATCAAATATTCCTAGGAACTTTTAAAAAAAAATGGAATGCCCTTTTATACTTTTTTTTTTTCAGGTAGGTCTCCAATTGATACCCTTTTAGCATATCTTTTCTATGTGTGTGTGTGGGTGTGTCACGAGCCAAACCCGCCCCTATAGGTTTAATGTCGTAACTGGCCAGTAATCCATAGATTACCTACAGCCTCAAATACAAAATTTCAAAATATTTAATTTTATCGGGGCCTGAAACGGAAGCAAAACAAAAACAATGATGTCCATCGAGCTGTGCGTACATGATCCAACTACAGTAATTAAAACATTCTTAGCACACTTTTATATACATGTACAAAGACATATTTTATATCATACATTACACACTATGTGAAGGACTTCTAACCAAGTACAAAGATTATCCCAAACTTAACAAAACAAAACAGAACAAAGCCTCTACATAGAGGCACTCTTGGGTGGCTTGACAAAGAGGCCTACTCCTGGGCAAACTCTAATGTTGATCCTCCAATTGCTCACCTACACCTACCTATATATAAATAAAGAGCAAGATAATGCCCAATGAATAATACCAAAGTAAAGAGGTTATATGAATGAGATTCTTAATTAAGTAATTCATATTTATGCATAATACATATGAATCCAAGTTAGAACAGCTTCAAGTTCAACCCATCATGTTCAAGGTGAATCAGAGGGGCAAAACGACTCCGGTCCAAGTTCTCATTCATACAGAACGACCTCGGGTCCAAAATACTTGTTCAATGATATTACAGAACCGCCTCGGGCCCAATCATAATACAGAACGACCTTAGGTCTATCATTTCCATATTCATATCTATGCATACATTTATACAGAACGGCCTCAGGTACATCATTTCCATATTCATATCTATGCGCATATTTATACTAAATGACCTCAAGTCCATCATTTCCATATTCATATATGTATGCATATTTATACTGAACGACCTTAGGTCCATCATTTCCATATTCATATCTATGCGCATATTTATACTCGTGATCATGATCGTATTCGTATTAAGACGGCCTTAGGCCCATTTCGTGTCCTTGACACACATATTAGACAACCTTGGGCCCATTTCTTATCAAACATATCCTTTGTCAAATATACAGAACGACCTTTAGGCCCATTTCATATTCATTCAGAACAACCTTTGGTCCATGTAATCAAATATACAGAACGGCGTTTAGGCTCATGTCATATTCATTCAGAACGACCTTTGGTCCATGTAGTCAAATGATTTTGTACTATTCAATTTCATTACAGAGTCTAGCACAATCAGACGAATAGAACGCTCATACATAATTCGAATTTACAAATCTAGAAAACTTACACATGAGTAGTATTTAAAAATAGCCTATATGAACATATCTTTACTAAAGTATTACTCATAGTATTCAGATGTTTGGTTCGCCCTTGTAGTTGACCCTACACAATTCATAATACACATAAAAATCAGGTCACAACACAATTTATTCTGTTCTTAACTTGTTTAATTCTCTTAGGTTTCTTTCTTACTCTTTTAATTCATTTATAATGCTCAATATATGCCTAAGAGTGCTTAAAATAAAAGAGAACAGAAATCGGAACATGAAACAATTTTTCAAAATTTTTTGAAACAGGGCTCCTCGCTTGAGCGTAACATTGGCCGCTCGAGCTGACCTCTTAGTCTGCAAAAATACTGGTTGCTTGCATTCTACGCTCGAGCAGCAACTTCTCTGCTCAAGCGATGATGGCGAATTCTGGGTTTTCCAGAATGTTGTTTGTGCTTCAAAACATAACTTTAAATGATACAACTTACATGTTTTGTCCTATATAGCAACCATACAACTTCTAGCATGATATAATGCCAATTCTACAAGATTTGAAGCTCAAATCTCCAAGGATTCATCATACAAGCCCAAATTATTTCAAATTCATTTCCTTAAACTTCATAACTCATGCACATAAATTCTACATTTTCATAGATTGTGCATGCATGTGAAATGTAGACTCTAATTTTATCTCAGATGGCAGAAATGACACTCAAATTCATGAGACTCAACAAAATTATGTATGCATGTGTGATTTGGTGCCGAGTTCTCCATGTTTCAAAAATCATCTTTCTTTATTTTATGATCATAAATTGAAGCTATAAAGCCCCTTTCAAAAATAATTGCATGTATGAAATTTAAATCAAAATCAAACTAATTTTTGATTCTCAAATATAAATTATAATTCATCTCCAAATTTGTCCAAATTTAAATTTAATTCATTTTCTTCATATCAAGCCCAATTTCAAACCCACAAATTCTAGAACATGAATTGAACTTTCATCATAGAATCTCAAAATTTGGATTCATACATGACTTGTCTAAAACCACACAAATTCTTAATTAATCATGAAAATATGATCAATTTTAAATCATTTACATCAAAACTCCTTTAATTTAAAATCTATGATGCATGTACAATTAGAGTATTAAGACTTGTAGGATTGTCCATGCATGTAGAAATTAGACTTAATTCATGCATGATATTCCAAAATCAAACCCAAAATAATTAATTTCTAAATTAATTTCCATAAATTTGAACCTATCTCCATTACATGGATCAAATCTTCAATAGATCTTGTTGCATGTAATTTATGGGACTCAATTCAAGAATAATTCCCAAAATTAAACTCAAACATAACAAATTTAAAGAACCATAATTCATGTTTTTCAACCTAACTTGATTGAACATGCAAGACCCAATTTCTATGAATTTATATAATTAATCCTCAACTCTCTATTTTAATTTTCTCAAATCCACCCTCAATCAATTTTTGTCTAGATTAATTAAACAACACTAAAAAGATGATGGAATTTCTTACCTTAAGATGATTTTTTCATAACTTTTAGCTTGGATTTTTGGTATCCCACAAGCTTTCTTCTTCATTTTCTTCTTCTTTCGGCTCTCTCCTCTTTTCTCTTTCGGCTTTCTCTCTCTTTTCTCTTTTCTATGTTTCTATACTCAAGGTTCCAGCCAATAACAATTTTGAGTATTCACACTCGCTCTTTCCTCACATATAGCCAAACGCTTTCAATATCCCCCTCCGCTGTCTTAAACTTTTCTTTTTAATTATATAATTATTTAGAATTAACTTAATTGCACATCAACTTAATTAATTAGGATTAGTTTGGCACACCAATTACACATTAACTCAACTTAATCATCACTTAAATACTTAATTTAATTAATCATATCTAATTACACATCTCACATGATTTAATTAGCCTAATTTGACTCCCATTATAGCCCAATTAATTATATTTAATTTTATGATTCTGAATCAGATTTTTAGTCTAACTCCCAAAAGGCTCCAAATATCAAATTAAACTTATTGTCACTATCAATTTGAGTGTCTCAAATCGCTAAGGCCTTTAATTTCACTATCAATTTGAGTGTCTCAAATCGCTAAGGCCTTTAATTTCAAGTCAGACCCAAAATCCTTATAAATAAATTACATGTTTAAATTAGACAACTCATAAATAGATTTAATAATCATAATTTCTCAAACCTTATAACATAATAAATTTAATTAACTCCAATTTGAACCTAGTTAATCAAATCTTAATTTTACCAAACTGAATCGAAGCTGAATCGAATATTTAATTAAGCTCTCCTATAGTCCAATACTTGAAATTAAACTGAATCAACTCATCAATTTTACCTTCTTAAGCAATTTGGACATTCAATTTCTAATTTCAAATTAAATCCTTATTAAAATCAAATACAAATCAGACTCGAAAAATTCCCATAAATTTCAAATTACCTTAGAGTAACAACCAATTAGAATCCAAATCTCCTTAATCAATTAAACATAAAATCACATACATAATGGGGTTGGCTTAATCTAAGGTTTATGCTAATTAAGCTCAATTAATTCATTACGAATCGTAATTTTGTCAAATTTCACCGTAGGCTCCAAAAATCATGTTAAACGCAGATATGAAATCGGTTTTGGTTTCTGGCGCCTCTAAGGCTATAAATTTTCAGTTCAAGGTTCCAATTGCGACAGATTTTTCTACACCCAACATATATAAATTCATAATCACATAATACAAATTCATATCAAACACATAATCACATGCGTAATTAAGTTTATTACAGGTTGGGTTATCACAGGGTAGGTGTGCATGTATGTATTTACTTGTCTGTGGTTTCTGATTTATAAATGAACAAGAGTTATGTACAATAAGAAAATGATTTGGGACTGGATGTAGTAGATGCTACAGCTTACTCTTTATATGCAACCAATGCTGTTGTGACTGTGTATATTCATTATTCATATACCTCTTGTAGGGATGAATCACTGCTATGTCAAAGACTTGCACTAAATGATGACTTGCAGCGACTACTAGCCAAACATGAATACATTGTCTCAGTAATTTTTGCGAAAACAGAGAAACCGAAGCCTGGACCTGTTCAAGCACTGGTGAATCTGGATGCTCCCCTAATTTTTATTCTTTGCAGTATTTGTGTTGGCTAATATCCCTGATACATCAGTTATTGTTGGAATTGGTCTTTTGAAAATTTATATTGGGTATAGTTCATAGATGTCAATGTTGGAAAAATAGTTTTATAAAGGCATATTTTGGGCCGACTTTGAGCCCAAAATTGAGTGGGCCCCAAATGTCTTTTGGGGTGGGTCCGAAGAGGTGACGTGTTCCTTGCCGCGTGGCAAGTCACACGGTGAAGACGGAACGTCAAAATCATTTATGAGTGAATGGGAAGTTGACGTCGTTTTCGGGTCTAACATTAATTTTTTAGATAAAATTCATTTGAATTTTTTCAATAAAAATTATTGTGGGAATTTAATTTAATTCTAAATTCAAATTTTGGGTTCCTGAGTGGTTTCTTAAAGTTTGTAATTGTGGGAATTTAATTTAATTCTAAATTCAAATTTTGGGTTCCTAAGTGGTTTCCTAAAGTTTGTACATCTTCCTTTATTTATTAAACTATTTCAATATTTTAAATAATAAAGGTCCAAACAGTTCCTTTTGTCACCAACGGCACTTTTCAAATAGTTTGAATATTTGTTAGTTTGAATATTTGTTTGCAACAGATACATTTTTCAAAACAAAAGGTTTGAAAATTTGTTCCAAATAAACAGTCAAAAGAATTGTTTGAATTAAAAAGTGCATCTGTTCATTCAATTTGTTGTACCTGTTCGGACTATTCCAACTGTCACTTTGTTGCCTATAAATAGAGATTATATTCCAGCAATCTTTACACTTAGAGACATCCGGAAATCAGTCAAGTTATTGTCTCATTGCTATCCATTTTTGCTCTAGTACATTTGTTCTTCATATTTAGTTTTAGAATAAATTAAAGAGAGTATAGATCACAGGTTTAGTTCGCCGAACAAATTTGTTTGAGGTGCTTCTACAAATTTGTGAAGATCATTGTATCCTGGGAGATAGACGCCACTCAACTGTAAGCACCGTAGTGGGGTGAATCTGTCTTATTGACAGAGTGTCACACACTCGACTTGGTCTTTGAATTATTTATTCGGTTCTACAAAATAAAAACTGTAAGTTTTATTTTATTTTGTTTGGCTTTGTTTCTATTTATTTCATTTACACAGAAGATTGTTCCAACAGTCAAAATATTAGTGTTTATGTTTTGCACAAGTTTTTTAGAAAGCCAATGGCTAGACAATTGGGAAATTAGAATCAACTTTGGAAGACTTATGCAATGGATATCTAGAACTTGAGTGAGTTTATTCTCATTCTAGAACAAATGCTTTGACTTTCTATTTTGTTGAATTAGTGGGGTTCTTTCTAGGGATTTTTGTATTTTTCTGCTGCTCTATTCTGGAACTTATATTCTACAAGAGAGAGAGTCAATTTGTGTTTTAAGACGATTCTAATTGCCTTCTATATTAGATTGTTGTTGGATGATGTGAAACTGTGCATGAGATGGCTGCTTGGTTTTTTGGGATTGAACTTATTGGATTTTTTTCTTGAAGGATGTTGTATTGGGTATTATTATAGATGTGAGGGAATAGTAATCTCACAGAAATATATGTCTATACAAAGTTTTATTCATTATTGCTATTTTACAGGTATTTTTTTAAAATTAAATCTCACAAAATTAGTAGTTTCAAAAAAAAAAAAAAAGAATCTATTGCGGCGTTTTTCAAATGCCACTATAGTTATATTTTTAAAATAACAAAAAAACTATTACAACATTTTTGAAGCGTCGCTGAATGTCTGTGTGGCGTCATGTTACCGTTGTCTACCACATTTAGCAGCGTTTTTATAAACGCCGTCTATACTAATTTCACGACGTTTTTAAAGCGCCATAAACTTACAGCGACGGCTGCGTCATCGCCGTTTGGCGGTAAGCGTCACTAAAGGAATTAGCAGCGTTTTTCAGACATATAGCGGCGTTTTTAAAACGCCGCTAAAAGTCATTTTTCCAACAGTGTGTATAAAAATATGTTAGACCATTTTAATATCTTTTATTTATTTATTTATTTATTTTGTTTATGAATTTTTTTTTTTTTGTCTTGTTCATGAATCTCATTTTGTTTGATGAATGGAGATTCATTATTTTTTAGTGACCTTTTGTCTTGTTCATAAATAGAGATTAATTGGAAGTTTATGAACTTGGTAGTGAGTTAATATTTGGAGACTCTCCATTTTCTCTAGTTTAATGTTCATTATTATTTTTGATATAAATTGTAAGGTCCTAATGGATTATAAATAGTTCCTCTCATCTACTCTTTTCTACACCAACTATTTTTCTATACTTGAGAGATTACTAGCAAAGAAAGGTGTTTTTTTTTGGTGGAACTTTGGATTCACCATCTTGTGCAGAGTTGGTTTGAACAATATGATAAGTGGTCGGACTGTTGTATCTTGGAGGGGACAAGTCATAGTTTTGTGACTGCTACATCGGTATTTGGGTTCTTCCTACCGCAGTGGGCTTGATCTCTTTAAAGAAAACGAGATATCCGTGCCTCGGTCTAATCTAGTTGTATCTCATTTTCTTTGCATTATTAATCAATAAAATATAATTTTTCTATTATTTTCACCAACAATTTTAAGGAGATTAATCATGGAACAAGTACCAGAAAAAACCAATGATGGAATTGGAGATCTCAACAAACCTTTCAAGTTTAAATGAATTCATTTTAAGAGGTGGAAATGAAAAGTTCTTTTTACCTCAGCCTTTTGAAAGTTGTATATGTTCTTACCGAGAAGAACCCAAACAAAATCCCAACTGAGGAGATGAATGATGAAGAACTACGAGGCACATGAAGCAAAAGTGGCTTCCTATAATGCAGATGACTATAAATGTCAATTTTATCTCTTAAATTTCTTGCTGATTAATTTGATGATTATTACTTTACACTTTGTCTTCTATTAATTTTTGGCATACTCGCTTGTGTCATATTAATAAAAAATATGTGGAAATTATGAGTAGTTTAGGATTAATGTGACGTCCCAAATTTTTTTTTGGAACATCATAAAATTTAAATAACAAATAACTTGCTAAATAAAATTTTAACAACTAATCAGGAAATTTTAAATTCTCACATAGTCAACGTTTAACAACAAAACAAAATTACGAGTCTGCATACAATATTACAGCAACTTTATAACATTCTTAATTACTAAAACAAAGATAATAAAATTTTATTTTGTTATATTCTTGATTTCAAGTTAGCCACGGTTTTATATTAGCAGCGGCCCCAATTTCGACTTCAGTCCCTTTCTCGTCATAACCTGGCATAATACGCCAGGGTAACAAAATATATGCCATGAGTTTTGCAACACAATAAGAAAACATAACCAACCTACCATTCTTTCTAAGAGAAAATAATTAGATAATAATCATGACAATTAAGAGAAAATGACGGAATTAATAGCATGATAATATAATAACAATTTAAAATAATTTCAACAATTTTATTAGTTTAGGTGACACTCAAAATCTCACCAAAGAGATTTTCTTACCAACCACTAAGCCATGGCTATGGTTAATTTGGAAACCCCCCTTGGTCAAATATCAAGAACTACCAAGGATGCCCACACCCAGAGTTATATACCCAAGTCGTGGCATCTGTGGTCTGCCCCAAGGGAACGGTCTGCCAGGGGTATGTAACGTCCCTGCGTGCCACCCGCACATCCACCCTTATCCCAAAACCAAATACCAAAAAGGGTTCAAATAAGTCCCGTGCCATCTTAGGGTTTCGCGGCACAATTTATGTGAGAATTCTCAAAACCAGGACTCACCCTGAACAACCGGTATTAACCCTCAATTGTTAATTTTGTATATGTTGTTAATCATTTCAGTTAGTTTTTATATTAATCACAAATAATTCCAATTTTTAATCACAAATAATGTTAAGCCAACTCATTAAAATTCTCAACATAAAATATTGCACATGTCACACAATAATAAATAAATGTACAAAATTTAAATAAACAATTTATTTAAACCATGGTATGAAATAATAATTTAGATACAAAGAAAATAAACCATAATCACACACATGCATGGATTTTTAATTTATTAGACTAGCAAAATATTAAATAAACCACAATGCACCCATGCATGGATTACTAATTTACAACATTTAATGAATTATACCAACACAATAATTAATTTTTATCTAAATAATTAATTGAAGTAATGATCTTAAACCTGCCAAGAAATTTTCAAGATATACCTTAGGTAATAAAAATTATAAATAAATTATTTATACAATTCTAAAATTCATGAAAATCTACAAAATATTCAATAAACATGTTTACGTCATTTTTCAAAAATAATTTCCCAAAAATAAGTTATAAATAATTCTGTAAAATTCCCAGAAATTTCATGACACAGATTTATCACATTTTCTTAAATTAATTCCATACTTAAATTTATAAATCAAATCCATAATATAAAAATTTATTATGAAACTAGACTTCTCAAATTTCATTTTTTATTTAGAAATTGCCAGATTTGGTTTAATATAAAATTTTTAATGACTTTTCAAACACATAGTAAAATCTGTTTTACAATTCCAGATTTGGTTAAAACTTTATATAAATTCGTACAAAACTCAATAATTGTTGCAAAACTTCGTGGATGAGCTAGACATCATTCTCAACAACTTTGTAGAATAAATGATCTCCAAATTTTGAGTATAAAATTGTCTAAAAATTCGTAAAACTGTTTGGCAGATTTAAAGGCCAAATAAAATCTTCAATCCTCTCTTTAATGGTATAAACTACACATGCAAGCCTATTTCCACAATAATACCATGACTTTAAGACTACCAATATCTTCAAATATTTGATATATAAGTTACAAAATTTATATACAACTATAAATAAAATTCTGTCTATAAATGTTGCTAGAAATACAATCTAAAATTTTAACTTTAAAAAAAATGAATGGGTTGAGAGGGTTAAAAAAAATGAGTGGGTTGAGAGGGTTTTCTTACTTAGTTGTAGGATTGAAATGGGATAGTGAAATAATAGGAAAATATGCAACCTTCTTAATCTCATCCTTTTATTCTCTTACTTTACTTCGCAGATTTTCTTTCGCAGATTTCCTTTTCTTCCCTCCTTCACCGAATGCAAGCATGCATGTATATATATGCAATGCATTGTTAGCCCCCCCTCTCTCTCTCTCTCTCTCCTCATCATTCTCTCTAGTCACTTCGTATCTTCCAATTCCAAGAAGTATGATGAAGTTATGGTTTCTATATTAACATGCAAACAAACAAGTGGTAATGTTGCCACTGAAAAATCTGCAAAAGTTTGATTTTTTTTTTTTTGTATATTTGTGTATTTGTATGGGTTTCTTAAAATTAATACACTAAGATTTCTAACTAAGGTATTTGGTAAGAATAATTATCATGTTGAATCCTAATTAAAATAATTTACAAACAACAAATATTGAACATCCACAAAAAATTATTATTCTTAATAATGTCTTTGTTAGTGATTGAATTGGGTTAATTTAAAACTAACTTATACACTAATATGTTTTAGATACACTTTGGATAAAGCTAATTAATTAAATTTTTTTTTATTTTTTTTAAGAATAATTAAATGTAGGTTTTCACAATTAATTCCTAAACTGAAAAAAAATTTTGAGAAATGTGAAGTTTGCAGTAAAGCAAAAATTACCAAGAGGCCTCATGAAAGTGTTGAAAAAAAATACCGAATTGCTATAATTATTTCATACTAATTTGTGTGAGTTTGAAGGAATTTTAATTCGTGGTAGTAACAAATATTTTATCATTTTTATTGATGATTTTTCAAAATACACAACGTATATTTATTGAAAAATAAAAGTGATACTTTTGAGAAATTTAAAGAATTTCTTCTTGAAGTGGAGAATCAATTCGGTAAAAAAAAGATTAAGAGAATTAAAAATGATAGAGGTCAGGAGTATGAATCTCTTAGATTCAACTCCTTTGTTCAGTCATTGGGAATTATTCATGAGACTACTCCACTATATTCACTTTCATCTAATGGCATAGTTGAAGGAAAAAATAAAACATTAATTGATTTGACGAATGCTATGCTTATTGATTCAGGTGCTCCCTCAAATCTTTGGGGCGAGGCTATTTTGACAGCTTGTCATGTGATAAATAAAGTGTCACACAAAAAGACTAAAATTGTACCTTTTGAGTTATGGCGAGGGTCGTAAACCAAATCTAAGTTATTTGAGGATTTGGGGTTGTTTAGCTTTTGTGAGGATTGCAGATCCTAAACGACCTAAATTGGATGAACGAGCTACCATTTGTGCTTTTCTTGGGTATGTAGTGCATAGTACATCTTATAGATTTCTTGATATGAAAAATAATATTATTTTTGAATTAGGTGATGCTATTTTTTATAAAAATAAATTTCTTTTCAAATCTAGAAATAGTAGGAGTCAAATAATTTCTAAAAATATTTTATCCATACCTAGCTCTTCTACTCTATCTCAAGTTTTTCAAGAATAAGAAAATTCTCAAATCCAACCAAGGAGGATTAAACGAACTAGAGTTGAACAAGATTTTGGCCCCAACTATTATTTTTACAATGTGGAAGAAATTCCTCTTATGATGCAAGAAGTTTTATCATCACCTGATGCTATTTTCTGGAGAGAGGCTGTAAATGATGAGATAGATTCACTACTTTCAAGTAAAACATGGAAGCTAGTGGATTTACCTCCAGGTTGTAAAACTATTGGGTGTAAATGGGTCCTTCATAAAAAACTTAAACCAGATGGAACTATAGATAAATATAAAGTGAGGCTTGTCGCTAAAGGTTTTAAGCAACAAATTGATCTTGATTTCTTTGATACTTTTTCTTCGGTTACTAGAGTTACATCCATGAGACTATTGATAGCAGTGGTTGCAATTCATGATTTAAAAATTCATCAAATGGATGTGAAAACAACATTTTTAAATGGAGATCTAGATGAGGAGATTTACATGGACCAACCCAAGGGCTTTGTGGAGCCTAGCCAAGAAAGCAAAGTGTGTAAACTAACTAAATCCCTTTATGGTTTAAGACAAGCTCCCTTTATGATTCATGCATGCTTGAGAATGGCTATAAGACTAATGAATGTGATAAATGCATATATTATAAAATTTGTGAGAATGCACATATGATTATTAGCCTATATATGGATGATCTATTTATCTTTGGTTCTAATTTGCATATTATAAATGAGACTAAATATATGCTTAATAGTCACCTTGATATGAAAGATCTTGGCGAAGCTAATTTTATTTTGGGAATTAAATTACCAAGACTAAGGATGGCATTTTTCCTGATCAATCGCATTATGTTGAGAAAATTTTAAAGAAATATAACTTTCTAGACTGTAAACATGTTGCTACTCCTTTTAATGCAAGCATACATTTAACTGTTGTAACAAATGAAAAAGAAGTGATTAATCAAAAGGAATATGCTAGTATGATTGATAGTTTGAGATATGCTACTGGCTGTACTAGACCTAACATTACATATGTTGTCAGAGTATTGAGCAGATATACTAGCAAGCCAAGTCGAGATCATTGGCTAGCCATCGGAAGAATTATGAGATATTTATCTGGTACCAAAAATTGTGGTTTGTTTTATAACAAGTATCCTGTGGTACTTGAGAGATATAGTGATACCGATTGGAATACTTTGTCAGGTGATTCTCTCTCTACCTCGGGTTTTATTTTTACGTTGGGTGGTGATGCTATATGTTGGAAGTCTAAAAAATAAACTATAATTGCTAATTCTACTATGGAAGCTAAGCTTATAGCGTTAGTTCTAGCATGTGAGGAAATGAATTGGTTGAGAGATTTGTTACATGAAATCCCTTTTTGGGAAAAACCAATTCCTCCTGTGTTAATTCGTTGTGATAACACTGCTACTATTGGTAGAGTGAACAGCCGTTTTTATAATGGTAAATCCAGACCTATTCGAAGGAAACACAGTAATGTAAGATCTTATTTGAGTAAAGACATCATAACTGTGAATTATGTAAAATCTTGTGATAATCTTGTGGATCCGTTAACCAAGGCCTTGGCGAGAGATAGAATACATCGAGAGGGATGGGTTTGAAGCCTATAAAATCATAAACCATGTATGAGGATACCCAACCTGGGGACCAGAGATCCTGTAACTAGGTTCAATAGGAAGAACGAATCATATGGAGGTTGTAAAAAATGCACTTCTTAATATTTTGTTGTCCATCTCTATGACATAAGTGCATTTGTCCTGTAATGTTGGAGGGTTGAGTTTTTATACTCTTAATGAAATTCTGTAGCTCTTGTTGAGTGGAGTGTGTAAATTACAAGATCATCCTTGACAGATTTCACCTATGTGAGCATGAAAATGAAGCCGCTTTCTATGAGAACAAAGCTTATTCTCAAATATGCTCATGAAAATTGGGATAGACACAAGGCCGTAATATGTTAGCTATTAAAAGTTCATGTCAACACCTGGATTATTATGTGTGAGCAATAATACTTTATTTTCCCTAAGTAGTCATAGTTCAAGTCTGAGACCACTGCTGACTATAGAGTAAAGATTGTCGTTTCACTAATGAAGATTCAATGCAGAGCACACATTTATGATGCATACTAATCTATCTTTGTTTGGTAATCTCTCTTGTCCTTGTTGATATTAAAATGAGTGGGGGATTGTTGGACCATTTTAATATCTTTTATTTATTTATTTATTTATTTTGTTCATGAATCTTTTTTTTGTCTTATTCATGAATCTCATTTTGTTTGGTGAATGGAGATTCATTGTTTTTTGGTGACCTTTTATCTTGTTCATGAATGGAGATTTATTGGAAGTTCATGAACTTGGTAGTGAGTTAATATTTTGAGACTCTCCATTTTCTCTAGTTTAGTAGTCATTATTATTTTTGGTGTAAATTGTAAGGTCCTAGTGGACTATAAATAGTTCTTCTCATCTATTCTTTTCTACACCAACTATTTTTCTATACTTGAGAGATTACTAGTAAAGAATGGTGTTTTTTCTTGGTGGAGCTTTGGGTTCACCATCTTGTGTAGAGTTGGTTTGAACCATACAACAAGTGGTCGAACTGTTGTATCCTGGAGGGGAGAAGTCATAGTTTTGTGACTGCTGCATCGGTATTTGGTTCTTCCTACCGCAATGGGCTTGATCTCCTTAAAGAAAACAAGATATTCGTGCCTCAGCCTGATCTAGTTATATCTCATTTTCTTTGCATTATTTATCAATAAAATATAATTTTTCTGATATTTTTACCAATAAAATATAAAAAAAAATAATGTGACTAAAAAAATAAAAGAATAAAAAGTATACTTATATAATGTTATCCAAATACCCCCTAAAATCAACCCTTGATTAAGGATGTAATCGGTTCGGTAGAGTCTGTATTTAGGTAAAAAATTACACTGAATCGATAATGTTGGTTTTATTATTTTAAATATCGATACAGACCGCTTCTCCTATCAAACCGCACTGAACCGAACCGATTGAAACGGTTCAGTTTGGTGTGGTTTAATTTGTTTAGAATTTTTCAAACTTAAGCCACCTTTAAATATAATTATTAATCTATATAAAAATATTAAATTAGTTATTTGTTTACCATTTCAAACATATCCAATCCATCCATTTAATACATACTTTTCAATCCCTAAATTAACAAAAATAAAAACAAAAAAAAAGTTTAAAAATACTAGGTTTCAAGAATAATGAATTAGAGTTAAGATTATATATAATAAGAGTTTACAAACTTAGGTTATAAAGATGATAAGGTTAATAATTTATTATACTTATTAATATCATTATATTATTAGATTATATATGTATATATATATTATAAATACAATATATGTTGAAGCAGTCGGTTTCGGTTTAGATTGATGTACAAAGTGCTTAAACCGATATCGAATCGAAAATCGAAAAAAAAATCAAATTTAAAAACCGCACAAACCAATTCTTGTTAAAAAACAAACAAAATATAACCAATTTGGTCCAGTTTAATCAGCTTGATCGGTTTTTTGGATTACATCCCTACCCTTGATTAATGGCTTATTTGGCTCATGCAAGTAAATTTTTCTTATTTGTTGCTCTCCACCTCGAGCACTAAAACCAATCGATGAACATCAAATATAATCATCGAGTATAATGTTCACATATTCATTGGTGTCTGAATAAATTTGCGCTCGGTTCCTTTAGTGGCTAAAAGTTTGATCCATCTTAAACTCTTAAATCAAATTAAAATAAGTGCGTATTCAGTTTGCAATTGGTACTTTGGTAGCTAAAAACTTAATTCATCTCAAGTTCTTAGATCAAATTAAAAAAAGTGCCTATTCAGTTGGAGCAATTGACAAAAGAATTACAAAGATAATTTGATAACTAACTTTTCATTATGATCTTTCTTTGTTTATCATCAATTAAAAAAGTTAATTTTTGATTAAAAAAATAAAAAAATTACTAAACTATTTATCATTAGCGAAAAAATTAAATATCACATCAAATTTTTCACTCACAAAAAACTGTTTTTTAATAACTTCCCAAACACATTAACTTTTTAATTCTTCAAAAAACAAAAAATCCCAAACCAGCACTTAATCATAAAACATGTTTGCTGTTGAAAGTATAGACTGTAGAACTATAAGAATTAGATCCCACCAAATCATAAAACTTGTTGAATATTAGTTATGCGGAAGGGGAGGGGACCACTGATCAGAACACCAGTACGTAGTTGCCATGCATGTGAATTTGTTTGTAGGACCCTTTTGGTTTTAGTGAGCATCAGCCAGCTTTGCACTAAAATGTAGATGTTACATGTTCCGTGATTTAAGTGTGTTGGTAATTTTTGCAGAGAAAATGAATTTTAAAATTATAGATTTTTATATACAAAACAAATGTTTGTTGTAATCTAGTATGAAATATAACTATGTAACTATGTTGTACTTTGTCTAGGAGGTTTTCTTATATTATAAGGGGTCATTTGGAAAGTTAAAAAAAAGTTAGTTTTTAGTTTTTAATTCATTTTGAGTCACATCACTTTTCATATTTTTTACACACAAAATGATAAAAAAGTTAAAAAAAAAACTAAAAAACTAACTTTTAATCAACTTTCCAAATCACTCCTAAATTTGATATGTGAAGAACATCAATTAAGTTTTGAGTTAGTCATATGCACTATGTAGTTTTAAAAACAATTAGCCTATTTAGATTAGACCTGTATTTGTCTTTTGAAATTGGCTTGAAGTCGTGGGGAAGAATGACATTGAAGAAAATAATTAATTAAAAAGAAGATAAAAATTATATGAGATAAGGGATATGTATTGATATCTCAACCCTTATACTAATAGTTTTTAAGGTGAATTGCATTTCAGTGGAACAGTGACAAAAAAATTATATTTTTATAATGGTGCAATTCTCCTGCATGCATAATGTAAATTTATTCTTGTATTTGGTGCAACTCTTCCTCTATGTCAGAGTTGCCCCAAAAAAAAATTTCATTTGCATTGTAATTATTTTTTAACTATTAGGTATTTGCAATTTCTCCTAACTTCTACTCTAATTTTATGAAAATATTTTTTTTTTTTTTTTTTTTGAATACATTACAAGGAGAACAGAACCTTTGACATTTTATTGAAGTAAAAAAACTCAAGATAAGTAACTGATGAGCCCCAATTAAGTAATATGCAGTCAACACACCATATATTACTAGAGTATGCTTCTTAAATATAAATATAAATATAGATTACATTAAAAAATTGAAAACAAATGGTGACAGGCGACATTGAAGACATCCGAATCGGATTCACCAAACGAGAACAAAGCTTAGATGTTGTGTCAACATCGTTTTGTCCGCCCTCTCTCTTTCTAATACTAATACTATACCCCCAACCAACCAGCTCACACCAATTTGGACACCCCCACAACAGTGTAGGTAGCCGGTTAGATTTTTTTTTGTTTGTTTTCATTTACTTTCTTTTTGATGCAACCGGAACCGGTTAGGTTGTTAAAGAAAAGCGATTATTTTTTGTGATTTAAAAATTATAAATATTTTTTTATTAGATTTTTTTATTTAATATAATTAATTAAAAAATTAAATTCATAACTATTACATAAATTATTAATTAAAATAAACTTATAAAATCATTAAAAATTATTACTTGACTTGATATTTTATTAATAAAATAGACAATTTATTATGAAATTAGAAACTTAAAGAGATGGAATGCAATTTCTACAATTGTAGGGACAATTCGTATCTTAAATAAAACTCAGAGAGTGTATTTATAATTTATCTGAAAAAAAAGACTTTCAACTGTACATTGTTTATTTAATTATTTAAGTACTTTTACGTTTAGATTAAAATTAACTATGCTCAAACTAAAAAATCAGTCCAACATTCAAAACTTAAAAATAAAATTTTAAATTTTAAATTTGAGTCATTTAAGAATTATTGAAAATTTATCTAGCCATCAATTTTAAGATTTTGAGTGCATAAATTGAAAACATCCAGTTACGAAAAAAAATTATACTCCTTTCATCTCAAAATAATTGCCCCTTTTAGGGAATCTATCTTTTTTTTTTATAGTACAATTATTATATTTTAAAAATATTAATTTTTAAAAATTAAGCTTTGATAGTATTTTTTTTGGGAATATCAATTGTCATAATTGTACTTTTTGTTTTATAAATGAACTTAAAAGTTGGGCAAAATAGTAAATTTATATTATTTTATTCCTTACTTTTTGAAAATGGATTAATATTTTGAGATAATGAAAAATGAAATAATGAACTAATATTTTAAGATAGAGAGAGCATTCAAAACTTGCTCTATGAATAGAATTTTTCTATGGATTTGATTCCTCTCAAGTTGTCGTTTTGGGCATTAGCTTTTTTTTTTTTTTTTTTTTCCATTTTCGCGTCTGCAGCAGAGGAACGAGAGGAGAGAAAGAGAAGAGAGAAAGAGGAGAGAAAGAGAAGAGGGAATGGAGAGGCCCCCTCCTTGCCGCCGCCGACCGGCCGATCGTCGAGCAGTTCCGATCGTCGAGCAGCTCCGCTCGTCGCAATACGCAGAGCAGCTCCGCTCGTCGCAATACGCAGAGCCCCTCCGACCGCCGTCGCCTCCGGCTTCGCCCCCCGCCTCCGCCTCCAGCCCGATTTATTAGCCCCCTCCAGTCCCTTCTTCTTCCTTCTCCCCCTTCTTCTTCTTCCCTTCTGATCTTCCTTCTTCTGCACAAAAAAAAAAAAAAAAAAAAAAAAAGAACAAAAACGGCGTCGTAGCACGAATTAGGGGGATTCGGGGGGAGAGGTTTCGAGCGACGTAGCACGACTATAATAGTATTCACTTTACTTGGTTTGGGTTTTCTAAAAATACTTTTTAAAAAAAATTTATTGAATTTTTTAATATTTTATACATTTTTATTTTTATTTTTAGACACACCTAACATGAATACACTTAAAAAGTATAATTTTCGTGAAAAAAATCTTTAAAAAATTCGTTAAATACCAAAAATATGAAAATTTAATATACTTTTCGTATTTTTGGTTATTTATTAATTTTTTGAAATATTTTTTTACAAATATTTTATTTTTTAAATTATATCTAAATAAGGATCATCTAAAATAATAAAAAATTACTTCAAATTTAAAAAATATTTTAAAAAAAAACAAAAAATATATATATAAAAATAAAAAACTTAATTTTTAAAAAATTAAACTCAACATTTTTTTTTAATAAAGTAAAACTCAACGGTTCAAAAACACTTCCCATTAAGCACTCTGTTTTTTTTTCTCTCTCTCTCTCTCTCTCTCTCTCTCGCTCTGTTTCAACATCACCATTAGTCCCCTCTCTCTCCCACTTCTTTCTCCATCATTCTTGATCTTACCGTCTGCCGACAATGTCCGTCACCGTAAGTCCACCGGCCGTCCGATCTTTCTGTCTTTCTCCATCTCAGGTGGGAATCCCACGGTTTAGGATGGCCGTCCGATCTAACGTTGTCACCGTCGCCCCAATCTTGACAAAGTTGCAGAAAGACTGCGCTACTCCTTTGCCCCTCTTGCGCCACGTGGCCGACTCCATGGCCGCCGACATGCGTGCCGGCCTCTCCGCTGACACTGGCAGTGATCTTCCGATGATTCTCAGCTATGTCGATTCTTTGCCAACTGGGTATCCCCGATTTTCTTTCTTTTTTCCTTCTTTCTACTTTCTTGACTTTGGTGTAGTGTGCTTGGCTTATAGTTGAACTGAATCTACAATTATTAGTTTGTCCGAACTAGTTCTCCAATGGTCTGATCATATTATAACTTCAAAATTTCGATTTTCTTTTCTTTTCCTTTCTTTTCTACTTCTGCTTAATTAATGGACACATATTTTTAATTAAAACAAAGCTAGTATATATATATATATGCAGTACTTAAAGATTAAATAATCAATCTAGTTCCACTGAGAATCAAGAGATTGGCAAAAAGGGGTACAAATAGAAAATTAACCCTAGAGAATTAACCCTTTAAAAAAAAAAGAAAAAAAAAACTTTTTTGCTTTCGTTATATATATAATTAATTGTAATAACTCAATGAATTTGCTATACAAGGAATGAGAAAGGATTGTTCTATGCATTGGATCTTGGAGGAACAAATTTCCGAGTGCTGAGGGTGCAATTAGGAGGGAAAGATGATCGCGTGATCGCTACTGAATTCGAGCAAGTTTCAATCCCACAAGAGATCATGTTTGGCACCTCTGAGGTTAATTTTGTTCTTCATCTTCAAAAATTGCTTGTCAATTTCTTTATTTTAAAATTTTTTAAAAAAATATTTTACTTGTTGATTGATGCAAGTTTGTGGTACAATTGTAGGAGCTATTTGATTTTATTGCTTCTGGGCTAGCAAACTTTGCCAAAAAGGAGGGTGGAAAATTTCAATTGCCTAGTGGAAGGAAAAGGGAAATTGGATTCACCTTTTCTTTCCCGGTGAAGCAGACATCTATTGACTCTGGCATACTAATCAAATGGACAAAGGGCTTTGCAGTCTCTGGAACGGTTGGTATTTCTTAGGGAAAATTGCATGTTAGTGGATAGCAAGTGCAAACAAACATGCATCAAATTCTGAATGTGAACAAATTTGGTGAATAAATGTTCAGAAAACATTGGGAGACCACATTTTAGAAGTAATGTAAACATTTAAGAACTGACTTTCTCATAACAATTTTCCGAATTTTCTTTTTCTTTTCAACTATATGTGAAAATTGGTTCACTGGAATTGGTTGTTGTCCTTGGAAAAAAAAATATATAGATTTTTTTTTTGGGAGGTGGGGTTAAATGGATATATTTGAAGATGAAGTACATAGTGCTATTATCATTCAAGCAAAAGTGAGAACCAATGCATCTAATCCTATTACATTCATGGTGTCAAAAATAGGAGTGGAAACAGAGTTATTATCCTAACAATTCATACATAGTTCTTCAAAATTTACGAGCCATGCTACTTTAATTTTTGTACAGGCTGGAAAAGATGTAGTAGCTTGTCTGAATGAAGCTATGGAAAGGCGGGGACTGGATATGCGGGTGTCTGCCCTGGTATGTTCTAGTCAATATACTAGGATGGACGTAGAACGATGAAGTTATTATTTGTATTTATCTGGTCCGTTGACTGATGTGTTATTGTCATTAATTTGGGGCAACTTAGGTCAATGATACTGTGGGAACACTAGCAGGAGCAAGATACTGGGATGACGATGTCTCAGTTGCTGTCATTCTGGGAACCGGAACCAATGCATGCTATATAGAATGCGTAGATGCTATACCTAAGTTACAGGGCCACAATTCTACATCTGGAAGGACGGTTTGTAAAATTCCTACCCAGACCAATAACCACGGTTTTTGTTTCAATGCTATATTTTGATGAACGTTCTTGATTCAGATTATCAATACAGAGTGGGGAGCATTTTCAAATGGTCTTCCTCTGACTCAGTTTGATAGGGACATGGATGCTGAGAGTATCAATCCTGGTGAGCAGGTAAACCCTTGTTTCATTGTAACAATTTCTAGTTTTTATTTCTTATTCAAGTAATGTTCAAGCTCTCTCTCTCTCTCTCTCTCTCCCTCTCCCTCTCCCTCTCCCTCTCCCTCTCTGTATTCCGTGGAGAAAGATATTTGAGAAGACAATCTCCGGCATGTACCTTGGAGAAATCGCAAGACGAGTGCTACTAAAGATGGCTGAAGCAGGTTCTTTGTTTGGTGAATTTGTTCTGGAGAAATTATCCACTCCATTTGTGCTCAGGTATCAAACCTTCTCATCTTTTCCAACATATACAAGAAAACAGTTATGTTATGGTAGAACCTACATTTTCTTCAACTGAACACACGTACAGGAAAAGAAACCGATTTTCTTTTTCCTTTTCCTTTTCCTTTTCCTTTCCTGTCCATAAATCTCATTATTGAAGAAAGAAAAATAAAAATAAATCTTGCAAAAATTACTGCTGTAAAGACTATTTTCCACAAATATAAAAATCCTATGTAAAATTCATTTGCTGTAGCATTTCAGGTAAAATAACCCTTTAGACTGCTGAAACAAACACCTTAAATCTTGAATAAATCCAATGTGAAAATATTAGTTTGACTCCTCATAGGTGTGTGTTTTATTGGGGAAAAAGGCTTGTTCAAAAAATTCAATTTGAAGAAAGTCATGGTCGTTGTTCTTGGAAATATTCCGACCTTTTTTCAGGGTTTCTTTCTTTTTTGCATAGATTATCCCTGATGGAATCACATTTAAGTTTCAATCCATGCATGATTATATTCTAAGTCTGCTCTGAACTGTGTTCTTTAGGACCCCAGATATGTCTGCTATGCAGCAGGACAACTCTCAAGATCTTGAAGTTGTTGAAGCAATCCTATATAAAGTGGCCGGGGTAAATCACTCATCACGCTCCCCTTTTATATCTCTCATATTTACATCCAAATAACAACTAAATAAATGTACAAAAAAAAAAAAAAAATTCACTGAAAATTTGTTTACAAGCATTTCCGAGTTGAAGCTGGTTATGGAACTTTCTAACAAATTTTCCGTCTTTGATATACTAGGTGAAATCCAATTTGAATGCAAGGAAGATAGTCTTGGAAGTTTGTGACACAATTGTAAAGCGGGGTGGCCGCTTAGCTGGTGCTGGTATTGTTGGGATACTTCAAAAAATGGCGGATTCAAAAGGTCTCGTCTCTGGAAAGAGGACAGTGGTAGCGATGGATGGAGGCTTGTACGAGCACTATCCTCAATACAGAATATACCTCCAAGATGCAGTCACGGAGCTTCTCGGATCAGAAATTTCAAAGAACATAGTCATAGAACATACAAAAGATGGGTCTGGGATTGGAGCTGCTCTCTTGGCTGCTACAAACTCGAAGTATGAACATAATTTTTAGAACAGGATGTTGGCCTGATCCCAAATAAAGAACGTTTTTTTTTTTTTTCTTCCCCCTTGTATGATTGGAGGGTGGCAGCTAGATGTTTATGGTAGTTTGGATTCAGAAACTTTGGATTGGGAATAAAGGGAAAAACCAAGTCAACAAAAGGCAAGCTTAGGAATTCACTTCAAAGTTTTGTAATTTAGCAGCATTTGAATATTTTTATGCTGGTGATGTGTTAGAAAATAAGGTATTGTTGTAACTTGTTCATCTCCATGTGTAGATGCAACAAACTTTTGTTTGCCCAGAAAATGACAAATTGATTTTTATAATCATCACTCAATATTGGTTCAAGAATAGAATAAATTCGTCATCCCTCCTTTAAACACATAATGAATGTATGGTTCTATTCCAATTGTTGTTTGTTATTGAAAACAAAAATGAAAGGTCCAAAATCACAGAGATCTTCACATCAAGAGTCTCTGCCTTTTCTCTGTAGAGCTTGATAAAACTCCAGAAACGATGTGCATTGGGAGGAGGCTCTGATAGGTGTTGCAATGCACTTGATGATTGTGGTTTCTGCGTTGTCGAACCTACGTGTAATATAAATCTCAAATATTTAGGATGTCAAAAGAAGTGTAAAAAAATAAAAAAAAAACTACACAATTGTCAAATTTTACCTGGAAATGTGAGTGATTTTGTTGAAAGCTTCGTTGATTTGCTTTCCCCTCGCAATCCAAGTAAATGACATTAAATAGATTTTTTTTTCTATTAATAATATTACTGGTTTTTTTTTTCTTTAATAGATTTTTTTAAGGTCAATGACATTTATTTTCCTTTTGAATAAAGTATAATTAGTCTAATATTTTTTATATAATTATATTAGTTTTTTTAATATAATTAATTAAAACGATTGAAAGTAATATCAACCATTCATTCAAATAAACAAAAGATAAATATATATTTCGTTAATGAAAAATGCTTAGGACTCCCTGTTTTTTTGGAGATCCCACAATCCTTTTTAAATCTCAACCATTGATTATGTGTGGGGTCCACACCGTCAATGGTTGAAATCTAAAGGGGTTGTGGTGGTCTCCAAAAAATAAGATCTCAATCATTGTTATTTCATTAATACGACTAACAAATTATTGATCAAAAAAATACCCGATTGTTATATGATTTAAAATCTTGAGGGAGGTCAATGTAATTATGTTAAAAGTATAAGGCCAATTGTCCTTTTTTAAACCTCAAGGGAGATGAGTGTAATTTACAAATAACGAAAACTTATTTTGAGAAATAGGTTAAAAACTAAATTTTTTTAAAAACGTGTAAAAAAAAATAGAAAAGTGATGTGATCTAAAAAAAATCAAAAAACCAACTTTTTGGCTTTTAATCCAATTGCCAAAATAGGTCCGTATAATTATATTAAAATGTCTTTTTTTAAACCTCAAGGGAGTCGAGTGTAATTTATTATTTTTTTTATACAAATATTTCACTTTTTTAAGCATTTACAACATATATATATATGTATAATAAAAAATATGATGAAAAAACAAAATAAATAAATAAATAAATAAACCAAACAAGGTCTATACTTCCCAAATGCTTGTCTAGCTATGCATAACTCTTCTTTTTGTCTTCCTCCCTTTTTCCTTTTAACGGGTAATTTTCATCCGTATAATGGGTAAGGATGGTGTAAGATGATGTCTAGTTCATCGAAATAAATATAAAATAAGATAATCATATTCTATCATAATGTTCAAAAAAATATTATTTCTTACATTTGTTTTATTAAAAATTAATAATAAATTATAAATAAAATCATCATCTACTTAGTGAATGATCATATTGCGTGAATGCTCTTGAGAGAGGAGGAAGGAACTAATGTCCAAGTGTGTTTTTGCAGCAAAAATCAATTTTGTCCCTAGAGTAGAGGCATGTTGAATGAGATTTATGGGAGATTTCCAAGTTATAGCTTATTATATGATTGATTGCAAGATACTTTAAATAGTATTTTTCTATAAAAAAAAAATTTTTTTTGATCAAAAGAAAATTCCATTAAGCATAGCCAAACAACATTCACAAAAGAGTTTATCCAATAAATAAAGCATATATCAAACAAAGTAAAAATATTATAAGAAACACAAAGGCGAAAAATTATGAAAATATCCAAACGCACAATAGTGCTCGTGCTCGTACCACGAAACAGAGCCGATCATAAGAGTTCGGTGTTAAAACATATCTCAGATAAATCATAGGTTACTGTGGGTAAGTTACAACCACAGCACCGATGGACTCTAAAAACACAACCAAAAACCAAAGAAAACAAAGCAAAAATCGAAAAAAATGACTTGACCGCAGACTCAAAGCGGCCGTATCCAAGGTAGATCTGGTGGTGGAATGTTGGTGGCAACTTCGGTGTGAGTTGGCGGAGGGGGAACAAGGTAGATCTAGCATTGGCGGGAAAGGAAGAGGAGAATTCCAACATTAAACTTCCACCAAGAGGGTAGGAACACCATCCATGGAAGGAGAGAGTGGGAAGACAGAGCTCCCATAGTTTATTGAACGAAAAAGGAAACAGAAGAGAAAAAGGAGGGAAGGGAGGAGAGAGGTGGAAGGAGGCCCGCTCCCCCTCCCCAAGCGGTGTTCCAAGCAAAACCCTAATGCTGTGTTTGGTTGGAAGATTTGAGGAGGGATTTAGAAAAAGAAAAGTGAAAAGTTATGTGAAATGTGAATAAAATATACCTATATTTGACCTCGTTTCACACACTTTTCCTTTTGCCTTTTCCAAATTCCCCAACCAAACACATCATAAAGGAAAGAATGTAGAGAGAGAGCTCTCGCAATTTTTTCTATGATTGATTGTGCTACAATTGAAGCAAATATCAAAGGTGTATATATATCCATCATCTCATCATTTTAGAACCAAGCAAACACTTTTCTTTCGCACTGAGCATGTCAGATTACAAAAGACTTAGAACCAAGCAAACACTTTTCTTTCGCACTGAGCATGTCAGATTACAAAAGACTACTCTGGAACACTAAATTATGCATCTTCTACTCTTTATGCCTCTCTGTAGATGTCGAAACATGCTACAAAACATAAGGTTTTTTATTTGCCTCTTCAATCGAGTTTTGCTCTTTCTAGTCTAAAGTGTATGCACATGAGAAAACAAACCAACGACGACCCATCTGGCCATCTCTCATTTAGAAGTGTTCATTGCAGAGCAATTGCAGTGGCAGAGCAGTATCAGGATAGGAACCAACTCCATTCACTTGGTATTGCCCTTTATATCTGGAAGAGGGCAACGATGAAGTGACACCAATAAGCTGTTGTTGTGAGATTGGGGCATACCTAGGGTCAAGTACTTCTAGTGAATGATGCGAAGGAGGTGGGGGAACGGATTGGACATAGTGGATTGCAAGAGAAGGGTCTTGTCTTCCGTTTTGCCAGCTGGGAGTGTGGGATGCGGCAAGTCCCACAGGCTTGTATTGCACTGCCAACTGAGCTGTCCACATCCGTTGTTGCTGCTGTTGTTTTGGCGATGCAGCATTGCCCAAATAAGGAGGGCCCAAAATTGAGCTTCCCAGGTATGGAGGCGGTTGCATCTGGACCTGTAATAAATAACGGATGACGAATGCTTGGTGCTCATGATGGCATTTACATTCAATAAACCGAAAAATATGAATTATTTACTAACATAGAAACCTAACTGGATAAGAACTTAAAAATTGATCCACAAAAGAACCTTCATTTGGCTGGTGCTTATGGAGTTGGATATTACCCATCTACTATTGAATTGGCTCTCACTACCCGGTTTGGAGTGAGCTAAATAAGGCAAAATGCCAAAAAAAACCCTTTTGTCATCAGTTGAAAAAGTTAAAAAGTCACTCAACTTTTCCACTCACAAAAAGCAACTTTTTTACCAACTTCTCAAATGCACCAGCTTTGTTAGATTCTAAAAAGGCAAATAACTACTAAAACAGACAATAACGCCAAACTCCAAATTATTGGATACAATGATTTTTTATAAACAGGGTCCATCAGTTGGTTCATTGCGTGACAGGACTGAAGTAGGATGAGAGGAATAAGAAATGACCATTGCAAAACCATGCTTTCAGTGCAGTAGCATTCCAAGGCAGACAAATAGACAGAATTAAAAAGAGAGCAAATCACCTGCTTTGATGCAGCTAATGATAGATGGTCACTGAAAGGAGTGGAGGAAAACCGATTTTGGGGGAGAGAGAACTGCATGATTGTGTGATTTTGCTCGAGTGATTGCAGGTAAGGACTGTGAAATTGTGTCAATGGATCCAATCCCCCTCCTATTTGATCAATACGATTAGTAGCTCCCACCCCACTACAACCACGACCACCACCACCTCCAGCTGACAAGGACAAGAAATCATAACACTGCAAAAACCAAAATATGGTTCAGAATTATACAAAAGAAGAAACTTCGATTGATTCAGTAATGGCATTACCTGCTTTTGTGGAGAGTTAAGAGGCAACGATGTGGAAGCCTGTTGCTGATCTTGAAGAAGCCTCGTGTGGAAAAGATTAACATTCCTAACTTCATCTGGATTCTTCTCAGCAGGAGAACCAACCGTGTTGTATGCAGAAACGGCTCCATTTAGGCCATTTCTCACCCCGTTTAGGTTGTTGGGTGTTGAAAGAACTCGGTTTGGTCCTTCATTCAGTATCAACTGAGTAGGCTGCGTAGGCAACCTGTCTGTTTTCTCAGCAATTTCCAAGACCTTAATGAGACGGCATATGTAAACATGAGCTGAACATCTCTTCCATGACTTTTTCTTTCTAGCAACTAGAGCTCTAGAATCCTTTATTATCAATAACAAACCATAAAACTGATTAAATGCTTGTAAATATTAAATGCGCCGTGAAAGAACAATAATTTTTATTTACCTTTACAGTTAAAACACCATTATCCAATGAACCAGGTTGGGTTGCAGAAGCTGTCATACCCAACCAAGCAGGAATCTTAGGGGTGGATAACCTGAAAAACAACTAAATGCATGAGACTGGAAAGGAAATTAAAAGTATCCTGAAAATTGAATAAAATTAAGAAACAAAATTACTTCAAGGAAGGTCTCTGAGTGCCATCACCATTGGATGCTGCTGAAGACAAGCCTGGCCACAATGCCGAACCTAAAGATCAAAAAACCAATTTTTACGCCAAGGTCAGAATACGGATATGCAAAGCTAGAGCCAACAACCAGGTTCTGAACTCTAAGCGAGCACGCAGTGAATATAAAATAACAACTGTTATGCAAGTGAGAAGTGTACCACTATTTTTACTCTCCTTCAGGGTGTGATGTAGTTCATGTTGACTACTGACAACTGCAGCCTGAACAAATAATCCAAAACCACCACTTTCAGTCAATCCAACTAGTTTCTGTTTAAAAAAATGATTCTGAAAACTCAACCAAACAGGGTGACCTAAATTGGAAACTTACTTTTCCCACTGCAATCTCGGGTTTTCTCACACAAGCTGCAGCTTCCTCATGTTTGGGCAGCTTAGAGCTGCAAGAAGATAAATAAAGCATAAGACATATAAATATAAAATAAATAAAAAAACAGAAAACATAAAGTTAATGCACCAAAGCTGAAAGCTACTCACCCAGTTTCCAGGCTTAGTTCAGATTGAACATTGCAACCAACAGAACTGCAGGCTTGTTTCCCACAGATAGGTTCGCTCTTTGACATTATTGGAAACATTGCTTGGACATTTCTTTGAGAAATGGTATTATCCAATTCTGTAAGCAATTGGGTGCTGTTGGGAAAACCGGGCTGTGATGATTCCTTCAAACATTTGACTTCTACACTGTCTTGAGCCGATCCTTCTAACAACGAAGGATTGACAGCCTCAGCCTCAGAAGTAGTTGAGAGGCAAAGTGACTTTGAGTCCTCTTCCTTTTCAGGAGCTGCAGAATCTGATGAATTAAATAATTTAACGTAACGAGACAAAGAATGCTAAGAAGAAAGAAAAATGATATGACATATATACGAATCAAACCTTCACATGCAGGCCTTGAACTCTCTCCCTCAGGCAAAGGCCAAGATTTTGGTTTTTCCAATTCACCATCCAAGCCATTCTTGTTATTGTTTGGGAACATATCAGCCAAGGCATACAGAGTCTCTACCACTTCTTCCTCATCTTTTGTGATTGGCCGGCTTGGAGATCCATCTGGATCTTCTGGTTGCTGCAAATCCAATTCTGGTGTTAAACACAAAATGGCATATTGAGGAAAATTGTAAAACAAAATCTGAAATTCGGAGGACGGGATTACTACTACATTCAGTCTGGATTTCTTTATGCCCGGTAATTCGACTCCATTGGTCCCATGGTTTGTCTCCTTCTTATCTGGGAATGGTGGAGAAATGGATTCACGGTTGCGCTTCTTCATGGCTGTAAATGTAAAAGAATAATTCCTCAACCTTATTAAAATCCAATCAAGTATAAATTATTGAAATCTAAAAATCTATCGAAAGCATTCAATTTTCAATCTTTTTTTTTTCCTTTTATTTTCTGATTTAGACAAGATGTCATAAATAGATAGATGAAAATTGCAGAATACATAAAGTATATAATATCAAATAAAAATTACAGAATCTTTCAATCTGGAAAAGAAAGGAAAAGCAAAGGAACAGTTCGGCAACAAAGCATCAAAGATGAGGAAAGTTCCAATTAGACCCACCAGATAGAGCCGAATTAAAATCTGTGGGCTCCAACTAACTAACCCGAAAATCAATCACAAAAACTCCAATTGACAAAAAATCAAACAAAAAGTAGAAAAATTTATATTCTCGTTTCACAAATTACACACCTGACCGTAGCTTCCGAGGAACAGAGGCATGATCAACTGTGTTGCATTCATGAAAAACCTTTTGGGGAAACCTAAATCTCTTGCTAATACTTGTTGTGTTACGAATCTCATCTTCGAATTCAGACCCAGCATAACCCATTTCGCCGTTTTCTTTACTAGAATTCACTTTACCAACAACGCTCAATCTTCTCATTCTTTCTTTCTTCAATTTCTTCGAGAAAACAGTGCCCTCAAAATTATTATCCATACCTTCAAATCAAGACAAACATTCACAAGAAATTATATGAGTTTTGAGAAAAATCGAAGAAGGGACAACAAAGAACAACCCAGAACAGGGCAGATGATAAGAAGACACCCAATATCCACAAATGCTTATCTCAAAACCAGGAGAAAAAGAAAAAGAAAAAAGAAAAAAAAAAAAAAGAATAAACAGATAAAGACAGACAGCCATTGATGAGTTTTGTTGTTTAGCTACAACAAAAAAACGTAAAATTCAACATGTAAATTTGTCGTCAAATGTTTACCAGATTGCTTAATAACTTGTCGATTCGCAGGCGAGGACCGAGTCGCTCCTCCATGCCTCATGTCTCGATTCTTGTCCATTTCCGAGACGATAACAGAAACACAAACATCGAATTGAAAACGGCTTCGACGGCCCAAAATTCGATCGAACCCACCTCAGATAATGCTTCCAAAAACAAACCCTTCAGATCTTTACTCTGTTTACAGAATCGAAGTTCGTGCAATGACAGAAAAAAAGAGAAATCAGAGCTTCGAGAAACGGAGAAAAAAAAATGGTAATGAAGACAAGAAAACAGAGAAAACAAAATATGAAGAACTTGGAATCAGCATTTGGTTTCAGTTCTAACCGAAAATTACGCCGAAAGTAGAGAGGGGTTTGGGTTTTCTTCTATACTAAAGATAGGCAAAAGAATGATGGATCGATTTAGTTAGCCCAGATATCTCTGCTTCTCTTTCTCCAAACATACATACGTGTCTTTGTTTTCTCCCTCTATATATGCGCTTATTTGTTTCTTCTCTCTCTCTCTCTCTCTCTCTCGCCGGATAAGAAAGGGAAGAGCTGATGAAGAAGCAGAGACAAAAAAGTAAGGAAATAGGTGGTGAAAAGAGAAGAAAGAAAAGCGAATTCGTCCTTTGTGCTCAGATAGAATCGGGTTCTTCACGAAATAAAGCGCCAGCACACACGAGAGAGAGAGAGAGAGAGAGAGAGAGAGAGATTGCACGCAAAGAACTCACAAGAAAGAAATTAAAGGTGATTGGAAGCATAGAAAAAGGTAACAAGAAAAAAATAACTGCTGAGAAATACAGTGGATATACTGGATTTCATTCATTTAATATACATATATACGAATAAAGAATATAAATTCAAAAACACACATTTAATCCACGAATCTCGTAGAACAAAACCCAGTTCACTGAATCCAATAAATCTCAGTCTTTTCACAGATTATACCCACCCAAACCAGATATTCCCACAACACAGTTTTTCGGATTTTCATGAAATTGTTAATTGAAAGAACAAGAAGCCCAAAACATTTTCAAGGACAAAATGAAAAATCTTTAATCTGGACCCAGTTTGAGAGAAGTACTGAGAGAGGATGGGAAAATTAAGTGAGAATCTGAAAATGGAAAGAAAGAAAACAATGGAAGAACAAGTAAAGAACCTTCATTCAGTTCCCGAGAAGAATCAAAATAGTATTTTTCACATAAAAATCTCTCTTCACATTCCAAACCGTTCAGAGAACTCAGAAATCAATGCACTGCACAACAGAGACAAATAAAAACCGCAGCTTTCTCTCTCTCTCTCTCTCTCTCTCTGCAAATAAATGCATCACAAAACGGCCACCATCCCCATTATTTGATTCTCGAATAATGCGATATATATCCATTACTACATTAATCGATACAAAAATACTAGAGATCCTAAAAATTTTATCAAATGTTTCACATGGGTGTAGGATCCACATGGGACTCACATTGTGTGGGTCCCATACCCATATAAGACATTTGATAAAATTTTTAGTAGAATTTTTAAGATCTGTAACATTACTGTAATTGATAATGTGATATAATTTAAAAAATTTATAATATTTATAATTTATTTGATAAGTGAAGTTAATAATAATATTATAACTAAAATCAGTGCATTAATTAATACAGGTAGCAATTCTGTTTTCTCTCTTTCTCTCACTTCACATTTTATGCAGAGTCCCTCGTTACGTCATTTCACGATCGACGGTTTTGACGCGATGGTCCTTCGCAGCCGTTGGATCATATCCGACCGTGAAGTCCACGTGTCAGACACATCGGACAATCTACCTCTGTTTCTTCGCTCGACATGCCGGCGTGTACTCTTTTAAAAGTAAAATTATAAATTAAATAATAAATTAATAAATAATAAAATTATAAATTAAATAATGGATTAACAAATTGTGATTTTTACAATTTTTAACAGATTGACAAATTAAAAAATATTCCAATTAATTATCAACATTTTGCATAATATATAATATTAATTTACATAATAGTTTATATATATATATAATACAAACTAATTTTATATAATATTTTTTAGGTAAATTATAAATACACCCTTTGAGATTTATTTAAAATATAGATTACTCTCTGTAGTTTGAAAAATTATAAATACTCCTTATTAAAAAAATTTATTTAACAGAATTACCTAAAAAAAAGAAATTCATAATTGCTCTTATATACAATAATAAAATTACTTAAATTATTAATTCAAACATATTTATAACATCATTAAAAATTGTTAATTGACTTGATAATTTATTAATAAAAATGGTGATTTGTTGTGAAATTAGAAACCTCAGAAGGTGGAACGTAATTTACAAAATCACATGGGTGATTTGTATTTTAATCGAACCTCAGGAGGTGTATTTGTAATTTACCCTATTTTTATATATATATATATATAACTATTAATTTATAATAAATTTCACATTTTAAATATTTCTCACACTTATTTTTATTTTGATATTTTATTATAGATTAATATATATATATATTAACTATAGTAGAGCGGTTCAAAATTAAATTATAAATTTGAAAGTTTAAATCACGATTAGTAGATAAAACGGTATAAATTGATACAAATCAATATAATTTTAATAAATTAGATAGTATTTTACACCGCTCTAACTCTGTCCACCTTGCAGTTCATGCAAATGCACTAAACACATACGATCAAGATTCATGCTCACAAATTTGGAACGGGGCTCTCTACTTCCTAGGATGAAAGTGATATGAAACAAAAGTTTTAAAAGTTTTTTGGAACTCAGATATTAGGAGTAAAATAATAGTTTGTTATTGTTAGCTACATATTTTGTATAAAGTCAATCACAGTTCAACACATGGTAAGTTGAGGGTAATACGGGAAGACAATTCAAACCTTCGATCGTGATCGTCCACATGGCAGTTAGTATTGGTTCTTACAAGATCTGCGTAACACTGGATCAGCAAAGAGGTGCAAAGTGATGTGGCTTCAACGGTTACTCATATTCAAATTCAAAATCAGGAGAGAAGCCTAACTGCAAGTAATGGCATAGTGAAGCTAACTATAAAGCAACATGATCAGCGATCATGGAGGAGCGATTCGACGGTTAAAAGTGTAGTTCGATGGTCATCCTTAAGAAGTATAAATAGCAGAGAAGGCCCCAGAAAAACCCCCAGACTCAGATCCAAAAAATCAATTTTATCTACTTTATTTCCTTTCCAGTTTTACATTTCTTGTTCTTTGTATTTCTGTACTTTAAAATTCCTGCATTGCACTTCGTTCATAGGAGTAGTTTCAAGTAGATTATTACTGTAAACCTCTACGAGACTGAAATTGGATCATTGTAAGTTTTTCGTTTTACTTAATGAAATACTGCAATTGTTCTTCATTTAATCATTGTCAGTTTATTCCTCCTAAGCAAAGCCACCAGTAAAAGTCCTCTTTATTGAGACTGAAAGAATTAAAATACAATCGTCTGATAATTGGTTAGCAATTAAATTTCTGTAAGGACTGATTGATCCTTGCTGGTACGCTCACAATTACAAAAATAACCTTCAAAAGCCAAAAAAGTCAACATATATTTTTGGCACTCCCAGTGGGACTAGTTCAAATGGCTAGATGTAGGAGACAATGAGAAAATGAACGCTTGGAAGAAGGCGTGGAAAGAGAAGTAGAAATGCCTAATATAGAGGATAAAGTGATAACACATCCTGTGGAAACACCCATTTTATCAGAACCTATGGTCGAACAGACCAGCACTTAGGAACAAGTACCACATGTTCATAATATTGGACGAGGCCAAGGAATTGGACCATCCACTGTTCCATCTACTCAGCCAATGAATCCATGGGGTGGCCTAGTAGATGCCATGGGACAGCAGTTAATGAACACAATGGAAAGATGGGCAACATCCTTTTTAGATCAAATGAATACCCACCAACCAACAAACACAAGGCATATAGAGGAAAATTCAACTGTCCCTCAGCAAAGATTGGCTAGAGACAAACAGCCTATGCAGAGTAATGGGCATACTAATGGTCAAACTAGTAACCAAAATCATGAAAGACCATCACCTCAGTCTTGGTATGAGCCTCTTTCGAGACTTATGGCAAATCAAAATGCCTTATTACTTAACAGTGAAGCCATGCAAGTTGGTGGATCTGGCCCAACACAAGATAATGGTGTAAGGATGGTTCCAAATCCCATGTTCGAAGCCATACCTGGTACGAGGAGGTTCACTAATCCTTTGTTCGAATTTATACCCAGGGGGTTGAAAGGTTTTCCTACAACTGGAAAAGGCACAACACCTGTTCCAGCACCTTTCGCAGGTCCTTTTGCAGGACAGGCTCAAAGAGGTCATCCATACCCTCAACAGCAGCCAACACCACAGGGACAACCAGTCCCAAATATACCACCCTATGGACCAAGGGGACCCCAGGCACAAGGTTGTCCACCAAATCCTGTGTTTGTTCCTCCAGTAGTGGTTCAATAGGCACAAAATATGGTCCTTAGGGACCAAATTGGTGACATTGTTAGAGAGATGTATGGTCCAATGGCTCGGGGGGTTCAGACTCATGTGTACAGGAAACCGTACCCAGAATGGGTAGATAGGGTACATGAATACCCAAGAGGTTTCAAGATACCAGATTTTGCCTTTTTTTATGGGAATGAAAACCAATCAACGGTTGAGCATATTGCTAGGTTCGCGGCTCAGTGCGGTGAATTTACCAATTATGACTACATGAAGTAAGATTATTCCCAAATTCTCTAACTGGGGGAGCATTTGTATGGTATATTAACCTCACACCTGGCTCTATCCAAACTTGGTAACAAATGGAAGAGGCATTTCATGCCCAATTCTTCCAAACAGAGCCAAAGGTTTCCATGGCAGACTTGGCAAGATTAAGTCAAAGACCTGATAAGAAAGCTACTCAGTTTGTTGCCAAATTTAAAAGTGCGCGAAATAAATGTAGGGTTATCTTACCAGAGCCTGAATTTGTAAGATTGACTCAAAATGGTTTAGAGTTTAGGCTTTGAAAGAAATTTGACTCAACTGAGTTTAGAGACTTAGTGGAATTAACCTATAAGGTATCTAGGTATGAAGCATTACTAGAAGAAGAACAAGATCGAAGTAATGCATCGTACAAGACGTATTATAGAGATCCTAATTATGAGATTGATGCAGCAGAGATTGTAGGGAAAGAACCTGTGATCTGTGAGGCATTAATTCATAAAGATACAACAGTTGATCAGCAGTTTAAAAAGAAAGACCTTCATAGGAAATACTCTTTTGACTTAATAAAGGCAGATTACATTTTTGATCGTTTGCTTGTTGCAAATTTCCTGAAGTTACCAAAATGAGTCAAAATTCCGTCTCCAGAGGAACTTAAAGGAAAAGTGTATTGTAAATGGCATAATTCTTGGTCTCACTCAACTAAAAACTGCATTGTTTTTCGAGACAGGATCCAAGAGCATATTCGAAAAGGGAGTTTAAAATTTCCAACTAAAGCAGAAAAGGCCATGGGGATTGATACTAATCCATTCTTGGAAATTGGAGAGGTGGCAGCAATGTTATTATGCTAGACTTCTAGAACTTGTCCTTGAAAGAATTGGAAGAAGTCAATGTACAGATGTATGTTGCCAGCCAAACAACTGTCAAGAAAGATAATGGAAATCTACCAACTATTGGACAAGGTTTCTCACATCGGAGGGAAGACTCTGATGAAGAAGCACTGGATGACGACTCTTTAGAAGTAGCTGTCATGCAAAGAATGTGTCCCAGATGTAGGCTGAGTTACAAGTGGTTGAAAGGGCTTCCAATTGATGGGAAGCAATATTACAAGGATGTGCAGAGGCGTCCTAAACCAACCAGTGCTTGTAACAAAAGGCCATATCCAACTAGTATCAAGCAGCAGCCATTAATGGCTGAGCCAATAGTCGCTAGAATGCATTCTAAAGGCAAGAGGCCTTTACATGAGTCCAGACCACCTAATTATTACAGAATGGAGAGCAATCATCCTGAAAGGAGACCGGAGAAGGGTTTAGTTTATGGGATCAAAGCCAGAGATTAGCCTCCTAGACCAGCCTCACGCAGGACGGAAAGTGGCCACCTTCATCGAAGGCCTGAGTTAGGCCCAAAGCAGGGAGTCAGGGCCAAGCAGTGGCCTTTACAGCCAGCTTTGAAGATGGCTTCGAAGGAAGAAGGAAACAGTTCAACAGCTGGGTCAGTAGGTTCGTGGGTACCTAGAGTTCCAGATTGGTTTGTCATGCAAAAAAACCTAGGGAGATGTCTACCCAAAGAAATGTTGTTGGAAACTAAGGTAGGATGGTCAAACCTCATTTGATGGCTCTAAACAATTGGGTATTGCTTAAGCACTCGAAAACAAAAGAACCAAATATGGTCCCAGTAATTTCTAGATCCCAAATAAAGAAGATCCAACGAAGGTACACTCAGTACCAGAAGGATCTGAAAGAAGGTGGAGAAAGCTCTTCATTGGTTCAACTGAAGAGCCAGGCAGAAGGAGAACAAGATTCAAAGTCAGACCATGATCCAAAGTCGACTCTTCAAGATAAAAAGAGTTACAACAGAGAACAATTGGCCAAAGTTCACTCTGAGCTAAAAGCCAAACAAAGGTCCAATTTGGCAGGATTAGAAAAGGCTCTGATGGAAAGTGATAATGAGATAGAGGAAGAAGTCAGCCTACGCCAAAGGAAGAAAATGGTTGAGGAAGAGATGTTTGAAGCCTTCATGGCTGAACAGACATTTGTGGTTAGAAAACCAGCAGAAACAGACCATTCGAAGAAAGCTATTGGTACTGAAGTTCCAGAATGCAGCATGGAAGATGCTTCTGAAGTAGTTGAACAGGCCGGCCAGGAAAGAAAGCAGGTACAGCCAGTCGTCCAATTTGGCTCGTTTCCTCCGGTGTCAGTGAATATGGTACTTATATTACCACAGGAGTTTCAAGCTGAAGATAAAAACCAAGGTCAAGGGATTGACCCAATTCTAGTCTCCAGTGAAGATTCATAAGTAAGTATGGTGCAAGACGAATCCAAAGTAGCCACACCAATGGAAACTGAAGACGAGAGTGAGGAAGAGGTAAGTATTAACCTCTCATACCCTTTTGAGTATCCCACGATGTCCATGACACAGTATGTCAAACCCTAATCGGGTGCTGGTGGATAACGGGGTAGCAGTAAACCTGCTTCCAAAATCTTCATTGAAGAAACTAGGAAAGAAAAACCCCAGACTAATCCCAACCAGTACAGCCATTGCTGGTTTCGCTGGAGACAAACAGATGGCCCAAGGTATTTTGCCCATCAACCTGAGTGTGAGAACTAGGGACTGCATGACAGCATTCTTCGTTATCGACAGCAATGCTAAGTATAATGCTTTACTTGGAAGAGATTGGATTCACACCAACAAATGTGTGCCTTCCTCTTTACATCAGAAAATCATAATGGCCTTGTGCAATGGAGAGACGGAGGAGATCAATGCAGATCCTCAACCCTTCATAGCTTATGCAGATTTCGCAGAGGCCAAATTTTATACTGAAAGAGTGGCACCACTCAGTATACTGAGAAAACCTAATGGATCAGCCGAAGTGATGGCTGATGAAGAATTTGCACATCTAAAGCACTTGGTCCAGGAGAGTGCTGATGAAGAGTTTGTCGTTAAGGATGACAATGATACCTGGTTGTAGGCAAAGATATGAAACCCAAGAAGCCAGGTCTTTGGCTTTAATTAAGTTCTCAATATTGGATGTAAAATCAATAGTCTAGAAAATGCAAGAGCAAGAGAAAGAAGCCATGATGATTGGTTGTAAGAAGGAACAACAACAGGCCAAATTTTTGGCCTTAGATAAATACTATGCTTTGGATATTGAAATAAAAGTCCAAGAGATACAGGAGGATGATGCCTTGTGGACAGATTTTGTCTATGAGGATGAGGGTAAGGATGTTGAACCAAAGAAACTAGGAGCAGAACAAAACAAAGAGATTGCTTCGAAGTCAGAAGGAACCAAAGAAAGAGCATCAGTAAGTTCTCAGATACCAGACCCCTTGGAAGAAATGGACTTAGGGAAAGGTTCCATTCAGTAGCCCACCTATATAAGTGCTTGTTTGAATGCTCTTGATAGGGACCAGTTGTTGGTGGTCTTAAAGAGATACAAAGATTGTTTTGCATGATCTTATAATGAACTACCAGGACTGGATAGATCATTAGTGAAACATAGGCTCCCTATGAGGCCTAATTTCAAGCCATACAAACAAAAACCAAGAAGAATGAGTCCAGAAGTAATTCAGAAAGTTAAGGAGGAAATTCTTAGACTCCTCAAGGTAGGCTTTATTGTGACAGCCAGGTACGTTGAATGGCTATCTAATATTGTGCCTGCAGTTAAGAAGAATGGTAAAATGAGGGTGTGCATCGATTTCAGAAACTTGAATCTAGCAACTCCAAAAGATGAGTATCATATGCCTACAGTGGATTTGTTGGTAGACTGTTCAGCAGGGTATCAAGTTTTATCAATGATGGATGGGCATTCTGGTTATAACCAAATCTGTATTGTAGAGGAGGATATCCACAAGACAACATTCAGATGTCCTGGGAATATTGGCACCTTCGAATGGGTTAAAATGCCATTTGGATTGAAGAATGCTGGGGCTACATATCAAAGGGCTATGAACACTATTTTTGATGACCTCATTGGAGGATATTTAGAGTGTTATATTGATGATATTGTAGTAAAGTCCCAATCCATGAAAGAACATTTGTTTCACTTGGAGACAGCCTTTGAAAGAATGAAAAGGTTCAAGTTGAAACTTAATCCTCTCAAATGTGCTTTTGGCGTATTAGCTGGAAACTTCTTGGGCTATGTAGTACACAAGAAGGGAATACAAATTGATCATAATAAAGCCAAAGCTATCATTGAAGCCAGACCTCCATCAAGTAAGAAAGAATTATAAAAAATTCATTGGACAGGTTAATTTTCTTCAAAGATTCATTTCTAATATTACAGGGAAAACTAAAGTTTTTTCTTCCTTGTTAAGGTTGAAGGATGAAGAGGAGTTTGTGTGGACAGCAGGGCATCAAACTACTTTCGAATGAATCAAAGCCTACTTGGCCAACCCTCTAGTGCTGATGCCACTAAGGGGTGATAAGCCCTTAAAGTTATACATAGCTGCAGCAGAGGATTCATTGGGAGTTTTCTTAGCCCAAGACAATGAAGAAGGCAAGGAGCAAGCTGTTTATTACCTTAGTAGGTTTTTAAATTCTTGTGAATGTAAATACTCAGCTATAGAAAAAGCTGTGCCTTGCATTGTATTTCGCTGCAATGAAATTAAGATACTATCTTTTGCTTACAACTGTCTTGGTAATTGCAACTAAAGATTTGGTTAAGTATATGTTATCTAGACCTATGTTGAGGGAAAGAATTGGCAAATGGACATTAGCCTTATTAGAATTTCATTTAGAATATGTTCCCCAAAAGGCAATAAAATGACAAGTTTTGGCTAATTTTTTGGCAGACCACCCATTTCAAACAGAAAGCTAAGAGATAATGGAACTTGGTATGGCTAGTGTTGAACCATGGCAAATGTGGTTCGATGGATCAAAAGCCAATGGTTTAACTGGAATTGGTATAGTAATTAAGTCACCACAAGGAGTAGAAACCACACATGGTTTCAGAGTGGATGAAATTACTTGTTCTAATAATCAGGCTAAATATAAAGCCTTAATAATGGGATTGGAAATACTTATTGGATTATAGGCTCATATAGTTGATATATTTGGGGATTCTCAATTGGTAGTTAACCAGGTGAAAGGGATTTTCAAATGTCAAAGTATAAGCATGTTGTCATACTATGTTGTTGCATTACATCTGCTTTCTCAATTTCAGATAGCAAATGTAACTCATGTCCCAAGATTCTTGAATAATAAAACTAATGATATGGCTCAAAAAGTTTCGAATTTTAAGAGAAGAGATAATACCCAAGGGAACATAAGTCAAACAACATATCAGAAAGTAATACCACCATTGAATAAAAAGAATGTGGTCCTGGAAGTCAATCATAATGACTTACAAGAACAAGATTGAAGGCATCCAATAATGCAGTATCTGGCTGGCCCATCTTCGAAAGCCAGTAGCAAAATTAAATTGCAGTCTATGCAATACATAATGTATGGTAATGCTTTCTACAAAATGAAGGGAGATGGGTTATTGTTGGAATGTTTAGGCCCAAATGAAGTATTGACAGCTATGGCTGAGGTCCATGAAGGCATCTGTGGTGCTTATCAGCCTGGTGTGAAGATGAGATAGCTGCTTCGAAGGCATTCTTACTATTAGCCAATTATCCTTAAAAACTGTATAGAATATGCAAGAGGTTGCCAGGCGTGCCAAAAGCATGGCACAATAAGGTATGTGCCCATAACTGACTTGCATGCAGTTGTGAAGCCTTGGCCATTTAGAGGATGGGCCATGGATATGATGGGGAAAATATACCCACCCTCTTCGAAGCATCATTGTTTCATCTTATAGTGGCCACTGATTACTTCACTAAGTGGGTTGAAGCTAAGCCATACAAGGCTATAGACCAGACTGAAGTCATTGGATTCATTAAGGATTTAATCCATAGATTTGGTATCCCACAGACTATAACTGTTAATAATGGGACTATATTTGATGGGAAAATGGTAAAGTCTTTTGTGGCAGAGTTTGAAATTAGCCTTGTTAATTCCACTCCTTATTATGCACAAGCCAATGGTCAAGCTGAATCATCCAATAAGTCTTTGAAAAAAGAGATACAGAAAGTTGTGGAAGACAATCCTAGGGATTGGCATAACTTATTATTGGATGTATTGTGGGCTTATAGGACTTCTCCAAGATCAAGTACAGGAATCACTCCATATGCCTTAGTGTATGGGCATGATGCAATGCTACCTGTGGAAATTAATGTTAAGTCCTTGAGGGTGAGATGCCAAGACCAGTTAGATCTTGAGCAATACCATCAGAGTATGTGCTTGGAATTAGAAAGTATAGATGAAGTTAGGATTCTGGCATTAAATAGCATTCTTTTCCAAAAGAAAAAAGCAGCCAAAAACTATAATAAGAAAGTCAAGCACATTGGCTTTGATGAAGGTGATTTGGTATGGAAGACAATACTCTCAATAGGGATTAAAAGTTATAAGTTTGGCAAATGGTCACCTAACTGAGAAGGACCATATCAAGTTCATAGAGTTCTGTCTTTAGGAGTATACCATTTAAGAAATTTGAATGGATATGTGCATCATAAAAAGATTAATGGCAGATATTTGAAACCTTATTATCCAACCATGTGGGAAACACAAGGAATAGAATAAGTGCTAAATAAAAGAACATGAGAAAACTTCAATGATAAATAAGGATTTATTTCATAAAGAGTCAAATACATGTAGCCATAGATTGGCCCAAAAGTCAGTACAGTGTTTAAATTGTTCTTTTACAATAGATGCTCTATTCTTGAATGATGGAAACAATTGAATAGTTGTAGTCATCTCTTGCTTTCGATCAGCTAACTCTTGATTAGTGATTTGCAGCTTGGTAGTAGTCTGATCCAAAACTTGGTTAACTGCTGATAATTCTTCCTCAAGTTGAGCCTTCTTCTCCAATAGTTGAGCTTGAAATTGGGAGACAGAGGAATGTTGTTCCTTCAATTCTGATACCTCAATATGTACTTTGGAAACAAAGCTCTGATCCCTCACCAATTTCTCATCCGCAGCCTTGGCAGCATGGCAATTGTTGACGTAAAAATCAATAGTGGCTGCTGTCTGAGATAAATAACTTAAGACAGCCATGCCAGATTGCTCAACAACCTTGCAACACTGAAGGAAGCCATCTTTAATTATAGGCCTTTGTAAGGCTTCGAAAGAAATCCTCAAAAAAGATGCCAGCAGCTCCAGACAGCTATCTAAGTCTATCGAAGACAAGGAAGTCTTACCACTAGAGGAAGAGCTCTCAAAAATTTCTAGCAGAGAATCAGCTAGAACTAATGGCTCAGTCTCATTGCTAGTTAGTGGAGAGGTGGAAGGTATGTCAAAAAGACTAGCTAGTCTAACCTAAAAAATGTTCACTTCATCCATTGACATGGAAGGGGCAGAAAGAGCTCTGGTAGAAGGAGGAAATGATTGCATAGAAATCAGAGAAGAAGATGGAGTATCTTTAGCAATCTCTATGGTTTTTACTACCAGTTGGTCAAGAGAAGAAGGATTGGAGCTAAGCAGAGATAATGGACCATGAATTGGAGAGCTACCAGTACCTTCTCTACAGGAATCAACTACCATCAAAGATGAAGTGTCAGCTAGAATTCCCTTAGGAGGGGGAGGAGAAGCAAGGCTCGAAAGAGAATCAAATTGAGTAAAATCAAAAGACAAATGAGGGAGATACGGAGTTAAGCCAGAAAAAAGAGGAGCAAGAATACTCGGCCTCAAGAAGGGTATGGAAAATATAGGGCCAAGAAGTGGGAGAATTATTTGAATGGGCTCCATATCTTGAGGTTGTTTAACTTCGACTGAAACTGATGGAGTCTTTATTGGAAGAATAGGCAAAGTAGTTGTTGCTGCAAAAGAAGAAATACAAAACAATGTCAAGTCTCAGCATTGAGAATTTGAGAAAGATGAATAGAAGTACGAAGAATACTCCATCTTCTTCTCCGATTCCTACTCATTCGTCCTTGTTGTCTTGCAACCTCTTTCTGGAGTGCATCGGCGGCGGTAGCTTTATCCCTGAGCATTTGTTGTTGCTTCCTCTTCTCAGCCCTTTGGAATACAATAAGCTCTTTGAAATGCTCTGCTTGTACTGCTTTAGCAGATGCTTCGTGGATAGGATCTCCAGTGAAGTCAGCAAGAGAGACAATCATCTTCTTTCTTCTTTTTAAGGGTGTTTCTTGCTCTTGTTCTACCTCTTCTTCTTCTGCTGCCTGAACCCCAGGTGCTTCATCTTCAGGATCAAGTAAAAGCTTCCTTTTCTTTTGTTACTGTTTGCTCTTGGGAAGATTTAAAGCTTGGACCTTTTGGCGAGAATCTCTCTGTGAGGCACCCGCACCACTTTCAAAAAGAAGAACTAAAGGTAAGGCTAAAAGCGTTATAAAGAAAAAGAAGAGAAAAGAAACAAGGGTATATATATTTCTTCGAGGCAGCTCGAGTAACTCTAGGAGAAGTTAAGGCAGTAGGAATAGACTGTGTGGTGGCAGGCACAAGAACTGAAGTGGTAGGAGCAGTGGAAGAGATGACAACTCCAGCTCCTTTGGGCTTGGCTTGGGGCACATCCAGCACCATTAATAGGTCTTGAGGAGGAATGGCCAAGTATACCTCCATATTGGTCACCCACCAGTTTTGGCACCTTTTCAATAGGTTACCTTGAGGAATGAGAGGGATATACTCAAACTCAATCAAGTCCTATATAAATTTAGAAGTTGCTTCTTCTAGTCTGGATCTTCGAACATTTAAATCTCTGCTGGTAAGACTTAAATTGGCCTGGCTGCAGAGAGGTATTGGGACCCCTTGTGAGAGGCCAAATTGCCTAGCAAATTGAGCAGGACAATAGGGCTCAACAATACACTTGTAAACTCTGGGGTTCATAGTCCCAATGAATAACTCTCTGGGGATCAAAATAGAGACTCATATGTTCTTGTGATGAGGTGAAGAACAGAACCTATCACTTAGAAAGTTTTTCAACCAAGATGGGCCAATGGTAGTAGGTTCAAAGGGACGAAAGCTGTAAGAAGGAAGGGAAGTTGGAAGTTGGTGGAAGAAAGAGAAGTAAAAAGCAAAGGTAGAAAGATAGAGTGAAGCGTTGGCTAGCCTCATGCCATAAGTAGTAGGGTTTGGCTCAAAAAATTTAAGGCATTTAGGTTGTAGCTCAGTAAAATAAGCAAAAAGCCAAAGCTGAAGTATCCAAAATGGACCTCCTTGATTGGCATCCAAGGGTTTCTCGCAAAAAAGAGAACAAGCTCTATATACGTGACCTAGAACGTATGGAGCTAAGGCCACCTTTTTCTGTAAAATAAGGGATTTGGCAAGAGGGGCGAATTCAGGCATGATTCTTTGAGAAGAGGTGCAGAAAAAGAATTTGCAAAGCCAATATAGTATGAAAGAAAAGAATTCCCTATCAGTCACAGGGCCCTTCATTTTATTCATAGCCTTGACCAAGTCACTATATGATGAGTTAAGAGAAGGGAGGGAAAAATGGGTTGGTAGGTCAGGATAATCTGGTCCAATGGGGGTTCTAGTGGGGGACAAGCCTAATAGATAGCAGATATTAAGAACAGTAGGGGCCATCATCCCACATCTGAATTGAAAGAAATTAAAGGCAGAATTCCAAAAGCAAAGGGCAGCAGGTATTAAGAAAGGGTCCTCTAAGATAGTGAACCTGGATAATTGGAGGGCATCGAAAAGGCAGAGCTCTTGAAAGTCTAGAGTCCTATCAGGGACAACCCGATCATACCATTCTTGCCACTCTAGTCTCACTGTAGGCCAATAGCGATGGGGGTGATTCATTCTCCAGTTTCCCCAGTCAAGACCACATTCGTAAAGGAGACAATGGTCTTCTAGACATGGATATAAAGCTGGAAGCTCAGTAGAAATCTCCTTGAAGATGGGCCCAAGCACATAGTCTTGATGCTCATGACAATGAGGAATAAAGATGCGTCCGTCAATGGCACTTTTCTCACCAGCCTTGTACTTTTCACATTCTGCGTCAATGATTCTTTTCAGGGTTACAGACGGGCTCGCACGCTCTACGACTGGTATTTTCAACGAAGAAGAAGCCATTGATAGAAAGCTTTCTTAGAGGACGAAGTTGGGAAAGAGAGTAGAGAGAAGTGGAAGGTCGGTAGAGATAAAGGGTTTGTGCGATAGACAAATAGGTGAATTCCGAGCACGAAATAAAAGGGTTTTAAAACTTTTGTGTCTGAAAATATACCCGGTCGTGTGACACGGACGGAACTCACAAAAAGTACTAAAAATACGGATGTGAAAGGTTTCCCTCAATGTTGATAGTTTTGAGGGAAACATATCTCAAATATTGATATCAGCTTCGAAATACAACATTTGGCTTCGAAGCCAAATTTTGGCGTCGAGATCCGATAACAAATAGCTTCGAAGGCAAGGAGCCGACTTCGAAGCACATCCCACACCTAAGGATGTAAGAAAGCTCAAGTATTTGTGTACCTCAACAAGATTGAAAGCCTGTTTTAGGGTTTTTTAGTGAGAATAAATCCTTTGAAGCAAAACTTGAGATCCCTTAAGGATGGAAATTGTTGTTCGAAGTATCAAAACCAATAGTTGGCTTGATAAGAAGAGATTGCTTTTCGGATTAAAACAATGCAGCCCTTGAGAGAGGCTTCCATATTTTTGAAAGTATGGACTGTTGTTCAAAACAAAAATGATCAATTTAAAACTGATTAATCGTACTAACCATATGACCATATGTTGGATATGATTAAAACAAGCTTTAAGGGGTAAGATTGTTAAATTCGAAGCACTGATTCTAAATGGAAACCAGCAAAAGTTGTCAACTGTATTCCATGAATTGAAAAAGTTCTTGTTGGTTTTTTAGTGTTTCATTTGAGAAGATTGAATCTAGATTCGAAGGATGAGATTGTTGAGTTCGTAGCCCTAAATTTGCTTGTAAAGACAAACGAAGATAAAGTCAAACCATGCTAAATAAAGAGAAAAGTCTTAGTTGTATTGAAACAAAAGCAATTACATCAAAGGGCCCTCTTTGGGTACAAATTCGAGTTCATAAAAGTAAGGAATAGAATAAATAATAAGATCATGGAATTTGATCCAGCTATGGTCAATAAATTTCTGTTCTTTTTTTATTCTATCTTCTATTTTCTCCAAGCTTGGCTGCTGAAGTTAATGTGCTCTCACTTGATAAAAGAGTTCCTCAGCCTATATTTCAAACGCTGTTTCTTTTAACCCTTGTTCCAGCTCATCCATATCTAAGTCATCCCAGTATACAGAGTCTTTATTCTTGAAGTCATTATATTCTTCGATGAGGTTCTTTGCTTCGTACTGGGTATGAACTCGAAGGGATGAAAATTGGTCCAAAGATTGGGTGGTGGCCACAGAAGTCCGGTGCCAATGAAGAAGCAACGAGAGTTGGTCCAAAACATTTGGAGTTCTGCTTGGGCGATGGGGTTGAGGACGTGACCCCGAGTCATAACATCACAAGCCATCGAAGGTTCTTGAGAGGAACAACGTCTTCAAAAACATTGAAAGGCAAGTGAGAAAATACCGTAAGCAAAAGTTGGGCTTGCTTTCGCTGAGCTGGAGTAGGGGGAGGTGGAGGCTTATAAGGGAGAAAAACCTTGTCCGCAGAGAGGGTAAGCCTCAGTTTCTCTATCCAGCAGGGATTTTGCGGATGAGGAGGTATAGAAGTTTCCATTTTAAAAGAATGAGGAAACTAGAGGGCATTAACACAATCAAGCCAGTCAGAAGAGCAAAGCCTCGCCTTCTGGGCTAAGAGCAATGGGTTATAACCTTGTGCCTCTTCTGGGCGTCGGGTAGCTTGTACTATCTTTGTAGGCATGGAGGATGTATACCATGCTACAAGCAGATTGTCCTCTAAACTGTGTCGGCGGTCGATGGGCATGTAAGGATAAACCACCGAACTTCGAGCATCAGAAGGGAATTCTAGAGGATCAGTGAACTCGACAAAGTGATGATTAACTTGCTCCCTTAACTCCCGTGCCTCAGGTTCTAACCAGCTTCTCCAACCAGAAACCCCAAAGGAAGAAGAAGCCATAGTCTCATCCCATGCAGAAGATTGTGAAGTAGAAGAAGAGCTTCCAATGTCCATTTTTGCAAAATTTTGGGTTAAAGAATTATGAGTAGCAAGTGCGTAATTCAAAGGTTGATAGTTTGCAAAAACTTCAATGACTTGAATATAAGAAGGTAGATAAAGGTGGCTAATCAATGCATGAAGGTTCTTTCGAGAAAGAACAGCATCATCAGATGACTCCTCATATACTCGATCAATGGAAGTGAAGATTGGCTTGGCCATAAAAGATGTATCAGTGTTTTCGAATACTGAGATAGTGGGAGTGTTCAAGGGTTAGACGAGAATTTAATGCAAATGATGAATGACAGTTGCATTTCTAAGAAATGCAAAGGCCCATACACGTTTTAAGACGTGGGAAAATACCTTGATCCACTAATATCACCAAGTATTGGGTATATTAGTGCGGGGGGTAATATTGGCTACATATTTTGTATAAAGCCAATCACAGTTCAACACGTGGTAGGTTGAGGGTAATACGGGAAGACAGTTCAAACCTTCAATTGTGACCATCCACATGGCAATTAGTATTGGTTCTTACAAGATCTGCGCAACACTGGATCAGCAAAGAGGTGCAAAGTGATGTGATTTCAATGGTTACTCACATTCAAATTCAAAATCATGAGGGAAGCCTAAATGCAAGTAATGGCATAATGGAGCTAACTATAAGGCAACATGATCAGCGATTATAGAGGAGCGATTCGACGGTTAGAAGTGCAGTTCGATGGTCATCCTTGAGAAGTACAAATAGCAGAGAAGGCCCCAGAAAAACCCCCAGACTCAGATCCAAAAAACCAATTTTATCTACTTTATTTCCTTTCCAGTTTTACATTTCCTATTCTTTGTATTTCTGTACTTTAAAATTCTTGCACTGCACTTTATTCATAGGAGTAGTTTCAAGTAGATTGTTGCTGTAAACCTCCACAAGGCTGAAATTGGATCATTGTAAGTTTTTCGTTTTACTTAATGAAATACTGCAATTGTTTTTCATTTAATCATTGTCAGTTTATTTCTCCTAAGCAAAGCCACCAGTAAAAGTCCTCTTCATTGAAGCTGAAAGAATTAAAACACAATCGTCTGATAATTGGTTGGCAATTAAATTTCTGTAAGGACTGATTGATCCTTGCTGGCACGCTCACAATTACAAAAATAACCTTCAAAAGCCAAAAAAGCCAATAGTTATACACTGCATTATTATTCTTTCCATCATTTTTCTCCTTTTTTTTTTTATCTTTTTATTTTTTATAAATTTGAGATAATACAAGTCAAGTCATATACACATTATTATATATATACATATATTTTTGGTGTTTGTAATTATTATTATATTATCGTCAATCACCCAAATTCTCCTTTTTAAAACTATTCTTATAGATTTAGGTGAAATATTAAATCAGTGATTTTTTTAAAAATAATTATAAATTAATAATACATTTTATAAATATTAATAATTAAATATATGAAAATTGAAATTCTTTTAATAATTAAATATTAAACTTTTCAAAAGTTTCAATAAATTGTAATTTCCCCTAGATTTTATGTGCTCTAGTATTTTTTTTTTTTCACTCACTTAAGTATACGAAAATTAAATTTTATTAGAATGAAAAAAAATATTAATATTTGTCTCATTTCGTATTATATTTTTATATTTATTGAATGTATCATAATTAATTCACAAGTTTATTAAAATAAAATTAAAAAAAAACTAGGGTCCGAGAACTTGGGACTTAGAAATGGGTATATATAAGGATAGGTATCTGGCCGTTGGCCTGTTCGACCTAGTCCTATTTTTTTAGGGTTTGAGAAAGTTGTTTTAGCCTATAAGGCTGGGCCAGGTTAACATTTTCAACCCGATATATTAATAAGTTGGGTTTAGAATTTATAGTTTTAACCCAGTCTAGCTTAGCCCAGCTCGCTATTAAATTAATTAGTTAATTATAATATATTAAAAAATATATTTTTTGTTGGGATCTAAATTTTATCTTTATTAATTTTATTAAAACTCACATTTGTAGTAATATTTGATTGAATTTATTTAAGAAATCTTTCAATTTATATTTATTTAAGAAATATAATGTGTGATTGAATTTAATTATGAAATTTTTAATTTTTTTAAACATATAGCCCGACGGGTCGGCTTTAAATTTATAATTATTTTTTGGTCCATGCTTTGGCAAAAGTAAAGGCCCGATGTTACAGTTGGGCCGAATTTGGGCAAACACAAAATTCATTATTTTGCCGTGTCGGCCCAATCCAACGAGTGACCATCCATAGGTATATATAGTGGAGATTGAATTGATGAAATGTAAGATTAACATATGAAATGAATTTGAGTTATTAATATTAAATTCTAAATAATTTTTGAGATTTTATGTCTGAACTCATAACATTACTATAATTAAAAATATGTTGGATACACCAAAACATGGGAATTCATCACCAATTGTGGCGGTGGTCACTGGGCCAGTGGCCCGTCTAGCCCATTTCTATATTTGGCCCATGAATTTGGATTGGATTCACATTGTGGACTTGTTTATTTTTCCATTAAATCTCATAAGAATGAAGAGTTCAACACCAACACTTAAACTTAATTTTTAAATTTAATGATGTAACAATTAATTAAGATATTAAGACTTTATTTAAAAAGTTGAGTTGGCTATTTTTGTTCAGGTTAAAAAATTCGTTTGAGTTGATTTTTTTAACTTTTGTGAGAGAAAAAGTGAAATAATTATAGTTTGAATGTGATATTTTGTCTTATTGACTTTTTATCCTATTTTGTCTTTTTGTGACTAATTTAGCAAAAAGTCAAATTAGCCAACATCACAAACGACACCTACAGGCAACATTCTCTTTCATATCTTCTTTAATCATCAATCAATGATATCATTTACACATCATTAGATTTACAAAAATGGTTTAAAAAAAAGGACTTTTTGACCAAATTATTTTATAAATGGTGGATCTCTCAAAAATAAAAAATGTTCACTTGATCTAATGCCTTATAACCTTTTTAGTCTGAATTTTTCAATAATTATCTCTTTTGTTATTGACTTAAAGACAAATAATTCTATAAACGACCATATTTATGGCATGGTCCACCAAATTTATTGAGTACAGTCAATTGAGAATTTTTTTTTTATAATTCAAAATATTCAATTTGTATACTGTGCTCATTGATGCAACTAGGTAAGCTAATCCAACATTTGTGAGTATATGATCCATTTATATTTAAGGGTACTGTTATGGTGTGCAACTTACGTCTTACACTTACGCCTTTTCTGTTTGCAGTCCTGCTTTTGTTTTCACCTTCCACTTACACTTTTTGTGTAAGTGGCACATGAGGGTTGCACACTTAAGAAAAGTCCTATATTTAAATAGAAAAGAATAATTTATTTTAAAAATTATATTTATCATCAATTTATTTAATTATTTTTTAAAATGAGAGTGAGAACGTGGATGTGATGATTTGATTCCGTGCGCGTCCGCGAAATATTCATGCATGTCGCGTGACACATGGGGTGCCTTTGGTTGAAGTAACAATTTTACCCCTCAGTTCAAAATGGGAATTAGGCAATTTGTTGGTGTAATATTTGCAACTTTAAATAATTAATTTTCTTTAGACTCAAAAAGACATGTTTATGGTTAAAAAAATATAGTGTTTGGTTAAAAAAATTATTTTTTTTAATAAAAAATATATTTTATTAGGCTTTGTTTGGCATATAGAGTTTGGGTTAAAATAGTCAAAAAAATAAATAAAATAGGCTAAAAAATTAATAAGACAAAACATCACATTTAAAGTATAATCATTTCATTTTTTTGTCTCACAAAAATCGAAAAAGTCAAAAAGCCTATTCCAAATAAGGCTTGTTAGCCCTAGGCTAAAATATCTAAAAAGTCAACGCACATACCAAACGAAGGCTAAAATAGAATTGTCATTCTTAAGTTTCTCATTCTCTTTTAATAATAAATGATAATTTTATTTATAATATGTTTTATATAATTTTTTGGTGAATCAAATATAAGATTAAATTTTATGATACAATAATTATTTTATTTCAATTTATTCTAGTGAAACAAATAACGTTCAATACATTTGGTAAACAACTTCCATTACTTACAAATAATTTATCATTTTAATAGATTTTTTATTTCTTTCAAACCATTTAGCCTCCGTTTGGGAAGTGGGTTGACTTTTTAGCTTTTTGACTTTTTTAGCTATTTTAGCCTGGGTTAAAAAACTTGGTTTGGGAAGGACTTTTTAGTTTTTTGACTTTTTTTGTGAGAGAAGAGTGTAATGATTCTGGATTTGATGTGATATTTTGTTTGTTGTGACTAAAATAACTTATTTTTTCTTTTGTGGCTAAAATAGCCCCAAACCTCCTTGGTTTAGGCTTTGGCTTAGATAAGTTGTATTGAGCCCTTATTTTTTGGCCTATTAATACAATAAAAGTGAAATTATTTAAAAACCCTATTTTAAAGTCAATTTTGGGGTTCTTCGGTTGCCCACCTTGCTCGCCTTCCCTCACGCCGGCCCTTGATTTACATTGCAAAGGCTGTAAAACAATTTTTATCCTTTTTCAATTACTAATTAATTTAGCAATAGAATTTTCCTTTTGTAAGAAGATAATCTGTACAAAATGAAGACAACCATAATTTGTGCAGAATTTGAATTTAAATTAGAGTGACATTATTTTTATTTTTTTCTCCAAGTGTTTTCTTGTTCTTCGTAGCCAGTCACAATGTGGCTAAACGGAAAGCCCCCCCCAAAAAAAGCTGTGCTCAGATTAAAAATTTTGGAACAGATTTGTAGAGAGTAAAAATGAAGAGAAAAAGTGAATGAAATTGAACATAAATTTGTTTCATTTTTTATTTTCTTTCACAAATATCTCATCAAACCAGCACTTAGACTTGGTAATTACTTAGCATATTTAGAACCACGAGACTACAAGTACCTAAGAATTAGTCAAGACAAAATTTAGAACACCCATGTGAGGAAAAAAATGCAATAGCAATAGAAAAAATAAAAATGTTAAAAACGTAGAATTTTTATACCAAAAAAATGATGTAATAATGGTACATCTACAATGATGATTCATGGATTTTTATTTTTTTTTTTATATATTTCTAATAAATAAATATAAATGTGTTATATCATTCTATATAAAAAATTTGTATATATGTAAAACACAGTATCCTATGAACAAAAATATAAATTACACAAAATCCTGGGTCCTCACACTGGGCTGATGAGCTAGCTGACCCAAAAAAAATGATGTGTTTTTTTTTTTCTACTGGACCAAGGACTTTTACTCGAGCACTTCCAGTAGCATCAACACCAAATACACCTTGGGTAGTAAACTAGGGCCTATGGAAAGGCCCAATTACACTGTTCAGCCCTCATCAATGCATTGGGCCTTGTGTTTTTGTCTTGATGATTTTGATCATGATTACAAGGAAATTTGGTTCACTAAATTCGTGGTCTCATAGAATATCTCATATGAAAACTCAATTGTTGCAATTAAAAAATAAGAAATTAAAGCGAATTTAGTTAAAAATTAGGGAATTTTTTTTAAGATCTTTGATATTAAGATTTTATAAGATAAATGATATGTAATATTTTCATATTGGTTGGGTTCCTTCAACATTGTTTCAGAGAAATTTTGATACAGAGAAATTTCAAAATACAGACAAATTTCTCTGCGTTTTGAAATTTCTCTGGTTTGTTCAGTTTTACTGATTTTCTCTGTATTTTGAAATTTTTATGATTTGCTCAATTTCACTGATTTTCTCTGTATTTTCAAATTTTCTCTAGATTGAAATTTCTCTAGTTTGCTCATAAATTTCTCTGTGTTTTGACCAAATCAAAGAAAATTAAACTACAAACAAGTATATTTCTACACAACACATACAAACAAGCATATATATATATTGGTGTCTTCATCATCATCGAACAACATTAACGATCACTCTTCAAAATTCACCTTGTTACAATTTAAATTATTTGATATATATTGACCATTTGAAATGATATAATCAAGAGTGTTGTATTCATAAAAACAAAATAAAAAGTCTGAAGAGTTATCTTTAACTCTTCAAAAAGTTGGAATCTACATTTTGACATTCCCAATGCCTTTACAGCACAATACAAGAAATTAAACCATGCATTCAACAAGAATCAAAAGAACCTTCAAAATGTGAATATATTTCTTGAACAAATATACGCGCGCGTGCGCACATATATATATATATAAATAATACATACATATGTATCTCCATGTGTAGTGAAGAAGTTGATGGAGTAAGAAACCCTAAATTTATAGTGAAGACATTTAACGACATTGATGAATCGAGCAAAGAGGAATGAGCATTGATTGGAGTTCAAAACTCGGATGTGGATTGTTCACTTTTGGCGATGAACTGTGCTCGATTGGATTTTGAAAAACCTAGAGAGAGAGAGAGAGAGAGAGAGAGAGACTCACTATACCATATAAGAGTTTTAGTGAGTAAATGATTTGGTCTCTAAAAGTGAAAATTTTGTTACAAAATACATTTAGAGACCAATTTCTATCATCATAAGAATAATCGCTCAAAGGTCGTTCCGAAAAGTTAAAAATAAGACTTTTAGCGACAAAATTCTAAAAATGTCACTAATAAATAGACTTTTAGGAACAAAATAATTTGATCTCAAAATGGTTTATTTTTTGAGACAAAAAATTTGGTTCCAAAAAGATAATAATTAATCACTAACATCCAATTTTCGTTATTAAAAATATAATAACGACACTTTTTGCAATAAAAATATTTAGTCCTTAAAAAATAATTTTGTCTCTTGATTTTGGTCTCTAAAACCTTAATTTTTCGTAGTGAAAGAGTGGTTGTGATATATAGGTGTAAGTGATGGATCTTAGGCTTAAAAAAAATATATTGTGAATCTCTCATATTATAAAAAGTTGAAGAGGAATGTTAGACTTAAATATCACTAAAAATTAATAGTAAAAAGTTTAATTTACCAAAATTTTAATTTTCAAAACTTAAATTTGAATTTCTAGCAACCAATGACCAATCACAATGGGTTTTCCAAGTGATTATCAATTTGGATCTTAAATTGTTCTAGATTAGTCAACACTACTGGATCATATTAACATTTTTTTTTTTTTTTGGGTGTGGTTAATAATAGTCTAAGGGCGGGCAATAAACAATATAAAATACTATAAAGAGTCAAAAAATTATAATTTTAATAAATTTTTTACATTTCTTAAAAGATTTTTTTTTTTCTATTTTTTTTTTTTTAATACGAACAAACCACCTTACAATTTTTTTAACATTTTCCTTTGTTATCTAAATTTATAATTTTATTGTTTGCATGACTAGAGTCAAGAAATACAAAAATGGGAGAGTACTTACAAATTCATCAATGCAGTAAAAAAGCTCAATTCTGTCCTTTAATTACCCCATGAAAATTAAAGTAGTGATTTAATGGGTTTGAATGGACGCTAGCTAGCTTTCTCATCGCCTAGAGCACTCATTTATATATCTTGTGGATGTTTGCGGAATTTATGGCATTCATTGTAAATTGACAACTCCCATTCATTACTCCATCAATCAATCAATACTTATTTTTATTTATTACGTATTATTTGTCACTTAAAAGGTTGTTTTGAAAAATAATTATTTTAATTAATTTTTTAACTTTTTATAAAAATACATATACAAAATTTGATATGAAAATTGAATTTTTAATAATGATTTTTTAAATTATTTAAATTACTTGTCAAAATAAGTCTAAAATTTAAATGACCTCTTCAAGAAAAAAATAGGCAATTACGTTTTTTATTTTTTAAATTGGAGCTTGTAAATTAAAGACAAAAATTTGCATTCAATAAAATTAAGATATTTTGACCAAACTTAGATAGAAATGTATTCTTTCAATAAAATTAGTTAGAAATGTATTCTTTGTCGGTATTATTGTGATCAAACTTACGTATATATAATGAAATTAAAATATTTTGATTTATCATTTTTCCCTATCATTTTCCTTATATAATTTTATTAGAAATATAAGGACCCTTATACTTTAAAAAATAAAAAAATAAAAAAGTATAAGAACGGCATCAAAAACCAGACTAACCACACACTATTCATATGAATTTACGAAAGTAATTACGCATATCGTAAACACTACACAGAGACATCTTTATTTATTTAGCAAGATAATATTAGGATCACAACATTTGAATACCACATTCGAATCTATTATTCATATCAACATTCTTTTAAAAGACGTAACGTAATGCTTAACACTGGTTAAGTAGGCAATTGCCATATGTCTAACCACGATTCCACCAACAAACCACCGGTCCACCACCGTGCCACCGCTGTGTCTGGGATGAGTAAGTTCGGTTGATAAAGTAGATATTTAAGGGCACTTGTGTTTGCCACCGTGGGTAGTCATGTTGGCGTAACAAGGACAAAGGTCTTCGTTACCAGAAGTGCCTGGAGGCACGCAGTTGCAACGTTGACAGCAAGTTCCACAAGCCCTCTTGCACAGATTCTGCCTCGATGATAGCTTGCACCTCTCACTGCATGCCCCTCCACAATCTATATATACACACACATACCCAAATCCTTTTAAATTTAACTTGTCTCCTCAAGTCGTATTTTGATAACACGATTTTGATGATTGAGATAACGACTTGAGTTTAGGAAATAAGTTAAAAATTGTTTGTGTTTAAGAATTGCATTTAAAAAAAAAAAAAAAAGTCAGAGTGTGAGAGAGAGAATGTCAACCTATTTTCTGGAGGAGAGAACGACCTATGACACTGCCGTTCATCTGCATGATGATGGAAGAACCAATTTTATAAATAAGGCTAGAAATTAAAAATAAAATAAAAATACTAAAAGACAATAAAACAGAGAAATGGATCTTACAATTTCATGGTCGTGAGCTTGAACAAGAGAGTAGATGATAAGAGAAATAAGAAGTAAAGCAATCAGAGACTTAGAGATGGCCATTACTCTGCTTTTCTATCAAACTACAAACCTAGGACTCTTTTGCATCAATTGAGAGAATTATGTGCTGTATTTATAGAGAGAGACAGCATGGGGCATGGAAGCAATTATCAGCCACAAACACTGTGTTTGGTTAAAAGATTTGAGTAGAGATTTAAAAAGAAAAACATAAATAAAAAAAAGTAAATAAAATATAAATAAAATATACCTACATTTCACTTAGTTTTACACTTTCATTCATTTTTTCTTTTTAAATCTCCCAACCAAACATTAATCTAATGAGTTTACAGAGAAAGAAAGGTGATATGATTGTGGGGGCATTGGGACATTTGGAATTATCTTAGAGAGTAGTTCTACCCTTTCTCGTACGCGTAAAGGTTTAATTTCTACCTGCCTCCCTGCTACCAGAAATATTATTATTATAAAAATTGATTCTAAGTCCTGTACAATTCATTATTTGGAGCACGGGTGATGTTGGCTTGGCTTTCTGTAGACAAATCCATTTAGATCCATTAAATCCTTTATTTGGTGGGATTTGTCGACAGTGAATATCAGTTTTGCAAAATTGAACGTCGATAGCAATTTCATCAGTTACATTACATATAATTTGGAAGTCGTGTCACTTTGGTCTTTAACTTTTTAATTGTGACACATTTAATTCTGAAATTTGAATCTTGTTCTATATAAGGACAATTGAAAATATCATTACTCAATTTCAAAGGCAAAATCGTTAATTTGATAAAATATAAATTAATTTGACAAAAATAAATATCAAAAAAATATTTTTGAATTTTTAAAAATAATTTCTACAAAAATTTTTTTATGTAAAATTGATAAATTTGTTAGACATTGATTTATTTATTTATTTTGCCAAATTAATTTTTATGTGTTTGGATGATGATCATATAATGAATAGTTATTCGGCTTTTAATGTGCAATTGATATATTTAATATATGAAATGTTTTTAGTTTTGAATTTTTTGATTTAATGGATTGATTTAATAATGATATTAAAGTTATCCCCATATTTGACTATTGAAAAAATAGAAACTAATTTAATGAAAATAAAAACAACCACCCATTATATGATCATCATCCAAACATATAATAAAAATTAATTTGGTAAAAATATATATATATATATATCTAAAAAATTTATTAATTTTACGTAATTTTATCTTTAGTGCATGGAAATAATTTTAGAAATTCAAAATATTTTTGTGATATTTATTTTTGTCGTACTAGTTTATATTTTATCAAATTGACAAATTTGCCCTTAAAATTAAGCAATGGTATCTTCAATTGTCCTTATTTAGAACAAAATTCAAAATTCATGGTCAAATGTGTCACAATTGAAAAGTCAAAGACCAAAGTGACACAAGGCCCAAACTGTAGGAACCGTTAATGTAATTCGTCCGTTCTAAAATTATCTACAAAAATAGGCAATAAGTACAATTTTAATAATAGATCGTTTTATTTTTTGCATAATTTTGTGATTCAATCTGTGGCAATCTTATTCTTTTCTCTTTCTTTTTTTTTTTAAATTTTATCAACGTAATGTTTTATATGTATGTGTGATTTTCACTTTCATTTGAAAGGTTAATAGGTCAATCATTTTCATCATTAGTTGTTGGGAAAGACTATGCGCCTTATAATTATAGAAAAAAATAACATAATTTCATATTTTCTGAGTTATAACTAAAAAAAATTATAACCAAATATAAAAAGGTTATAATAAAATATCTCAAAATAATATCATAACTAACGTAGAAAATTGATTATAACTAAAGAAAAAAAAATGACGTAACTAAAAATACATATAATATGATGTCTATATATCAGAATTCTCCATATTTATTTCTTCATTATGATTTTTTGTTCCCTTGTAATGGTTGTTAGTATTGGGCTTATGGGTATGTGTGATGTTAAACTTTCTTGAAAAATTGATTACCCACTTAATGTAATTATTTTAATATTTATAAATATTCGCTTACATATTGAAAATAATAATTTTACAAAAAAAATCTAAGGAGAATTTTAATTCAATGTAAGTTTTAAAAAAAAATTACAAATATGTGATAAATTTTATATACATTAATAAAATTTTAAATTTTTTCATAATTCTGTAATAATTTTCTAATAATAAATATTTGCGAATGTCATCAAGCAAAATGATGCATAAGTCCACTTTATATATCCAATAATGTGTAAGAAATATAATTGATTGATGGGTAGAGGAGATAAAAAAAGAAAATATTATCTTAAATATATTAATTGATTGTCACATCATTAAATTTTAAAAACGGATATAATTTTTAATTTTAAATAACAATACTCTTTGATTAATTAGCCAACTACTTAGGGCCCACGTCTCTTTATGAATGTGATTGTGCCAAAAAGACAAATGAGGGTTATGAGCTGATGGTAAAGGGAAATGTTTTCCTCTTCTTAACACTCTGCATCATCGATGCAACTATGCAACTACATAGCTATCTCTTCTCCTACGAGTTCATATTGCCAAACTATGCCAGCCAATCCATCCATCGACTGATTATTTGGTGGTACTGGAATAATTTTTCACATCATTTAACTTGTGATATTTGTTCTGTTATATATTAAAAAGCAGTAAAAACAATAATTGCTTGGTTTGAGTTTTCTAAAAACACTTTTCAGAAAATTTTATTTTTTTATTTTTTGTATTTTTTTTTATTTTTACTGAATTTTTAAAAATATTTTTAGTAATTTTTTAAATTTTTAGACACACCTAATATAAATATACTTAAAAAGTATAATTTTTGTTAAAAAAAACCTTTAAAAAATTTACTAAATACCAAAAATACAAAAAAAATACGAAAATTCAATATATTTTTCATATTTTTGTGTGTTCATTAATTTTTTGAAATATTTTTTCACAAATATTTTACTTTTTAGATACATTTAAATAAGGTGCATCTAAGTGCATCTAAAAAAGTAAAAAAATACTTAAAATTTTAAAAATATTTACTAAAAACAAAAAAATACGCAAAAATAAAAAATTCAATTTTCAAAAAATTGAATTCAAAAAACTCAAACCAAACACTGAATAAATCTTACTATTTAAACTAAAATCACTTAAATTAAAACAGCACATGGACTTCGCCAAATAGCACCAAATAATTTTCCCAATCCATGGTTCATCATCATCCCCTCCCCTCCATTTGTGTCTGTAGATATCAGCATTATGGAGATGAGATTCATGTTTGTCTGATTTCATTTTAAATCCATATAATTTCTAAATATGTTGGTCTAGCTATGGCCTAAGGGAAGTACTAACAACATTTTCAATAGTTTTTGAGAACAATACAATTTTGTAATATTTTGACATGTTAGAATAATACAATTTTTTGTTTCGTTTTGTTTTTTTTTTGTTTTTTTTTTCACACAATGTTGTAATATTTATATTATTTGTGTGACCCATTATGAAAAGGGAAGAGAGAAGAGTCATCAAAATTTGACATCATTTTTTTGGAACTTCTGTCAATTTTTGTTATTAATTTTTTATAATAGCAGGTATTATAATATGAACAATAATGCTTGAGACCACTAAAAGTGGTGCTCTAAAAGCACCATTAGTGATGTGGCAGTGGACGGGGCCCACTGCTTGTGTCTTGTATTTTTTTTTTTTTTTTTTAAGTGCTTACCAACTCATTAGTGGTGCTTTAGAGCACCACTTTTAGTGGGATATATCATTACCGGATTGCACTATCTAGTTAGGCCTGTGAAATCCACAGTAGACTCCATTTTAATAATTTGATCTATTCAATTTACAAGTTTTTATGTGTAAATCATTCACGAAAAAAATCAAAAGAATCTAATAATTGTAACTACATTATTTCCTCTTTTTTTTTTTTCTCAAAAAATGAATAGGTGTGTAATAATTGTCTTATTATTATTATTATTATTATTATAATTATTGAATTACATTTAGGGGAAATTTCAATGCAATGTAATGTTTTAAAAAAAATTGCAAATAAATTATAAAATTTATATATTAATAATTAAAAATATAAACTTTTCCATGGATTTGTAATAATTTTCTAGCAGACCCATTCATAAATAATTTCCCCTTATATTTATGCCATTATAATTGGAAAGTGAGAGTTAATTTATTGTAAGTAAATTTAGATAAGTTAAAATGTTTTTTTTTTTAAAATACATCAATGCACATGTCCTTTTACTTATTTTGTAAATTTGACTTAAATTAGTGAATTGAAAGAAGAAGAAAAAAATTAAAAATTGTGGTCAATAGGTGGATGGACAAAAAAATAGTATAGAAATTATTAAATGCATCTGTACTTTTTTAGCACAATCAAAAATTACATATTGTTGGAATCGCTTGTAACAAATTTAAATAAAAAATATTTTTATTATACTAAAATAACACAAATATACTAAACCACTAAAAATGTTCTCATTGCTTCTAAGCAAAAAGACAAAGCTAAGAGTCTATGGGTGAAATGGAATCCTAATTATATCATGGAACATAATAGCTTGTGGGGCATGGCCATCCTTGCATATTCCTCATGATCTATGAGAAAAACTTAAGATTGGGCAGCCATTAATCAGCTACATAAAAAATTATTATTATTATTATTATTATTATTATAAAATTAAAATTTTTTAAAAAAAATCAGCTAATTGGCAAAGTCACATTCCTATGGGTTGAAAATCGGCATCCTCCACAAGAAATATGTGACTAAATTGTACTTAAAAGCTAAGAGTTTCTTTACGTTGTCTTTGGTTGAGAGATTTGAGTAGGGATTTGAAAAGGGAAAGGGAAAAGGTATGTGAAACTAGGTAAAATATAGATATATTTTATTCACATTTCACCTACCTTTTCCATTTCCCTATTCAAATCCTTTCTCAAATCCCTCCACCAAACACAACATTAATGGTGTAGTACTAAAACAAGTGTCAAAGGTCAAAAATTGGCATGATCCCTCCAAGAATCATAATCCTTTCCTTAAGTAATAGTATTATCATAATTAAGCAAAACTCTTTCTCACACTCTCTCTTGTGATGGAACCCCATATTAATTTAAATTTTGTGAAAATAACTAGAGAAACTTTATTTTCACCATTGAAGGTTTTGGAACAAAATTGTTAGATTATAACATTTTGACATCAACCACTGGAAAGCTAGTGTGAAATTTCCCCCAAATCCGACATCTACCAATTTTATTTTTTTATTTTTTTATTTTTTTATTTTTTTTTACTGAACCTAAAGAAATTGATGTAATAATAATAATAATAATAATAAAAGCTCCAAATAAACCTAACACCATGTCCTTGGGCCTTCTACAAGCATGCGGGATTGGTGAGATTGTGGATCGAGTGTCAAATATTTAGCAAGCTTTTTGGTTTATTTTTATTTATTTTTTTGAAAAAACATGTAAAAAAATAAAGAGATAAAGTGATTTAAAAAAATCAAAAAATTAATAAACTAACTTTTAACTTAATTACAAAAAGGGCCAAAGTGTTAGGCTTTTCTTGATGCCTAAAGAAGGAAAGCCTAGTACTCAGTCCTACAGGCTACAGCTGTAGAAAGATCTGCTATCAATCAGTGGACTCCAGCTGTGATGATGCTTAGGATTTGCAAATCTCTTTGGAAACATCTCTACTTCCTAGTTTCTACTTTTCTTCATCCTACATTTATGTCCCACAGGAAGAAGAGAAAACATCTCAATCTCTCCTGGCACCCAATAGAGATGATAAAATTAAGGCCTCTTTTGGGAAGAGATAAAAAATCTGATTTTCAGATTTTTTATCTCCTCTTCTCTCACAGAAAAGCTGATTATAATCTGCTTATAATCAGCTTTTCACCAAAAATCAGATTATAACCATCTTCCCAAAACACCCCTAAATGTGTTATGATAAAAAAGTTATGAAAGTGAAATCTAAATTTGTGTAGTAAAGGTTTGATAATTTAGCGAGACAAGGGTGATTATTTCAATGAAAAAGTTAAAGGGGGTGTTAGATCAATGTCAAATCTCCTTGAATGTTTATAAATATGTATATATATGAAGAATACAACTATTTTTTTTTATGGGATTCAAAAAGAATACAACAATTAAAAATTGAAAAAAGCAATCTGTCATTCCCCTCTCTCAACCCATTTCTCCCTCCATTTGTATGTCAACTACTAAACACATTTAACAAGGGAGTTAACCGCTCCACACCCTAAGAGCCGGCAAGCCAGTCAAGACGCTAGGCCATATGATAACTACTTTAATTTAAAGGATATGGTAAACAAAATTAAAAATGGTTAAAAAAATGGTAAAAGGAATTTCCCACAATGCGGAGTTCACATTGCTTCAATGTTGACTCGAAACCATCTCTCTTGGATTCAAATAAAGAGAGACAAAAGTAGAGATTGAAGAACCACTTGATCTGCTTATTGTACCCACCAGAAGAAATCCACCATGCTTTAGTTGTGGATATGATGTACCTGGATGGGAATGAAGAAGCTTAGTCCTTGTCTGTTATTTCCGATGTACCCAAAAAAAAAAAAAAAAAAAAAAAAAGAACCAAAATTCACTTAATAACTAATCTCTTTTAGCTACAAAATTCATGGTAAAACCTGGTTTTAAGGATAGCCTTTGAAGAATCAATGAAGAAGAAATCATATAAACCCTAGCATAGTTACAGACTGTCTGTAAAAATACATGCTCTTAAATCATATATATTTACCACAACAAAATTGCATTCCTCACACTTTACACAGGACTAGAGATTATACATACCTCCTTGTTCCCAATTTTAAGTTATTTGTGGAGACCGCTAATTTCTGACAGAACTCACACTACTCCAGAAGGTAGGCGTAACACAAGCTGTCCACCAACAAGACTGCAACCACAAGAATTATGTTCAAAGATTTTTTGGCATACAAACAAAGCTTATTTGTAGCCTACCTTTTAACATAGAAGTAGCAGAAATCTGCCAAATTAAATGTACGGATAATTTCAGAAAGGAGGACCATGGGTGGCTACAATTCATAACCCAATGCTGTCAATAATTGCTACCAGTAAAATGGACAAGAACTATATAATTTGTATAATGGACAAGAGTTCCTTTTTGTGTTCATACCTGGAGTATCCAGTGGGCGCAACTCAAAAACCTTGCAACTCCCAAAACAAAGACATAATGTGCTGTATATGGTTCAATGATCTGCATAGATTTAAAAAGCAATCAAGCTATAAAGGCATATGAATACATCATGGTGCTTTTCATTGAAATGACAAAAGCAATCCCAATGGCAGTGAAGAAACAATGGCGTGCAACTGGTAAAGCAAGCTATAAAACCATCCATATCAGCTCATAGAACTCGAAGTTTATCAATGAACTACAAATGCACCAAATAATTTTCAGTACTCGTATACATATATGTAACAGTTTTGCCTCATATTATTACCTTTGCATTCTGCATGACACGTAGTTGAGGTAGTATGGAAACAGCTTCCACATAAACACAATTTATCCTGTTGAAAATATGATGCGGGTGTCAATTGATGAATAACTACATATAATAGAGCACAAGGTATAGCCAAATCACAAAACAATATCAATAATTAAAGGAAGGTTAAATCAACTTAAATAGGTTACTAAAAACCAAGACAGTTACATCACAAGTGAATATTGTCCTTTCAATATATACATGGTGATATATCGCACCTCAGTTGCAAACAAATCAAAGTATTTAACTTAACTTTGGACTAAATGGAAGAAGTTTTCAAACTAGTTGATAGTTGTTCGCTGGATGCACCCCAAAATGGGTTATAAATTACTAAAATCACATGTAGAGTTTTGGGGGGAGAATCGCCTCCCGTGTGAGGTCAGGTCAGGTCAGGTCAGGTGATGGTCAACAACTCAAAGAATAAAATGAAACAACATTCCTCCTCTTTCCCCAGCTAAAAACTCTGTTGTTGTTGTTTGTGCAAGAATGTGGAAGAACAAGAAATACTAAAATTATGAAGAAACTGAGAATTTGGTATCTGTAGCTGTCAGAATGAGGCAAGTAACACCTGACTCTGCACATGTAAAGTAAAGAAAGTTGTAAATTTCAATGAGGAATTTTGGTCCTGTATACTCTTGAAATTTATATAGAAATTGTTTCCTGTACATGCATTAATGTATGAAATTATGACAGATGAAATCGTCTTATCGGTTGTATACTTTTCCATGGACAAGTTCACCTAAAAGAAAAGAAAAGAAAAAAAAAAAAAAAAAAACCAAGGACGTGTTCAGACATTGAGCTCTGCAGTTGTGCATACTTTGGGATTCCATAAATACCAAGTCCTGCAAAAATTTCTACTAAATAACTACAATTACTAGCTGATTGAGAAGGAACAAAGTTAATATAATTAGTCTAATACAGTGCAACTGAGTAAGATCAAAGAAAACTAGGCGATATCCTCCATTGAATCATCATATTTCGCAGCTCTCAGACATTAATCAAAATCAATTTAAAAATTAAAACAACACGATATTGAGAGAGCAAAGACAAATCTTCATTTGAAGTATCGAACAACAGTAAAAATGAAAAAAATAAAAAAATTACCAGCACAAGTGTTCTCTTTGGTGAGTTTGTACATAAGAACGGAGATGCCAATGGCGTGAACGGACTCGGCAGCGACAAAGAGGTTGCGCCTCATAGACAAGCCTGGTCCGTCTCGGGTTTGGAATCTCATTTAAGGGTGGGCCTAGAGGGGTGTCAACAGGAGTTATTCAAAGTCTGTCGGCCCGGGCTGGGCTGGGCTGATGAATTGGGCTGGCCACCACCAGATGAGAAATTCTATTTGTACCCCAAAATTTATTAAATATGTCTAATTTTTCAATATATTCTATTAAATTATTTAAAATTATGATTTATTCTTAATACACTTATATTGTTTTCCAAATATGCCTAAATAATAAACAAATCAAAAATTCTAAATTATACCACTTTAAATACACCATATGTTCTTGAAGAATGCAAAGACAGAGGGGAGATTGTAAGACTTCTTCGTTTGTGTAATAACATATATGTTACTGAGCAACGACTATAATTTCGTAAATCATAGTATACACATTTAGCATTATGCCAACCCACCATCTAGCAACATAATATAGAAATATGTACAATTACCTCAAACATTACTACGAACAAATCGATTCTGGTTTCTAGTAATAAAGATGATGATGATAGTAATGAAAAGGGGTTGAATCAAATGGAAATTATAGTGGGTTGGTGAAGAAACTTTAACAACAGTAGATCTTATATGGTGTAAGACTTTACAAATTAAATAAGACATTAATTGAAATTTTAATCAAAGGGGAAGGAATTTACCATTCTTCCATAAATCATAAAACTCTCTTATTAAATGGATATAAGTAATTAAAGTGTATTATAAGAAATTAAATTTTATTTCATAGTTTAATGTATATAATCTTTATTAATAAATTTATATTAAAATATAATAAAAATTAAAATTTCAAAATTTTAATAAGTACTATGTGGTGTAGGGATGACAATTTAAACCCGACCCGACGGGGACCCAATCCCCCGACCATTGTTTTCAAACCCGGACCGGACCGGCCGGTCAGACCGGTTGAACCGGGAACCGAGCCTTGTTCCGGTCCGATCAACCCTCCAAACCCGGACTGGGGACAAAACCAGGAATAACCGGCGACCCAGTGGTCGAACCGGTAAAACCGGCGACCCAGTGGTCGAACTGGCCAGAACCGGTCTCCTTTTTTTTTTTTTTTTTGGGTTTTACTTTTTTTTTAATTTTCTTTCTTTCTTTATTTCTTATATATATATATATGTATATATATAAATATAGTTCAAAATTTTGACTAAAAATTCTTATTTCAAGAGGCTCCTCTCATAAGGAAGAGTCTCATTGAAAGGTTGAGAAGATTATGAAAGTCTATTCCTATTTATAGGAAAAACAAAATTTCAAAGAGAATCTACAAAATTCTATGTGGGATTCAATCAAATTATTTGAAACATATTGATTGGAGGGAGAGTTGAAAATTTCATTTCTCTCCAAAATTAAATCTAGCATTCAACCAATTTATTTGGAGGGAATGTTTAAAAAATTTAATTTCTATGAAATAAGTAATTCTTTTTTATCAATTATGACTTTATTAAATATTATTAATAAATACAATGCAATAATTTTTATTTTTATTTGATTATTTATATATATTTTTATTTATTTATAATTTATAATTATATTTTTTAATTATATAATATTAATTATGACGTTACGGTTCGACCGCTTTGACCCGACGGTTGAACCGGTGACCCGTCCACCCGGTCCCTTTTCCGGTTCGCTCACCGGTCCGGTTTTGAAAACATTGCCCCCGACCCCGATTATAATGGTTTTTTTCCGAAAAATACCCCAGTGGGGATGGGAATGGTATTCGAAATTAAATCCCCGATCAATTTCGGGCCGGGGCCGGGAATCAGTGTTCAAGCCCCAGCCCGTCCCCGTCCCCGTCCCCGTCCCCGAATTTTCCCGAAATAAAATTATCACTTTACCCCTCTATATATATATATAAACCAATCATTTTCACTCACACTGTGTGCACAACATTGAGTTGTCATCTGAGTTCCAGTGGTCACACAACACAACACAGCAGTATCACCACACCGCCTCTCGTCTTTCTCTCTCTCTCTCGTCTCTCTCTAAAACCCTCCGTCGATCTCCATCCTCCCATCACCGCCGAGATCTGAGTTCTTCCTCCCATCACCGCCGATATCTGAGTTCTTTCCCCGATCTCCGTCACTATCTCCGACCGCCTCTCCTCCATCTCTCTTTCTTCTCCAACGGCAATGAGGCCAAGCTTGTCGAATCACCGCCACCATCACCACTGTTTGCGGCAGTTGCAGTGACACAGATATCTCTCTCTCTCTCTCTCTCTCTCTTTTAATTTGTTATGTGTATATATATATTACATTTGAGCATCAGATATCTCTCTCTCTTTCTATGTTATTGTTGATGATGATGATGATGATGATGAACAGATTTGTTAGATCTAAATTATTATTATTATTATTATTTTTTAACATTTGAGCTCATCAGATCTGTTAATGGTGATGATGATGATGAACAAATTTGTATGATAATGATGAACATATCTCTCTCTCTACTATGTTGTTGTTGATTATGAACAGATATGTTGAATTTAATTTTTTTTTTTTGGTTGGAGAATTTTTTGGGTTGGAAAAGCCCGATCACCGTTAGGGGGCAGAGGCCGAGGTGGATATAAGTTTTCTGTCGGGGATCGGAGCCGGGAATGGGAGTATGATCTCCGGACCCACCCCGTCTCGTCCCGTTGCCATTCCTAATGTGGTGCAAATAGAATCACGCCACGAGACCGCCAAAAGGTTTCGGGTCAGTACTCTTACCCGTATATGATGGGTCTACAAAATTCCTCAGCGGGTCGAGCACTGAGTCCCTTTTTTTTGAATTCAACGGTCACAATCGCCACTTCTCCTCTTACCCTCCCAAAGATCTGAAGCCCTAGTGTCCATGTACAGTTCTAACATGGGCGCTCTAAAAGGCTCCAATGTCTCTTCCGATCGTCGACAATGGCAGAAAGTTTTCAACGCTCTCACACACTTGTTACGAAGACAACAAATACAGATCGAGTCTCTCGCAAAAGAGAGACAATTTCTCGAAGATCGGATTAAATTGCAGTACGGTCGGTGGGTCTTTGATGTCAATCAATTGCAAGACCAAATCTCTCTGGTAACCCCTCAATATCTTCGGATTTTTAATGTCGGGTTTTTGTTATTTTAGGGTTTCTTTGATTTTTGATTTAGTTTTAATTTTTTATTTCTTTTTATAAAGATGAATAGGGATTTTACAGGCGAAGAGATGAAATGTAATTTTGAGGCAGCGAAGTGGGATCTGATGGTGGGTCAGAAGCAGAGAGAAGCTTTTATCTACAAAACTAAGTTGGGTTAGTTCTTTCTTCTTGTTAATAAGTCTATTCGTGTTTACCCTTAATTCCCGTTTGATATGTGAGAGAGTTGTGATGAAAGAACTGGAAAATTCGGGATTAAGTGTTGATAATTTGGAAAATTTGGAAGTTTAAAATCTTGAATTTGTATGCTTATGTATGGGCTAGTAATTGTCACAGAGCAAGCTTTACCACAAATTTGTAGCTTCTATCTTCTACTAAATTTCAACTTTAGTCTCATCCTAATGGCTGTGGAAGGGGATAGAGCAGGTTGTGTTTGAATTATGGATTTAGGTAGATGTTTTGAAAGGAGAAGGAAAGGTGAGAGAAATGTGAATGTAATATAAGCTAAATTTTTTCTCTATTTTCCTCACCTTTTTCTTTCCATTTCCAAACCCATACCCGAATCTATGATCCAAATACAACCTAAAGCTTATAAAGGTTTTGTGTCCCGAATCTATGATCCAAATGCAACCTAAAGCTTACAACGGTTTGGTGTTCGTGAGGACATGAATTCAAGGGCATTAAGGGCCCACCTCATGAAGTAGGGAACAGGTAGTGCTGTTTGAGTTCTTATCACATTTTCTTTTTCCTCGCTTGAAGGCTTTCCTGATCTCACCAGGAAATCTTGATATTGCTAGTTTTGTCATTTATGATGCTAGAATGAACGGATTATATGATTTCTGATGGGATTGAGTGCTACGAGATAGTTGTTATGTGGGCTTAATATTTGGTTTTTTTTCTTCTTCTTTTTGTTGTACATTGAACTATCTTTTTTCGATAAATGCAGATAATGCAGCCACTGAATTGGCAGATTTTAGAGTATGGTTTGGCCACCTCTCTCATAACTGCTGTGAGACAAAAGTATGTACCATTTCGTCATGTCGGTGTATTTTGTGGATTTCCTTTTTTGAAAAGAGTTCTCAGTTGTCAATGCATTTGCAGAATGATTCCAAGATGTTGGCTCTCTTGTCAGAGAGGAACTTTGTTTGGAACCAGTATAAAAAGAGGGAGAGTGACCTTACAAATCGGTTGAAGATTAAAAGTACTGAAGTTGAACATGCAAATGAGAAAATACAGGAACTTCTCAATACTATGGAGCAATTAAAGTCATCAAATGTTGAGAAGGATATTGCGATACTAAAATTGAAAACTGACATGGCTGAGCTTGAAGCAGCCTCAACAAAAAAGAGTGACGAAATTTCTAGACTTTCCAACAAACTGGAATTTTTAAGAAAGGCTGGAAGCAATTCTGATGGAACAGAGGGGGACAAGAACAGAGGCACTGATTCAAGGAATACCATTCCGAAAAAAGAATCACATCCTTCACAAGTACTTCAAAAGGTAATTGAGACATATCCATTGTGTAGCTTCAATTAATTAGTTCTCTTGCATTGTAGGTGATTTTAGCCCATCAATGATAGTATGGTCGTTGTCTTTTTTTAATTTATGTGATGATTTTCTGCTTATACTATTTAAATCATCATTTTTCTCCTTTTTATTCATACATTCTGCAGAACTTTTTCATCCAGAAAATTCACAGAATAATGATTGATTTATTTTTGTTATTGTTGTTTGTTGATTTTTTTAAATTTATTTTTTCCATCGGGGGGATGTGCAGTATCTTGGATCATTATATCATGTGGAAGTAACAGAGTTAGGTCTGAGGTTTGAACAATACTTTGAAAACAAGAGTATGGAGCAGTGTCACTCTTTAAAATTCAATAAGTACCCACTGATTGAGTTGCGTAGCGTTACTTTAGTCATGGAATGCACATTATAAACGGTTTACCCCATCCAACAGATCCTAGTTCTAGAGCATGACAGAAGGTGTCAATTGAAAATCAAAGCCAAACCAGTCTACATTCTTTGCTTTGGTTAATGACATAATATATATATATATGCTGATGTTATTTCTAGTATAAGCAAGAAAGAATATGAATAGGCACCTGTCGATGCATTATGTTATGGTTACACTGGCTTATTAAACTTAAAATTTTGATCTTCTATAGGGATGCAGGAGTTCAAAGAGAAAATCAGTTGACACCATTCTCATTTCAGAGACTCCGAAATTGTTCAAGTCCACGTTCAAGGTTCCAAAATTGAAGAACTCGTCTCCTTGTGTGATTTGACATCTCTATCCATTGTTTTCTACCTTCTATTTAATTGGGCAGCTATAGATGTGTATATTTTGTTGAGTTTCAAGACGGGTTGATTCTATTCTTCTTCATTTTGTGTCATTTATGTTGTTGATTAAGATTAGGAATCAATCTTTTTTAATGTACTCTATGTTGGTCGGTAAAGGCTGTTTGTCAGTTTGGATCTGCTTACTTCTTGGCTTTTGATTCAAACTTGTCTAAAAAAAATTGAAGAATTCATCTCCTTGTGAAAAATAATGAATGTTTTCATATGATTCACAAAAAAATGCAATGGAAGACTCGGATTAAACCTAATTATGGAGGGATCCACATTCAGAATAATCCTTCGTTTATTATTACACTTTATGTGATCATTTTGTTGTTTAATTATGTGCTCTTAGCATTGGTGATCATTTTGTAGATTTTCAAATGCTAGATTTTCAATCCTCATTTTATAGTATATTGATGCTCTTTCTCAAACCCTAGATTTTCAATCCTCTTTCTCTTTCTCATTGCAATTGAGATAGAGAAGGGGCTGGAGAAGGTGGGAGTAGGGTTGGCGGTGGCAAGTTTGGGTAGAAGACGGGTGTCATTAAGGGAAGAGAGTTAAGGAAGAAAAGAGGAAGAGAGAGAAGAGAGGACGAGAGAGAGGTTGGGGTGTTGTTAGAAGACGGGAGTTATTAATTGACTTCCCACCCTCGTATTATTTTTTCTTTTCTACTTATTTGAAGTTATTTCACCACCTTCTCATTTTCTTCATATTTCCCTGTATATGTATATTAAGATTCCTATTTTAATTATGTTGCCTTTAGGGCAACTCCAATGTTACTATTCATTTTTTACTAACTAAAGTAGTAAGAATGTATGCTCTTTATTTTACTTAACTAATTTTTCATTTATGTGCTCAAACGATATTCTTTATTTTACATATTTATCCACAAACTAGTTTAAAGAAACTCCTGATACTCTCAAAATGTAGCTAGCATGCAAGCAGGCCCGGTTTTGAGGGCAAGCCCACAAAGCAGCCACTTTGAGCCTCTCAAAAAAGGCTGAAAATAGAGCCCCAAAAAACATATAGTCTTATACTTGTCTATTTAAAAAAGGCCCAACATAAAATTATAGCTCAACGTAGTAAATGAATAAAAAGTCCAATCTAAACTAAATGAATAAAAGGCCCAATTTAAAATATAAATTCATAAAAAAAGTCCACTTAAATTACAAAACCCAAATTAAATTAAAATGTCCAAAAAACTTTAGGCCTATTCTAAATTTTTTTAAAACTTAAAGCGAAAATAATTTGAGGCCTAACAATCTATTATTGTTATTCCTTATTCCATTGGTGCGTTGCCTCTTTCTGCCAACAACTTTGACTCTCCACTGTCCATTCCCGGCATTCGCCGGCAGCTGCCCTTCTTACCACCAGAGCGAACACTAAAGGCCCCATATTTAGTATTCGCTTCCAAAAAATTCAGAGCTGACACTACATGCACAAATTTTATTAAAATAATTATCGTATTAACTAACTCATTGAAGAAAATAAAATAATATGAAATTAATTATAATAACCAACAAATCTATTTTAAAGAGCCTCTTAAAAATGCATTTACAACAATATTGTAATTTTTTATATAATAAAATTAAGTTCTCTCTACAAAAAAATGTAAATAAATAAATAAATGTGACCGTGCTCAGGCGTGTGCGTTTTTGTGAAAGGCTGATTTCCTATTATTTTTCCTCCAGCCGCATTTCCTAACCACTGCAGGCGCACTTTACTCCATTTAACTATGCAAGTATAAAAAAAGGTGGTACTATGTACATTAACTAGTATGTTAATTAGAGTATTAATATTAATTATGATGTTATTATTGATTTTACTCATTATATAAATTATAAATTTTACAATTATAATAAAAAATTTATATAGGAAAAGAAAAATATTTATAGTGAAATGGTAGTGATATTTTGAAAATTATGAAAATAATGATAGATTGTATTTTGATTAAAAATGAAATAACCAAAAAAAGTTATATTATTCTATATATAATTTGTATAAAATTCTATTAGAAAAATTACCAGAAAAAAAAAGAAAAAAAAATCTCAGGGTCTGAACCATGTAACAAAATAAACTTTTAATCTTTAATTTTATCAATTTAAACTCTAAACTTTTGATTTATTTTCAATCTAAACTATTTGTCTATTTTTATTAAACAAAACAGACGAAAAAAATTATATTTAGTCAGTAAACTCAATGTAAGTGTATAGAAAATATATAAAATATAATTTTCATCGAATTTAATAATAGAAATATATATTTTTTCATTTATTTTACTTAACAAAAAAAGGTAAATAGTTTAGATCGAAAGCAAACCAAAAATTTATGGTTTAAATTGACAAAATTAAAATTTAGAGTTTATTTTATTACAGGGTTCAAACTCTAAGTTTTTTTTTTGTAATTTTCCTAATTCTATTTGTATATTATTACTCTCAAATAAAAATTGGAGATTATTACATTATGTTTGATTAGGATGCAATAAAAAAAATTAACACTGGTTGATTCTATTCTTCTCCATTTTGTGTAATTTATATTGTCAATTAAGCTTAGGAATCATTTTTTTTAATGTACTCTATGTTGGTCACTAAAGGCTATTTGTGGTTTTGGATCTGCTTACTTCTTGGCTTCTGATTCAGACTTTTCTCAAATTGAAGAATTCATCTCCTTGTGAAAAATAATGAATGTTTTTCATATGATTCACAAAACAATGCAACGGAAGACTGGGATTAAACCTAATTGTGGGGACATAATTTTTTAATGACAACACGTGGCCGAGGTGTCATCGAAATGCCAGCCGAGATGTCACGTATCCTAATCATGACGCCGAGATCATCTCGGCTAAGTCGAGGTTATCTACGAAGATACTGAAATTCGGGATAAGCGGATAAGGGATAAGAGTCCTAGAATGAGAGAAAATTTCAGTTTGGATAAAGATAAGACTCTTAGAGAGTTTATCCCAATCCTACTGGGAGTCCAAGATTAGCAGTAATCCTAAGTCTATTGAAGCTAGGCTTTTATTGGGACTAGGTTTGTATTGGCTATAAAAGAGAGGCACCCTCATGGGTCTAAGGTATGCTTTTTATACTTTGAATAGTGAGTTAAGCACTTTTGCTATCTTTGAAAGATAACTAACTTGATCGTCAGAGTGACCCCGGGTGGACGAACCACCGTTGGAATCTCTTTTTTTTGTGACAGGTCATTCGGGCTTAATCTATTCTGCCAGTGTTCTCCAGCTAAGTTTCCCGTTTGGTTGTGTGGTCAGAAATCAACACCCACAATTTGGCGCCGTCTGTGGGAAAGAAAGGAGAATAGATGGCCAGCGACGGACAGAAAGAGAAGGTTTCGGACGACGCCCCTACCGAGAGTGGGAAACGTATTGACCTTAACGTCGAAGAAGACAGCTGCAACGAAGAGACTCATGATAAGAATCACAGAGGAAAGGACGTCGGCCAGGAGGGCGGCGTACCGAAGAAATCGGACCGGAGCGGGTATTATAACGAGGACAACCTCCAGAAATGGAAAGATAGATGCCTGCGGAGGGACGACGAGATAAAGGAAATGGCGGACAAATTGGCGGACCTGCAAACGGTCGTCAATTTCATGATACAGAACAACGTCATGCAGCCACCATTCCCGTTGCAAGATACGCCGATTCCAGCGGCTAAGAAAGATGCCCAGAAAATGGGGCATAAAACAGTTCTTGCGGTCCTTCAGCACACTAGGACCAAGGAACACTCTCACCGGCCTTCAAGGGAGGTCGGGCAAGGAGAGTCAATAAAGGGAGATTTACGGAGGACGCATCACACCGAGGAAGCTAACCCCAAAGAACATCGGCATGTTCAAGGGAAGGAACTCTGTTTCGACGCGACTAACAGAGACAAAGTCAAAGCCACATACTTAATGAAAACCCAAGTGGAACTTAAGTTCACATTAGGGGGTAGAGAGTTGGAGAATGGTACTTGGAAGGTGGAATTTACAAGTTAAGGTTGGTTTAACACTTGTTGAAATTTTAAGAAAAATTTACAAGTTGAAGTTAAACTGAGGTCATGTTTAACACTTGTTGAAATTTTAAATTTACAAGTTGAAGTTAAACCGAGATCATGTTTAACACTTGTTGAAATTTAAAATTTACAAGTTGAAGTTAAACCGAGGTCATGTTTAATACTTGTTGAAATTTAAAATTTACAAGTTGAAGTTAAACCGAGGTCATGTTGAAAGAAAATTGGTTTAACACTAGTTGAAATTTTAAACAATTTACAAGTTGAAGTTAAGCCAAAGTTATTTCTAAAGAAGTATCTGCAAAATATTGCCGAGATTAGCATATTACCAAGATTTGGAAAATAGTGAAGGACAGAGCGAGTTTAGCCGACGTGCTAAAAGAAATAACATAGGTTCCATCACCTCAGGATGCCGAGGTAATAGAACCTATGGGCAGTTGTGGAGACATAATTTTTGAATGACAACACGTGGTCGAGGTGACACCGAAGTGTCAGCCGAGGTGTCACGTGTCTTGGCCATGACACCAAGATGATCTCGACTAGGCCGAGGTTATCTGCAAAGAAACCAGAATCCGAGATACGCGAATAAGGGACAAGAGTCCTAGAATGGGAGAGGACTTCAGTTTGGGTAAAGATAGGACTCTTAGAGAGTTTATCACAATCCTACTGGGAGTCCAAGATTAGTAGTAATCCTAAGTCCATTGAAGCTAGGCTTCTATTGGGATTAGGTTTGTGTTGGCTATAAAAGGGAGGCACCATCATGGGTATAAGGTATGCTTTTTGTATTTCTGAATAGTGAGTTAAGCACTTTTGCTATCTTTGAGAGATAACTGACTTGATCGTCGGAGTGCCCCCGGGTGGACGTCCCACCACCGGAATCTCTTCTTTTTGTGACAGGTCGTTCAGCCTTAATCTATTCTGCCAGTGTTTTCCAGTTGAATGCTTGATTGGCAATGTGGTCGGAAATTGACACACACACTAATTATGGAGGGATCCATATCCAAAATAATCCTTAGTTTGTTATTGCATTTTATGTGGTCATTTTATAATTTAATTATGTGTTCTTTGCATTAGTGATCATTTTGTAGATTTTCAAACCTTTTTTATTTTCAATCCTCATTTTATTATATCTATGCTTTTTCTCAAGCCCTAGATTTTCAATCCTCTTTGTCTTTCTCGTTGCAATCTCTCTCAAGCAGGTGGTTGAGGTGGGAGAAGAGCTAGGGGTGTGCAGTTGAGGTGAAGGTGGTGGTAAGGGATCATGGAGAAAGGGCTGGAGAAGGTAGGAGTAGGGTTGACAGTGACAAAGTTAGGTAGAAGATGGGTGTCACTAAGGGCCCGTTTGTTTTCAGAGATAGAATAGAGGTGATTCATAGTGAGAGGATTGTTAGTGAGGGGATTAAGTAAAATTGTGTTTGTTTTGATTATAGTTGTTAGTGTAAGAATTGTTGTTAAATTATTTTTATATAAAATAATAAAACAAATAAAAATATATAAAAAATTAAAATTAATGTTTAAAAAAAAATTCTCAATATGTAAAAAAAAAAAATTTCTAATCCCCTCACTATTTTTCTAATACCACCTCCACCTTCTCCTCCTCCATCCCAATCCCCCCTCCAACATCCATCTTAATCTCCTCATCCATCCTAATCCATTTTCCAACTCTACAAACAAACACAATACTAAATAACCACACCTCCATCCTAATCTCCTCCCATCCCTTACACCTCAAAACAAACGGGGCGTAAAGAAAAGGAGTCAAGGTAGAAAACATGAATATAGAGAAGAGAGGAAGAGGGAGGTTGAAGGGTAAAAGTGTCGGCCTCTTTTGGGTACCAAGTTAAAAGTTATTTTTTGACTTTTAATCTACTTTGGGTTATATCACCTCTCTATTTTTTTACACGTTTTTTCAAAAAAATTCAAAAAATTAACTTTTAACCTACTTTTCAAAAGAATATTTGTAATTATTATTTGACTTATTGTGTTATTTTTTCTTTTCTACTTATTTGCAGTTATTTCACCTCCTTCTCATTTTCTGGATATTTCCCTATAGATATATATATATATATTAAGGTCCCTATTTTAATTATGTTGTGTTTACAACAATATTATAGTTTTTTATATAATGAAATTAAGTGAGAAAATTATAATTCAGTGTAATTTTAAAAAATAATTACAGATACATAGAATTTTTTATATTTTTAATTATTAAAATTGATAAAATTAGGGAGAATTACAAAAAAGTGATATTAATACAAAATAATTGTAATGTGATGGAAGTATATTCAATTTATGCATTAAATTATAAAACTACGTTTTGTACTTTTATCACTTTGTAATTATTTTAAATTTATATCATTTTTTTATAAATTTTATTTTAAATTACCATTAATTTGTAATTAGTTATTTATAATTACACTGATTTATAATTTTTTCAAATTAAATTCTCTTTACAAAAAAGTAAAAAATAAATAAATACATGTGCGCGTGCTTAGGCGTCTGCGTTTGTGTGAAATGCTGATTTTCTATTATTTTTCCTCTAGCATTTCCTTGCCACTGCAGGCCTCACCCACTTTACCCCATTTATATATGTAATAAGATATGCATATTATTATCACTTGTGACTTAACTATTTCAAGTTGGTGAAGTAGGAAGTATCACCATTCAAATATATAGAGATTTGACTAACTTTTATACTGTTTGGATTATGCGTACAATTTTAAAAAGGAAAAGTAAAAAAATGAGACAAATATTAATGAAAAATAAATAAATAAATAAATAAATAAATATTTTTGTTTTCATTTTTCATTTTAAATTTCTATCTAAATTCATGATTGAAATACAATCTGAGAGTAATAAATCGCATGTATATTGTACGAGCACGGAATAATCATCTCATATAATCATGTTGATTAAGTTTGTACTCCTCCAAACGTTGTCATTTTACTTCCTGAAAACACAAACGTGAGCTAGTCGGCGGGTGTGTGTCGGATACCTTTCCAATGCCTAAGTCAGCCAATAGACAATAGACAAAAAGCTCTGTGTTTTAGAGAGTAAGAATTGTGATACCTCTACATAGGTCCTGCTATAAGCTTTTATAGATTTTGTCTGTCACAATCCTAGTAGGATTCCAACTCTCCTTATAAGAGTCCTCCTAGGAATCACACTCCTAGTGAAAAGTGTCTATCCTGATAATACTCTACTCACTACCAACCAAGTGAGATGGTTTGCACAATCCTAGTAGGACTCTACTCTACTCAGCAGAGTCCTCTTAGGAGTCTCATACCCAAAGATAATGCTTATCCTTAAAACACCCTCATCACTGCAGGCCAAATGAGATGGTCACTCCCTTATGCTCGGATACACATTCCTGACCGAGCTGCCTTATCTCGGTCCCCTGTCGTTCGGGCCGTGTGACCAGAAGTCGATTTATCGAATTGCACCCTGCCGAGCTACACATAGCTCGGCCCTCTCCATTGACAACATCTCGGTTCGATAAAGGACTACCTTTAAATAGTTAGGTCCAGGCCCTAACAACCCATCTCTGGCCGACCTAGTGTCTTTTTAGCCCAAGACCGAGCTACATCAGCTTTTATCTCGGCCCATTGCGCGGCTTAACTTCCAAAGAAGACTTTTCCTAGCTCGATCCAATTTGTTCACAAATTACCCTCTCAATTGCCCCTTAATTTCATATGCGTAGCATGTTTGGGATTATTTTTCTCCAGTCGAGCTAAGAACGCCCAACTCTACTGAGCTAGAAAAGTTGTAGCCGAGCTAAGAACGCCCAACTCTACTGAGTTAGAAAAGTTGTTCGGTTTCACAACTCATTCGGTCCCAATAAGTCTTGTCAGTTACGCAGTGCATCCTAACACAACGTCATTCCTAGGATACTTTGCATGCCCCATTATCCTTATTCTCCTGTTACAACCGTCATGTACCTTCAAAAATTTGAACAGCCCCGCATTTTTGCCTTCAACATTTATATCATTCGAGGTTGCAATCGTACGAGAAGGCGTTCTTTCTATGTAACCGGGCTATATGTCCCACCTTTTTGTAATCATCTTCTAATTAATGAAAATTTTCGATCTCTTGGTGGGGTTACTGTGCTTCTTTTTCAATGTTTTGCATCATTCTGACTGCATGTCTAGCCAAACTAATTAGCTTGGCCTTATTTGATCCTGCCAACCTTCTTTGGCTAAGATACGCATCTCGGCTGAAGAATCTAAAAAACTTGTTAGTCAAACCTGCCAACCTACTTTGGCCGAGGTAACTGTCATCTTGGCCAAAGAGTACAAAAATTTTGCTGGTCAAACCTGCCAACCGCCTTTAGCCTAGATATTGATCTCGGCTGAAGGGTCCAAAAAAGTTTTGTTGGTTAAACTTGCCAACCGCCTTTGCCCCCCAGTTGGGCAAGAAGTCTAAAAATTTTTGTTGGTCAAACTTGTCAACCCCCTTTAGCCTACATCCTGATTTCGACTGAAGGGTGCAAAAAAGTTTTGTTGGTCAAACCTGCCAACCGCCTTTGCCCCCCAGTTGGGCAAGGAGTCTAAAAATTTTTGTTGGTCAAACCTGCCAACCCACTTTAGCCTAGATCCTGATCTCGGCTGAAGGATACAAAAAAGTTTTGTTGGTCAAACCTGCCAACCGCCTTTGCCCCCCAGTTAGGAAAAGAGTCTAAAAAATTTTGTTGGTCAAACCTGCCAACCCCCTTTAGCCTAAATCCTGGTCTTGGCTGAAGGCTGCAAAAAAGTTTTGTTGGTCAAACCTGCCAACTACCTTTGCCCTCCAGTTGGGCAAGGAGTCCAAAATTTTTTTTTTGAAAAGAGTTGGTCAATCCTGCCAACCCCTTCTACCCCTGTTGGGCACAGATTTGTTAGAAAGAGTTGGTCAAACCTGCCAACCCACTTTGCCCCCAGTTGGGCAAAGACTTTTACGCAGTTGGTCCTACTTGTTGACTGTGGTAACTCTCGCCAAAGGCTTTTTGTCTGGCATCGCTATTGTGTCAGACTCTTCCTTTATGCGCACCACATCTTCCTCTACCTGGATGTGTTGGTGCACTCTCTCCATCAGGGTTTCCATAGTAAGGGACGACGTCATTGTCATTGAATCTCTCAATTTATTGCCTGCTGGCAAACCTCGTTTGTACTGTATGATAGCTAAATTTATGGGGCAATCTCCAATCTGATTAAAAGTCTCTCAATACCGATTGTTGTAAGACTTCAATGTTTCCTTCTCGCCCATATTTATGGAGAGTAACTGGTCAATCTCTACCGGTGTCTTGGTGTTTGTTCTGAATCTGGTTACAAATGCTTCTGCTAGTTGCGCCTATGAAGCTATGCTACCTTCTGGCAACCTTTCAAACCATGTTAGACCCAGGTCACCAAGGCTGGAAGGAAATAGGATACATATTAGAGCCTCGTTTTGCCGATACACCGCCATGACTTGGTGGAAATGGCTCAAGTGCATGTAGGGGTCTGACTTCTTCTCATAAGTTGTGAATTTAAGCTGATGGAAGCCTAAGGATAATGGTACGTTCTCAATTGCCGAAACGAACGGCGAGCTCTGTAACCTTGCTAACACTTTGTCCGTTGGTTCATAGACAAGGCGCGGCTCTGGCATTCCTACCTCGACACTCCCATGTGTTCTAGGAACCAATTGTTGTAGTGCGGAGACTCTGCGAAGGTCGTGAGCCCTGGTGTCCTCCTTCCATCGGGCCCTTTCCTCTAGCACTGTTCTCAGGTCTGTTGACCTAGGTAACTCCGTGTGCCTAGATGTCATTTGGTGCGTGTGCGAGGGCGGATAATTGCTTTTTTCCGTATATGACCTTTCAGTCCTCGTTCTCTCAGATCTGGAGTAACGAGTCCTAGAAGTCTTTGATTGAGTGTCGCCTGTTCTGAGGCTCCTACTTTCTACTTGTGATGGTGTGACTTGTCTGTCACGATCTTCTGAGTGATAAAAGAGCGTGTTGCCTTTGCGCCCCTCTTCCGTCGCCACCTTTTTTTTCTTTATTTGGCGCTTCATAGTCTCCATGTCTGCCACCATCCTCCTTATTAATTCGTCTTGTTCCCTCACGCGATCCTCCAGAACTTGAGGATCCAACCTCTACCTCTGCCTTTCAGGACTTTGAGAGTGGCAGGGACTGGTGCCCCGTCTCTCCCGTGTGTCCTTTCAGGAGTTCCGTCGCTGGGGTTCTAATTTTGCCATGGGTGGGATAAAAGGTAAACCTTCGCGTCTCCCTCCCCCCTCCAAGGTTTGCCCATTAATGGCAGATTACGACAAATCTTCATTGTGCGCCATTGGTTTCAACTGAAGAGGAAAACTCGATCAAAAGGTTTTGTTCTTTGTGCTTCCCCACAGACGGCGCCAATTGTACGAGCACGAAATAATCTTCTCGTATAATCTTGTTGATCAAGCTTGTACTCCTCCAAACGTTGTCGCTTTGCTTCCTGAAAACACAAACGTGAACTAGCCGACGGGTGTGTGCTGAATACCTCTCCGATACCTAAGTCAGCCAATAGACGATAGATAAAAAGCTCTGTGTTTTAGAGAGTAAGAATTGTGATACCTCTACATAGGTCCTGCTATAAGCTTTTATAGATTTGCCTAGCACAATCCTAATAGGATTCCAACTCTCCTTATAAGAGTCTTTCTAGGAATCACACTCTTCACTAGGAATCACACTCCTAGTGAAGAGTGTCTATCCTGATAACACTCTACTCATTAGCAACCAAGTTAGATGGTTTGAACAATCCTAGTAGGACTCTACTTTACTCAGCAGAGTCCTCTTAAGAGTTTCATACCCAAAGATAATACTTATCCTTAAAACACCCTCATCACTGTAAGCCAAGTGAGATGGCCACTTCCTTATGCTCGAATACACATTCTTGACCGAGCTGCCTTATCTCGGTCCCCTGTCGTTTGGACCGTGTGACTGGAAGTCGATTTACAGAATTACACCCTGCCGAGCTACACATAGCTCGGCCCTCTCCATTGACAACATGTCGGTCTGATAAAGGATTACCTTCAGATAGCTAGGTCCAGGCCCTAGCAACCCATCTTTGGCCGACCTAGTGTCTTCTTAGCCCAAGACCGAGCTACATCAGCTTTTATCTCGGCCCATTGCGCGGCTGTAACACGTCCGCGGGGGACCTCGCGCTATAGCTCGGACTCGATTCGTGTCACGGTTCTTAATCTTGAACGAAAGAGTCCAAATCCGGCAAATTGTTTTGAGAAAACAGATTTTTGAAAGAAGTGCCAAACATGGACTGCTTTGCCAGATACAGAGTCGCCACCTAAATATTTTATTTTGGAAAATTTAGGAAACCCTGACTCGTTTGCCTAAGGCCACGTGTCCGTCATCACCAAAGTTGCCTCGGCTCGGGAACTTGGGTACGATTGGGGAAGGTCACTTCGTGAGCACCCCCACTCACCCGATCAAAGATCGGCCTCTACTAACCATGATATCTTGTTTTGAAAACGTTATGTGTTCTTATTTTGGTTATTAGCCTAGATTTACTATGTGATGCGCACAGCATACAAGTATAGACTGGATCGCCTGAATTGGAAAAAAACATTTCATGTTTGTTTTTGAAAATGGTTTGATGGTGCTACTCGCAAGTAGGCTAAGACGTGAATTTGCCACCCTCAGGTGGGCTTAGAAAAGATGGTTTTGCCACTATCTAGTGGGCTTAAGACTCACAGTCAATACATTGTTCCAATCCAAATAACCCAACCTTCACCCACAGGCATTCAAGCAGTTATATCACATAAGCACATAGCCTCATGGTAAGCATGCTATCATGGCAGTCACTCACACACATGCAAGGATGCTAAAGCATAAAACTTACCGAGTACTCCAAGCCAAAACAGAAGCTAATTAGAAATCCATGCATGATCCTAATTATACAGAAATGCCTAATGCAACACATGCAAAAATGCAACTATAGCAGGCTTGGCTATTCTAAACATGGCATATGAGATGCGACAGTTAACAAGTATTCAATTTGGAATTGAAATACAGATGCAGTTAGTATGGTGCGCCGAGCCCGGTGCATGCAAGACAGATGAATGAATGCAAACATGCTATCATACTGTATGCTAATTGAAACATGCCCTAATCTAATCATCATAAGCTGGTAAATAAAAGGGAGAAAGACGTGGGGTTGGAAGACATACATCACACACACGCACACTTATTACAACATTGCCCTCGCTCGGAGGGTCCAAATAAATAATACAGTCCCGAATAAATTATTACAGCCCGAATAAATACAAAATCCTAATTAATTAACAAATTAAACTAGGAAAGCTATAAACTAGTATGCAAGCTAGGGACTGCCTCGACTCTGCTCCGGATGATGTATGTTTTGAGTTGCCTTGTGTGGAAATCCACTGCGATGCCTCGATTAGCCTCTGTTTGCAATTGTTCTTGGAATGCGTGCCAAGCTCCGGAAGGCTGCTGATTCTTGATTTGCTGCAACAGAGGGCAAGAAAGGGGCATGGCAATGTATTTTCACATATGTATGCATGCCTCAATCCTCGTGTCACCAATCACGCATCTCGATACATGATGGCCGAAGAGTCGAATTGCACAACTCAATATGGAATGAATGCAAATAAAAACACAACAAAGCCTAAACTCCATCATGGATAATCCGGAGTGTCGGCGACTGGGGAATTGAGACATGTTCCGTTACTCGGAGTACGAAACATACCTCGTTTCCCGTGCTCGGGCTAACTCCTATCCCAAACACAATGCCAGATGCATGACATGCATGAATGCAACTAAGATACAACCTAACATGCACAACACTATGAAATGGCATACACGATGCACGAGGTAACATGGCATACACAATGCGCTAATATACATATTAGCATGCACAATGCTATGAAATGAAATGACATACACAATGCATAATGGACTTACACCAACACAAGTGGACCTCAGCCGCTGTCACGACCCAAACCCGGCCCTATGGGTTTAGCACCGTAACTGGCCAGTAATCCGAGACTACCGAAGGCCTGCTGAACAGTAATATAGTAAAACAGAGTACAGGGCCTGGCGGAAACCAATACAGTAAATAACTAGTGTCCATTGAGCTGTGACAATCTGTATGCAAAAAGATTTTTCATACATTTACACATTCAGTACAGAACAATATGCACAATATTTACAGTCAGTCAGAACAGGGACCTAATCCCTATTAACATTACAGTAAACGGTGCAGTACGGTACTAACAGTCCATACAGTACAGTAACAGTCTATTCAGTACAATGACAGTTGGGTGAAGCTAAGACACCCCAAAAGCAGTCTAAGCTTGATTATACTCGGAACCTCGCAGTGAGGCACAGTGGTTGGCTTGACAAAACTAAGGCTTGCCTGACGCTCCTAGCTGCAGTCTGGTGCCTGGACACCTACATATATATATGAGCAGTGAGCTAAAGCCCAGTGAATAACATAAAGCATAAAGGGGTTAAGAATGAATGTCCTTACAGTATATTGAAAACAGTCATTTCAATCAGTTATCAGTTGTTCAGTACAGTAATCAGTCATATGTGGTACATCCATAAGCATAACAGTACAGTAAACAGTAGGTCTAAAAAGACCGAGCAGTACAGTAGGTCTAAAAGACCGAACAGTCGTTGATGGCCAATCAACCAGTAAACAGTAGTGGTTCCAACAAGGGAACCGACAGAGATCTCTGTAACAGTAGACAGTCAGTAACAGTAATGCTAAGGATGCCACAGTACAATTCAGAATATAGGACATACATTCGTTCAGTTAACAGTATCAGTTCAGAAAACAGTTCAGTAAACAGTTCAGAAGATAATCATTTTTGAACATATCTTTACACAGTTGTTACTCACAGAGTTCTGGGCTTATCAGTAGCTAGAGCGTCTCCTCGGAATGCCAACCCTACACAGTATACAGGATGAACACACACTAAGCTATACAGTTGGGAGAGATAATAACTTAATCCCTAATTTGCCTCGGTGTGTTCTACATCTATATCCTCAATAAGATGCCTTAAACTAGGCCTAAGAATGCCTAGAATGGGATGAGGATGCAAAGATGCACTTAGAAAACACTTTACAAAATTTGCTGAAAATAGGAGCCTCGCTCGAGCGAGCCTTCCTTCGCTCGAGCGAGATTCCAAAATCAAAGGCTTCGCTCGAGCGAGAAATACTTCGCTCGAGCGATCTGATGAAACAGTAAAAGTACTGGATGCTCGATTTTTACGCTCGAGCCACCAATCCTTCGCTCGAGCGTGGCTCAGAGGAAACGTTGGTCGCTCGAGCGAGGAATCCTTCGCTCTAGCGAAGAAGCCAAATCTGGAATTTCCAGATTTGCCTTCCAAGCTCAAACCAAGCATTCTCAACTCAATTCTCGACCTCTTGGGCCCAAATTCTGGAAAATACATCCCAAAACAATGTATAACAAGTTTTAAAAGCCAATTTATGAATTCAAGCCCCAAAGGTGAGTCAATTAAAACCATTTTTCAAACCATTTTTCATGAACAATGCTCAAATAGAACATGCATGGATTAAAACCATTTCAAAGCTTCATTTCTTGCTCCAATGAGCTCAATCCTTTCAAAACAAGATGAAAACATGGATTTGAACATGAGTATGAACATGCATGTGGCATTTGACCATAAAACCAACTTTAAACTCACTAAAACCAACATGCATGCAACAATTAAGCTTCAATCTCACATGCTAAGCTTAAAACATGACTTAGCTCATAAATTTAACATGAAACATGCAAAAATCAATTCAAATATACAATGAGGAAGGTCAATGATCTACCTTGGGTCTTCAATTACTAGCCTTGAAGTTCAATTGCCAATTTACACTCCAATTCTACAAGATTCAGCTAAAACCCAAGATTGAATTCAATTCTCTCACTCTCTCTCTAATTCTCCTCTCTTGGTCGGCTAGAGCAATGGAATGGGCTGAAGAAATGATTTGTTTAGGTGTATAATAAGGCTCACAATATATACATGAAGTGGGCCACTCAATGGCATAACGGTAAATAAGGCCAACTTATGCAATCTAACAACATTTAATCTAATTTAATCATACCAAAACGATTTTCAATTAAATACACCATAAAATCACATTAATTATAATGATCATAAATCACTAAACAATTTTCAGTTCGGCCGCTGATAAGGCCTTCAATTAGCAGTTTAAACGTAAACACACAAACAGATGATAAAACAGTCGAACAGATGGAAGTGCAATACGATAGACACACTTAGTCAATTCAGTTCCAATTTCCAATCAGTCCGTTCAGTATTTCAGTGGATTCGATTATCAGTCATAATCAGTCTTCATTTAGCAGTAATTGGCAATAATTCAGTGATTAATCAGTAATCGGTAACGAGGGTTGTTACAGTCTCCCCTCCTTATAAAGAGTTTAGTCCTCTAAACTCGAATCAACATATGACAACGGAGATGATGCCTATCATAAAGGTAACTTTCATTCTTAACAGGAGTGTAATCACATTCATAAACAGGTTCATGACCCAATCTCAATCTTAGCAATGCACAGAAACAGAATTAGAAATCACGTATAAGGATTGGGGTTCATATTAGAACAGAATCTTGTACACAGTCAGATTTCAGTCAAGGACAGATTCAGATACATGTTCATTTTCATATTTTTGTCCAGAGCATACGTAGATGCACAATTCTTGCTTAAGTATATGCGGTGTGTTCGTTAGCACTACTAGAGTAGATACAGAACAGATATAGACATGGCAGATACAGAACAAGTACAGTACAGAACAGATACAGTACAGAATATATACAGTGCAGAACATATACAGTTACATGATAGCTATGAAAAGCCAGTTCCATAACGGAATCCCGAATCCGGGTAACAGAACAGAACAGTACAGAAGCTAAGCCCCCATGACGAGGCCTCCGGTACGAGTAACAGAGTACAGACAGATATAAGTTCCATAAAGGAACCTCCGATACCGGGCAGCTAACTTATATCACAAAATACCAAGAGTCACGAATACTTATCAGAGATTGAACAGTCATTCTATATACAACATATAGCATTCCAGAAACAAAGCTTATTTCGTGACACGGAACATGAATACAGTTGCACAGTAGTACATAGCAGATACAGTAGTAGTAGCGGTATCAGTACAGTGACAATACAGTAACAGTAATGGTAACAATACAGTAACAATACAATACAGTAGCAGTGTCAGTACGGTAACAGTACAGTAGCAGTATAGTAGTATTCACACTACTTTATATCAAGTACTTATCGGGGTTATAGGTTTGCACCGGTCTCAGTGTCATAGTAATTTCCCCCGTTAAGTTACAGAGTTTCGATTCATGCACTACTGAGTTATTCATTTGGTCTTCGTTCAATTTGGTTCTCAGTTCAGTAATCCATCACAGTCAGTCCAGTTCATTCGGGAGTTATCGAGGACATAAGGCGATTTTGTACATTACTCCCATAGCAGTAGGCAGAGTTCTAAGGTAAGTATTCATTTACTATTCATCAGTTCCAGTCCCCACGGAGTCGGTCATAGCACATGTCAATACGAAAGCAGTCATACAGATTACATATACTCCCAGACAGTCAGAGTTCAAGATCAAAACCAGTCTGTGGTCAACAGATTCCATCAGTTCTGAAGTACAGTAATCACCAAAACAATCATTTCCTGGTCAAACAAGTTCATGGTTATAACGATAATACCGGGTAAGTAATCACCTGGCAGGTACCTAGTTTTCCCCCATATTGTAAGCAAATCAGGTAATAGCTCCCAATAAGGGTTTCCTCAGATCAAATCAATGAAAGTTCGGCTAGGTCATTTCAGATGCAAGTTCTGTCCAATCATATCAAATAAAAGTTCGACGTGCAAGCATCAAACAGAGATTCCATTAGTTACACAAAAAGGTTTCATCAAATTAGTTCAGATCAAAGTTTCATTCTTATCGTTTCCAGATCAGTTAACATTAGCTCATACTCCGGTCATTTCAGTACAGAGTCAGTAGTTTCACAATCAGTCTGGGTTCATCAATTGTCAAACTTACATCAGAGTCCGGTACCATTACAATTCATAGCAAACAGTACAGGTCATATACAATGTGTTCCTCCCAATAAGTTTACAGGCAATACACAGGCATACAGTTATTCATATCGAGAGGTAAGTATCACAGTCAATATAGCAACTCCCAAATAAATCCTTCATATAGGCATATAGTATACAGTAATACATCACCCGAGGTTCTCGGTGTCACATAATAGTGAGTTGCCCTACGAGGGTTCCAGATCAGTCATACAGTCATTAAGGCGTGGGCTCGCAGGTTCGATCAAGCAGTCATGTCAATTTTCCATAATCATAATTCACAGTCAAGAGTTTATCGTTCAAGTCTTTATTCAGTCACACAATCCCGGAGTCATAGTCCCAATGGTTAACTTATCAAACAAATTTATCAATCATTCCGAGCAAAGGTATAGTCATATATGTGCATGTTCAGAATCTACTAACAGTCCCAATGCAGATTTCACAAGTTCAGTGTACAATACAAATTAGTTCATCCGGATGTGATAATTAAGATAACCAGTCATACGTCCACCCAGTTTAAAGCAAGGGTATGCAGACATGCACATAAGTCTAACAGTCTTCATAGCATAGGTAATTGTTAGCATAAGGCTTTACAGTGTCGTACATAAAGTTCGCATCAACAGTAGATTTCAAGGGATTCATTAACTACAGTCCATTCCTCTCAGTCTTAACAGTATCACAAGCATGGGAACATATATATACAGGTGTGAGTTCCAAAATCAGTTTTCATGTAAGCATTCGTTCACAATTCATAGGCAGAAGTTCATCTTTACATATCGATATGGGTTCTTAATGTCAGTAGTCTCACACACAAACAGATAAGGACACTGGTGGGGTATCCTATTCATTCTCGTGGAATTTACCAAGAATTTCTGATTCGAAGCAACGTTGGCCGAACGTGATTCCAATCAGACTTTCAAGGTCATTCTACAAAGGCATGAGACTCTATAGTTTAACATTTCACAAAATAAGTTTTCTCAATGTCCACATATTCTCATAGTTCAACAATTCTGGTACAGTTCAAAAGGTCACCTCTGACAGTTCACCTTCAGTTGTTACAATACGGTACAAGGACCTAACTCAGCAAGTTCTCACCGTGCACAAGTCCTAACAATTTTCAGTGTATGGTTCATAATTCCAGTAGTTCAATTAGTTCAGTCAATACGTTCGCAGTCTATACCAAGTTACGGAATATACGATTCCCACACAAACGTTCGTATAAGCAATTTCATCTATTTAAGGTAATGCATGCGCCAGTCATTTCAGTATTCCAAACATTCTCTGGAACTGGGGTCTAGATTTAGGCTAATGTCCTTCCTGTCCACATCCAAAATAAGTTTTGGATAGGTGGCGGTGACGCCCAGTGGTATTTCCCACATGCAGTACAGATAGGTAGATCATTGTTCACATTGCTTCTTCGACCTTCATTGGTCAAAGCTATTGCCGGAGATTTTCCATTTACGGAGGTCATTGAATTACCAGTCCTTTTCACTTTCTGTTACTTTTGTTCCACTCTTTCTGATTCAGTTGACGATGTTGATTTGGATATTTCAATGCTGCTACGTTATCTCAGACATTATACCCTATCTAGTCCATCTACACACTTTGACGGTTTTAAAACGTCGGTCCAGTCAAACACATCTAGGTCACGCCCACCTTCAGTTCTTTTCTAGTCTTTTACAGTCAGTATCTATCATGTGGGGTGCCTATCAAACTAGCTAGGTAAATTTTACCTCATATTCGATCACAGTCTTATCACCTTACTCAAGTTGTTCGGACTCAGGTACTTTCCTATCTCGGATGCATTGGGGAAAGTATTTTTCGAAGAAAACTTCACATATTTTCTCAGTTTCTAAACCCAAGTCTCAGTTTTCAGTGGTTCGGTACCTTCCAGAAATTTCGGTGGTTTCAGTTTGTTGGGTTTCTGTATCAATGTCCTCAAATCATATTCAGTTGGTTCAGGCACGTATGTCTGCCTTTATTATCTCAGATTTTCGGTTTAGGTTTGAATCATTCATTCTAGCATCCTCAGATTAGAAGATTCAGTTTCGTTCACAATCCTCGCCCTTTCCCTTGCTTACACGCAACGGGGTGATTATCAATTCAGGAGAGGTTCTTACTGATTCCACATTTCGTTTCATATCGGACATGTGTATACTTTCATTTTAGTTCAGGTACGGTCACGTGACCCTTTATTTTCACACGTTCATTTTCTCATAGATTTCCACAGTCAGTATTAACATTAACATTACATGTTATTCCATTTAACTTCTTTAAGTATGCATATAGGTTTCGTTTCAGTTCACATAGGCAGTACAGTAATCATAAACATAAACAGTTGCATACTTAAACAGTTTATCACATTAGCATATATTCAGTCATGTCATAATCGCACACACTTTTCATGCTCATGCAATGTCCTAATTTCTTTTCTAGGACATCCTATAGCTCACTTGGACACGTGTGTGCGGTATAACTCGTGGTAAGTATCGCTCTGATACCACTCTGTCACGACCCAAACCCGGCCCTATGGGTTTAGCACCGTAACTGGCCAGTAATCCGAGACTACCGAAGGCCTGCTGAACAGTAATATAGTAAAACAGAGTACAGGGCCTGGCGGAAACCAATACAGTAAATAACTAGTGTCCATTGAGCTGTGACAATCTGTATGCAAAAAGATTTTTCATACATTTACACATTCAGTACAGAACAATATGCACAATATTTACAGTCAGTCAGAACAGGGACCTAATCCCTATTAACATTACAGTAAACGGTGCAGTACGGTACTAACAGTCCATACAGTACAGTAACAGTCTATTCAGTACAATGACAGTTGGGTGAAGCTAAGACACCCCAAAAGCAGTCTAAGCTTGATTATACTCGGAACCTCGCAGTGAGGCACAGTGGTTGGCTTGACAAAACTAAGGCTTGCCTGACGCTCCTAGCTGCAGTCTGGTGCCTGGACACCTACATATATATATGAGCAGTGAGCTAAAGCCCAGTGAATAACATAAAGCATAAAGGGGTTAAGAATGAATGTCCTTACAGTATATTGAAAACAGTCATTTCAATCAGTTATCAGTTGTTCAGTACAGTAATCAGTCATATGTGGTACATCCATAAGCATAACAGTACAGTAAACAGTAGGTCTAAAAAGACCGAGCAGTACAGTAGGTCTAAAAGACCGAACAGTCGTTGATGGCCAATCAACCAGTAAACAGTAGTGGTTCCAACAAGGGAACCGACAGAGATCTCTGTAATAGTAGAAAGTCAGTAACAGTAATGCTAAGGATGCCACAGTACAATTCAGAATATAGGACATACATTCGTTCAGTTAACAGTATCAGTTCAGAAAACAGTTCAGTAAACAGTTCAGAAGATAATCATTTTTGAACATATCTTTACACAGTTGTTACTCACAGAGTTCTGGGCTTATCAGTAGCTAGAGCGTCTCCTCGGAATGCCAACCCTACACAGTATACAGGATGAACACACACTAAGCTATACAGTTGGGAGAGATAATAACTTAATCCCTAATTTGCCTCGGTGTGTTCTACATCTATATCCTCAATAAGATGCCTTAAACTAGGCCTAAGAATGCCTAGAATGGGATGAGGATGCAAAGATGCACTTAGAAAACACTTTACAAAATTTGCTGAAAATAGGAGCCTCGCTCGAGCGAGCCTTCCTTCGCTCGAGCGAGATTCCAAAATCAAAGGCTTCGCTCGAGCGAGAAATACTTCGCTCGAGCGATCTGATGAAACAGTAAAAGTACTGGATGCTCGATTTTTACGCTCGAGCCACCAATCCTTCGCTCGAGCGTGGCTCAGAGGAAACGTTGGTCGCTCGAGCGAGGAATCCTTCGCTCTAGCGAAGAAGCCAAATCTGGAATTTCCAGATTTGCCTTCCAAGCTCAAACCAAGCATTCTCAACTCAATTCTCGACCTCTTGGGCCCAAATTCTGGAAAATACATCCCAAAACAATGTATAACAAGTTTTAAAAGCCAATTTATGAATTCAAGCCCCAAAGGTGAGTCAATTAAAACCATTTTTCAAACCATTTTTCATGAACAATGCTCAAATAGAACATGCATGGATTAAAACCATTTCAAAGCTTCATTTCTTGCTCCAATGAGCTCAATCCTTTCAAAACAAGATGAAAACATGGATTTGAACATGAGTATGAACATGCATGTGGCATTTGACCATAAAACCAACTTTAAACTCACTAAAACCAACATGCATGCAACAATTAAGCTTCAATCTCACATGCTAAGCTTAAAACATGACTTAGCTCATAAATTTAACATGAAACATGCAAAAATCAATTCAAATATACAATGAGGAAGGTCAATGATCTACCTTGGGTCTTCAATTACTAGCCTTGAAGTTCAATTGCCAATTTACACTCCAATTCTACAAGATTCAGCTAAAACCCAAGATTGAATTCAATTCTCTCACTCTCTCTCTAATTCTCCTCTCTTGGTCGGCTAGAGCAATGGAATGGGCTGAAGAAATGATTTGTTTAGGTGTATAATAAGGCTCACAATATATACATGAAGTGGGCCACTCAATGGCATAACGGTAAATAAGGCCAACTTATGCAATCTAACAACATTTAATCTAATTTAATCATACCAAAACGATTTTCAATTAAATACACCATAAAATCACATTAATTATAATGATCATAAATCACTAAACAATTTTCAGTTCGGCCGCTGATAAGGCCTTCAATTAGCAGTTTAAACGTAAACACACAAACAGATGATAAAACAGTCGAACAGATGGAAGTGCAATACGATAGACACACTTAGTCAATTCAGTTCCAATTTCCAATCAGTCCGTTCAGTATTTCAGTGGATTCGATTATCAGTCATAATCAGTCTTCATTTAGCAGTAATTGGCAATAATTCAGTGATTAATCAGTAATCGGTAACGAGGGTTGTTACAGTCTCCCCTCCTTATAAAGAGTTTAGTCCTCTAAACTCGAATCAACATATGACAACGGAGATGATGCCTATCATAAAGGTAACTTTCATTCTTAACAGGAGTGTAATCACATTCATAAACAGGTTCATGACCCAATCTCAATCTTAGCAATGCACAGAAACAGAATTAGAAATCACGTATAAGGATTGGGGTTCATATTAGAACAGAATCTTGTACACAGTCAGATTTCAGTCAAGGACAGATTCAGATACATGTTCATTTTCATATTTTTGTCCAGAGCATACGTAGATGCACAATTCTTGCTTAAGTATATGCGGTGTGTTCGTTAGCACTACTAGAGTAGATACAGAACAGATATAGACATGGCAGATACAGAACAAGTACAGTACAGAACAGATACAGTACAGAATATATACAGTGCAGAACATATACAGTTACATGATAGCTATGAAAAGCCAGTTCCATAACGGAATCCCGAATCCGGGTAACAGAACAGAACAGTACAGAAGCTAAGCCCCCATGACGAGGCCTCCGGTACGAGTAACAGAGTACAGACAGATATAAGTTCCATAAAGGAACCTCCGATACCGGGCAGCTAACTTATATCACAAAATACCAAGAGTCACGAATACTTATCAGAGATTGAACAGTCATTCTATATACAACATATAGCATTCCAGAAACAAAGCTTATTTCGTGACACGGAACATGAATACAGTTGCACAGTAGTACATAGCAGATACAGTAGTAGTAGCGGTATCAGTACAGTGACAATACAGTAACAGTAATGGTAACAATACAGTAACAATACAATACAGTAGCAGTGTCAGTACGGTAACAGTACAGTAGCAGTATAGTAGTATTCACACTACTTTATATCAAGTACTTATCGGGGTTATAGGTTTGCACCGGTCTCAGTGTCATAGTAATTTCCCCCGTTAAGTTACAGAGTTTCGATTCATGCACTACTGAGTTATTCATTTGGTCTTCGTTCAATTTGGTTCTCAGTTCAGTAATCCATCACAGTCAGTCCAGTTCATTCGGGAGTTATCGAGGACATAAGGCGATTTTGTACATTACTCCCATAGCAGTAGGCAGAGTTCTAAGGTAAGTATTCATTTACTATTCATCAGTTCCAGTCCCCACGGAGTCGGTCATAGCACATGTCAATACGAAAGCAGTCATACAGATTACATATACTCCCAGACAGTCAGAGTTCAAGATCAAAACCAGTCTGTGGTCAACAGATTCCATCAGTTCTGAAGTACAGTAATCACCAAAACAATCATTTCCTGGTCAAACAAGTTCATGGTTATAACGATAATACCGGGTAAGTAATCACCTGGCAGGTACCTAGTTTTCCCCCATATTGTAAGCAAATCAGGTAATAGCTCCCAATAAGGGTTTCCTCAGATCAAATCAATGAAAGTTCGGCTAGGTCATTTCAGATGCAAGTTCTGTCCAATCATATCAAATAAAAGTTCGACGTGCAAGCATCAAACAGAGATTCCATTAGTTACACAAAAAGGTTTCATCAAATTAGTTCAGATCAAAGTTTCATTCTTATCGTTTCCAGATCAGTTAACATTAGCTCATACTCCGGTCATTTCAGTACAGAGTCAGTAGTTTCACAATCAGTCTGGGTTCATCAATTGTCAAACTTACATCAGAGTCCGGTACCATTACAATTCATAGCAAACAGTACAGGTCATATACAATGTGTTCCTCCCAATAAGTTTACAGGCAATACACAGGCATACAGTTATTCATATCGAGAGGTAAGTATCACAGTCAATATAGCAACTCCCAAATAAATCCTTCATATAGGCATATAGTATACAGTAATACATCACCCGAGGTTCTCGGTGTCACATAATAGTGAGTTGCCCTACGAGGGTTCCAGATCAGTCATACAGTCATTAAGGCGTGGGCTCGCAGGTTCGATCAAGCAGTCATGTCAATTTTCCATAATCATAATTCACAGTCAAGAGTTTATCGTTCAAGTCTTTATTCAGTCACACAATCCCGGAGTCATAGTCCCAATGGTTAACTTATCAAACAAATTTATCAATCATTCCGAGCAAAGGTATAGTCATATATGTGCATGTTCAGAATCTACTAACAGTCCCAATGCAGATTTCACAAGTTCAGTGTACAATACAAATTAGTTCATCCGGATGTGATAATTAAGATAACCAGTCATACGTCCACCCAGTTTAAAGCAAGGGTATGCAGACATGCACATAAGTCTAACAGTCTTCATAGCATAGGTAATTGTTAGCATAAGGCTTTACAGTGTCGTACATAAAGTTCGCATCAACAGTAGATTTCAAGGGATTCATTAACTACAGTCCATTCCTCTCAGTCTTAACAGTATCACAAGCATGGGAACATATATATACAGGTGTGAGTTCCAAAATCAGTTTTCATGTAAGCATTCGTTCACAATTCATAGGCAGAAGTTCATCTTTACATATCGATATGGGTTCTTAATGTCAGTAGTCTCACACACAAACAGATAAGGACACTGGTGGGGTATCCTATTCATTCTCGTGGAATTTACCAAGAATTTCTGATTCGAAGCAACGTTGGCCGAACGTGATTCCAATCAGACTTTCAAGGTCATTCTACAAAGGCATGAGACTCTATAGTTTAACATTTCACAAAATAAGTTTTCTCAATGTCCACATATTCTCATAGTTCAACAATTCTGGTACAGTTCAAAAGGTCACCTCTGACAGTTCACCTTCAGTTGTTACAATACGGTACAAGGACCTAACTCAGCAAGTTCTCACCGTGCACAAGTCCTAACAATTTTCAGTGTATGGTTCATAATTCCAGTAGTTCAATTAGTTCAGTCAATACGTTCGCAGTCTATACCAAGTTACGGAATATACGATTCCCACACAAACGTTCGTATAAGCAATTTCATCTATTTAAGGTAATGCATGCGCCAGTCATTTCAGTATTCCAAACATTCTCTGGAACTGGGGTCTAGATTTAGGCTAATGTCCTTCCTGTCCACATCCAAAATAAGTTTTGGATAGGTGGCGGTGACGCCCAGTGGTATTTCCCACATGCAGTACAGATAGGTAGATCATTGTTCACATTGCTTCTTCGACCTTCATTGGTCAAAGCTATTGCCGGAGATTTTCCATTTACGGAGGTCATTGAATTACCAGTCCTTTTCACTTTCTGTTACTTTTGTTCCACTCTTTCTGATTCAGTTGACGATGTTGATTTGGATATTTCAATGCTGCTACGTTATCTCAGACATTATACCCTATCTAGTCCATCTACACACTTTGACGGTTTTAAAACGTCGGTCCAGTCAAACACATCTAGGTCACGCCCACCTTCAGTTCTTTTCTAGTCTTTTACAGTCAGTATCTATCATGTGGGGTGCCTATCAAACTAGCTAGGTAAATTTTACCTCATATTCGATCACAGTCTTATCACCTTACTCAAGTTGTTCGGACTCAGGTACTTTCCTATCTCGGATGCATTGGGGAAAGTATTTTTCGAAGAAAACTTCACATATTTTCTCAGTTTCTAAACCCAAGTCTCAGTTTTCAGTGGTTCGGTACCTTCCAGAAATTTCGGTGGTTTCAGTTTGTTGGGTTTCTGTATCAATGTCCTCAAATCATATTCAGTTGGTTCAGGCACGTATGTCTGCCTTTATTATCTCAGATTTTCGGTTTAGGTTTGAATCATTCATTCTAGCATCCTCAGATTAGAAGATTCAGTTTCGTTCACAATCCTCGCCCTTTCCCTTGCTTACACGCAACGGGGTGATTATCAATTCAGGAGAGGTTCTTACTGATTCCACATTTCGTTTCATATCGGACATGTGTATACTTTCATTTTAGTTCAGGTACGGTCACGTGACCCTTTATTTTCACACGTTCATTTTCTCATAGATTTCCACAGTCAGTATTAACATTAACATTACATGTTATTCCATTTAACTTCTTTAAGTATGCATATAGGTTTCGTTTCAGTTCACATAGGCAGTACAGTAATCATAAACATAAACAGTTGCATACTTAAACAGTTTATCACATTAGCATATATTCAGTCATGTCATAATCGCACACACTTTTCATGCTCATGCAATGTCCTAATTTCTTTTCTAGGACATCCTATAGCTCACTTGGACACGTGTGTGCGGTATAACTCGTGGTAAGTATCGCTCTGATACCACTCTGTCACGACCCAAACCCGGCCCTATGGGTTTAGCACCGTAACTGGCCAGTAATCCGAGACTACCGAAGGCCTGCTGAACAGTAATATAGTAAAACAGAGTACAGGGCCTGGCGGAAACCAATACAGTAAATAACTAGTGTCCATTGAGCTGTGACAATCTGTATGCAAAAAGATTTTTCATACATTTACACATTCAGTACAGAACAATATGCACAATATTTACAGTCAGTCAGAACAGGGACCTAATCCCTATTAACATTACAGTAAACGGTGCAGTACGGTACTAACAGTCCATACAGTACAGTAACAGTCTATTCAGTACAATGACAGTTGGGTGAAGCTAAGACACCCCAAAAGCAGTCTAAGCTTGATTATACTCGGAACCTCGCAGTGAGGCACAGTGGTTGGCTTGACAAAACTAAGGCTTGCCTGACGCTCCTAGCTGCAGTCTGGTGCCTGGACACCTACATATATATATGAGCAGTGAGCTAAAGCCCAGTGAATAACATAAAGCATAAAGGGGTTAAGAATGAATGTCCTTACAGTATATTGAAAACAGTCATTTCAATCAGTTATCAGTTGTTCAGTACAGTAATCAGTCATATGTGGTACATCCATAAGCATAACAGTACAGTAAACAGTAGGTCTAAAAAGACCGAGCAGTACAGTAGGTCTAAAAGACCGAACAGTCGTTGATGGCCAATCAACCAGTAAACAGTAGTGGTTCCAACAAGGGAACCGACAGAGATCTCTGTAACAGTAGACAGTCAGTAACAGTAATGCTAAGGATGCCACAGTACAATTCAGAATACAGGACATACATTCGTTCAGTTAACAGTATCAGTTCAGAAAACAGTTCAGTAAACAGTTCAGAAGATAATCATTTTTGAACATATCTTTACACAGTTGTTACTCACAGAGTTCTGGGCTTATCAGTAGCTAGAGCGTCTCCTCGGAATGCCAACCCTACACAGTATACAGGATGAACACACACTAAGCTATACAGTTGGGAGAGATAATAACTTAATCCCTAATTTGCCTCGGTGTGTTCTACATCTATATCCTCAATAAGATGCCTTAAACTAGGCCTAAGAATGCCTAGAATGGGATGAGGATGCAAAGATGCACTTAGAAAACACTTTACAAAATTTGCTGAAAATAGGAGCCTCGCTCGAGCGAGCCTTCCTTCGCTCGAGCGAGATTCCAAAATCAAAGGCTTCGCTCGAGCGAGAAATACTTCGCTCGAGCGATCTGATGAAACAGTAAAAGTACTGGATGCTCGATTTTTACGCTCGAGCCACCAATCCTTCGCTCGAGCGTGGCTCAGAGGAAACGTTGGTCGCTCGAGCGAGGAATCCTTCGCTCTAGCGAAGAAGCCAAATCTGGAATTTCCAGATTTGCCTTCCAAGCTCAAACCAAGCATTCTCAACTCAATTCTCGACCTCTTGGGCCCAAATTCTGGAAAATACATCCCAAAACAATGTATAACAAGTTTTAAAAGCCAATTTATGAATTCAAGCCCCAAAGGTGAGTCAATTAAAACCATTTTTCAAACCATTTTTCATGAACAATGCTCAAATAGAACATGCATGGATTAAAACCATTTCAAAGCTTCATTTCTTGCTCCAATGAGCTCAATCCTTTCAAAACAAGATGAAAACATGGATTTGAACATGAGTATGAACATGCATGTGGCATTTGACCATAAAACCAACTTTAAACTCACTAAAACCAACATGCATGCAACAATTAAGCTTCAATCTCACATGCTAAGCTTAAAACATGACTTAGCTCATAAATTTAACATGAAACATGCAAAAATCAATTCAAATATACAATGAGGAAGGTCAATGATCTACCTTGGGTCTTCAATTACTAGCCTTGAAGTTCAATTGCCAATTTACACTCCAATTCTACAAGATTCAGCTAAAACCCAAGATTGAATTCAATTCTCTCACTCTCTCTCTAATTCTCCTCTCTTGGTCGGCTAGAGCAATGGAATGGGCTGAAGAAATGATTTGTTTAGGTGTATAATAAGGCTCACAATATATACATGAAGTGGGCCACTCAATGGCATAACGGTAAATAAGGCCAACTTATGCAATCTAACAACATTTAATCTAATTTAATCATACCAAAACGATTTTCAATTAAATACACCATAAAATCACATTAATTATAATGATCATAAATCACTAAACAATTTTTAGTTCGGCCGCCGATAAGGCCTTCAATTAGCAGTTTAAACGTAAACACACAAACAGATGATAAAACAGTCGAACAGATGGAAGTGCAATACGATAGACACACTTAGTCAATTCAGTTCCAATTTCCAATCAGTCCGTTCAGTATTTCAGTGGATTCGATTATCAGTCATAATCAGTCTTCATTTAGCAGTAATTGGCAATAATTCAGTGATTAATCAGTAATCGGTAACGAGGGTTGTTACAGCCACACTCACATAGGAGGCCATAAGGTGGAAATGAGACACTCGAGATGCGTGCACACATGCACGCAAACCGAGGACCGATCCTAAGGCACGAATGCCACTCTAACAAGACATGGCAAGGCATGGGATATGGCATACAAACATGCAAATTTCAGCGCTAAAATATGATACTAAACAGCCCTGAAACATGGAAACATGGCACCCGATGTATGAGATGAGACTCGAAACTCGAAACTAGGCGCATGGAATGACTTATAGCTATACAAAGCATGCATTATTTAAACATGAAGTATGAAGAAAGAATCAAGACAGTCGCAAAACAAGCATATTTTCAGTTTTAAGTAAGGCCAAAAGGTGAACACAAGTAGGGCTAAGCTAATATGCAAAAATGGCCTCGAAAGAGAGATAAAGAAGCAAGTAACAGCTGCTGGCCCTAAATGGCAAAGAGCCCTTCAACAAAGTTGAAGAGGGGCTCAAAATGAAGCACTTTACAGTTTACACCAAGCCACGAAAATAAATACAAGCAGGCCTAAAACATTATGCAAGAAAAAGGCCAAAAGAGGGACAAAGAAGCAAGTGATGGCTGCTGGCCTCAAACAGAGGAGGGCCCTTCAACAATGTTGAAGAGGGGCCCAAAAAATAATATTTTACAGTTTATGACCAAGCCCAAAACAGTGCACAAATAAGCTTAAAATATTATGCAAAAATAGGCCTAAAAGGAGGTTTAAACACAAAGAGAAAAAAGGGAGCCTCAAACAACAAAAGACCCTTGATCAAACATGAAGAGGGTGTCAAAATAAGGCTATTTATAGTTTAGACCAGAGCCCAAAAATACAAGCACAAGGAGCTAACAAAACATGCAAAAATAAGGCCAAGATAGGGATAAAGAGGCAAGTGACAGATGGAAGCCTCAAACAGTGAAGAGCCCTTCAACAATGTTGAAGAAGGGCTCAAAACAAGCCACTTTAAAGTTTATAACCAAGCTCAAAACAGTTTACAAATAGGCCTAAAATACTATGCAAAAAAGAGGCATACAAGAGTGGTAAAGAAGCAAGTGTAAAAAGGAAGCCTCAAACAGGGAGAGGCCCTTAAACAAACATTAAAATGAGCTCAAAATAATGCTATTTTCAGTTAGGGTCGGAGCCCAAATATGCAAGAAAGTATGGCTAATATATTGAGCAAAATAAGGCAAGAAAGAGGGAGGAGAAGACTTACCCTTGAAGACCAAATCTTTGACAGCCTTTGGACCAAGAAATGTTGCTCCTCAGCTCTGGAAAACAGCCCCAAAGTGTTGGAAAGGATGGTGGTGGTGTGGTGCTATGAGGTGGTGTAGAAATGGTCCAAGAACAATGGATTTTGAAGCTTTGAAAGAGAGAGATGGAGGATGTATGTATGCAAGGCTCCAAGAGGATTTTCTAACCTCTAAAACTGAAGGGGAGGGGCTGGCTATATAGGCCAAGGAGTGGGGGAAAAGAAGGGGAAAAAGGGGGGGAAAACCAATTCAAGTTTCCCCCAAAAAGTGCACCCCCCCGGATACAAAATCTGGGGGGAAACAGAGGTCATTTTTGGAAGGAACAGGGTGTAAGGATCATGGCCGGCCAGTTTGCTAGGGTTTAGGTGGCCGGCCGGCCCTCCCCATGGCCGGCCGGCCAAGGGTCAAAAGGTTCAAGAAAGATTAGTGGCCGGCCATGCCAAAAGGCTGGCCTTCCACGTGTGCACAACACAACCATACAGTCAAAAGCTGGAGAAAGTGAACCAGGATAGAGAAAAGCCCATTTTTCAAAGGGGTTCAAAAGGTTCAAGTGCAATTACTGGCCGGCCACCAAATATTGGTGGCCTCCCAGATGTGTACAGCACAGATATGGGGTTTAGGTTTAAAGAAAATGGCCCAAGGGTGGTCAACATTGGCTTTGAAGTGAGAAAAACGGGCGACGGAGGGTGACGAAGGAATAAAACTGGTTGTCAGAACAATTACTGGCCTCCCACCCTTCTACGATCTTCTTAATAATGAAAATAAGGTCCCTGCCAAAAATGAGCCCAAACCGATGCAAAATGAAGGTTCGGGGGCCCAAATGCGCAGCCTAGGGCCCCGAAAACTGACTGTTAAGCACCGGAGGTGGCGTTCGACCACGAAGTTGGTCTCTCGAGCCACAGTGTCCCTCAAAAGGGAGTAAACAAGATGTATGCCAAAAACAGGAGCAAACGGAGGTGGTTAAGCAGTCCCGAACCGAGGCACACGGCCGTCGGCTCTGAAAAATCGGAAACCGGGCTCCAAACGGGAAAAATGGCCTACGACCACGAAACGTAGCCTACGGCCACTGAGAGATGATCTACGAGACCTCTCCCTCCCTTCGGGAAGAGAAAACAGAGAAAACGGAGCCTGGTTCGCAAACCGAGGCAAGACACGAAAGAGCCCAGAAGTCCGGAGGCAAGGCTCGCAGCCGAGACTCTGAAATTTCTGAACGAGCACAATATGCATCATCACCGAGCGCTCAATCGGTGACGTCTGAGTCTTAAGGTCGGTCAAAAATGGGGTGTCTACAGCGGCCTAACTTCCAAAGAAGACTTTTCCTAGCTCGGCCCAATTTGTTCACAAATTACCTTCTTATATACCCAAACTTGCTTTTGAAACACTGTGTTTGATTTGTGTTTTGAGATAAATTTTCAAAAAAATATTTGGGGAGAGAGTTTAGAAATTTTTTTAGTTTGTTTGGTTGTATATTTTGAAAATAGTTTTGGAATTGAAAAGTTTGAAATCATTTGATATTTTGTTGTAGTTGAGTAGATGTGTGTGAGAGAAAAAGTAATTGAGAGGAGAGAGAAAAAATGATTTGGATTCAAAAAATTTAAACTAAACAAAATTTTTAAATTTTTTCTTAAAAATTATATCTTAAAATACAAACCAAAGAAGGCCTTTGTTGCTTTCAAAAATGGCAATTCTCTTGGTTTGGATGTAGGTGTGTTAAGTGAATTGACAAAGTTTAGATGTAGAAAGGCTCGTGCACAGATGCACAGATACAAGATAAAAATTCATAATTATAGTGCTCGTAATACAACTGTATGATGGTGTTTGTTTTGAAGGATTGAGATATGGGATTAGACTAGCAATTCCTCCAAATTAATAATTTATTATTTGGTTCAAAATTGTTGTTTCGGACTATTAGTCCTAAATATGTTGGACAAATTGTGTCTTATGGGAGGGGGGTGAGACACAAATAGGAGATAAGGGGAGATATGGGATTAGGTGGTAAAATGATCATTTTGACCCTTTACTATCTAATTATGTATTATATTTAGTAAAATTTAATAAAATTTAAATGTCTCAATTTAAAAATAAATAATTTTATTTAATTTTTATTGATGTTTTATTTATTTAATTTTTTAAAATAGTGTTTTATAGATATTTTATTGATGTTTTATTATAAAAATTTGTTTCTATTTTATTTAATTTCATTATTTAATTATTATATTTTTAAAATAAATTTATTTAAAATTTTAATTAAAAATATATGTTCAAGAAGCGGAAGCAGCAACAGGTGGAAGACGATTAGCAGATTGGAATTATACACAACACTAAAAACAATAGTTAGAAATTACAATACTTTAAAATAACTTTTAATCGAAAATAACTTACAATTGTTTTGGAAACTAATGCAAAGAGTTGCTTCCAAAGTACATAATCAGAAACAGGGGTTTAAACAGAAGAGCACTTCTTTTTCGCTCTGTTTTTTCTTGATTTTTTCAAATGAATTAACCATTACATTTTATAGGAAGGAAAAGAACTATGCAGCATGTGAATTGGTTGAGTAGGAGAGTAGCTGGCAGCACATGGACAAAAGTAGGTTGTCGGATACTTTCGGTTGATTGACAAAAGATGATGCAGCTTTAACCAGATTGATTGAGTGATGAATAGTAAAAGTGAATAGTGACTTTTTACTATTCATTACTTTCGGTGGAGATTTAACAGGTGGAATTAATACAAAATGGCAGCTTTTCTCAAGAGAGTATTGATTGAAGCCAAATTGTAAATATATGGAATCCAATGCAGAACTGACTAGGCATATGGGTCCTGAGCATCTTGAAACTCGAGTCCATATGGATTTTGTGTAGTTGAACCTTCAGAAGAGTTTGAGCTGTCTGAACCTTCTTCTGAATTACTGTTATCCAAATTTGATTAGGCTTCAGCTTGATCAACTAGTAGACGAGCCATTTTGAGTAACTCATCTCTAGATGATTTGGACCTGGACTTGGGCTTATCCTTTGATGTTGATTTATCCGCTGCTTTAGGCTTAACAGTGTTGGGCTTTGCAATCTTTGATTTATCTGTTGGTTTAGCCTTTGACTTGGAAGACTTGGGTTTGGAAAAGCTTGTAGTTGGGCTTCCAAGGTTGATTGTAGGAAGTTGGCTTCCTTGGGTTAGTGAAGTAGTTGGGTTCTGATGAGCTTTAACCATAGCAGGAGTTGGAGCATGAATATTAACCGGAAAATTCAGCTTGTACAATTTCAACAATGCGGGAAACTTTGTAGTTATCCCACCATTTAACCATATGAATCCTTTGAACAACATCATCAGAAATGCCATATTGCCATTTAAATATCCAAGGAATTTTGTATTTGGATATAAAAATAAGCAGTTTATGGAATTTCTTTTGTTGTGGGGAATATGAGAAAACAGTTGAAAAATAGTTAGCGTGCTCCATGACAGTTAATGGAAAGATATCTGAAATGGCGCCATAATGAGTCCACCATCTCACAAACCAAGTAGGAAATTCAGATTTAAACTATTGATCAAATTGAATAAATCAGGAGTGTCTAAATGTATCAGTTTGGTAAAGGAATATTTTGAACCAGGCATCAATATAGTCATAATAACTATACTGAAGGGAGTGATTAGGTAAATCTCGAAGCTGAGAAGGAGGACCCCATTCAGCTAAAGAAACTATGTGGTGAATGTAGAGGGAATGATAGACAACTTTACTAGTATAGGTTCGATCATAAATAGGTTTAATCAAAATAGATTGGTGGTTATATAGGATGTCTTTGTAATAGGTGATGGTTTTCTCAGGATGCATTGGAACAAAATGCCATCCATGAGGAAAAATAAGATTTAGCAAGATCATTAATAGACTGACTCTTAGGATGACTAGGTTCTTTGAAGAATAGATTAGTAGTGGTGGATTTAACATAATCAGAACGGGTTGTTTTAATAGGATTAGGAGGATATGGAGTTACTGCTTGGCTGGAAGAGGTAAAAGGATTAGTAGCCAAAGCAGATGTGTAGCTGGGTTTAGGTATGTTCCCAAGAACTTGGTAACGGTTTATCATTTCAATTGGATGGTACTGGGTGACTAGCTCCAGAGGAGGAGGAACGAAAGGCTGACTAGAGGGGACCAAGGCTTGAGAAGGAGGCCTTGGACGAGACATCTGTTTAAAAGAAACAAAGATTAGCAATGAAGATTAACAGCCACTTAAAAGGTCTAAATATTGTTGATGGAAATCCAGACAATTGTAATAATCAGCAAGTAAATGGCGACGAGCTTGAATCTGATGGTAATTAATATACTGAGCACGTTTAGTAGTTTTTCGGACTAATTTTAATCTGGCAATGCGGTAAGCAATTTGGCGGATAAGAGCTCGGTAATGGGTGATGTTGGTTTTATGGTAAGTAATAAAAGGAGTAACCATCCCTATCCCCCCTGTAAAAATTCTCGGGTAAGAAAATCAGGAATGGAATTTTGACAACCAGGTATATATTCTATATCAAAATCAAAAATACTTAATAGAGATTGCCATCGAGCAAAAATTTGCTTACTAGCAAGGTTTTGAACATCTTTTTCCAAAACATATTTAGCAGATTTGCAATCAACACGAAGTAAAAACTTTTGATTCAAAATATCATCTTGAAACTTAGTAATACATAAAACAGTAGATAAAATTTCTTTTTTAATAGTACTATAATTTAATTGTGCTTTATTCCAAACACCAGAATGATAACGAACAATTTGTTCAGATGATTGAGGAGTGACTTTCTGAAGAAGAATGCCACCATAACCAATATCAGAAGCATCAGTTTGAATAATTTTGAATGAGTTATCAGTAGGAATAACAAGACAAGGAAGAGACTTGACATATTGTGTAACTTGTTAAACAATAGAAGTGTGAGCAGAAGACCAATGAGGAGGATTATCTTTCAACCTATCAAAGAAGGGTTGACAAGTTTTTCGAAGGTCTTTGTAGAATTCAGCAATGTAATTTAAGGACCCTAGGAACCGTTGTAATTGGGTTTTATCTAAAATTTCATCAGGAAACTTAGAGGCAAACTCAATGGAACGACTAATAGGTAAAATGGTATTTTGGTAAATATTGTATCCTAAAAATCTAACTTTAGTGTGAAACAATTTAATTTTGGGAGCAGATATAACGAGACCATGACTTTTAATAGTATAAAAGAATACAGTTAAATGTTTCCAATGTTCATTAAGTGATTTGGAAAAAATTAATATATCATCAATATAAACAATGGAGAAATGACTAAAAGGGTTAAATATATAATTCATAATATGTTGAAATTCACTGGGAGTATTTTTTAATCCAAATGGCATGACATTCCATTCATAATGACCAAAAGGTGTAGTGAAAGCAGTTTTATATCTATCTTTAGGATGAATTTGTATTTGCCAAAAACCACTTTTTAAATCAAATTTACTAAAAATAACAGTTTGACTAAGTCGTTTAATTAGATCTTTTTTATTAGGAATAGGATATCGAATCCATTCTAAAACTTTGTTCAATGGTTTATAATTGATGACTAATCGAGGGACACCTCTTTCTAATTCAGCATTTTTATTAACATAAAAAGTAGGACAAGACCATGGTGATTTACTTGAACTAATTATTCTATTTTTTAAGAGTTCATTAATTTCTTTTTTGCACATTTCAAGTAATTCATGATTCATTTGAATAGGTTTTGATTTAGTAGGGATTTGTGTTTCGTTAAAATTCTTGATATATGATAATGTGACTACATACTTTTTCCTATGCCAAAATGCAGTAGGTAAAGTGGAACAAACAGTTGTTTCTAATTTTAATTTAAATTCATTAATTTGAGAAATAATAATTGGATCACTAAGTTGTTGATTAATTCTTTTATAATTAATTTCTTCTTTAAGAAATTTTATATGACGAGTTAATCGATTAATAGTGTGAGAAATAGAACAATCTTGTAATTGATTTAATTCTAATATTTCTGGAGGAGACAAAAATTTAAAAGTAACAGGTTGTCCTAAAACATGAGTTGTTATTCCTTCACTAGATGTAGTAAATGGATATAATAGAAATATAAATGGTGTTCCTAAGATTACTTTATCAGTCATGTTTTTTATTAAAACAAATGAGGTTTTAAAACAGATATTATCGTGGCAAGCATGAACTTTTGGTAATTTATATTTTTAATATGCATTTTACTACCATTAGCAGAAGTTAATTTTTCATGACATTTTTCATAATATGTAGTAGGGAGTAATCCTTCTTGAATGCAACTTAAATCAGCACCAGTATCAATTAAAGCAACAACATCTAATTCAGAATCATTAATAATTAACTTAACTTTGGAGTACCATTTTTGAATATGAATTTTATTAATAAGATTTAATCGTTTATTTTCAGAATGATTGGAATGATGAGATCGATTATCAAATAAGAGATTCTCAGGATTAGTATGATCAGAATCATGGTCAGATGCATTAGGAGATTCATTCTGATTATCTTGGAAATTATCTAAACTTTTATTAAGTTTTAGTGTAATAATTTCATCTTCTAAAGATTTATCTTTACTTTGTAAATCTTTAATAGTTTGTTTAATCTAATTGATTTCATATTGTAAATCTTGCAGAGTGATTTCTTTATTTTTATTTTTAAATCGTTCTAAAGTTTTGGATAGACTAATGATAGGTTTATCTATTTTAGGTGTTCGATCAGGATTAGTTAATAAGGATTTTAACTTATTAGTATATTTCTTTTTTAATTCTGGATCATCTAATCGACTAATTAATTCAATAAGAGCAGATTCTTCTTGATTTTGTTTAGTAAGAACAGTGATTTGTTTAATTAGTTTACAGGAAACATCATTACATCATAATTCAATATTATTATCAGAATCTTCACTAGGTGAAGTATCAGTAGATGATGTACTAGGATTAATAGAAGAGGAATCACTAACTGATTGATTTAATTGAAAGATTTCGTATAATTGATTTTTAGATTCATCATTGATTTGTAGTTGATTAACCTTATCCTTTAATTTTTGTTTTTCTTTACATGTATTAGAATAATGACCTTTTTGGCCACAGTTATAACATGTAATATCTTTATTAGATTTAGATTTCGGATGAGTAGATTTTTTATAATATTTCTTTTTTTGTTTAGTATAGAATTTATCATTTGATTTAGAAGATGAATAATTCTTTTTATTTTTGTTGTAAGAGGATTTATGTTTATGTTTGGAATATTTGTGTGATTTTCTACGAGAGGGTGCAACAGGAGGTAGTCCGTATTGTTCACAGAAATTTCCTAATTCATATTTAGCCTTATGTTTATCTTTAGCAGCTTTTTTACTAAGTTTAAGATCAATACATATTTTTAATCCTTCTTTTTGAATAGTGCTAATTATATCACCATAAGTTAAGTTATCATATTCTATAACACCAGTAGGTTGACTAAGAACATCTCTAATTTTGTGAGCAAATAAGCTAGGTAATCTATTAATAAATTTTTCTTTCCAAAAAGATTTAGTATAGTCTTCTCTTAACATAACTCTATAAGTAAATACATCTTCGTACCATCTAAAATCACTTAAGGTTGGATAGGTAAGATTACTAAGTTGATTATGTATGCGTGAATATATATTAGTAGGGGTTCCTATGAAATGTCGTACTATGGTATAAATGAGAGTATTAATACCATCAGGTTTGTAATAACCAATAGTGTCATCAAAAATAGGTAGATCATGTTCATCTTTCTAATTTGCATATAATATAGATTCGCGTTGATCTTCATTAAGGTATTTTTTCCACCAAGATTTTAGCATACCGGTAAAACCAGAGGTTATTAATAAGACAATGTCAGCTTGAGTATATTTAAGGTAATTACTAAGATAACTATTGGTAACCATAGATAAATGATTTAATTTTTGCAGTATTTGATCTTCACTAAGACCATCAATATTCCATTCGTATAATTTTTTAGCAGAGACAGAAAATTGATTAGAAATATTAGTTTCTTCAAATTAGAGATCAGGAGGAGTAGGTCGAGAATACCAATTTTTTGTAGTTTGAGGATTTACTTTGGGATAATGAATTTTAGCAAGAGTAGAGGGTTGAAATTGTTGAGTTAATTGATTTAGTTCATTATCAGTAGTATCAGTTTCAGATTGATCAGGAACAGTATCAATAATTTGTTGGTTTAAAACAGTAAGACCTTTGTCTTTAGATGGTGAGGCGGTATCAGAAGGAGTGAGTTTAGTAAGTAATTGTTCTATAGCTTTGACAGTGGAATTATCATTGGTAACTAAACTGGTTCTTTTGGATCTGTTACTAGGAAGATTAAGTAAAGGTTGATCTAAAGATTTAGGTGTAACAGTAGTTGAATCGAAATAAGTTTCAATTTTATCTAATTGTGTACCAATTGTTTTTAAACATTGATTAGTATAATTATTTTGTTCAATAACTTTTTTAACGTCAGGGTCTGTACCAGGCAACTTAAAAGGAGAGGCTGGGACTTCAATTCCTTGATGATCAATAATAATATTAACTAAAGGAGGATGACAAGAACTAACAGTAGTAGTAGGAGAAGTTTTCCATTTATGTTTGGTGAGTGTATTAATTTTTTTGTAATAATTTTCAAAGTAGTCAAAGAAAGGAAGTCCAAGAGTATATTCAATCATAAAATCATACCATTTACGAGTTATTCGAGACTGTTGAGTAGAATCATATTTAGCACGATAAGCATGTCTTTTGATTCTATTTTCTTTAGATCGAAAATCAATAAGAAGTTTATCAAGATCAGGGGTAAAAGATTTCTTAATTGTCATTAATTGAGGATTGATGGGATGTGTTACTTTGAAATCAGTTTGAGTGGGAGATGCTTGGGATTCATCATCATCTTCAGGTAAATTTGTGTTAGTAGAATATACGAGTTTACTAATTTGGGATGTAGTAGAGTTATCTATACCTTTCATTTTATAATGGGAAGTGGGGCCAAAATGGATTTGACTATTTTTACGAAATAAAGGTGTATTAAAGATCTTACCTTCAGTTTCGATTTCAGTGGGGACACTAGATGTACTATGTCTAAAAGATTGACTGCGATTAAATTTAATCCGGACTGAACCATCATTATATTGTTGAATATCTTGGATATCTTGGATTGAAGATTGTTGTTGATTATGTTTGTAATTTTCATTAACAGTAATCCATTGATCTGGGAGATTAATATTTTTCCATTCAATCATTTGAGGGACATTGATATGTGTATCAGTACTACTACTTTGAATTAATAGTGTTTTATCTTTGGGACTTTTATGTAAAGCCTGAACATTTAAATTGGTTTTCATACATTTATAATGAACACGATAAATTAAAGCAATATTATAAACTTTTTCTTTCATATTAGTAAATGAACCATTTAATTGAATGTTTAAAGTTAATACATCTAGAATATGTGGATCACGTAGACTAAGTGTAAAATCAAAAAAACAATTAAAATGTACTGGACCTTTGTGAAGACCAGTTTCCATCATACCCATTAAACTATCATTGTAATCAAGAAAACAAGCATCTCGTAAACATAACAAAACAGAAGTATTTTTACCTATCATGGTTAAGGGATTAACACCAACTTGAATTAAACCGATATGGATAAAATTATAACCATTTTTGAAATGTCTTTTGATTAAGTTAGCATCAAATAATTGGCAAGTTTCCCTAGGTTTTTCTAAAACATAAACTTGTTCAATGGTTTTAACATGCAATGTAACTTTGAAAGCATTCTGTATAAAAGTAGTTTTATAAATTTCTTTGATTGGTAATTTGGGTATATTCCAGCCTAAATCAATTTTATCATTCTGTATTTCAACATCTTCTTCATTAATTACTAATCCTTGATTAGGTATTGAGGGCAAAGTTGTGGACCTAGAACTGACTGAAGAGTTACTTCTAAATAATCAACTCATTTTTCTTTGAATTAAACTGTTTTACAGGAATCTTAATACATTGTCTAAATTGATCATGTTTTCACATACGCTGTGTTCATACATACCCTATTCGGAAGACCCCTAAAATCCAACACCGCCTAACCAAAGGACTTACCAAGGATTGGGACGAAAGTGGGTGACTAGTAACAACGTGGAAAGACACTGATATAAATTTTGACAGATTAAGATGACTGGCAACAGATTAATCAGAAAGAAAATAGAGTTGACTCAGAAGTAGCAAAGCAGTAAGCGATAGATAGCAACATAAAAAAATAACATATATTTTAAATTAATATTTAATTTTTTAAAAATAAATTTATTTAATTGTGCAAAAAATAAAATAAAATAAATTTTTATTTAATCTAGCTAAAAATAATTAAAATATTAAAAATATGTTTAATATTATTATTACTTAGTAAATAATTGAAAATGATAAAATAATCATTTGAACATTTATCATTCTCCATAATATCTCAAATAAACATAGGATTCAATAGAATAGTCTAATCCAGACATATAATCCCATGACTAAACAAACATAGAATACAAATCCAGTCCAACCGAATGTGTTTGTTTAGACAGACTGGATAAGGGGGGATTGTAATCTGTCGGATTGTTAGTCCTGGGATACATTGTCCTCGGACGATTTGGTTGGATTAGATTTATATTCTATGTTTATTTAGTCATGAGATTAGATGTCTAGATTGAACTATTTTTAGTGAATCCAATATTTGATTGGATGGACTGGATAAGGATAAATGCTTAAAAGACTATTTTACCCTTGTAATTTATAATTTTTATTTAATATATAATTTTAAATTTGTAATCTATAATTTATAATTTAACAACACTAAAAAAATTTAATTTATAAGGCCATAATTTTTAATTTATTATTTTCAGTTAAATTAAATTTATAAATTAATATATAATTTTAAATTAACAATACTAAAAAAATAATTTATAAATGTTCAAAAGATTATTTTACCTTTTTTCAATTATTTATTAAGTAATTTGATGGGTCGTTGAACACACCAAAAATAACCCTAAACTACACCAAATTCTTTTAGAATAATGGTAAGTCCATGTATCGATCCACAAGGACAATTGTAAAATTAAACTAATTTAATTGTTAAATTCCTAGATTAATTTTGTTAAAAAGATTGATTGTTCATAGCCTAAATTAATAACAAATAAATTAAACTAAGGAATTAAATTATCAATAATAAATGAAATTGGGTTTACTGAATTGGAGGAAAAACTAGGGCAAAGAGTCCACCACTAGCCACGTAATTAGGGTTTCCAATTGAAATCAATTATGCTATGGTTTGAACAGATTAATGCTTCGCAACTACAAGTTCAAAGCATTTAACAAGAAGATCATCACATTCAATGTACGAGTACGAACCATCTCAAGTAATACGAATCGTTCACTCTAAACTAAGGTAGTAATATGACTCGTTCCTCGTAGCATGGTTCGTCTCATACCTTGAATGTGAAGGAATAGAAAACTCATGTATGGATAATATTCAACAATCACAAAAACTCAAATATTCGAAGAAATAATGAAAAATATATAAAAGAAACTTCTAAATCACCATACAAATGTTCAAACCTTTACATAATTAAAAATCAAAAAGAAAACAAAATAATTACATGGCTAGGGTTTCATCAAAACCCTAGAAAATGAGACTAGCCACTCATGGAGGAGTGGAATGAGGTAGATGGAGAAGGAACCACCATGGGAGACATCCTTGAAGCTTTTAGTTTATCTTCCCTTCCAAACCCTAACCTCTCTCTTTAGGTCAAAACAAGTTCAGAACCCTAATCCAGCATTTTCCTTGCCTTTTTATACTTCTGACTTCTTCCAAACAGATTTAAAATGTCGGGTTGACTTTCCCAGAAAAAGTCAACGCACGTGCGGGAAAAGTCAACGCACGTGCAGGAAAGTCAACTCTCTTCAAATTCTGTCTTTTTGCCCATTTTATACTCCGACTATGTACAACCTGATTGACATTCAACACACATAAAGTATACAGTTTGACCAGCAAGTGAAGCTAAAAGATTCTAATTAACGGCTTCAATGATGTACATTTCGGCCTTAATCACATCCCCCAACTTACTACTTGCTAGTCCTCAAGCAAGTAATAAAAATCAAATCAAATCAAACAAAATCTAGCTAGTTCCTCTTTCGTGGGAGAACGATTGCATTTAGCATATGCAACAAGCCTTTAAACCACAATGTTATCCCAAGTGGACGAGTAAGGTCTCGTGAGGGTTTCCAGAAATGATACCCACAAATATTAACATATTCATATATGCTCAACAACACTTGACCACACTACTCCACTTAACAATCAACTTATGTGCCACTACAGTGTGATATTGAGACCATCATGAGTCATTAAAGGCACAATGGACAAACATGAAGGAACCTATTGAGTCAAAACCACAATTCAGTTAATACAAAAGTAAAATCCCCTGTACTTGTACATGCTAGTAGACAAGTCGTGAGTACCCTTAGTGTAAAGTGTAATCTCCATATTAGTTAACTGTCCACTATAATAGCCTAGTGTAACTCATAATAACACCCAACATATACATAAAAACTAACCTGTTGCAGCCAAGATTCTCAAAAGTTTTTTTTTTTTTTTTTATGACTATGTAATGTCCTGATCTATTAAGCTTTCTAATCAACCCATGTAACATGCATTGGGCCAATGACTCCCAAACCAGACGGTTTTAGGGCACCAGGTGTAAAGACACCCCTACGGGCTTAATAACTCGAGTTGAAAAGGCTACGAATCCGAACAAGTCATTCTTCTTATTTTTCCTTAACTATGCAATGTTCAAGTCTCTTAAGCTTTCTAATTAACCTATGTAACAAGTTTTGGGCCAATGACTCCCAAACCAGACGGTTTTAGGGCATTAGGTGTAGAGACACCCCTACGGGCTTAATAACTCGAGTTAAAAAGGCTATGAACCCAAACTAGTCAAGTGGTTTTTTTTTGTTTTTTTTATTTTTTAAGAATCTTGACTCCTCATTTATTATTTTCTGCAACTCTAGCTATTATCAATGATGTACACTAGGGATTATAATAAAAAGATCACCGTTGTGATAGTGTGTTCATGTGAATTAAGGCATACTCATGACAAGTGTACTAATACCACAAACACAGACAATTCTCCTCATGCAAACATCGCATGCAAGTATCTACCCAATAAACCCTTTTCGTACAAGTCTACTATGCTCTCCAATAAACATATGCAAATATCATCACCCTACTAGTAAAAAGTCACATCAAGTGAAGTAATGCAATCAAGTGAAACAGGTATAAGTATGAATTATGAGCCAAATAAAAATGTACAAAAGAAAATATAACCCTCATCCCCCAACTTAAATATGACATTGTCCTCAATGGAACAGTAAAGAGAAATGAGAGAATATTACCACAATTGTAGGTGCACATCCAGGTAGGTAGAGAGTAACATATACACACTTCAATTTTTTTTTTAATTTTTTTTTTTTTGGGTTAGTTAATAGAAGAGAAGAAAATTAAATAAAATGAAATAAAAATTCAGAAACTAAAATAAAATAAAAACTAAACTACTTAATAATTAAATGAACAATTACATCATAGAATAAATAATTAAAAATGAAATCACAAACTAACCAAATAAAATTAAAAATAAAAATAAAAACAAAACAATCCACGAACTAATTAAACGAATGAGAATCACTAACGAAACAATTTAAACTAAATAAATATAGCGAATAAAAAAAAACTAAATTAGGATTATTGTTAGTACCATGATTTCTGAGTTTTATTTTATTTTATTTTATTTTTATTTTTATTTTTTACAAAAATAGGAAATAGAAAATAAAAATAAATAAATAAATAAATAACGAATTTATATATATATAAATTATAAATAAAATAATTGTATATTTATTTATTTATATTTAAAATTTATTTACTTAAATAAATTAAAAATGAAATTAAAAATAAATAAATAAATAAATAAAATAATAATAATAATAAAAATAAAACAAAACAAAACAAATTTTTTTTTTTTTTTCAACAAATTCCCGTACCAATCCACGCACTTGCTTTTAAAGCAGTGTGCGATTTGAAGTTTGCCAAATTTCTCGCACGTGCGGCGATTTCACCCCTCGTGCAAATTTTTTTTTTTTTTCGAAAATCGTCGTCCCGCACGTGCGGGAGTCAAGCCGCACGTGCGGCTTGGTCAATGCCGTTAGTGCCGCACCTGCTTATTAAGCAGTGCACAAATGTTTGTTTCCCACATTTGGCCGTACGTGTGTGAACAATGCCGCACGTGCGGGAATTTTTATTTTTTATTTTTTTTAACAACAAGTACAACATAGATTTATTTTATTTTATTTTGTTTTTCTTTAAATTGAACAAGTATAACACTTTTTCTTTTTTCTTTTTTTTCTTTTTTTTTTTAAAGAAAGAAAAGAAACATGATAACATGCTCTCTCTTTTTTCTTTTTCTTTTTTTTTTAAAAAGTGGTTGAATATTTGATTTCCCAAATACCACAAAGCAGAAATCAAGGTCTTATCCAGGCTAGGGAGGGTCCCTTCCACCCACACGCATGCAATGACATTTTTCTGCTACATTGCAACAGCATAATTTAACAAAAACAAGAAGCACTCACAAGCGTACATACTTCAAGAAAACGGAAAACTAACTCCCAGCACCTAACAAAAGGCACCAAAGTTATGGCATAAAGTTGCCACTTCAGAATCCCCCAAGTAATAAAACCCAGTGTAGTTTATAGCCTTCGGGCTAGTACAACCCAAATATATTTAACCATTTCTACCTTCAATTGACATCCGAAATAAATATAGCACATAAGAACATAACGGAATGCCCACTAAAGGTATAATCTTCACGCGAAAACCATGGGTATTACTTTTCTCCCTAACTGTGTTTGTAACTTTCCCTATTCTCCAATAGGGTGACAGACTAGGTTGATTCGGTATCCAGAATCGAGGCGCATAAAGCTACCTCAACCTATGGGCTGCCATACAGAGTTCAAGCCGAGGTAGTTTTGAAGCAATCTCCACACCCCTGGGTATTTAAACCAGACTTTAGTCTCGGAAATCCCAAACCTTTGTGTTCTAGGCTTTGCCATTCGAACTCTAATTTCCACCGTCTCAGTTGGTCTCCTAGGAACTCACTACAAACACGGTTAGGTGGCTATACCAGACCGTCAGATGCCGTTCGGGCACGGCTAACACCAAAGGAATTACACCTTTAGAGGATTTAAAGTCTCCTAGATGCAAATAAAGCATGACGAGAACAAAGAAAAACAAAATAGCATAGAAGGGAAAGAAAAGAGAACAATAAATTAATCTATTAATCGTAGTAAAATGGGTCCATCAAAGCAATGGACTCAATCATATCCCCATTCACAATCCCCTCTATATATGGTTTCAATCTTTGGCCATTCACTTTGAAAGTGTGGCCAGTTTTTGGATCTCGCACCTCAACGGCGCCATGAATAAATGCCTCAACAACCTCAAAGGGGCCATCCCATCTTGATCTTAGCTTACCCGGAAAGAGTCTCAATTTTAAATTAAAAAGCCACACTTTTTGGCCAGGTTCAAAGAATTTTCTATTAATGTGCTTGTCATGAAATTCTTTAGTCCGAGCTTTCAAAACTCTCGAACTCTCATATGCATCATTCTGGATTTCCTCCAGCTCATTGAGTTACAATTTCCGGTTGAGCCCAGTCGCGGCCATATCGAAGTTAAACTTCTTTATGGCCCATAATGCTCGATGCTCAAGTTCAACCGAGAGATGGCAAGCTTGCCGAACACCGCTCTATATGGTGACATCTCAATGGGTGTCTTATAAGCAGTGCAGTAAGCCCATAATGCATCAATTAACCGTTGTGACCAATCTTTCCTATCCGGCCTCACCGTTTTCTCTATTATGTGCTTTATCTCCCTATTTGAGACTTTCACTTGGCCACTAGTTTGAGGGTGGTATGGAGTGCCAACTTTAAAAGTGATAGAGTATTTCTTAACTACCGACTCAAAAAATCGGTTACAAAAATGTGTACCCTGATCACTTATTATGGCTCTAGGAAACCCAAAACGACTAAAGATGTTTTCATGCAAAAATTTGATTACCACTCTATGATCGTTTGTTCGGGTAGCTATTGCCTCCACCCACTTAGACACATAATCTACTGCCAAGAGAATGTACTCAAACCCGAATAACGATGGGAAAGGGTGTCACGACCCAAACTCGGCCCTATGGGTTTAGCATCGTAACCGGCCAGTAATCCGAGATTACCGAAGGCCTACTTAACAGTATTACAGTAAAACAGAGTACAGGGCCTGGCGGAAGCCAATGCAGTAATAAAATAATGTCCAATGAGCGGTGACAGTCTGTATGCCAAAAAGATTTTTCATACATTCATATAAACAGTTAGCACCAAAACAGTGTCTACAATATATACAATCATTCAAGTCGGGGACTCAATCCCCGCTAACAGTACAGTACAGTCTATACAATCCATTCGGTTATTACAAAATAGTGAAACAGTGCAAAAAGGGGAAATACTAAAACACCCCTACGCCTTAGCATGATAGGCTCGGAACCTCGCAGTGAGGCACATTGGTTGGCTTGACAAAACTGGAGTTTACTCCGACGCTTCTAGCTTTGATCCGGTGCCTGTACACCTACATATATATATGAGCAGTGAGCTAAAGCCCAGTGAATAACATAATGCGTAAAGGAGTTAAGAATGAATGTCCTTACAGTAATGGAAACAGTTCATTGATTCAGTATATCTGTCATTCAGTAATATGTGGTACATCCATTAGCCTAACAGTACAGCAAACGATAGGTCTTAAAAGACCGAACAATAATTGATGGCCATCAATCAGTAAACAGTAGTGGTTCCAACATGGGAACCGAGTCGATTAGACAAATCCACCCATTCATAGACCGTCGGTGGGGCCATCCGTTCACGGACCGTCGATGGCAGAGATTTCTCAATCAGTAGCAGTAACAGTAACAATAGTTGCTAAGGATGCCACAGTACAGTTCAGAACATATGACATACATTCATGCAGTCAACAATATCAATTCAATAAACAGTTCAGTTCAGTACTTCAGAAGATAATCATTTGAACATATCTTTACACAATTGTTACTCACAGAGTTCTGGGCTACAGTGAACTAGAGCGTCTTTCCCCAGTCGCCAACCCTACATAGTTAACAGATCGAACACACACTAAGCTATACAGTTGGGAAAGATAATAACTTAACCTCTAATTGCCTCGGTGTGTTCTACATCTATATCCTCATTAAGATGTCCTAAACTAGGCCTAAGAATGCCTAGAATGGGATGAGGACGCAAAGATGCACTTAGAAAACATTTTCAGAAATTTCAGTGAAACAGGGTCCCGCTCGAGCGCAGGTTTCCCCGCTCGAGCGTACAAGCAAACAAAGGTTCCCGCTCGAGCGGCAACATCCCCGCTCGAGCGGACCAAAAACTACTGGATAGGTGAAATCTCCGCTCGACGCCCGCTCGAGCATGTCACCCAGTCCTCCGCTCGAGCGCCCAATACTCCGCTCGAGCGGAATGATGCACACTGCAAGATGCTGGGAGCTCGATTTTCCCGCTCGAGCGGCACTTCCCCCGCTCGAGCGGACAACCAAAATCTGGAAATTCCAGATTTGAGTCCCAAGCTCAAAACCAAGTTCAAAAGCAATATTTTCGATCCTCTTGGGCTATTTTCTGGAAAAACTCTTGCAAACCCATAGAATAACATGATTCAAGGCTCAATTTAAGAAATCAAAGCCCAAGGGTGTTTAATTCAAACCCAATTTCAAACCATTTTTCAAGAACAAGATGAACATGCAACATGCATGGATTCAAATCATTTCCAAACTTCAATTTAGTGCTCTAAGGAGCCAATTGTTCCAAAAACAAGATGGAAACATGGTTTATTCTCAAAACATGGACATGCATGTGATAATCTATGGAGAACAACCGCAAAAGTGAGAGACATGTACTTGCATGCAACAATTTAGCTCTAAATCAACTCATATGCACTAAAGCATGACTTAGTTCTACAATGAAGCATGAACCATGCAAGACTTAGCTCAAACTCACAATTAGAGGGTTGGATTCCTTACCTAAAGTCCTTAATTCCAAGTATGGAAGCTCAATTGCACAAATCTTCTACCAATCTTCAAGTCTACAAGCCAATTCCCTAGAGGGAACTCAAATTCTCTCCTTCTCCCTCTCTTGGTCGGCTAGAGTAAAGAAATGGGCTGATGAATATGTTTTGTTTGAGTGTATGAGGCTCAAGAATAATAATAAACTAAGGCCCACTCAATGGCAATTCCGTAAATAAGGCAACTCTGATAATTTGGCTCTATTTAATCTAGTTTAATCATACCAAATCACATTTTGATCAAATACACCATAAAATTATATAAATTCTAATGGTTCCAAATCATCAATCAATTTACGGTTCGGCCGCCGATAAGGCCTTCAATTAGCAGTTTAAACATAAAACATGAACAGATAAATAATCAATCAGACAGATAGAATATGCAATACAATAGTTATACTCAATCAATCAGTTTCAATTTTCAGTCAGTCAGTTCAGTGATCCAGTCAGTTCAATTACCAATCATAATCATTCTCAGTTTAGTAGTAATCGATAATTAATCGGTAAGCAGTATGAGGGTTGTTACAGTCTCCCCTCCTTAAAAAGAGTTTAGTCCTCTAAACTCGAGTTACCTTCATTCTGGAAGAAAATAGGGTTCAGTGGAAACAGTTCTGGGTATCTTTTAGCCATGTCATCTTCCCTCTCCCAAGTGGCATACACGCCACCATGGTTTTGCCAGTCAACTTTCACTAGCGGGATCTCTTTGTTCCTCAATTTCTTGATCCGTCGGTTTACAATCTGTATAGGCCGCTCCTCGTAAGTGTAGTCATCACTCAACACTATCCAAGTCGGCTCAATCACATGGAATGGATCCCGGAGATAATCTCTCAACATCGAAATGTGGAAGACGTTATGCATATGCTCCATTTCAGGAGGGAGCGCAACTTGATACGCCACCGGATTGATTTTCTCAACAATCTCATACGGTCCGACATACCTCGGCGCTAACTTGCCTTTGACTCCAAAACGAGTCTGGCCTTTCATTGGTGTCACTTTCACAAAGACGTGATCACCTACTTCATACTCTCTGTCCCGTCTTCTAACATCTGCATAACTCTTATGTCTACTCTGTGCAGTTTTCAGTCTCTGTTGTATCAGTTTCACTTTCTTAGTCGTTTCATACACAATCTCAAGCCCAAGCAAAGGCCCATCTCCAACTTCTGCCCAGCAAATCGGAGATCTACATTTTCTGCCATACAATGCCTCGAAAGGCGCCATACCAATACTCGAATAATAACTGTTGTTGTAGGCGAATTCAGCCAATGGCAAATGACTTTCCCAATTTTCCTGAAAATCAAGGACACACATTCTCAGTAAATCCTCCAGAGTCTGGATGGTCCTTTCTGACTGACCATCTGTCTGAGGATGATAAGCACTACTCAGTCTCAGTTCAGTCCCCAATGCAGTCTGTAGGCTTTGCCAAAACCTCGATGTAAACTTCGAATCCCTGTCAGAAACAATGGACACAGGCACTCCATGCAGTCTAACAATTTCATCAATATAGAGTATAGCCAGTTTGTCTGCATTATAAATTGTCTTAACAGGTAAGAAGTGAGCAGATTTGGTCAGTCTATCAACAATGACCCAAATTGAATCCATACCTTTTCTGGAGCGAGGCAATCCAACGATAAAATCCATCGTGATATGCTCCCATTTCCACTCCGGTATGGGTAGGGGTTGCAGTAAACCTGCGGGTCGTTGACGTTCAGCTTTGACTTGTTGGCAATGAAGACATTTTGACACAAAGTCGGCGATTTCTTTCTTCATTCCCAGCCACCAGAAATTCAATTTCAAATCTTGATACATTTTCGTATTCCCTGGGTGGATAGAAAATTTTGAGTTGTGGCCCTCTTGCAGAACTCTTCTCTTCAGTTCGGTGTCATTCGGTACACACAGTCTTTCCTGAAATTTCAGTACATTGTTTTCAAATTTGAATCCCGGTTTCGGTTTAGATTCTCTTTCTTCGATGATCTTCTTCAAGAAGTCATCCTGTTGCTATTTCTCTTTAATCTCTTCAATCAATGCTGGTTGAGCAGAAATAACGGCTAAGGTTCCCCCTTGCTCTCGTAAAACAATTTCAATTTCAGATTTTTTAAGGTCACAAAGCAACTCTCTCTGCCCGGTGAGCAAATAAGCTAAGTTCCCAATCGATTTCCGACTCAATGCATCGGCAACGGTGTTGGCTTTTCCCGGATGATACAGAATCTGTAGGTCATAGTCTTTAATCAGTTCTAGCCATCTCCGCTGTCTCATGTTCAATTTTTTCTGGGTGAAGAAATACTTCAGACTCTTGTGGTCGGTATATACTTCACATGATTGGGTTTTCAACTCTTGGAACGCTGATTCCCTTTGGTCAGTCCAGTCAAATGATATCCCCTTCTGTGTCAGTTGAGTCAATGGTAAAGCAATTTTGGAGAAATCTTTGACAAATCTTCTGTAATATCCAGCCAATCCCAAAAAGTTTCGGACTTCGGTCACATTTGTTGGTCTAGGCCAGTTTACTACAGCTTCGATTTTCTGTGGATCAATAGAAATCCCATCTTTGCTAATAACATGTCCCAAAAATATAGCACGGTCAAGCCAAAATTCACATTTAGACAGTTTAGCATACAATTTCTGTTCTCTTAAGGTCTGTAGGGCAAGTCTCAAATGATGTTCATGTTCTTCTACGCTTTTGGAATAAATTAGAATGTCATCGATGAATACAACAATAAAGTCATCAAGGTACAGTTTGAAGATTCTATTCATGAGGTCCATAAATGCTGCTGGTGCATTGGTAACTCCAAAAGGCATAACTAAAAATTCGTAATGTCCATACCTTGTTCTAAAAGCAGTTTTATCAATGTCTTCTGGTTTAACTTTTAGTTGATGGTATCCCGATCTGAGATCAATCTTGGAAAATACTTGGGCACCCTGTAACTGATCAAATAAGTCATCAATACGAGGTAATGGGTATTTATTTTTCACGGTTACCTTGTTCAGTTCACGGTTGTCAATACACAGTCTCAGTGAGCCATCTTTCTTCTTTACAAACAGAACAGGTGCGCCCTACGGTGAGGTACTAGGTCTGATGAACTTTTTATCTAACAGTTCTTGCAGTTGTACTTTCAATTCTTTCAGTTCAGTTGGGGCCATTCAGTAAGGAGCTTTAGATATCGGTTGTGTTCCCAGAATTACATCAACGGTTTACTCAATCTCCCTGTCAATCAAATCCCCTGGCAGATCATCTGGAAATACATCTGGGAATTCTCTGACTATAGGAATACAGTTCACATCAGTTTTAACATTATCATCAGTAGATACAGTCAGTACAGAACACAGATATCCTTTACACCCTTTTCTAATCAATTTAACAGCTTTCACAGACGAAATCAAATACGGAGGAGGTGCTACTCCACTCCCATTAAACTCAAATTCGGGCAAACCCGGTGAACGGAAAACTACTTGTTTCATTACACAGTCAATGGTGGCATGATATTTCGTTAACCAGTCCATCCCCAATATAACATCAAAATGGTCTATGTTCAATGGCAGTAAATCAATAAACAGATGCATATCCCCAACAATAATTTCACAAGCAGGATACATATATGCACATGTCATGGATCCCCCAACAGGTGATGATACAGCTAACAGATAGTTCATGGGTTCTAAGGGTCTATTCAATTTCCATGAAAAAGCATGCGACACATAAGAATGTGTAGACCCCGAATCAATCAGTACATATACATTTTGAGCACAGATAGAGAGGATACCTGACACAACGGTCTCAGTATTTTGCACGTCTCCCGGTACTAGGGCAAACACTCGGCCCTGCCTCATAGGCTCTTTCCCGGTAGCTTTGGGGTTAGGCTTTGGTGCAACTGTTGATGCTGCTGCACTCGGTGTAGCTTTACTACTAGCTTGTGGAGCAGAGGGACAGTCTTTAACCATGTGGCCTATTTTGCCACACCTGTAGCAAGCTCCTGATATCTTGTAACAAACTCCCTTGTGGTTTCTGCCACATTCGGAACAGGGCGGAAAGGGACGGTTTCCTTGACTAGAAGTAGTCGTTGACCCTGTGTTTTGCTTTTTGTTCGATTGATTATGCTTGCCTTTCTTGAATTTGAAATTCTGTCTTTTGCCACGCCATTCAGGCGCTGGTGTTTCAGATTGTTTCACAGCTTCGATGTTCGACTCGGCCATCAGTGCTCGGTCAAGAGCACCCACATAGGTCGGTAGCTTTAAAACATTTATTCTGTCCAGTATTGCCACGTTAAGGCCGCCTTCAAACTTTCTGGCCTTCTTGTAGTCAGTGTCCACCATATGCGGTGCATATCTAGCTAGCTCGGTGAACTTTGTCTCATATTCGGCAACAGACATTGTGCCCTGTTTCAGTTGTTCAAATTCTGTCACTTTTCTATCCCTGACACATTGAGGGAAGTACTTCTCAAAGAAGGCTCCTTTGAATTGAGCCCAAGTCATAACAGCATTTTCATCTCGGATAAGCATCCACCACCTTCTAGCTTCTTCTTGCAGAGTAAAGGTGGCCAACAGTACCTTATGTGCCTCGGAGCACGGAAACACTTCAAATAGCTTTTCAGTTTCAAGTACCCAAGCTTCAGCTTTCAACGGTTCAAGGCCTCCCTGGAAGGATGGCGGTTTCATTTTGCTGAACTTCTGGGTAAGAGCAATTATGTCCCCATCATTTACATTCACATTCAGTTTCGGCTGTACCGGAGGAGAAGGTGGGGGCTGTTGGTTCTGTTGTTGGTCAAGTCTAGCAGTTATCAGTTCCATCATTCGTTCCATTCTGGCCATTCTGGCCTCAGTTGATGAGGATTCAGTTTCATTTGCAGTGCTTGCATTATCCATTATTCTATAAACAGTTACAACAGTTTCAATCATAAGCAGTTACATATTTAAACAGTTTATCACACAAGCAGTCATGTGTTTAAACAGGTTAACACATTAAAACATAATCAGTCATGTCATAACCACACACTTTTTATGCTCATGAATGCCCTAATCACTTTCCTAGGACACCCTATAGCTCATTTGGACACGTGTGTGCGGTACAACTCGTGGTTAAGTATCGCTCTGATACCACTCTGTCACGACCCAAACTCGGCCCTATGGGTTTAGCACCGTAACCGGCCAGTAATCCGAGATTACCGAAGGCCTACTTAACAGTATTACAGTAAAACAGAGTACAGGGCCTGGCGGAAGCCAATGCAGTAATAAAATAATGTCCAATGAGCGGTGACAGTCTGTATGCCAAAAAGATTTTTCATACATTCATATAAACAGTCAGCACCAAAACAGTGTCTACAATATATACAATCATTCAAGTCGGGGACTCAATCCCCGCTAACAGTACAGTACAGTCTATACAATCCATTCGGTTATTACAAAATAGTGAAACAGTGCAAAAAGGGGAAATACTAAAACACCCCTACGCCTTAGCATGATAGGCTCAGAACCTCGCAGTGAGGCACATTGGTTGGCTTGACAAAACTGGAGTTTACTCCGACGCTTCTAGCTTTGATCCGGTGCCTGTACACCTACACATATATATGAGTAGTGAGCTAAAGCCCAGTGAATAACATAATGCGTAAAGGAGTTAAGAATGAATGTCCTTACAGTAATGGAAACAGTTCATTGATTCAGTATATCTGTCATTCAGTAATATGTGGTACATCCATTAGCCTAACAGTACAGCAAACGATAGGTCTTAAAAGACCGAACAATAATTGATGGCCATCAATCAGTAAACAGTAGTGGTTCCAACATGGGAACCGAGTCGATTAGACAAATCCACCCATTCATAGACTGTCGGTGGGGCCATCCGTTCACGAACCATCGATGGCAGAGATTTCTCAATTAGTAGCAGTAACAGTAACAATAGTTGCTAAGGATGCCACAGTATAGTTCAAAACATAGGACATACATTCATGCAGTCAACAATATCAATTCAATAAACAGTTCAGTTCAGTACTTCAGAAGATAATCATTTGAACATATCTTTACACAATTGTTACTCACAGAGTTCTGGGCTACAGTGAACTAGAGCGTCTTTCCCCAGTCGCCAACCCTACACAGTTAACAGATCGAACACACACTAAGCTATACAGTTGGGAAAGATAATAACTTAACCTCTAATTGCCTCGGTGTATTCTACATCTATATCCTCATTAAGATGTCCTAAACTAGGCCTAAGAATGCCTAGAATGGGATGAGGACGCAATGTAACAACCCTCGTCACTGATTACTGAGTAAGCACTGATTACTGCTAAACTGAGACTGATTGATAGACTGTAACTGGTTAAATGCATAATCTATCTGTTTGACTGTCTGATTATCTGTTCATGTTTGTATGTTTAAACTGCTAATTGAAGGCCTTATCAGCGGCCGAAACAGAAATGGATTAATGTTTTAGGACCATCATAATTTATGTGATTTTATGGCATATTCAGTGAAAAATTGACTTGGTATGATTAAAGTGGATTAAAATAAGCTAATTAAAGAGATAGGTCTATTTACATTAATGTCATTGTTAGTGGGTCCTTTATTATAGCATATAGAGCCTTGTTATGCTCATTTTACAACCATTTCATCAGCTCATTTTGAGCTCACCACCGAAATAGAGAGAGAGAGAGAGAGTGGGAGAGTGAATTCATTTTGTAATATTGCTTGGGAATTAAGAAGATTAGAAGAGTTCTTGCTTGATTAAGCTCCCACACTTCAAATTCAAGACTAAGGTAGGAAAATCCATCTTCTTATTGTTGTCATTGAACAAGTTCTTGCATGATTCATGCTTCATTGTAGAACTAAGTCATGATTGAGTTCAAATATGTTGGATTATAGCATATATCATGCATGCATGCTTGAATTGTTGAGTTATGAGTTGTTCCCATGGCAAAATTGTACGTGCATGCTCATATTTCTACAAGAGACCATGAACTCATCATGTTTTGAAAGATTTGGCTCTTTAGAGCATCAAATTAGAGTTTTGAAATGGTTTGAATTCATGCATGTTTGCATGTTCTTCATGTTCATGGAAATGGGTTTGAAAATGGTTTTGATTGACTCACCCTTGGGCTTTGAATTCACAAATTGAGCTTTGAAACTTATTATATATTGAGTTTAGATGTGTTTTCCAGAATTTGGGCCCAAGAGGTCGAGTTTAGAGTGGTAGAATGCTTGGTTTGAGCTTGGAAGGCAAATCTGGAAATTCCAGATTTGGCTTCTTCGCTCGAGCGAAGGATTCCTCGCTCGAGCGACCAACGTTTACTCTGAGCTACGCTCGAGCGAAGGGTTGGTGGCTCGAGCGTAAATTTGCAACATCCAGTACTTTTGCATTTTTACAGACCGCTCGAGCGAAGGATTCCTCGCTCGAGCGAGGCCTTTGATTTGGCAATCTCGCTCGAGCGAAGGAAGGCTCGCTCGAGCGAGGCGCCTATTTTCAGCAAATTTTGCAAAATGTTTTCTAAGTGCATCTTTGCATCCTCATTCCATCCTAGGCATTCTTAGGCCTAGTTTAAGGCATCTTAATGAGGATATAGATGTAGAACACACCGAGGCAAATTAGGGATTAAATTATCGATCTTTCCCAACTGTATAGCTTAGTGTGTGTTCGATCTGTTAACTGTGTAGGGTTGGCTTACCGAGGAGACGCTCTAGCTTACTGTAGCCCAGAACTCTGTGAGTAACAACTGTGTAAAGATATGTTCAAAAATGATTATCTTCTGAACTGTTTACTTTATTGAATTGTTTACCTTATTGAGCTGTCTACTTTATTGAACCGTTCACTGAACTGAAATGTTTACTAAATTGAACTGTTTACGAAACTGCTTACTGAATTGAACTAGTTACTGAACTGTTTACCGAACTGAACTGTTTACTGAATTGATATTGTTTACTGAACTGATACTGTTTACGGAATTGAACTGTTCACTGAACTGACACTATGTACTGAATAAACGCATGTCTTATATTCTGAACTGTACTGTGGCATCCTTGGCACTTACTGGTTACTGTTATTGTGACAGAGAGATCTCTGTCGGTTCCCAAGTTTGGAACCACTACTGTTTACTGTTATGATGGCCGTTCTGTATTTCTGATATGGAACAAAGTGCTGTACGGAACTAAGTGCTACACTGTGAGCCACCTCTAGAATCTACGGAACTAAGTGCTACAGTGTGAGCCACCTCTAGAATCTGTACGTGACACCTCTTGAATCCACAAGTACTGTACTGTTCTCTGAAATAGTACTGTTACTGTTACTGTTACTGTTACTGTTACTGTACTGCTACTGATGGCCATCATTTACTGTTTGGTCTGTTAAGACCCGGTCTTTTAAGACCTACTGTTTACTGTACTGTTATGCCAATGGATGTACCACATATCACTGTTTTAACTGAATGACTGTTATGGCCGGAAATATGAGCCACAAACTGATTGACTGATAAGCTGATTGAAATGACTGTTTTCAATACTGAAAGAACATTCATTCTTAACCCCTTTACATATCATGTTATTCACTGGGCTTTAGCTCACTGCTCATATATATATGTAGGTGTACAGGCACCAGACCGCAGCTAGGAGCGTCAGGCAAGCTTTAGTTTTGTCAAGCCAACCACTGTGCCTCACTGCGAGGTTCCGAGCCTGTTCAGCAATGGCTTTGGGGTGTTTAATCTCCCCGTCTGTCTCTGTACTGTTTTGTGATACTGTATAGACTGTTAGCACTGTACTGTACTGTACTGTTTAAGAGAGATTAGGTCTCTGTCCTGACTGACTGTAATTATTGTGCATACTGTTCTGTACTGAAAGTATAAATGCATGAAAAATCTTTTTGCATACAGACTGTCACAGCTCATTGGACATTGTTCATTTACTGTATTGGCTTCCGCCAGGCCCTGTACTCTGTTTTACTGTATTACTGTCAAGCAGGCCTTCGGTAATCTCGGATTACTGGCCGGTTACAGTGCTAAACCCATAGAGCCGGGTTTGGGTCGTGACACGCAAAGATGCACTTAGAAAACATTTTCAGAAATTTCAGTGAAACAGGGTCCCGCTCGAGCGCAGGTTTCCCCGCTCGAGCGTACAAGCAAACAAAGGTTCCCGCTCGAGCGGCAACATCCCCGCTCGAGCAGACCAAAAAGTACTGGATAGGTGAAATCTCCGCTCGACGCCCGCTCGAGCGTGTCACCCAATCCTCCGCTCGAGCGCCCAATACTCCGCTCGAGCGGAATGATGCACACTGCAAGATGCTGGGAGCTCGATTTTCCCGCTCGAGCGGCACTTCCCCCGCTCGAGCGGACAACCAAAATCTGGAAATTCCAGATTTGAGTCCCAAGCTCAAAACCAAGTTCAAAAGCAATATTTTCGATCCTCTTGGGCTATTTTCTGGAAAAACTCTTGCAAACCCATAGAATAACATGTTTCAAGGCTCAATTTAAGAAATCAAAGCCCAAGGGTGTTTAATTCAAACCCAATTTCAAACCATTTTTCAAGAACAAGATCAACATGCAACATGCATGGATTCAAATCATTTCCAAACTTCAATTTGGTGCTCTAAGGAGCCAATTGTTCCAAAAACAAGATGAAAACATGGTTTATTCTCAAAACATGGACATGCATGTGATAATCTATAGAGAACAACCTCAAAAGTGAGAGACATGTACATACATGCAACAATTTAGCTCTAAATCAACTCATATGCACTAAAGCATGACTTAGTTCTACAATGAAGCATGAACCATGCAAGACTTAGCTCAAACTCACAATTAGAGGGTTGGATTCCTTACCTAAAGTCCTTAATTCCAAGTATGGAAGCTCAATTGCACAAATCTTCTACCAATCTTCAAGTCTACAAGCCAATTCCCTAGAGGGAACTCAAATTCTCTCCTTCTCCCTCTCTTGGTCGGCTAGAGTAAAGAAATGGGCTGATGAATATGTTTTGTTTGAGTGTATGAGGCTCAAGAATAATAATAAACTAAGGCCCACTTAATGGCAATTCCGTAAATAAGACAACTCTGATAATTTGGCTCTATTTAATCTAGTTTAATCATACCAAATCACATTTTGATCAAATACACCATAAAATTATATAAATTCTAATGGTTCCAAATCATCAATCAATTTACGGTTCGGCCGCCGATAAGGCCTTCAATTAGTAGTTTAAAATAAAACATGAACAGATAAATAATCAATCAGACAGATAGAATATGCAATACAATAGTTATACTCAATCAATCAGTTTCAATTTTCAGTCAGTCAGTTCAGTGATCCAGTCAGTTCAATTACCAATCATAATCATTCTCAGTTTAGCAGTAATCGGTAATTAATCGGTAAGCAGTATGAGGGTTGTTACAAAGGGCCCATAAAATCAATCCCCAAATATCAAATATTTCTACCACAAGAATAGGGGACATTGGCATCATGTCACGTCGAGACATCGAACCCATTTGCTGACAGCGCAAACAAGTTTTACAAAATTGATGGGCATCTTTAAAAATTGTGGGCCAATAAAACCCGCCTTGTAAAATCTTGGCGGCCATTTTATGCCCCCTAAAATGACCGCCACATGCAGAAGAATGACAAAATGTAAGAATGCTATGCACCTCACTCTCCGGCACACAACGTCGGATCACTTGGTCGGAACAATATTTAAACAACTCCGGATCCTCCCAAAAATAATACCTGACTTGCGAAAAGAATCAGTCTTTGTCTTGCTTAGACCAATTCTGCGGAATTTTCCCAATGGCCAAGTAATTCACAATATGTGCAAACCACGGGGGACTCGCTTGTAACAGCTCTAAGAGTTGTTCGTCCGGAAACGAATCATGCAAAATAAGAGGGTCACTAGTATACTCAACGAGGATTCGGGAGAGATGATTCGCCACCACATTCTCAGATCCTTTCTTATCACGGATCTCTAAATCAAATTCCTGAAGCAACAAAATCCATCTAATCAACCTAGGTTTTGTCTCTTTCTTAGATAGTAAATACCGCAAAGCGGCATGATCAGTGAAGACTATGACCTTGGAACCTAGGAGATAAGACCAGAATTTGTCTAAGGCAAAGACCATAGCTAGCAACTCTTTCTCAGTGGTAGTGTAATTCATTTGTGCATCCGAGAGAGTGCAACTAGTATAGTATATAGCAAATGGTGCCTTATTGACCCTTTGGCCCAACACAGCCCCGACAGCATAATCAGAGGCATCACACATGATTTCAAAGGGAAGCGACCAATCTGGTGATTTCATGATTGGGGCGGTGGTCAAGGCCATTCTCAATGTTTTAAATGCCTTTAAGCATGTGCCTCATCAAAGACAAAAGGCGCGTCCTTAACCAGTAAACTACACAAAGGATGTGATATCTTACTAAAGTTTTTGATGAACCTACGGTAAAAACCTGCATGTCCTAAGAAAAACCTAATTTGACCCACGAAATTGGGTGGAGGAAGGCCTGTAATGAGGTCAACCTTTGCCTTGTCAACCTCTATACCTCGAGGGGACACAATGTGTCCCAACACTATACCCTCACGAACCATAAAATGGCTCTTTTCCCAACTCAAGATTAAGTTTGCCTCAGTACATCGTTCTAACACTCTAGTCAAGTTCCTAAGGCATTCCTCAAAAGACAGTCCAAACATCGAAAAGTCATCCATAAAAACCTCTAAGAATTTCTCCACCATATCGGAGAAAATGGCCATCATACACAGTTGAAAGGTCGCCGGTGCATTACATAGCCCGAAGGGCATGTGCCTGTAAGCAAAAGTGCCAAAAGGGCATGTGAATGCGGTCTTTTCCTGGTTAATGGGGTACATCGAGACTTGATTATACCTCAAGTAGCCATCAAGAAAATAATGGAAACCTTGTCCCGCTAACCGCTCTAGGATTTGGTCAATGAAAGGTAAGGGAAAATGGTCCTTCCTAGTTGAGGAATTTAGTCTCCTATAATCAATGCACACTCGCCACCCAGTAGTAGTTCGTGTGGGGACTAACTCTCCTCTCTCATTCTCAATAACGGTGATGCCCGATTTCTTGGGCACCACTTGTGTGGAAATCACCCACTTGCTATCTGAGATGGGATATATGATACCTGCATCCAACAATTTCAATACCTCCTTCTTCACTACCTCTTTCATATTAGGATTCAGTCTTCGTTGCATTTCGCGAGAAATTTTGGTGTCCTCCTCTAGGTGTATATAATGCATACACATGGAGGGATCTATCCCTTTCAAATCAACCACTGACCACCCTATAGCACTCCGATGTGCCACGAGAACACTCATTAACTGACTCTCCTGCTCTACAGTCAAGTCAGATGCAATGATGACCGGTAAAGAATCTTGGGACCCTAAAAATGCATACTTGAGTGTGGCCGGGAGTGGCTTCAACTCAAGTGTAGGTGGTGTGACTAAAGATAGTATGGCAGGCTCTCTCGACAGAGGAGGAAGTGACTCAAACCGGGCTTTCCGTTGAGGAAAATCCGGTGTAGAAGAAGCATTAAGCAAGACATTCACCTCCTCAACTGACCCATCAATATCAAAATTTTCAAACCCAAAATGAGCTAGACAAGCCTCTAAAGGGTCCTCTACAAGAATTGAGGGCAAAGCCTGTTCCACAATCTCATCCACAATATCCACTAATAAGCACTCCTCTCTCTCATGAGGTTGTTGGGATGCTTGGAAAACATTAAGTTTCACTTGCATGTTATCAAATGAAACTTCCATAACCCCAATCCGACAATTAATCCATGCATTGGCCGTAGCCAAGAAAGGTCGACCCAAGATCATCGGGATTTGTTTCCTAGAACTAGCTACCGGTTCCATATCTAAAACCAAAAAGTCAACAGGGAAGTAAAACCTACCAACCTTAACTAGCACATCCTCAATCATGCCTCGTGGCACTTTGAGGGACCGGTCAGCCAACTGAAGAGTAACAGTAGTGGGCTTCAACTCGCCAAGCCCAAATTCCTCGTACATAGAGTACGGTAACAAAGTGACACTAGCCCCTAAATCTAATAAGGCCCTATCAATGAGATGGTCCCCTATAATGCATGCAATGGTTGGGGCACCCGGGTCCTTAAGCTTAGGAGGTGTGTCATTCAACAATATGGAGCTTACTTACTCCGTGAGTAGGACCTTTTGGGACACATATGTCCTAGATTTACACTTTTGCGTACAAAGGTCCTTCAGAAATTGGCATATGATGGTACTTGCTTAATCGCCTCCAACAGGGGGAGGTTGATTTTTACCTGTTTAAAGACCTTCATCATTGCCTCCATAGATGCCGCCTTCTTATTAAAAGGGGAAAGGGTGCCTTAGGCACATATGGTGCCTTGGGCTCAAGTGAAGCGCTAGGGACTAAGTCATCCCTCTTAAGTGTTTCCCTCTCACCCCTACTCTCACTAGGTGAACCACCGCGGTCACCCTTCTTAACTCTAGTTGCATTAGACGCAACTGACTTAGGCTCTAACTCCCTACCACTTCTCAAACTAATCACTGCCTGCACCTACTCATGGTGCTTCCCATTCCCACCCGAACTCTCTGCCCCGTATTGTCCCTTAGGGTTGGCCATAGTTTGACTTGGTAATTTTCCCTCCTCTCTTCGATTCATGTTGTTAGCCATTTGACCCAATTGGGTCTCTAGCTTGGCAATAGAGTGAGTGTGGGAGTGAACTACCGGTGCTAACCCCTTAAGTTCGGAGAGAACTTCCAACACCTGAGTCTTAAAGGCAGAGTTGTCCTGAGGAACATGCGGGGGTTGTGGTTGCCGATACGGTTGTGGGGGTCTATAAGGTTGCGGTGGTCGGTAAGATGATTGGTTGGAAAAATTATTGAAATTCTGCCTTGGTGGTGGAGGATTATAAGAAATGCCTTGTGAAGGGGGGTCTCCATGAGAAATTAGGGTGATTTCTCTATCCCGGATTGTATGTGTTGGAGTATGGATCATTACTCGGGTTGGAGAATCCTTGAGCCGCATTCACATGCTCTTGGACTAACTCCGGAAATTGTGATGCCGAAGGGCACTCACTCAAGTCATGAGCAGGGCTCGCACAAATAACACATGCCTCGTGAAATTGAGGCTGATCTTGCTGGGTAGGGGCATGTCCCGTAGCTAATAATTGGTCCATCTTGCGGGACAGTGCCTCTGCTTGTTGGGCTAACTCTAGGTTTTGCCCGACCTCATAAATGCCCCCTCTTTTCGGGGCTCCAACTACTGGTTGCCGGACTTGCCGGGCTGTGAAGGCATGGTGAAGGGAATTATCACTTAGGTTCTCAAACAATTGCCATGCCTCGGCATTATTTTTAGACATAAATGTCCCACCACAAGACGAATCCACCATTTGGCGGTGCGGCTCAGTTAAGCCATAATAAAATGTTTGAACAAGTTGCCAATCAGGCACTTGGTGGTGGGGACACTGTTGGAGAAGATCTCGAAGTCTTTCCCACGTCTCATGGAATTGCTCGTCATCCATTTGAGCAAAGTTTGTGATGGCTCGCCTAAGTTGGTTGGTTTTACCTATGGGAAAGTACTTCTCCAAGAACCATTGTTGTAATTGGTCCCAAGTTGTGATTGAATTAGCAGGTAAAGAATTTAGCCAGTGTTTGGCTTTATCCTTTAACGAGAATGGAAACAATCACAACATTAAGGCCTCATTTGTGAAATTCTGGATCCTCACTGTCGAGCAAATTTCCAGAAATTCATTCAAATGCTTATAAGGATCATCATGAGTTAGTCCATGGAATGAGGGGAGCATTTGTATGGTGCTGGACTTAATCTCATAATGAGCAGCAGTGGTGTTGGGTAATTAGATGCATGATGGTGATGTATATGCAATGGGTGTGAAATAATCCTTAAGAGTCCAGTTAGGCACATTTGGGACATTAGGATCTGCCATCTCTAATGGCTCAATGTATGAATATGAATATATTCAAGCCTAGGAATACGGGCAGAGGCCCTAAGTTTCCTAAGGGTCCTTTCTAGTTCAAGGTCCAAACACCACAATTCAAGGCGACAAGAATGACGCCCGTGCATACACTACCCACACACACACAAAAAGTTCAACTCTATACACTAAGTTACGAAAGCAGAATGCTAAAGGAGAAATACTCACAACGATTCAACAAAAACGCTTTACTCGTCTTGCGGATGCTTGACGTGTAGATGTTGTCTCCAACCTCTATTTGAGCTTTGACTTTCGTTTTAGCACTTTGGTGCTTTGCTTGTGAGTGTTTGCTTCTGTTTACTCACTTTAGTGTTGCGATTTTTTTATTTTTTTATTTTTAAAGCTCGGCTGCGCGTCGCTTGCACTTCAATGATAGCTCCAATTTCAAACGCTCTGCACACTTACTAAGCAACACAAAAGCATAAAATCCTAAACTAAAAATTAAAATAAGAATTTAACTTTAAATTAACTAATTTCGCCTGAAGTCCCCGGCAACGGTGCCAAAATTTGATGGGTCGTTGAACACACAAAAAATAAACCCTAAACTACACCAAATTCTTTTAGAATAATGGCAAGTCCAAGTATCGATCCACAGGGACAATTATGAAATTAAACTAATTTAATTGTTAAATTCCTAAATTAATTTTGTTAAAAAGATTGATTGTTCATAGCCTAAATTAATAACAAATAAATTAAACTAAGGAATTAAATTATCAATAATAAATGAAATTGGGTTTACTGAATTAGAGGAAAAACTAGGGCAAAGAGTCCACCACTAGCTACGTAATTAGGGTTTCCAATTGAAATCAATTATGCTATGGTTTGAACGGATTAATGCTTCGCAACTACAAGTTCAAAGCATTTAACAAGAAGATCATCACATTCAATGTACGAGCACGAACCATCTCAAGTAATACGAATTGTTCACTCTAAACTAAGGTAGTGATACAACTCGTTCCTCGTAGCATGGTTCGTCTCATACCTTGAATGTGAAGGAATAGAAAACTCATGTATGGATAACATTCAACAATCACAGAAAGTCAAATATTCGAAGAAATAATGAAAAATATATAAAAGAAACTTCTAAATCACTATACAAATATTCAAACCTTTACATAATTAAAAATCAAAAAGAAAACAAAATAATTGCATGGCTAGGGTTTCATCAAAACTCTAGAAAATGAGACTAGCCACTCATGGAGGAGTGAAAGGAGGTAGATAGAGAAGGAATCACCATGGGAGACATCCTTGAAGCTTTTAGTTTCTCTTCCCTTCCAAACCCTAGCGCCTCTCTTTAGGTCAAAACAAGTTCAGAACCCTAATCCAGCCTTTTCCTTGCCTTTTTATACTTCTGACCTCTTCCAAACAGGTTTAAAACGTCGGGTTGACTTTCCTAGAAAAAGTCAACACAAGTGCGAAAAAGTCAACTCTCCAAATTCTGTCTTTTTGTCCATTTTATGCTCCGACTATGTACAACCTGATTGACATTCAACACACATAAAGTATACAATTTGACCAGCAAGTGAAGTTAAAAGATTCTAATTAACGGTCTCAATGATGTACATTTCAGCCTTAATCATAATAGCATGACGATAAAATGGACATTTCATACATTAGTCCCATGGGATACCAATTCAATGAAAATAATCCCACCCTCCATACAATAATCCCTCATATGAGGGACTAATAGTCCGGAAAGACTATTAATTCGGAGCAAAAAAATTGAACCAAATTGTTTTGCTCCGGATTAATTGTTTGGTTCAATTTTTTTGTTTCGGATTAATAGTCCCTCCGGACTATTAGTCCCTCATATGAGGGATTATTGTATCCTAGCGGGGAGGGTGGGATTATTTCTATGGGATTGGTATCCCATGGACTAATGTGTGAAATATCAATTTTATCGTCATGCTATTACTTAATAAACAATTAGAAAATGGTAAAATAGTCTTTTGGATATTTATAAATTATTTTTTTAGTATTGTTAATTTAAAATTATATATTAAATAAAAAATATAAATTTAATTTAATTAAAAATAATAAATTAAAAATTATGGCCTTATAATTTTTTTAGTGTGGTTAAAAAATTAAATTTATATATTTAAAAAAATTATGTTTTTAGTGTTGTTAATTTAAAATTATATTTTAAATAAAAAATATAAAATATAAATTATAAATTATAAATTTAATTTAATTAAAAATAATAAATTAAAAATTATGGCCTTATAAATTAATTTTTTTAGTGTTGTTAAAAAATTATATTTATATATTAAATAAAATTATTTTTTTAGAGTTTTTAATTTAAAATTATATATTAAATAAAAAATATAAATTCTAAATTTAATTTAATTGAAAATAATAAATTAAAAATTATGGCCTTGTAAATTAAAATTTTTTAGTGTTGTTAAATTATAAATTATAGATTACAAATTTAAAATTATATATTAAATAAAAATTATAAATTACACGGGTAAAATAATCTTTTGAACATTTATCCTTTTCCAGTCCGTTCAATCAAATATTGAATTCACTAAAAATAATTCAATCTAGACATCTAATCACATGATTAAACAAACATAGGATACAAATTTAGTCAAACCAAATAATCAAGGAACAATATATCCTAAGACTAACAGTCTGATATATTACAATCACTCCTTATCCAGTTCGTCCAAACAAACATACCCTAACAAGAAAAAAATAAAAGAAAAGAAAATTCCAAGCATTTAGAGAAGTGGCAAAAAATTTTAAATGGTTTTTAAAGAATATGGAGAAAGGCCAATATAGGTGTGAGGGCCATGGATATATTCAAATCTTCATAACAAGTATGCACTTTTTATTGTTGCTTTCAAACTTTTTCAACAATGTTTCTATGATTGTGTTAATACTATAATTTGGCATGATGAGAACAAAAAAAATCAAACTTGTTAGACATCGTGCTAAATTTAGCGCAATGGGAGCAAAATGCCAATTTTTAGCATGATTACAATTTTACTATATTGCCCTCAAAAAATTTCACATAAAATATTAATGCCAAGTTAGTAAGTTTGATACTATACAATGTTACCAAGTGCACTACCACACTAAATTACACATTTTATTTGACGAGACTGTAACTGAAAATAATGAATTAAGTAGTTTTTTTTAAACTATTAATTATGACATTTAAAGTCTATATTTAAAATTTTAAAAAAAGGGTAAAAACACTTGTATAATGTATTTAATTAGTACATTGTGATAGACAACGAAACCGCCCTTTTAAAAATTATTTTTTAATTATTTATTTATAACCATGCATAAAATGTGTATTATGCTATTATCATATTAAATGTATATTAAAGTTTTAATGCATCATAATAAAAAATGATTAGTACATGTTCACTAATATATGTGCACAAGAAAATGATTATATATCTTACTAAAGATAAAGAGTACATTTGAATCTTGAATTTGTTAAATTTAAAATTAAACACAAAATAAATAGAATTATTAATGCATACTAATTTTTTATAGGCAACTAAAAAAAATAAATTTATACCCTTTTATTTAAGAAATAAGCTTCAAATTTGTACATATTATAATATAATAAAATCATATATCGTTATTACAAATCCTTTAGAATTATAATTAGGGTTTCTTTTACTTGTTCTTCAAGGAATTAATAAACAGCACGAGCAAGGACAGCTGGAAAATTAAAACGGATATAATAAACCAAATACGGCAACGAATTAAAAAATAAAATGGGGCAATTAATGACTTAATTTCCATTTTTTAAGGGCTCAAAATTACCAAAATGGGCAAGTGTTATAACACACGCGCTTTCAATGAGCGTGACAATAAAGACTCTATTTGGTTTAGGAGTGGAATCATAATTCCACAATCTTAGGCCAACTTTGACCTACACAAAATAATTCATCTTTTTATCTATTTATATTTTTTCTATCACATCACCTCTCTACTTTTTTACACATCTTTTTGTAAAAAAATAAAAAATATACTTATTTAGATTATCCCAAACAACCCTGTTTAGATATAATTTTCAAATATTGATACACCTATATTTGAAAATTCTTTTCAAAAACATGTTTGCCAGAGTGAGTTTAAATTTTAAATTTTGAAATTGGGTTCCCCGGACATCTTTTAAGACGTCTGGTCGATTGATCGGAACAGTTTTTTTTTTTTTTTGCAATTGCCACCTGATATTTGAAAAAAAAATTAAATTTATTTTTGATATGTTTAAAATATAGAACTTATTTTTTTTTGACCAAAATGAAAAATTATTTGGCCATTTATTTAAAATTAACCAAAAAAATTAAATAAAAATTAATTTGTTATAGTAATTTTAAAAAAATAAAAAATATATATTTTTAAACAAAACAATTATAAAAAAAAATCCAATCAAATATACAATTAAAAGTAATTTTAAAATACTAGCTGAATATTTTTTAATATTTTAAATAAAAAAATATTTTCTAAATTTTTTGAATTTTTTAATAATTATTTTTTTGAATTGAATTTTAAAAAGAGTTTGATTATAAGTTTTCAATAGAATTTTAAGTTATGTATTTGTTTATGAGTTATAAATTTTTGAATTAAGTTTTCAAAAAAAATTTCAAAATTTATAACAAAACAACTTTTTTTATTTTAAAACTCATTTCAAAAATTTTAAATTTAATTCAAAACTCTTTTGAAAATTTATAACCAAATAAATTTTCTCTTCTCAAATCATGATTTAACAACTCACAAATTCAAAATACATTTCTATTCTTAAATCATAATTTTAAAATTAAAGGGTGATTTGGAATGTTCTAAATAAGTGCACTTTTTGACTTTTTATGAAATATGGATTGGATATGAGTTAGGTTTAAAGTGATGTGGTAGAGAGGTGATATGACTTAAATAAGATGATACAACTTAAATAAGGCCAAGTTTGGCATACACAAAATAATCCATCTTTTTATCTTTTTATCTTTTTTTCATCACATCACCTTTTTACTTTTCTGGACATCTTTTCGTAAAAAGACAAAAAATACACTTATTTAGGTCATCCCAAACAATCCTTAAAATAGTGACTTTTTGACCTTTTTAAGTGTATGCCAAACAAAACCTAAACCAAACACTACTAAAAATTTTAAATTTGTAAATTTAAAGCTGTACTAAACATGACCAAACTCCCGCTAATCACAATTCATTATATCATTTTATATTTTCTAATCATATAATACAAAATCATTTAACTTTTCTTACCAATTATATATAATACCAATTACAATACTATTAAAACATCAGTGCACCAAAACCAATCAATAATTTCTTTGTACTGAACACACACAAAAACACAAGACACACACACTAAACCCTAGACCAACCCTCCTTTCTTTCTTTGCTTGACACGTGGCATCTTCCACATACTCTCCATGGATTTCCCTTATAAGACCCTCTTCCTCTCTCTTCTCCAAGCAACACCCTCTCTCTCTCTCTCTCTCGGTATATTCTGTGGTACCTTTTGTTTGTTGATGGGATTTTAGTGAAACAATGAAGCAGAGTACTAGTAGCAGTCTCTGGTCTTTGTTCGGTGAAGATGAGATAGAAGTGGCTGAAATCTTGCTCAATCTTCCAAATCTAATCTTCAAATCGGAGTCTCGTCTTCGATTTGCGTCCGGGTGGGGTGTCAAGAGAAGGAGATCTGCAATTGATTCCAACCCACCGCCTCTTCCTCGTCTTCGTCCCTCATCGCCGCATCTTCACAGAGAGACCGACACAGAGAGAAGACCCAAAAAAATCAAGACCGAGGCATCGAGTCCCTCCACTCCTCTCTCTTTCTCTCCCAGCGAATCTGATTACAAGTCCAACCACTCTCGCAAGAAACTCTCTAAGAAAAGGGTCTTTCTCTCTCTCTCTCTCTCTCTCTCTCTCTCTCTCTCTCTCCATATTCCCAAATCTGTACTCTGTTTTTTTAGTAGTTTAATTTTCTTTAAGAGTTGGGTTTTGTCTGCCATTTGGTTTCCAAATCTTGTTTTGATGTTTTCAAGGTGTCCCCTGTTCTGGGTCGGTCTCAATTATATCTATATCTATATCTATATATATACATATATTCTGTGTATTGATGATTTACATTCTCTGAGCTTCTTGTTCTTGATGGTTTTGCAGAAGAAAGAGGAGTGGTTGGAGATTACAGAGAGATTAATTCAGCGCAGAGAATTGTTGAGAGGGGTAAGTATGTAAATTTGTGGTTGTGGATTTTGTCTGTTTGTTTAATTTTGCTCACCCATGTCTCTGTCACTATATTATCTTCTATTTTTTGGGGGGGGGGGGTTTTTTTCACTGTACTATTAAAAGAAAAGAAAAGAAAACTAAAACCCTTTTTGTTGTGTTCAATTCACACAGGAGATAGAGACTGTGAAGAGTTACTACAACAAGCTAAAGACTCTTAATTTGGAGTTGAAAGCAAAGAAACAAAAGGTAAGACAGATTCCAGTCTGTTTTGATCTTAAAATTTATTTTAGAAATAAACTTTGAAACACACACCTTACTTTTAGGGAATGCTTTTCAATTTTCATAAACTATTTTTTTGTGTGAAAAAAAAAATGGATGCAATAAACATTGAATAGTTCATGGTTTTCATCATAAACTATTTTTGATGATGATGATGATGATAAGTTCTCTCTAATTTTATTTTATTTTTTTTAATCTTTTTATGAACTGGGGTCTCTGTGTTTATTTTATTTCTGTTTTTATCCCTTCTTTTATTTTTTACAGCTAAGATTCAACAAAAGCTCAAAATTTGGGATGGAAAGCCAACCCATAATCCAATCAACTCTGGTTGAAAATGCTCAAATTCATTGCATGGTTCTTCATCATCATCATCATCAACATCAACAACAATCCTATGGATCACACACAAGTGAGAACTTTCAGTACCCATTTGGCCACGTGTCCCCATTGATGTCATCAGGCTCCCGATTGGGCAATGTCAACCATATGGGTCCACTTGGCATTCCTGATCTCAACGTAGTTGCCAGTGTAGAGGAGACTTTTGGGACGGACTCTTCACAACCGTTGGATCATAACAGAGCTGTTATAGATGACAGAGCTAAAGCTGCAGAAGCAAGGAAGAGAAGAATGGTTAGGATCAAAGAGATGAAGAGCTCTGTTGCAGCCATCAAACCACCACGGTGATGATGTAATAAATCATTTTTTTTTTTTTGGGATTTTTCATTCTTCCTCATTAAAATAGCTCTCTAAATTGATATTGATTTTATATCATTGGCATAGCTTTATTGTGTTAGAAATTAGAAATGCTACGTACTAAACAAAATGTTTGGTAAAATATTCTCAATTTAAATATGTAGTGCAGATCTGAATTTAGTGGAACAAAATTGTTATTAGTATTTTAATTGAGTACATAGTTTTAATATTATCATTATTGTATTGTTTAATTTTAGTACCTAGACATGTAAATTACAGGAGCTCTATTGCCAACTTTACTGTTTTAGCATAATTATATCACACTCATAAAATTTTAATTCATGTATTTAGTAATATGAATAGAAAAATGACCATCGAAAAATAACCATCTTCTTTGTATTAGGGAGTTATTTGTATTTTGTCCATGTAATTGTGTGGTCATCATTTCCCATGAGCTAGACTAGTTTGTATAATAATACTTGGGTTGGGTCTGGGCTTGAATTTTGGATTTTGGCCGACATGTTAGTCTGTGAGAGAGTCACGTGAAAAGCCCGACCATTAGACTCCCATTTTAGTACTTGTTTGTTAGTATTAGCCCCAAAAAAGAATATTGATTAGCCTGGCCCAAAAACAAAACAAAACAAAACAAAACATCACAACCCAATACCCTTTCACTTAACCCCACACACTATTTATTGATTATGTTAAAATTGGAAAAACCAACATATGCAGTAAGCCATTAATTCACCCACCACTATTTCTTTTCCCAAAAAAAAAAAATCAAATACAGAAATTTGTACGAAAAATCATTTGTACAAAAATGTCAATGATTGTTCATATTTGTTCCATTTTGGGGTTGAATTTGTAATTTGTTATTATCTCGTAAAACACTTATGCATAAATGGAGTTAGGGGAAAAAAAAAAATCCCGAATTAGAAAGTAAATATGATATTATGTAGTGGCTTTTGATTGTGGCTACCGGCTTTCTAATTCTGAAGAAAATAATAATCAAGTTGACAGTGAAATTCGAATGAGTTTTGAAATTCTTGAATTGAATGGAGCAAACAGCAACATCTATATATATTCCAATACGTAAACAGAACAGTGACAAAGTTCAAAGTGTCACAGGAGAACAACAATGCCACAAAATGAAAAGAAAAGAAAAGAAAAGAATGGTAGCCAAATAGTGGTGGTATATAAGCAAGACAAGCCAAACAATTCCATCAAAATCTCAGAGTTTTGTTTCGGAGCTAAACAGCCATAGTCAGACTTGCTTCAGCAAGTATTTAGCCCTCATAATTCTCTTCATTACCCTCCTCAAACTCTCCCACCTCCTCATCATCAGCAGTTGCATCCTGGTACTGCTGGTACTCTGCCACCAGATCATTCATGTTGCTCTCTGCCTCTGTAAACTCCATCTCATCCATCCCTTCCCCTGTATACCAATGCAAAAATGCCTTTCTCCTAAACATCGCTGTGAACTGCTCACTCACTCTCCTGAACATCTCCTGAATCGATGTTGAGTTCCCAACAAATGTCGATGCCATCTTCAACCCTGTTGGCGGAATATCACACACGCTTGATTTCACGTTGTTTGGAATCCACTCCACAAAGTATGATGAGTTCTTGTTCTGGACATTGATCATCTGCTCATCCACCTCCTTAGTGCTCATCTTTCCCCTGAACATGGCTGAGGCTGTTAGGTAGCGTCCGTGGCGTGGGTCAGCTGCACACATCATGTTCTTTGCGTCCCACATTTGCTGAGTGAGTTCAGGGACAGAGAGGGATACATAGTTCTGGGACCGGCGAGAAGTGAGGGGTGCGAAGCCCACCATGAAGAAATGAAGACGTGGGAATGGGATTAGGTTCACGGCCAGTTTTCGCAAGTCGGAGTTCAGCTGGCCGGGAAATCTCAGGCAGCAAGTTACCCCACTCATCGTTCCAGAAATCAGGTGGTTCAAGTCACCAACTGCAAACCAAAGATGCAATGAACAATAAGCTTTTAGTATCCAGCATGAAGCCCCTATGGGTTTGTAACAAGGGCAAATTATATAGATAGAAATGGTCTATTTCAAATTGAATGTTAATCAATCAGGAGAGTTTCAGTCTAATTTCTAAAAAAGTGTTATCAAGTGAACTAAATTGACACAATGTGGAGAATGTAAGAAAAAATTGATGTAGTTAGAACCATAAAAGACCAAATTGACATAAGAAATAAATTACAGGAACTACAACTATAATTTGCCCCACTAATAATGTACAACTAGAGCAGTACTTACAGCTTGGATTACTGAGCTTTAATGTCCTGAAGCAAATGTCGTACAGTGCTTCATTGTCAAGGACCATGCATTCATCAGCGTTCTCTACTAACTGGTGCACTGAGAGGGTGGCATTGTAGGGTTCAACAACTGTGTCGGAAACCTTTGGGGAAGGGAAAACAGAGAATGTGAGCATCATTCTGTCTGGGAATTCCTCCCTTATCTTTGAGATCAAGAGGGTTCCCATGCCAGAACCAGTGCCCCCTCCAAGCGAATGACACACCTGGAAACCTGACCCATAAACAAGAACAGCACAGCCACATCAAGCAGTTTTGAATTAAATCTGACCACCACCACTTTTATTTAGGGGACTATTATATAACAGGAACAATATTCTTGATTATCTGAAAAAAGCAATGTGTATTACATTAATAACAAAACAAGCCACTAAACAGATCCTGTTTTTTCATCCAGCAATGCTAGATATCATGAAAATAATCATGAAAGCTTTGTGACCCTTGTATTGCACTTAGAATAAAGCACCACACACTAATCAAGGTCATCCAAGGATCATAAATTTTTCATGAAAAAAATTTCATGATCCCTAACTTTTCCCTTTTTCATCCTATCTCAAAAAATGACTTCAATTTACTCCAAAGAGTTATGAATAAACGTGAAGATTTACGGATGCAAAATTACATACCACCCAGCTTCTAATTGTCTATTTGTTTTCATACTCAAATGCAGGTCCGAAATCTGAAAATCAATACCCCAGCCAAAAGATTGAAAAATGCATGATTTTCTTGATCATATATCAGTATTATACAACCAGTTGCTCAATATTCTCGAAGTTGTTCAAAGTTATTTACTTCCTAGCAACTAGGCACCGATAAATCCAACAATGATTATACAAACTTCTACAGGAAAAACTTCATAGGGTGTAGCTATGTTGCCAAGTTGTAGCTGCTCAGCAATGCAGACCATACAACCAACAATGCACTGTTTGCTTTGTCAATACCTCCTTTTGTTTTGGCCACTGTTAATTTCAACTTGGTAAAAGAAGAAAAATTGTCGGTGCTACTGAATCTGACATTGCTAAATCAACGTGATTGGTATGTTCTTACTATTTTATATACATTATATATGTTCATTTTATTAAAAATGTCCACACACAAACAAAAGTGACCCAACTGGTGGTACCATAACAGGGGTCCACCTTCTCAGCATCACATATTTAACAAATCAATAATGGAACTTAAACTAGAAGAACTGCAACTTTGTTATTTGGAGCAATTTTAATTTGATTATTGCAAAGTGCTGTGAATAGAAATCTAGGAAACATACAACCAACTAACGAAAAATTTGGAAATTCCATTCAAGATAAGAAATACAATGTCAAAAATAAAAATATAAGGACTATGCAATAATGCAGCGACAAGCCTTCCTTAATATAGTCTGCATTCATAAGTGAGACAAACTATACAACAAATAGAGAAAAGTTAGGGATCATGAAAGATTTATGATCTTTAGATTACCTTGATTAGTGTGTGGGTGCTTTATTTTAAGTGTAATCCAAAGGTCACAAAGCTTTCATGATTATTTTCATGAAAAATTGTTCATGATACCTAGCATTGCTGCAACAAATAAAGATGAACACCAAGAACACAAAATATAGAGAACCATTCTTCTATTCCCCTGCCAAAAGTCATGCTTCTAATTGGCTTTTTCAATGAATGCGCCAATCATATTTCACGGAATTGATACATGTTTAATCAAATTTAATGAGCAAAAGCAAGAAGCATATGAGAGTTTAACAACAACAACCAATTCCATTGTCTTAGCTCTTAGTCTTTATGAAATAAAAAGCGTAGTGGTAATGCTATACTCAAAAAAAAAATAATGTATACAAAAACTTTATATAGAATGGTTTATATCAATTTATTTATAAAAATTCTATATATTTAGCATTTTTCAAATGAGAATTCTGGGGGTTAGGGAGAAACTTAAACTAATATATTTCAGAATTGCTTTTAAAAAATTACTTGAATGCACAAAAGACTATGACGATGATCAAATTTGGTAGTCATCAGAATCAGTTCATAAGCATAAGCATCCAAAAATATAGCAGTTGATGCCAATATGCATTGAGGCTAAGATTAAGAGATATTGATGCATGCATCATCAGTTAGGAAAATTACCCAATATGCGTTAAGGCTAAGGTTAATAGATATTGATGCATGCACAGGTTAGGAAAAATACTGCAAATATGTAATCATAAATCAAATGCTCCTCTGAAAAAAAAAATGAAAAAAAAAAGGAAGGACGTTTCTCGCAAACAATTGCATCAAAACACAAATAATGTACATAATATAAAATTGCTATATACAATAACTTGAATCCAAAATAGACAAAACTGTGAATTTTCAATCTACAATGTGAAGTACATAGATTTAAACCACGCTTCTCGCAAACAATTGCATCAAAACACAAATGAAACCAAAATAAACAAAATTATATCTACAGAAGCATTGAACAAACAATTTTCAATATATATGATTGATAGATGGATAGATAGATGCATACATACATGATGATACATGTGTAGTGTATGTTTGACGTAAAAACAAAGAAGATGGAAGTTACCTTGCAAACAATCACAATTCTCAGCTTCTTTGCGAACAACATCGAGAACAGAATCAATCAACTCAGCGCCCTCAGTGTAGTGACCTTTGGCCCAGTTATTGCCGGCACCGGACTGGCCGAAGATGAAGTTATCGGGGCGGAAGATTTGGCCGTAGGGACCCGATCTGATGCTGTCCATGGTACCGGGTTCGAGATCCATGAGGACAGCCCTGGGGACGTAGCGGCCACCAGAAGCCTCATTGAAATAGACGTTGATCCTCTCCAGTTGGAGATCGGAGGGTGCTCCGTCGACCTTGTAATGGCCGTCAGGTTGAATGCCATGCTCGTCGCAGATCACTTCCCAGAACTTGGCACCGATTTGGTTTCCGCATTGGCCTCCTTGAATGTGCAAGATCTCCCTCATTGTTTTTTTTTTAGATTGTTTGTGATGAGATGATTAATTTAAATGGTCATATCATATATGAATCATGAGAGAGAAATGTAGAGCGAGGTGGAGGGACGTGAGGGAGATTCGGAGGGTATTTCAAGTGGAGTGTGTCATGTGAGGAGAGGAGAGGAGGTGACAATGGAGGGAGGAGGAGACTAACACGATAAGATAACCGCTCGGAGGAGGAGGAGAGGAGGAGATAGACGGGGTGCACGTTAAGAGTGTGAGCCCCACGTGCGCACCGCTGTTCTGTTAATGGGTCGCGTTATTTTTGGAAAGTCGGTTTTTTAACTTGACTTACCGTGCGCTGGATTCACGATTTCTACGCCTGGGAATGACAGACAACTGCCAATGGTTGGCGGGTTTGTCCGACAACCCGTTTACCCGTCAGCCTCCAAATTCCAACCCACCTCAAAACAAAAACAAAAAAATTTATTTGGTTTTTTTATTTTCCGAAAATTACTACTATATCTCAACCTAAAGGTATTTAGAACAAAATACAAAAAATGTTATCCAGATAAATAATGTATAAATCAAATTCAATTTTTCATCAACATATTATTATGTTTTAAAATAAAATTATAAGACTTTTTCTAAATATTGAGACTTCTTGCTCTTTATAGGTGGGTACAATTCACAAATAGATTTTTTAACCTAATAAGACAAAATGGCACATTTAAATTATAATCATTTTATTTTTTCTCTCAGTTAAAAAAGTCAAAAAACTTATCTCATATGAGGCTTTTTAATCCCAAACTAAAAAAACCAAAAAGTCAACCTACATCCGAAACGAACCCTTAGGTTAAGTTTGGCATAACACAAAAAAGTCAAAAAGTCACTATCATATTTAAGTTATATCATCTTATTTAAATCATATCACCTCTCTACCACATCACTTCAAACCCAACCCATATTTCATAAAAAGTAAAAAAAAAACACTTATTTAGATCATCCCAAACAACCCCTTAGTTAGTTAGTTAGATTTATATATATATATTTTTTTTAAATTTTAAATGTTATATATATTTTAAATTTTAAATGTAGATAATAGGTATTGGCTTAATGGTAATGATGTGAAATACTTTTTGTTATTAAACTTTCATTCATCGTTTAAGTAATAAGTATATTCTTGATTAAATATGTAACTTTTATTATTATTATTATCCTTAAATTGAAAAATTCACTTGGCACACAAAAAATTCAAGGTTTCATACACCAACCTGGCATTGTTTATATAGTTGTGTGGGTGATTTTCCGATCACACTGCCTATCTTAGTGATTCAGCTGGAGAACACAAGCAGAATAGATGGCGCAAATAACGACACAAAGAATTTAACGTGGTTCGGCAAAGATTGCCTACGTCCACGGGAGGCCGAGGTAAATCACTATATCAAATGAACAGTAAGAATTACAATTCACTCTCAGTAATTCTCTTTCTCTCTTTAGTATTACAATTAGCTTGATGTCTCTCAGTGTCTCAGTGTCTGTCTCAATTCTCTAGTCCAGTCCTCTTCATTCGTTGTTCTCCATCTCTATATATACACCGGAATAGAGATGGAGAAGCTTACAGCTTTTGAGCTGGCTTGCCAGCCCACTGTTGCACTTTTGGCAGCTTTCCAGGTAAAAGCTCTTTATTACTTCACATGGCTTCTAGTGGCCTCGTGGCCATCTCACATAGCCTCAAGGTCAGGTAGTTGGTGAAGTGCTGGCCTCATGGCTGTCTTCACACGACTGGACATCCACCAAACCAAGATAATATTTTATATTATATAGGCAGGTATGGCCAACCTTATAGTTACCTCGGCTTAATTCTTCTGCGGTAGCTCGGCCTTTGCATATAATCCGAGGTAAGAGGAAGGCGAGGCCTTTATCCCGGATTAAGATATCTTCGGAGATTACCTCGGCAGATCTTAAATTATCTCAGCAAAAACTTTACCGTGATAGATACGTGGTACCTCGGTTGTCACGTCGGCGTCACCTTGCCACGTGTTGATACTCAGAAATATAACCCCACAATAGTATAGATAGATAGATAAATATTTACATTGAATGTCATAATTAATTAACCTAAGGAAGAAGGAATATTGCATGTGGCAAAACGCCGGGCGAAATACAAATGTTCTATCAATTGATATAACTCCAGTTGGTTAATCTTCATCTTCAACCCACCACCCCCCCCCCCCCCCAAAAAAAAAAAAAAAAAAAACCCTCATCAATCATTTCTATTAAATTATATAAAAACCCAGTTTGCATGGGCTGTAACAATTATTTATTTGCTATTTAAAAATAAATTAAAAAAAAATTGGTTTATCTTAGAGAAAGGAAATTATTGAAAGTAATACTAGGTTTTTTAATTGAAAGTGAACTTTCAACAAATCTCAATTTCCTTTGAAAGACCTTTTTTGCAGCTTGTGCTTCTTTAGAGCATTCTCACCAAAATTAGTTAACATTTTTTGTTTTTTTTTTTTTGGATTTTGTTGTTGGTATATTTTAACTAAAAATTACTTTATCTAATTTAGTTAGTTAGTATTATTATTTTTTAATTTTAAAGTAACTTTATCCTATTCTCAGCTTCCTTTCAAGGATATCTTCTCCTAATCTCAACTTTATCATAATTACTATTATTCTTAGGTTCATAAACGACAATGCTACGTAGCTCAAATTTTGTGGCTCAAAAGTGGCTCAAATGGCCAAAACGACGTCGTTTTGAGTACAGAACAACATACAAATGGCTAAAACGACGTCATTTTGGCCATTTGAGCCACTTTTTAGCCACAAAATTTGAGCTACGAGACATTTTCCGTTCATAAAATACTTCTGACATTGACGCCGGGTTTGGTTTGCGAATTGCATTTTTACTATTTTTTAACATAAATTTAATTAAAAGAAAAAAATTATGCTTTTGAGAAAATTGTTAAAAATTATTATTTTTGTGTTATTTAAAAAATTCAAGTAAGCTGATATAGCACTTTAGTGAATTTCTAAAATTGTTTCAACTTCCTTTTTTTTTTTTTTTTTTTTTTACTTTTTCAAATCTTTCTAGAATAGAAGGACCAAACACGTAAAAACTTTTTACACAATTTTTAAAAAAAAATCACCAAAGACAAATTATTTTTTTTAGCACTAAGCGAAACAAGATGAATCTAGTTAAAACAAACACACACAAGCAAATCAGAAAAACTTCCCTCCTACAGCCTTTCATCCGGATCATTCTGTCAAAAGAAGTTCAATGCTCACCATGCATTACAAGCATTACAATCACAAAGTCAGAATGTTTCTTGATTTTTTCCTCCATCTCACACATGAGAATCATTTTCAATCCCAAATTGTCTCAAACTTTACTAACACATTGTCTTCCTCTATTCACAAGGGTGAGAGCTCAAGGAACATTAGAAGTGTCTCCAACGCACTGCACTAACGTTGCTGAAGCATACTCTCATTGCAGAACTTCTTGAAATTCAAACATTCTTCCACCAGAAAATCACTGCCAAGATCGTTTGGATCATCAGAATTAGGTATGGGAGTGACATACCTCGTGGAAACTCAAGGAAAAAGGTAGGATGAAAGGAAAAACTTACTACATCCGCTCAGCCATTTCTGATGATTCCCATCTGGGACTCCACGGAAACTCCGTCAAAATAGGTGACTTGATGGGTGCACCATGAGAATTGAAATGCTACAAAGGGGTAAAGAAAAAAGAGTAACCCAATCATAAATGCAAATTTCATTTTAAACTTCAATATTTCAGCAGAATGATGAAAAAGATGTGTAAAATCGAAACAGTTCTTCCTATCACTCACCAGCACTAACAAAATATTGCTGTAACCACAGCAATCGTAGTATATGAGGATTTGAAGGTTCTTTATAGTAAAAAACAATTACAAAAACCACAAGGAAAGAGGAAAAAGTTATAACAAGTACAAATTCTTCAGGCTAATCATATTAATTCCGATAGTTAGAGAGCACAATATTACAAAGTTTTCCTTCTTAGTGGAAAAAGGAGGAAAGAGAGAACTAAAAAGCATAGCAGAATCACACACACTACGCAGGCACATGTCAACAATAAATAACTTCAAAGAGTTATTGATTTCTAAACCCCTCTTTCCTTCTCCTGCTTAGCCAAGTGGGCAGCATAATAGAGCGGTAAAGTTAACCAGTACACTGTTAAGATTCACTTTCTAAGCAGTCAAAATTTAAAAATGAAACCGTAGCTTGATAATCAAAAAATTCATCCAGTGCACATGCACAAGAACAAAATGCACTAGTTTGGCTGCATGCATGTGTTGCAACAAAATATAAATAAGCTTAAGTAGAGAAGAGAAAACATATAATATATAATTTTCATATCATTACCTGGGAACTTTGAAGTATCAAAGCTGGTTGTTGCTTTGGGAACTGGAGTGGAAGGGAAAAATGCACCTACAGGAACCAGACTCCCAATCAAACTTTGTGTTTAGAGTAAAGAACTAAGCAACAGCATTGTAGTCACATGACAATAAAAAATTGAACAATGAACATGTGGTGATACTATGAGACCAGAAAACTATTACAAGACCATATGTTTTTCACAACTTCAAAGAACTAGTCTGGCACTCCTAATAAAATCTCTTAACACCAGTGCTTATCCATTGTACAATAAAATGATAATCTGTGTGATGCCATCCCTTTCCCTTATCAGTCTAGCACTGAATATTTTGCCTGGGAGCTGCCCCCCAGGTGCATCATCACAATACTTTCCTTGTGTTTCTAGCTATCTCCAAGAAAGTTCAGTAAATGAGAACTAACTCAGCAATCTGTTTTTTTTTTTTTTTGGAACTACACCAATCTGTTTATACAATATTTACTCTCTTAACACAATAGTAGGTGAGAGATGCCTCAAAAATAAAATATTTCTTCTCATTTCTTACTCGTGAAATCAAAGAGCAAACCACACAGGCACTTGCTGTAAATTTGTTGATATATATTTTGGAATGTCAATATCCATTACAGGTGCTTCAACTAAGAAAGAGGAGGGGAAGAAGAACTATCCATGTAAATGACATGGACATTTAAGTGAAAAAGGTACAGCATATCATGTCACATAAAAATCTAAAGCAATGTTAGCAAGACATCAGATTGACAATAAAATAGCTCAGAAATGTTGCATGAATTAACTAGTAAAAAATCAAAGAGTCCCCATCATGTAAATATGAAATTATATAACTATATCTCACCAAAAATGTAAACACCCCAGAACAAGCCAGATATGTTGCCTTTCTACAAAAGACCTGCCAACCAAATCAAAGAGAAATCAGAATTTTGTTTAATCGGTCTAAATATTCAATCAATTACATAAATGTAAAAGGATCTATACCGGATCAGCTTCTACCGGCCGTCCAAATAGAGGAACTAGTGACACAATAAACTTCCTTCTAACATCGATACATGAAACTGCATCTACAATCTTTAAAATAAAACCAAAAATAAATAAATAAATAAATAAATCTTTCAAGCCATATCACTGATTATTGATATACAAGGCGTTCACTTGAAAACATCATCAACTAAAGGAATGTTCAAGTTGTCAGCTAAGCTGACCAATAATGCAGCTGACCTGTGACTGAAGCATCTCTTCTAAAGTGGGAAGATATTCAGCCATGCACCTTTCAAGAGAAGAGAAATAACAGCTGAAATTTGTTAATATGACCTCAGAAAAAAGTAATGTGAAGAAAAAGAACTGCATGCTATACATACATTCCCTCCAACCATGCGGGAAGCCTGAAATCTTCAATGGAAAATAAAGCCTTCAGCTCAGGAGAAGATACCAATTTTAATCGTGGGGCTGAAGGGGCAGGCACATATTTTCTGCCAATAGGAAATATAACCTGCACCCACCATCGAATCTGCTTAAAATATAAAGCAAAGGGAGAAAGAGAAACAATGAAATGATAGTTTTCAGAATCTGCAATATAGAAAAATCCTTATAACTGGTTACTCATTCCAGTTGGGATCGATAACGAGTAATTAAGTGTCACTATATTTTGACTAAGATAGATTGCAGCGACTGGCAAAGAAATGACACAAACTCTAGGAGAAGAAATTGGAATTTTATCAGAAAATTTACAGTCAATTCTTCCTATTTCTGAAGTGACTAGTGGAAAGTTAAATAATAGGAAGACAACCCACTCCTAATTTTCACTTAGAAGAAAAGAAATAGAAGAAAATTGAGTCTTCCAAAGTTGCTGCCACCTCCACTCTCAAAAGTGAGGACTATTTTCAAAACCATATTTCTTTTTCCAGTTTCCAGGATATAAGAGAAGATCTACACTCCCTAAGTTTGTTTCATTAATTTGGCAATCAGTACTTTCCTTTGACTTCCAAGGAGGCTCCCATAAGCATGTTGGTCTGAAAAATTGCATATATGTATATTTCCCAATAAAAGATATATGAAAAGTAACCTGTAAGTATATCTTCTGCTGGTGACGCCAGGGGCAACCAGTGACCATTTTATTTATATCCATATCCAGTAAAGGCACTGCAAATTTTACCTCTTCTGTCTACACTACAATACAGAGGCAAAGAAACCCGTAATACAGTCAAAACTAATAGAATATGATTGCCTCTTACAGGCTCATAAAATCAATTATAAAGATGCAAAGATGTTCCTGTTAAAAATACCTTCTCAATACCTGTGCCCATGTACATTTCAATTCCCTGCAGCATGATGATTAAGGTTTAGATAACAATCTACTTTCTCAAAACAACAACAATAACAATATCTAATGAAGTGTGGATTTAATGAAATGTGGATTTAAGCAAGTAAAGAAAATGTTAAACCAGGCTGAAATAAATTTAAGGCAACAAGTACTCCTTCAAACTTCAGTCAATCATGTTTTTAATATCCAAATAACTTGAGAAATAAATGGAAAAGATGATTATGGCAAAGTAAATATCAATGGCCCAATGAGGGGATCAAATTATCAACCAACATAACCAAGCCGTTAATTGTCAATAATGAATGCATTCAAAAAGAAGTATGATTGGTGGTGTATTGCATTTCACACGAAGAACACAACAAACCCGGGAGAAAGAAACACTTATAAGCAGCTCTGGGATCGTTGGAGGGGTTTATAGGATTGGATCATCATAGGATAGGATCAAGGATCGTAAGATCCTACCCAGCAAAAAGAACAAAAAAATGCAAAATAATTTGTATATGAATTAGACATTTCTTAAAATTACACAAAAAAGTGAACCTAAATTACACTGAAAATAAGTGAAAATGTTGTGAAAAATATAATCCACCGTGTGAATATAAACATTATACAATAGAAAGCACAATAGTAAAAGTTTTGCACACTTTCTGTATACAACAGTATGGAATTAGATTTATCTTTCACATGCTAAAAGTTCAAAGAAGGATGAGCTCCTGAATTCATTGACTGACAAATGCAGGCAATCTAACCAAGCTCCCTTACTGTTTCTATCTTTCCCAAATAAGAGGGCAGAATTTAATACACTCTTTTCTCCTAAACTATCTGAACAAAAGAAAGAAGTATACCACTATTAGTTTCCCAAATGCACTATAAGCTTTCAAAACTAGGGAAAACAAAGAGAAAAGGAGAAGGGGAGCATGTCTCTATTTTCCTCTAAATCAATCTATTATTTCAAGCAAAATTTCCAGACCACATTTTTTCTAAGATTATAGCTTGAACAATAGAAAATTTTCACTCAGTCCCAGCCTAGGTTACTTGGCAGCAATTTGGGCCCTCATATGCCATGTTTGGCTTCTTGGTTGCAATTGACATAAGAAAAATATGCCTATTTCCCGTGGTTTGTTGCAGTTTATGGCCTCAACATTTGATACAAAGCCCGGCATGTGGCTCATTAACCATATAATGTAATGCTTTTCTCAATTTCTCTCCAACCATCTTCACACATTTTTATGAACCATAACGGAGGGAAACAAGACAGCTACTTTTGCAGGTTATGCAACTCATCATATAGTCAGGTCATAGTCATCAGTATTGTGCAGTAGTAACACAATTTGTTTTCTAAACCAATTCACAAGGCACGATGTATATTTTTCTCATCAAAAAATGTTATCAAAGATTTCAATGACAATATGCAATAGCGCTTCCATTCCAGCTTCCCATTTTAAAACAACTTTCAATCACAAAGGAAGACTAGAAACCTTATCCATGCAAAGAAAAGAGAAGAACTCCATTCATGTTCCCTCTTTTTGTGAAATGAGGCATTTAGACTTCGAAAAAATTACCTCTCTTGGAACTATAGTGCTAATTTCAAATTTCACCCTCTCATCATCAACTTCTCCAACCCGCTTCTTCTGGTAGGTCATATACAATTCCCTACAAAGCAAAACCTACTAAATCTTAGCTAAAAACGCCCAAAACTAGTAAATTCAATGAAATTTTATCCCATAAAAAGAAAAAGGGTGAATTAACCTGAGTTCAAGAATGAGAGACAACAGGCGAGTTGGGTCTTTGCAATTCCAATCAGACAAACCGTTCTTCGGGGATTTCAAATCTCCTTCTTCACTCACCGGAGGGTATGGACGAAAGCCTTCATCTTCGGGTCCAAAGATGATGTCTGGTGCCGCTAATGGATAAAGCGCATTATATATAACATCCCCTACAATCAAATCCATCAAAAAACTCAAAAAATTAATCACAATCAAGTAAGAATCGTACATTTGTTCTATGTATAGAAGAAGAACAATCAAACTGACATCTGATATAGTCGAGGCAAAAGGGAATGGCTAAAGTAAAGCGATCAAGCAAGCCATTGTGCTTGGATCCAGACCACATCTGCTCAACCTGAAACATCAAATGCAAGCAATTTTTGATCTATGGTTTAGAAAATACCAAAATGAAACCCTAGTTTGTGAGAGAAATGTGATTAAGGCTTACCTTGATAGGGAGAGGAGAGTGAGTGACGAGGTAATTGAGCTGTGCGCCGATGAGAGGAGGAACAGTATCGATCGCCATGGCCGAGTTTTGGAAGTTCACAATCTCAAGCTGCTATTATATCACCGGTTCGCCGTTGGGTTGTGAAACGATCGCCGAGTTACAGCGGAAGTGAAAAGAGTCTGGAGTCTGGTACACGAGTCATCTTCTACTCGTGTAGTACGGACTTACGCGTCACAACGTTATTCGCCTTCTGTGTAGCCCCCAATTTTCATAACTCGACGTTTTTGTGTCACAAATTTGAGTTAGCCAGCATTTTTTTATAAAAGAAAAATATTTAAAACTTATAAAAAAATTTAATTTATTTTCCATTAGGGTAAATTGAAAATTTTATATTATAAATTATATAAATAAAATGAAATTTTTAAGAGTTTCAATATTTTATACTAATTTTTTTAATTTTAAACAATTATAAAAATTTATATTGACTAGTTTTTATTTGATAATCACACTGCACGGGGAGTAAATATTCCAACGAGCCCGTATTCTTTTCTTCCAAGTTCCGTCTCCGTCCGATCACCTGCGTACACAACGGCGGTGAACTACCCAGCGGTGTGTGGCCGGAAAACTCCTTCGACGATCAAGTTAGCACACACCTTGGGATAGAGAGAGAGAGGAGAGAGTTGAGTGTAAGTGTTTCTTACCAAATGTTCATCCTCTAGCATGGGGGGCGCAGACATGCTTATATACCTTCTGCGCCCCAAATCTACCCCCAGTGATCTCTCGACACGTGGTACTGCTATTCCATTCGTCAGCACAAATCTTGTTGAACATCACCTAACCCAACTGCCAGCCCACTCTGCTGGGAGCTCAGCAGCCGGGGTGCAACATCACGGCTGCCGACAGCCAGACTGCACTTCATGCCCAAGTGTACCAATAGTCGGGCTCCGTTCCTATCGTGCTCGACTGCATTCCGGCGAAGCCGAGCTCCAGAAAGGTCATGCCAATCAACCAAAGGCTTTCCTGCCGAGCTTCCCCGCTGAGCCAAAGGTGTATGCCTTCAGGCCGAGCAACGCAAGTTGCACAGTCACCTTCGGTGCAAGTCCAAGTAGTTCGGCCATGGGCTGAGCAGCCCCAACTCCGGGCAAATCCAAAGCTATCTCGGCCCAACACGTCCTTGGGTCTTCAACTTGCTCGGCTTTTATCTTGGCCCACTTCCAGCTCATAAATCTCCCTCTCAATTGCCCCTTAATTCCGTCCGCGCAAGCGTGACTGGGATTATCTATTCTGACCGGGGTAACTCTTCCTCGGTCTTTGATTTTGCAAGAGGTCAACCAAGCTGTTTTCCTTGCTCGGTTCCTTGACTTGCTCGGTCGACGCCTCGTCTGACCTTCCTGTCTCTTCAACTCTGACGCTGCCATTAATGGGGGCACGTGTCAATCTCTTATTGGCCCTGGAGCAGCCAACCCAACTGTTCCCTCAAATTTGAATTTGGGCGGCTTCTTCCCCTCTATAAACATGCCCCTTCTTACTTCCTTTCATTCCTACTGCCTCTCCTCAAGCCTTCGACGTTTCAGAGCTCAAGCATCCCCAACAAAACTTCGTCCCTGCCATTCCTTGCATTTGTGCTCGAAGAAGTAGGCCCTGCCCTCGACTGGTAAGTTCTTTGAGCCTCGTTTTTGCTATTCCAGTCGGTATTTCACCTATTAGGGCACTAAATCCAAAGGTTTTAGGGCATTAGGCACCCAAAACCGTCCCTAACCCTTCACTCTCCTTGTTGTTCTTCATTTTCTCTGATGAACATTGAAGATCTGGGGCGGACCGGGTTCCAGGTCTTCCTTTGATCCAAAAAATCATTAAGACCGAGCAAATGACCAGTTTGCCCTAACCTTAGTAGAAATCGGGGTAGTCAGAGGACTTGGCCGCTCAACTGGCCTAACATCTGGTCCGCTTGAGTGACCGAGCTCCTTGGTTACCATTACGACCGAGGTGGTTGGCACTCTTCATCACCGAGCTAAAGTCAAGCTCGTTTTGCGCGATCGCGCTCACACTTACGGTTGCCATCCTTTTCATACAGAGTCCAAGGGGACCACTGACCAAATATTGAGGCTCTCAAAGACCGAGCAGCCATCAAACACCAGACCGTGCCAAACCACCTCAGCCGAGCTAATCCAACCGGCTATGCATAGGGCGCTTCTGCTTCCTTGTTGACACTCCGGCTAGCTTGGCCGCGTTCTGGGAAGAGTATGGTATCCCGGCCGATGTTCACTTAGAGCTCGCCGAGATCGAGACAACCCCTTGGGGCAGATTAGACCAGTGCCCCTTCACCGTGCTGTCAATAATTGAAGGAGGCCTCCGCTTCCCGGTCAACCCATTAATGACCGAATTCTTGCGCCGCACCGAGCTAGTACCCACCCAAGTCTCGACCAACACTTACCGAATAATCAATGGCGTGCACGAGCTAAACAACCAGCTAGGCACAAATTTAGGTTTAGCCGAGATACTGCGACAATACACCCTTGGGCATACCAGCGATGGCCTCGCCTATTACTTAAAGATTAGGCCAGGCAAAGAAAAAATAGTGACCGGCACTCCAGATAAGGACTTACACGATGACGACTTTTTCTGGGTGTCTGGCAACTATGAAACAGCCGACGTACCGGGCTAGTTCATTAGCAAGAATTTCGGTGAAACATGTAAGCCGTGCTATCTTGCTCGGTCAATTGCTTTTCTTCAGTATTCTGCACTTAATATTTCTTTCCTTTGCAGCGATCCAAGCCTTGCAAGCCAACTACCAATACCCCAACGAAGAAACCATTCGTATCGTGCTCCGCTACCGCCACCGGGATTGTAACGATCTCCTCGGTTACGTTCCAACATACCGGTACTCAGCTCCATGCCGGAGTAAGGTCACAGACTTTCTCCACGCTCCATCACCTCCTCCAGACCCAACTCTACCGGATGTGCCTCTAATCCGGTTAACCGAGGAAGAAGATATGGCAAAACGAAGCCGTATCAAGAACCTCCTCACTGTAACTTCCGCCGAGATACCGAGCGTCATCATCCGCTCTCCACTTGCCGGTCAATCAAGACGTGTCGTGGTGGCATTGGCGTCTCCAGCCGCCGGTCAAGCCAGCCAAGAAGCCCGCCGGGCTGGGAAAAGGCCCCGCGCTGATCCCTCTGCCGAGCTGGTTGAAGAGCTGACCACCGAGCAACCCGCCGTCACTGTCAACCCAACACCGGCATGGCGACCGCAGCTCAAACACCGGGGTAAGGATATCCCGGCAACAGCTTCCGTGAAAGGTGACAAAGAACATCTACTCGCCTTTGACCTCTCCAAGGCCCTTCTCCTACCGAGCGACGTGGTCGGTAGCGACTATGTACCAGACACCCGGTTGGTGAAGTCGGCCGTGAAGTCCATGACCAGGGTAAGAATCAAACTTTTACTCAAATTTTCACAAGTGTTTGCACGGTTTCCACTTTGATCCAACTTTCTTCTTGCAAGCCATCCAGAAGCAACACTTGGTCATGGAGCGCATCCATCGACTGCGGCAAAAGGCAAACGACACTGCCAGCAAAGTCCAAAGCCTTCAGACCGAGCTCGGCCGAGCAAAGTCTTCTCTTCAGATCGCTAATGCTGACAACACCAAGTTGCTTGGCCAGCTTGACGTCGCCGAGCAAGAAAGGGATGCAATAAAAGCCGAGCTTGAGGCACTCAAAAAGTCAAGGGAGAAGGAGTGCGAAGACGCCAATAATGCCGGCTTCAAAGAGGCCGAGGACAGTTACAAGAAGCAAGTCTTTGCCACCCAAGACATCTACTTTAAGGCAGGTTGGAAGGCTGCTTGCATTCAGCTCGGTCAAGGTCCTGATCTCGACGTGTTTGCCTCCCCACCGGCTGTCTTCCTACCGACATATCTCGTGCCATATGCCAACGACATCTTCAGCGCATTGCAGGCTGAGGCCGAGGAAGGACTTGAAGGAGAAGGCGAGCCAGATGCCGAGGGAGAGGACTGCCAAAAGTAGGAGCAGCCCGGCCAAACAGCGACCGGTGTCCAAGACCAAACCCCACCGACCAACCTGGAGGAAGCTGACGACGAATTCACTAACCTTTCCCCCCTAGTGTAGTTTTCTTTGTTTTCTTTCTTTTTGCTCTGCATATGTAACCGGGCTGTCTGCCCCACCTCTTGTACATATTTTCATCACCAATTAAAAAGCTCAATTTTCTTGAAGTGTTTGCACGGTCTTCAAGCTGAGTAACCTCAACCAGACAAAATACTTCGGCAACATTATCCATCTTGCTTAACTTAATTAACCGGCAAAGACATCTTGGTTTCAAGCATATAATTGAATAAATCACCAACTGTTTCAACCGTAACAATACATCTCGGTTTGAATAAACAATTAGCATAGTCAATTGGAATAAATCATCTCGGTAGTAAATCCAAAGCTGAGCACAACATCAACTCTTTCAACCGGAATAAACATCTCGGTTGAGAATACCTAAGTTGAGCAAAATATCAACTCTTTCAACCGGAATAAATCATCTCGGTTGAGAATACCTAAGTTGAGCAAAATATCAACTCTTTCAGCCAGAGTAAATCATCTCGATTGAGAATACCTAAGTTGAGCAAAACATCAACTCTTTCAACCGGAGTAAATCATCTTGGTTGAAAATCTCAAAACTCAAAGCAACAATAAAAATGCCAAGGCAGAGATGAGTCACTTCTATATATTGACAAAAATGAATATTACATGAAGTGTAAGGCAAAAAATTCCTTTGCGCAAAAGCTAGAAATAGTACAGTTTGAGGTTGGCTGTATTCCATGGCCGGGGTATTCCTCTACCATCCAAGTCCTCCAAGTGATATGCCCCCTTACCCGCCAGACTGGTTATCTTGTAGGGTCCTTCCCAATTTGCCCCTAGCTTGCCTTCACCTGGCACCAGGGTGTTGCCCATGACCTTTCTCAAGACCCAATCACCTACTTTGAACGGTATGGGGTGCACGGTTTTGTTATATTTCCTAGAAAGCTCTTGTTGGTAGGCGGCCACATGGATGAGAGCCTTTTCCCGGTATTCTTCCACTAGGTCCAATTCCAGGACAATGGTTTTGGCGTTCAACTCGGGCTCAAAACTTTCACTTCTGAGGGTGGGCATACCAACTTCCAAAGAGATGACCGCCTCCATGCCATATGCCAAAGCAAAAGGAGTTTCCCCGGTAGATCGTCGCGGGGTTGTTCGGTACGCCCAAAGGACACTCGGGAGTTTCTCAGCCCACTTTCCTTTGGCTTTCTCAAGCCTCTTCTTCAGTCCATCAAGAATGGTCTTGTTCGAAGCCTCGGCTTGACCGTTGGACTGCGGGTAAGCCGGAGCAGAGTTGTAGAATTCAATCTTCAAATCTTCACAAAACCCCCTGAATAGGCGGCCGTCAAATTGGGTGCCGTTATCTGAGATCAGAATTTTGGGGACGCCGAACCTTGTTACCACATTTTGCCAGACAAACCGCTTAACGTCTTTCTCCTTGATTGTTGCCAAAGACTCAGCTTCAACCCACTTGGTGAAATAGTCTGTAGCCGCGATGAAGAACTTTCGGTTGCCTGGTGCAGTTGGGAGCGGCCCCACTATGTCGAGCCCCCACATTGTAAAGGGCCAAGGGCTGGTGAGGGGAAGGAGTTCCCTGGCCAGCTGGTGGATCTGGTAGGCAAACTTCTGGCACTTCTCACACTTGCAAACATATTTCTGTGCGTCGGCTTGCATGCACGGCCACCAGTAGCCTTGCGAAATAGCTTGGTAGGCCAAGGACCTGCCCCCTATGTGACTACCACAAATGCCTTCGTGAACTTCGTACAGGAAGACTTCCACGCTGTTCGGGTGCACACACTTCAGGTAGGGACCAGTGAAAGACTTTTTGTATAAAGCACCTGATGGAGAGAGCCAAAACCGTTCTGACTTCACCCGCACTTTATGTGCTTCCTTCTTATTGGCTGGAAGGATCCGTTCTTTGAGAAAGAGGATTATGGGGTCCATCCAAGAAGGACCTAGCCCGGTGCAGTGTACTTCTGTCTGCCCGGTTTCCTCAATGCTGGGCCTCGGAAGGAATTCAATCAGAAGAGGGTTGGGAGATGTGCTGTCGACCATAGAAGCAAGGCCGACCAACTCATCTGCTCGGCCAATCTGTTGGACCCTGATCGCCTGAAATCGCTTGATGTGGTCCCTGACCAGAGTCTGGTACTTCGTCATTCTGTCATCCTTTGCCTCGTAAACCCCAGACACTTGGTTAACCACAAGCTAGGAATCACTGTAAACTATTAGCTCGGATGCTTGCATCTGAAGCGCGCTCTTGAGACCAGCCAAGAGCGCCTCGTACTCGGCCTCATTGTTGGATGCTGGGAATCTGAGAGTGATAGAGTGTTCGATGGTCAGCCCGTCTGGCGAAATCAATACTATACCCAGCCCGGCGCCGTGGCGGTTTGAAGCCCCATCAACAAAAAGTTTCCACATCTCCCCCACAAAGAGCTTCCAACATTCTGATGGGTCCTGAGAGGCTCGAAGGTTGATGGGATCACGGTTGCATGGCTGTTCGGTTTCAAGTTCTGTGCTGAGCGGTTCCACTTCAGCCCTCATTGGTGATTCGGCGCCGGACTCAGCAAGTTGATCCATAATGCCTAAGTCCGTAGGTGAATCGCCAGGTTGCAATATTATGCCGGCCGCAGGCTCTGGGTGGAGCGATTTCACTTCCCCCCGTGGTGATGCGGTACCGGACAGAGGAGGTTGGACGGTGATACCCAACTCTGTCATCACATCGCCGGGCTGTGGTATCATATTGGCTGAAGGTGCTTTGGTGGGGCGCACAAGTTCCGCGTCGCCCACACTGCCAAGTTGTTGTATTTCGGTCGAGCTTGCATTCACCTCTTCATCTGCCGCGGTAATATCGATCGGGCAAACTAGATGAGTTCCAGGTGAGAATTTAGCAACGAAGTCGGCCAAAGTCTGGGCTTTTATGGCAGTGCGAGGCTGGAACTTGACGTCAAACTGTCCCAACTCGGTCGCCCACTTAAGAATTCGACCGGAAAAGTCCGCCCGCTCGAATAAAGCTTTGGGAACTCGGTCAGAACGATTATTGTATGCGCATGGAAATAGTACGCCAACTTCCTTGAGGCCATCATTAATGCCAACGCAAGTTTTTCCAGCGGCAAGTACCTCAACTCTGCCGGTAGCAAGATTTTGCTGACGTAGAAGATAGGGAGGTGCTTGACTCCTTCCGAGCAGACAAGCACCGCACTGACTGCATGCTGAGAAACGGCCAGATATAGGTAGAGTTCTTCTCCGAGCACCGGTGTGACCAACAGTGGCGCTGAAGACAAATACCTTTTGAGCTCAGCCAAAGCTCGGTCACACTCTCCATCCCATGAGAACTTTGATTTCAAGGCTTGAAAGAAGGGGCGGCAGCGATCTGATGACCGACTTATAAATCGATTAAGCGCGGCGGCCATTCCGGCCAGATGCTGCACGTCCTTAGCCGAGCTGGGCTGTTTTAACTCTTGCACGACTTGGATTTGAGTAGGGTCTGCTTCAATACCTCGGTTCGTGACTAGGAAACCCAAAAATTTTCCGGATCCCACACCGAAGGCACACTTAGATGCATTCAGGCGCAACTTGTGCTTTTTGAGAATGGCGAACATCTCGGCCAAGTCAAACAAATGGTCTGTTTGATGCCGACTCTTAACCACCATATCATCAATATAAGCCTCCACTGTCCGGCCCAGCAAAGGAGCAAACATCTTGGTTACCATCCTTTGAAAAGTTGCCCCGGCGTTCTTCAAACCAAAAGGCATGACTCGGTAGCAGAAGAGTCCCCTTGGTGTAGTGAATGAGGTGATCTCTCGGTCGAGCCCATGCATGACAATTTGATGGTAGCCGCGGTAGGCGTCCAAGAAACTGAGCCTGTTATGTCCAGCCGTTAAGTCCACAAGCTGGTCTATTCTAGGGAGAGGGAAGCTGTCTTTCGAACAAGCTCGGTTGACGGTTTTATAGTCGACACAAACTCGCCACTTCCCATTTTTCTTGGGCACCACGACTGTGTTTGAAATGCACCAAGGGTAGTGCACTTCCTGAATTGTTCGTGCCTCTAGCAAATTCTTCACTTCCTCCGCAACTATCTTGGCGGGATGCAGCGCCGATCTCCTTGTTCGCTGAATGACCAGCTTGGCTTCGGGGAAGACATTGAGATGATGGCATATAAAACTCGGATCGAGACCGAGCATGTCGTAAGGCGACCATGCAAAGACTTCGATGTTGGCCATCAAAAACTCAACCATCTCAATCCTTTCTTGGGCTGTAAGGCTAGAGCCGAGCAAGAAGAACTTGTCCGGATGCTCTGTATCAATTCGCACCTCCACCAATTGCTCGACAGCTTTGTCCTCAGCCTTGGTGCCCACATCGTCAAGGACTTCCCGGTCCTCCGGTCCCTCAATCATTTGAACGAAGCCTTTGGCAGCTCGGCTCCCGTTGACTGCCACGAAGCATTGCTTCGACATGACTTGATCGCCCCAAATCTCCTTGATTGCCCCCATAGCCGAGAGGAATCTCATCACCTAATGATAGGTCGACGCTACGGCTTGCATATCGTAAAGCCATCCCCTTCCAAGGATCAAATTGTAAGTAGATGGCACCTGCAACACCCAGAACTCCACTTGTTTGACCACGGATCCCGCTTTGACTGGCAGGATAATCTTTCCCAAAGGCCACTCCGGTTGCGAGTTGAAACTAACCAGTGGCGAAGTTACTGGGGCCAAATCTGTATCCCGGAGCTTGAGCTGTTGGAAAGCGTCGTAATACATAATCTCGACCAAACTTCCCTGATCGATCAAGATCCGTTTGACATCAAATTCTTTGACGCAGAGCGTAACCACCAGGGCATCGTTGTGTGGCGTCTGAACGAGCTCTAGGTCTCTTGAGGAGAAACTGATCACATCTTTCTCTTCGGTCTTCTCCCTCTTGATCGTAGGCTGAACCGACAAAACTTCCCTCATGTGTTCTGCCTTCTTGATCATACCTCGGAGCTCGCATACACGCGCCGGTTCCACTATGCTGTGGATGACATTAACAACCCCTTATGGAGGCGCATCTCGATCATCCAGTCCCCGCAGGTCAACCGGAGCTTGATTTGCCTTCACGTCCCCATCAATGTAAAGGTCCAGGTGTTCGGCCGCGACTAGCTCTTCTAAGTGTTGCCTCAAAGGCAAACAGTCCTCTGTCCGGTGGCCTCGCTCCCGGTGAAACGTGCAATGGTACCTCGAATTGAAGCCCTTCTGTCCGTTGCCTAACTTAGCAGGAAATCGGACATACTCCTCGTCACGAATTTCACTTAGTATGCGATAGATTGGAATCTTAAAGACCGTGGCGATATCTTTCATTGCTTTCAACCTTCTGTTTGCATCGGCTACGTCATCCCGAGGGTAGTCATCCCGGTCATTCCGACGGCCCCTACCCCGATTTTTGCGATTTGAGCCACGGTCCGATTCCTCAGCGCGGTCACCTGATCGGCTGGACTCTTGTCCGACTGCATGTACTTTTCCAGCCGACCTCTTGTCTGTTGCTACCGGAGTTGCCTTCGCGGTAGATGCTAACGCATCATCCTTTACTAGGATGTGCTCATTGATGCATTGTATGAGCTGGCCATGGATGTCGGTTGGTGCATGGTAAACGAGTCCCGCAGTCTATGTCCGAGCGGGAGACCACGCTTATATTGTGTGATTGCAAGGTTGACTGGGCAATCCAAGATCTCGTTGAAGGTCTCCCAATATCTGGAGTTGTATGCCTTCAATGTGTCGCTTGGTTCCATCTTAACACTCAGTAGGTGGTCAACTTCCTTTGGTGTTTTTGTGTTGGTTTTGAAGCGCGTCACAAAGGCTTTGGCCAACTGATGCCACCTTTCTATGCTCCCCTCCGGCAGCCTCTCGAACCATTTCAAGCCCAGTTCGCCTAAACTTGATGGGAAGATAAGGCACATAAGTGCGTCATTGCGCCTGTGTCCAGCCATGACCTGTCGGAAGTGGCTTACATGCATGTAGGGATCGGTTTTTCCGTCGTAGAGCGTGAACTTAGGCTGGTGGAAGCCTGCCGGAAGCGGTGTTGTTTCTATCTCCAAGGAGAAAGGGGTGGCGCTCAGCCTTGCCAAGTCTGTATCTAGAAGGAGTGGCGCTGCTAGGCGGGGTGGAGGCATTCCGACCTCCTCGCTAGCGTGAACCACATAGGATAACCGCTGGAACGCAGGCACCCTTTGAGCCTCCCCCCGGCGAGCTCGTTCCTTCAAAACTGCTTGCAAATCCTCTAAACGAGCGGAATAGGAGTACCTCGACGTCGTCGCCAGACGTGAGGGCTGGTAAGTGCTATCTTGCGCGTTGGACTTCTCTGCGCGCACATCAGAATCACCAACCTTGTAACTTTTGGTAATAGAAATGGACGGAGTGTACCGCTGACTCTGACTGCCTGAACGGCAGGGTTGGGTGCGCTCACTGTGGTCTCCCACCCCAGCTATATCCTTCCCTTTGATATGCCGCTTCAGCTCCTCCATCTCCGCCGCCATTCGCCGGATGACGGCGCTCTGGTCCCTTAGCTTGTGTTCCAGACATCTAGCATGTGATTCTCTCCGCCGTCGATAACCGTCTGGACTTCGTGAATGACCATAGCTTCTTCGGCGCTTATCCCGCGCGTCTCCCGACTGTCCTCCTGGGAATGTCTCCAGGTCCGCCATTGGAGGGATGACGGGATGTCCTTCTCTCCGTCTGCCTGACTTCGGGGTAACTCCATCGATGGCGGACAACGGAATCTCGTCATTGTTCGCCATGTACGGCGATCAGACGAGCCTGGAAAACAAGGTTTTGTCTGTTCGAATATTCCCACAGACGGCGCCAATTGTACGGGGAGCAAATATTCCGACGAGCCCGTACTCCTTTCTTCCAAGCTCCGTCTCCGTCCGATCACCTGCGTACACAACGGCGGTGAGCTACCCGGCGGTGTGTGGCCGGAAAACCCCTCCGACGATCAAGTTAGCACACACCTTGGGATAGAGAGAGAGCGGAGAGAGTTGAGTGTAAGTGTTTCTTACCAAATGTTCATCCTCTAGCATGGGGGGCGCAGACATGCTTATATACCTTCTGCACCCTAAATCTACCCCCAGTGATCTCTCAACACTTGGTACTGCTATCCCATCCGTCAACACAAATCTTGCTGAACATCACCTAACCCAACTGCCAGCCCACTTTGCTGGGAGCTCGGCAGCCGGGGTGCAGCATCACGGCTGCCGACAGCCAGGCTGCACTTCATGCCCAAGTGTACCAATAGCCGAGCTCCGTTCCTATCGTGCTCGACCGCATTCCGGCGAAGTCGAGCTCTAGAAAGGTCATGCCAATCAACCAAAGGCTTTCCTGCTGAGCTTCGGGCACGAGCTTCCCCGCCGAGCCAAAGGTGCATGCCTTCAAGCCGAGCAACGCAAGTTGCACGGTCACCTCCGGTGCAAGTCCAAGTAGTTCGGCCATGGGCTGAGCAGCCCCAACTCTGGGCAAATCCAAAGCTATCTCGGCCCAACACGTCCTTGGGTCTTCAACTTGCTCGGCTTTTATCTCGGCCCACTTCAGCTCATAAATCTCCCTCTCACACACATCAAGATAATAAAGAAAAAAATTATTTTACTCCTATAAAATGAATCTTATACTCCCATCTCATTTAATATTTTAGCATTTTTAATAAGGAGTCTTGTGAGAGTTTCAATATCTTATATTGATTTTCTTAAATTAAAATTAAGAAAATCTCCATTGACTAATTTTTATTTGATACTCTACATCGGGATAAAAAAGAAAAAAATAAGTTGTTTTACTTTTATAAAGTGAATCTTGTACTCCCATCATATTTAATATTGTAGTGTTTTTAGTGAGTAGTTTTGTGAAAGTTTCAATATCTCATACTGATTTTCTTAATTTTAAACAATTAAAAAAATCTTCATTGGCTAATTTTTATTTGATAATCCCACATCAAGAAAAAAGAATAAAAAAATAAGTTATTTTACTCATATAAAGTGAATCTTATATTCCCATCCTATTTAATATTGTAGTGTTGTACATATTTCAATTCAATATAGTTTAAATTTTAAAAGTTTTAATTAATTAATTTTTGTGTAACTTGGTTCTTTTTTTGACCTAACCGATTAGGTTAAATCATTTTTTATTTGATTGATTCATTGGTTTAACCGCAATTTTAGCGGTTTTATCAAAATATATTGATTAGATTTGCTTGATTCGAAATAAATTAAAAATTAATCTGATTAAAGATTGAAAGACTGAAATTACTTGATTATAAATAAACTTTTTGTCCAAATAATTGTTAACTTTTATTTTATAATCCCATATCCGAAAAAAAAGAAAAAAAAGAAAAGAAAAAGAGTGAGTTGTTTCACTTATAGAAAATAAACCTTAATAGTGTAGTATTTTATATACTTCAATTCAAGACGGTTTAAGTTTAAAAATTAAAATAACATTTAAATGTTTTAATTAATTAATTTTTGTATAAGTTGGTTGTTCATTTGACTTAACTGATTAGGTTGAACCATTTTAGATTTGACTGATTCGTCGGTTTAATCGTGATTTCTAATACTGATTTTATTAATTTTAAACAATTCAAAAAAAATTCATTGGCTAACTTCCATTTAATCAGTTAAAAATAAAACTCTGATTAGTTTATGATTTATTTTATAATCCCATAGTGGGAGAAGAATAAAAAGCAAAGTTTATTTTACTAATATAAAGTAAATTTTATACTCACTGTTAATATTGCAATGTTGTGCATAATTCAATTTAAGATAATTTAAATTTTAAAATAAAAACTCTAATTAGTTTATGATATAATTTATTTTATAATCCCAGATCGGGAGAATAAGGACAAAGTGAATTGTTTTACTTATATAAAGTAAATCTTATACTCCTATTTAATATTATAGTGTTGTGCATGTTTTAGTTAAAAATAGTTTAAATTTGAAAATAAAATTTGAAAGTTTTAATTAATTAATTTTTGTATAAGTTGGTTGATCTTTTGACCTAGTTGATTAGGTTGAATCATTTTTTGTTCAACTGATTCACTGGTTTAATTGTGATTTTAGCGATTTTATCAAAATATATTGGTTGGATTTGTTTAATTCGAAATAAACTAAAGATTAACTTGATTAAAAATTGAACAACTGATTGCTTGATTAGAATAAACATTCCGCTCAAACAACTGTTAACTTTTATTTTGCAATCTCACATCGAGAAAATAAGAAAAAAATGAGTTGTTTCGCTTATATAAAATGAATATTATGTTCCTATTTAATATTGTAGTGTTGTATATGTTTCAGTTCAAGACAGTTTAAATTTTCAAATTAAAATAATATTTAAAAATTTTAATTAATTAATTTTTATATAAGTTGGTTGGTCTTTTGACCTAACCAATTAAGCTGAACCATTTTTAGTTTAACTGATTTGTTGGTTTAATCGCAATCTTAGCAGTTTTATCAAAATATATTGGTTAAATTTGTTTGATTCAAAATAAACTAAAAATTGATCTAATTAAAGATTAAATGACTGATATTGTTTGATTCGAAATAAACTTTCCGTCAAAACAATTGTTAATTTTTATTTGACTCAAACCCATATCAGGAAAATAAGTAAAAAGTTAATTGTTTCAGTTATATAAAGTAAACATATGTTCTTATTTAATATTATAGTGTTGTGCATGTTTCAGTTGAAGACAGTTTAAATTTTAAAGTTTTAATTAATTAATTTTTATGTAAGTTGATTAGTCTTTTGGTTGATTTTAACGATTTTATTAATATATATTGTTTTGTTTCTAGAAGGTATGTTTAAGTTTTGAAAAATGCTTGGAACCCTCATTTTTTTGTGACCCCCATAACTCCCAATTGATTTGTGACCATTCATTTTATTTTATTTATTTTTTTCCCTCTCTCTCACTCACAAATGCTAGAGAAAAGTTAGGGATCATGAAATTTTTTTCATGAAAATGATCATGAAAGATTTATGATCCTTGGATTACCTTGATTAGTGTGTGGTGCTTTATTTTAAGTGTAATCTAAGGGTTACAAAACTTTCATGATTATTTTCATGAAAGGTTTTTCATGATACCTAATATTGTTGCAAATGCTATAGGGGTGTGGGGGTTGTGGGAGTCTAGAGCATAATCGTTGAGTTTTATGACAAATTTTAACATAGAATAAACTAAAACTAAAAAATTTATAAAATGAAATTTATTTTTATTTTATCATAAATATATATATATATATTAATTTATTCTATTTTTCATCTTTACCAATTAAATTACAACAACTGCAATATATATTCTAATAAAATGGTTAAAATTTAATTTATTCTAAATTATTTTTCTATATTTTTTAAATAAATTTTATGTTATTATTTAATTTGAAAATTATTTTTAATTATTTATTTAGCCCGTGAGTCGTACGGGTTCATATACTAGTATTATTAGAATAGAATGGGTAATTCTATTTTTACAAATTAGAAACTAGGTGTACACACTCAATAATTTTATTTATTTATTTTTTATATTACAATGTTATCTTAAAATAAAATTATCAAAGTAATCTTATTTTTCTCATCTATAACTCTAATCCTTTACCATTCCCTTGGCGGCACCAACCTCCTCCACTGTTTCTTCAATGCCATCTTTTCTAATTTCTTTGATGTCATCCTCATCTCCAACGGTAATAGGCATTTTACTTATCTAAATATTACTATAAAGGCACCGTTTGGGAAGAAGAATATGAGGCTTTTTTAGTTATTTTAGTCACAAAAGATAAAATAGGTTATTTTAGCAACAAAAAACAAAATATCACATCCAACCCATAATCATTACACTCTTTTCTCACAAAAAAAGTCAAAAAAGTCAAAAAGCCAAAAAGCCCTTTCCAAACCAAACTTTTTAGCTCAGCCTAAAATAGCCAAAAAAATCAAAAAGCCAATCCACTTCCCAAACCAACCCAAAGTATATATTTTATTTTGCCTATCAACTATTTCATATTTCTACTCCAACCATACTATTTATTTTAGCTATTTATCTAAATACTATTAATTTTAGAAAATGTCACATCCGCAACAAAGATGGAGGGAAATGATCCTAATTATTATATCACGACCCGCTCCCCATACCCAAGGGTTAAGCATCGTGATGGCCAATAACTGAAGTTACCTACGGCCAATTCTTGAACAAATAAATAAACGCAAGCGGAAGTAATATTTACATAAGGGTGCCAAAATAATTATTGGAACTTCTATTTTTATTACAAAATTTATTGACCAAAAAGGCCGATATTTACATAGAGAAATATCATAAAAATACTGTGTGTGTGTCTATTTCGCAGCCCTGCATCTAAGACATTTCAAAAGCTACTTCTGAATTGCATGTTTCCTGAAAATTGGTAAAAAACTATAAGCACATGGCAGAGTGAGAAATATTATACCAAGAGCATAAGGGACACGAAATAACCATGGATAGTTAGTTAGGCCAAAACATTTAGGATAACTGAGTCGGAACATATAATCCTTTAAGTAACAAAACTGAGATTATGTAAATGAATGACCATAATCATGGTAATTTGGTAAACAAATCAGTTAAGTGCCAGAAACTGAAATACAAAAATTATGTAAGTAAATGACCATAACCACGGTACTGAACAGAACAGAACAGAGGTCACAGAAGTGACAGTCAGAACAGAGGTACGGATTTAAGAGGTGGCTCATACGGATTCTAGAGGTGGCTCCCACGATAGTGTAGCACTTAGTTCCGCACAGCACTTTGGTCCGCACATAACAGAGGTATGGATTCAAGAGGTGGCTCGTACGGATTCTAGAGGTGGCTCCCACAATAGTGTAGCACTTAGTTCCGCACAGCACTTTGGTCGGCACAGAACAGAGGTCAATGGATCCATGACAAATAGAGGACTACAAAGTGGTCAAACAGATGCCAATGGTTATTTAAGTCCCCCAAGGCGTGGGACTCCCGTGGTGGTACTTACAAAATATAATTGTATATAAGGTTATAGTCAAATATTCTTTCAAAGTAAAACAAACATATCCATGGGTTTCCTTTTAAGCAAATAGGGTTCAGATATAAAACCACGTAACTGAAATCTTTATAAAACATAATTTTTATTAATATACTAATAAAACATAACTTGTATAAAACAGATTTTGGTAGGTCAAAACATATGTAAAATACATTTTGGTGACTCAAGGTATAATATAACTCATCTTAACTTTAATACCTTGCTCTTTCTTTCCACTATCACAGACCCTTTTAGCTTCCACTATTCTTTCATTCCTTCCCTCTCTTTCTTTCTTTTCTTTCTTTCTCTTTTCTTTTCTTTCTTCTCTTCTTTCATTTCCTACGCACTGATTCATTCCTCCCTATTTATAAGGAGAAGACGCCACCAACAGGCCAACACGTGGTGGATTCCAAATCTTTCCACAGATTTTATAATTAATTATATAGATTCATTCTTATCCTTAATAGATATTTAAGATAATTACCTTTTGACCCAACTTTTTAATATAATTATATAAATAATTTAATTCTTAATTAAATTACACTTTATCTTATATTAACAGAAAATTAATTATTTATTTTAGTACCACACCCATTATTATTATTATTTATATTATCTATATTGTTATTATTTATATTTTGACCCCTAAACTTTTAATAATTATATTATTTTACAAAATTACGTATAATAATATATAATAAATTATATATTTTCCTAACTGAGATTAAATAATATTAGTATAAATTCTACAGAATAATTAAAAATCTGGGTTGTTACAGATTAAATTCATTTTGCCTAGTCTTGAAGGCTAGCTACATGTAGCTAGTGAATGTGAGTTGAGCTAAAATGCCTAATCATATGCCTAGTGCATTGGAGTTGAAAAAAATGAGTTATACTAGGTATTTTAACTAACAAGTATTATATACTTAGTGGGTTGGAGATGCTCTTAACCCCTTTCTCTAATACTGGAAGACATGGAAAGCCCTATATTCATAACGGATGGAGCGATATAAACATGAGAGTCATAATGGCCAGGATTTAAAAAGAAATAGTGGGTAATAAAAGTAGACGCTATGGAGTAAATGGATTGATAATGGCCACCGGCAACTATAGAAGGATGGAAGTGGTGGCGACGATACAAGTTTCTAGCGGCGGAGGTAGTGGTTAAGAAAATAAGGATTCTAGTAGGTTACAATTAGGGTTTAAATGATGAAGAAAGTAAGGGTATTTTTTATATGGTAAAATGTGTATTGAGCAAAATATAAAATATTAAATTTATTAAGCCCTCGTTTGACATGTTAATTTTTGGGGCTATTAGGATAAAATAGTTACAAAAAAAAAAAAAAAAAAAAACTAAAAAATCAATGAAACAAAATGTAACATCTAAACCATAATCATTTTTTTTTCTCTCCCAAAAGTCAAAATAGTCAAAAAAATCAATCCAAACAAGACTTTTTAGTGGCAGGTTAAAATAGTCAAAAAGCCAATTCACATTCAAAATGAAGCCTAAGTGTGGGGGAAAATTCTATTTCCACACACTAAATTATCTCTATGTACATATTTTCTCAATCCACACATTTAGTAATTTGATTTTTACTTCTTTAACTCAGTCCACACACTTCACATTCTAAATATACCCTCGTATTCTCTGTGCACATCATCTCCTTCCATTATTGGCAAGTGGTGATGGACAATACCAACTATCTGGCTAAATTTCGTTGTTGGAAATCTACTGAGTCCAGTAAATAGAGTCTTGCCAGGATGTCCCTAGTTGCATCACCACCAAGCTTAAACCTATTAAACAAGCTCCTCAGTTTCTTCTCTTCTTTCTCATTCTAAGGTATTACCTCGAGGTATCGAAAACACAACAAAACACCCCGGTGAACATTATGACTGCTGATACCTCAAGTATATCAATGGACCGATAAACCCCAATCTTCAAAAGCCGCTTGGGGATATCATCATCAAACATCGGCTTAATTGTCTCACGAAACACATTCAAGTTCTCCACCTCAGGAACCTCAATCCTACACAGATTGGCAGCCGAACCGGTTACACCCTTTCGACAACCCACAATCAAGTCCGTAAAAACCGAATTACTCGTACTCAATGCCTCTAAATTCAGCTCCAGCACTAGAGAACCCCTACTCTTCCCCTTCAAGTTCAACCCCATATAAAAAATTCCAAAATTACCGTCCTCCTCATTCACACTATTATTAGCCGAACCTGAACCCGAACCCGAACCTGACGAACCTGAACCTGACGAACCCTTGGGCATCGATGACATCACCGAATCGACTACACATTAGTGATCAGAACCACAATTTCTAGCAGCAAATCGACTGTGGGGTAGCCAAAGTCGATAGAAGAGACGCGGCCGGGAGATAAAATTCGGCGTGGGCCAATTTGGCCAATGAGGCTAAGCCTGTTACTATGAGGCGAGTTCGGGAACGAACCGGCGGATTTCGAGGGTGTTTCAGACTTGGGAGGAGGTTTGGGATGAGAGAAGATATGGTTTTCAAGACTGTAGGGGGTGACGGCGAAGGAGCAGCACTATGAACAGCGGCGCGTGAGTGGTTGACAACGGTGGTGTGGTTTGTGACAGGTTGAATTATTCATTTTTTGTGAGCTCTAATCGAGACAAGACGAGGTGACTTAGATCAATGATGTGCATGGTTAAGGTTTGGGCATAAGAGGTGATGGCCGGCGGTATCTAGCGGTAAAGTGGCTGGTGAGATGGTTGTGAATAAGATGTGTATGGAGAAATTGTGAGATGTGTGGGTGAGATGGTAATTTTGTTAAAAGGATAAAATTGTGATTCTGAAAAAATTCATTAAGTGTGTGGAGTAAGAAAACTTGGTGTGTGAAAATAGAATTTCCCTAAGTGTGGGTTTTGAAAAAATATGTGCACTAAGGCCTTATTTGAGAATTAAATATTTTTTAGTCAAAAAATTAAAAAATCACTATAAATTATTACATTATTCTCTCAATTTTTTTGTATATTTTTTTGAATAATGCTTGAGACCCCCTTTTGGGGGTCACCCCCTCACCCCCTTTGCTACGTGGCGGGTGGTGATTGGAGGAGCAGGAAAGAAAAGAAAAAGAAAAAGAAAATGTAACCAATGAGAGAGAGAGGGGGTCAAAGGGGGTGGGGGGGAAGGAATTGGGGTCACTGCTGTGGCAAACCCACAGCAGTGACTGTGGTGCTTCATTTTGTGATGCATTATGGGTTTATTTTTATGATCTGAACCGTTCATTTTGTAGGATTTGTTGAGTACTTCAAGCCTACCAAAAATCATATTAATCGGATATCAATAACTATATGATCGAATTGCATATTTTTATACTATTTTTCAAAAGAAAAACTTCTTGTTTGTTTTTTTGGTTATCAATCATATAGTTATTGGTATCTGATTAATATGATTTTTGGTAGGCTTCAAGTACTCAACAAACCCTACAAAATGAACGGTTCAGATCATAAAAATAAGCCCATAATGCATCACAAAATGAAGCACCACAGTCACTGCTGTGGGTTTGCCACAGCAGTGACCCCAAGTCCGGGGGGGAAAGGAGGGATGAATCATTGCTCTATTTTTTTTTATAAAAAATTAAAATAATATATTTCCAAATAAAGCCCAAAAAAATTTAATGTGAAAATAGAATTTCTCCAAATTTCAATGCAACGAATTGCGGTACATTATCGACCTGGCGGTAGGGGCTGCCGAAATTAACCCCGTGAAGGGTACAATCGTCAATACAGGCTGGTAGCAATAGAAACCCTAATGACAGACCTTTCCCTTTAAATAGTGTCCGTTATTGCGCCCTCAATGAATTCAATCAAAGATCATGGGGGCGATTTCTGGCGAAGGTAATCGGCAAGGGATTGAATTAATTTGATGAAATATCAGTCCATATTTACTTTGTTTTCTAATTTTTTTCTTTTTTTCTTTTTTTTTTCTATAGCTTTTTATTAGATTTGAAACTGCGAAACTCCATAGATTTTTATGAATTCAATCGAAGATCTCATGGAGGCGAAGCAATGGATTGAATTGATTTGATCAAATCTCAGTCCATATTTACTTTCTTTATTTTCTAGGAGATTTTTATTAGATTTGAAACTGCGAAACCAACCATATGATGATTTTGGATTCAAATTCTCACGACGGTCGTCTGAGACACTTCAACAAGTGTCGTTTCTGATGTACTGTTCCAATATTTCTGATGGTTTCGGCTTCTCACTCTAGTGTTTTTTATTGATTTTTTTTTTAACGTATTTTTGGAGTATTTTATTATAGAGAGATAAATTGAAGATTTGGAGCGAGTATAGTGATGATAACAACATTATTCCGATTGTTTGATGAAAGGATAAAACACCTCCTACTCATTCTGAATGCTTGCTCTATCTCTATCTGTTTCTTCGATTTTGATTTCAACTTCACGTTTTTGTTTTTATTTTTTGTGAATTATATATACATTTTATAGCGCTTCTCTATCGTGGAAAAATAGATCAGATCTGTGAGAGGCACGATGAGGATGCACATTTGATGAGGTCTTAAGATCTATGAAATTTTTCTACATAAACTTTCGAAAGTCCTTTTCATTCTGAGTGCCTCCTCTTTGATATCTTTTGTTTGTTCCTGTGATTTCTTTCTGTATACCCTAAATTATATGATTTTTTGGCTTAAAAAAAATGGGGAAACTCAAAAGGAGGTTTGTAGCACTAGATTGTTTGGCAATAAGATCCAAGTTTAAATCAACAAAAAAATAGATATCTAAGTTGTTGTTAAATTTGAAGTCGCAAAGATGTTAGAGATTTTTAGAAGTTTTATGAAATTTTTTATTTGAGTCCCTCTCATTTAAGACATTGATAAAAATTTTAGTAAAAAATTTTGGGTTTACTTTTGAAGTCCCTGAAATCTATTTACCAAAAGGGTCTCTTCGTCTCCCTCGGGAAGAAGACAGATTACCATTAATAAAATAATTGAATTAATCTTCAATTGAATCAGTCAAAAAAAGAAAAATCTTCAATCAGTGAACATAATAGGCCAACCATTTTGTGGTAAAAAAAATAAAAATAAATAAGCCAACCGTCGAAATTTTTTCTGCAAGTAGGGTTGTATAAAATATCATTTAATCTGTCAAAATTATATTAATTTGTATTAATTTACATTGCTCTAATTGTTAATTGTTGTATAAAATATTATTTAATCTGTTAAAATTATATCAATTTGTGTTAATTTACATTGCTCTAATTGTTAATTGTGATTTAAATTTTAAAATTTATAATTCGTTAATTGAATTGTTTTGCTCCGTTATAATTAATACATATATATTTTTTAACTTTTAATAAAATATTAATATAAAAACGAGTGTGAGAGAGATTTAAGATATGAAATTTATTATAAATTAGTGATTATATATATGAAACATATTATATAGAATTATTTTGTGTTATTTTTGTTAAAAATATTATATAAATTAGTGTTATATATTATGTAAATATATGATAATTAGTTATAATATTTTTAAATCTGTCAATTTGTTAAAAATTGTGCAAATTGTAATTTTTTAATCCACTAATCCGTTAATCAGCCATTTAGTTTGTAATTTTATTCTCAAATCGTTCGAATCACATCGTGCACCCTCTTATCGTCAAGGATCATAGCGAACCAGTGTAGTTGATGTTTGTTTTTAGAGTAGATTAAATTTTTATTTTTTTTAAGAGTGATACTAGGTAGTCTTAATTTTTGTGGCTCAACTTGACACAAATGATGTGGCTTGATAATGTGGCGATGATGTGAAAAATTATTATTATTATAATTTTTTTATTTTTTAATTAATTAATTTATTTATTTATTTATGGAGAAATTACATAAAAACTCTAGGGTTTAGCGTCTTTTTCAAATTAAACTTCAGGTTTTAAATTGTGACAATTTGTGTCTAACCATTCCACCTGTGTTGTAATCTGATCCTTTCGTTCATCTTCATCTCTAGTAGTTAACGGAAGAATGATTTGGGAGTCAAATTTGCCCTAATCTTCACGAGTTAAGGCAAAAGACATCCCTCATTGTGATTTACAGCTCTATGTAACCCACCTAGTAATTCAACTTGTGATTGAAGCCACGCATCGAAGGAAGACAGTAATTTCATAATTGATTTTTCAAAAAGCTTTCGTATTTGAGATAGAGGTAAAAAATGGGTTTGTTTTTGATTGTTTTATACTATTTTTCCCTTTCTTTTTTTTCCATTGTTAACTTTCTTTTTGTCTCCATTGTTAACATTGTTTATTTGTTTATGACATTGTTTTTCTCTCCATTGTCGGTGTACACTTAGGGTGTGTTTGATTGGGGGATTAGGGGGGAGGACTATTCACTATTCGGATTGCTTATCCGAAAGAGTGAGTAGTCTATCGTTTGTTTTTTTTTTAGTCCACCGGACATGGAGTCCGGCCGGACTCCTTATCTCCCATATGGGAGATTATACTATCCCGGGGGGGTGTGGGACAGTTTTGGGGAACAATTTACTGTTGGGATTAAATGGTAAAATGACCATTTTGACCCTATACTATTTAATTATATGTTATATTTAGTAAAATTTAATAAAATTTAAATGTCTCAATTTAAAAATAAAATAATTTTATTTAACTTTTTATTGATGTTTTATTTATTTAATTTTTTAAAATAATTTTTTATAGATATTTTATTTTAAAATTTTATTTATATTTTATTTAATTTCATTATTTAAATGTTAATAGATGTTTTATTTAATTTAATTGTTTAATTATTATTATTTTTAAAAACAAATTTATTTAAAATTTTAATTAAAAAATAACATATATTTTTATTGATATTTTATTTATTTTATTTAAAAAAATAAATTTATTTAATTGTGTAAAAAATAAAATAAAATAAATTTTTATTTAATCTAGCTAAAAATAATTAAAATATTAAAGATATGTTTAATATTGCTATTACTTAGTAAATAATTGAAAAAGGATAAAATAGTCTTTTGTTCATTTATCCTATCCAGTCCGTCCAACCAAATGTTGGATTCACTAAAAATAATCATTTCCAGACATCTAATCCCATGAAAAAACAAACGCAGGATACATATCCAATCCGACCAAATAGTCCGCGCGATTCACAGTCCCAAGACTCAAGTCTGATGGCTTCTAATTCCCCCCTTATCCAGTCCGTCCAATCAAACACACCTTTATTGTTTATTGCTTTGTGACATTGCTTTTTTCTCTGACTATATGCATGCCTCTGTATCACTGAATACATTGTGGTCCGAGGGCCTATTATTTTTGTAGGGTCTTGTGTTTGTTTTTCTGTCATATTTTGTCTCCATAGATGGAGAATTGTAGGCCAAGTTGCTTCATATGAGGGTTTTGTTTTTTAATATGTTTTGTTTTGCAAGTGGACCCATAGTTATTGTCATTATTGTTTTGTGGCAACTTTTGTTAAAGTTTTGATGCACCACAATGGCTATTTTATTACAAATGACGAAAGGAGTTATGTTGGGGGTAATGTGATGTATTTGATGCACTTGATGTTGATAAATTATCTGTCCTAGAGATTAGCTGCATGTTGAAGGAGTTAAGTGTTTTTTATTACAAGCATATTTTCTATAGGATTCCCAACCAAAATTTGGTCTTAGAGTTACGAATGTTGGCTAATGATGATGATATTAGAGAAATGTATTGCTTGTTGAAAAATACAAATACATTAGAGCTGTTTATTGAGCATCATAAGCCACATAATGTAGATATTGCTCATCTTATGTTATTCCTTACTGATGTGCCTGTGAAAGATGTGAAAAATGATGGAAATTACAACAATGATCACTGTCAAGAGGACTCAAACACTGACAATGATGGCAATGATGACCCATCAGATAAGGATTTCTCAGATAGTAGTGATGATGATGATGATGATCCTGATCTTGATGACATCATGTTTGATAGTAATGTTGAAAGAGATGTCAATGAAGAAGGGCTTAAAGAAGGTGATGAGTGTGAAGTAAATGATGCAGATTCATCTGAGGAAGAACTGGTTACCTTTACAAGCTTTGATGATGAGGATAATAACAACAGGTCTAAGTACCCTGAATTTAGGCCTGAGGTTGATATGCAAAACACAGAATTCAAATTAGGAATGTTGTTTAGTATTGCAAATGAGTTCAAAGATACTATCAAGGAATATGCAGTAAAAGGAGAATATGATGTGAAGTTTACTAAGAGTGAAAAATGGAAGGTTCAAGTGAATTATAGTACTGGGTGTAAATGGAGATTGTATGCATCCAAGATGACTGGAGAGAACACTTTGCAGATAAAAACATATCAACCTAAACACTCTTGCTGTAGAACTTACAAGAATAAACAAATGACAAGTTCTTGGTTGGCAGAGAAATATGCCCAGAAATTTAGGACCACCCCAATATTAAAAGTGAATGAGTTTTAGGAAAGTATCAAAGAGGATTTTGTTATAAGTGTATCAACAATGAAAGCTTATAGAGCCAAAAAGGCAACAATTTAGAAGATTGAGGGAACTAATGCTGAACAATACAGTAGGATATGGGATTATGCAGCTAAGTTGAAAAGAACCAATGAGGGTACTAATGTTGACATAAATGTGTGGAGGCCTTAATTGGAAGTTAAACCTAGGTTTCAGAGAATGCATGTATGCCTTGGTGTAATTAGGAGAGGGTTTCTATCTGGCGTGAGACCATTAATTGGGTTGGATGCTTGTTTTCTGAAAGGACCTTGCTAAGGGCAATTATTTGCACCTGTTGGATGGGATGGAAACAATCAAATGTATCCAATAACTTATGCTGTAGCTGAGGCAGAGTGTAAGGAGAGCTAGACTTGGTTTTTACACAACTTGTTACAAGATATTGTCCTAATTGAAGAGTATGGATGGACATTTATGACTGATCAACAAAAGGTAAATATTTTTATGTATTCCTTATGTTTTGAAATACTCTTATCATTATGTCATTCCTAGAAGAATGTTGTCAATTAATTGTTTGGCTATGTTATCTGTTTTGGTTACAGGGACTTATTCCAAGCTTGAGATTGGTATACCCTAAAGCCAATCACAGGTTCTGTTTCAGACATTTGTATGCAAACTTCAAGAAATTGTTTAAAGGGAAAGAGTAGAAGGATTGTGTTTGGAAGGTGGCAAAAGCATACATAAGGGTTGAATGGGAGAGACACATGACTAAGCTGTATGGAGTAGATAATAAAGCATATGATTGGATGATGAGAGTGAACCCAGTCCAATGGTCTAAGCATGGATTTAGTCCAAGAACCAAATCTAATAGGCTCCTCAATAACATTTCTGAATGCTTTAACTCATGGGTGATACAAGCTAAGGACAAACACATCCTTACCATGATGGAGATGATAAGGAGGGCTTTGATAGTGAGGATACATGAATGTAGGGACAACATGCTGAAGTACAAAGGACCCATTTGTGGAAAGATACAATGCAAAGTTGAAAAGAGGAAGCTGAAGTTCAGAATATGGACACCTACATAGTCAGGAGGTGCTGAGTTTAAAGTCAGACATGGAGGGGATGGGTATGTAGTGAACTTAGAGAATAGGACATGCACATACTTGAAATGGGACCTCACTGGAATCCCTTGTCCCCATGGGGTAGTTGCTATATTTTTTAAGAATGAGAGGGTTGAAGACTATGTTCATGCATATTTCAAGAAAGAAACTTTTTTGAGGACTTATGAGGCATTGATTAATCCAATAAATAGGCCAGATTTGTGGCCTAAAACAGGTTGTGACCCTCTTCTACCTCCTAAGCTTAAAAGACCAACTGGTAGGCCTTCCAAACATAGAGTTAGGGACCTATATAAACCTAAGAATCCATATAAGTTGTAGAGGAGGCAGTTTACCTTAAAATGCTCTAAATATGGTTGTTATGGTCTCATAATCAAAGGACTTGCAAGGATCCAGTGAAAGGAAAGACAAGTGGACCTTCTGGAAAATCCAATAAGTGTAAGTATTCCATTGAATGAAAATAAATAAGCACTATGTTAGTAATAAATTATTAATGTTACTAATTACAAACTTCTTTTGCAAACATTCATGGGCTTTAGGACAGCTGCATTATTTGGGCAAGAGGGGAAGTAGCCAAGCACAAGCTGATGGTTGTCAATCTAGGAAGAGGCCAGCAGCAGTAAGTGGTGTTGAAGATTCAATTGATGGGCAACCAATGAAGATGACAAGATCAGCAGCAACAGACATTGGCAACAAGCAAGCAATGAGCAGCCAGTGTAGTGTGAACAAGTGGTTTTGAAAACTTTTGTAATTAAAATAGGATTTTTGCAATATTCATGGGGTTTTTGGAATGTTCATGGTTTATCTTACATTACTCACCACTTTTGTAATTAAAATAGGCTTTTGGAACAATTATGTTGTACATATGGGTTATGAAATTTTGAACAATGCTTGTATGGTTATTATCCTTCAATGCACTGGTTGAATGGTTGAAACCCCAATGTTTGGTTGGCTTGAGTTATGTTCTAAGTTCATTCATGAAAATAACAGGTTCTTATGCTTATGTCAAACCAGGTTTCATATGCTCCTTTGGTTGGCTTGCTTGGTTGTGGTTGTAATGCTTAAGTGAAACCAGATTTTATATGCTCGTATGGTTATCAATTTTGACCATGCTTGTATGGTTATTATCATTGTACATGAATGTAGGGACAACATGCTGAAGCTAGGGATAAATCATTACAAAACCATTGCACCATTACAAAACAAAACCATTTCACCAATTGATAACAAAACCATTGCAATTACAAAACAAAAGTATTTCACAAACAATTTCAAACCAAACATTTTATTTACATTTGACCATTACAAAACAACAGCAATGCACAAAGTATTTCCCCATTACAAACCAAACACAATTGACATTGTCATTGTTCAACAAAAGCATTGCAATTACAAAACACATTGTGGAAGTAATGCACCCAGCCAAAACACATATTATCAATTACATAGCAAGCCTAAACACTATTTTGGAGTACAAATAGTCCATTCGTAAGCAATGTAGCAATCAAGGCAATGACAAGCCACTTCTGTTGTGCACAATAACGTTGAATAGCATCCTCTAATTGTGCAACCTCATTGACACATTCTGCTAGTGCTGAACCTTATCCACTTATTTCGGCAACACTTGTCTGCCACAAGCACATGTGGGTGGATCGTACCAGGAAAAGTAACCACAAGCCTCTTTTTTTTTTTTTTGTAATTGCAATTAAACATAAACAAATGAGCAATTGTTTTTGGATGAATCTTCCATAGAGTTTTTATCTTCTTCGAATTGAACATATTACTTTATTCTCAATTTTCTATAAATACTAAAAAATTGCTAACTGACTTTACTTGAAACTTGTATACACTTACTTCATAATTAGGACAACCCAAAAACCTCCTAACAGGATTTACATGAGTCCATGAAGTTCTGATCTTCGCTCTTAACCCACAGCTGCAACGAGTCAAATCATTCCAATTGTTCCCACCCCAGTTATTACCTTCACTTATTTTTGCTTTCACTTTGATGGAATAGAAAACAGTTTGGATGACTATGGAGAGACAAAGAAAGTCAACAATGCAGACAAAAAGAAAGTCAACAATGGAGAGAAAATGAAGGTCAACAATAGAGAAAAAAGAAATGGGAAAATTGTATAAAACAACCAAAAACGAAACCATTTCTTACCTAAGTCTCAGAGACCAACGTTTTTTTGGAAAATCAACTATGAAATTGCTGTAACAATCCAGATTTTTAATTATTCTGTAAAATTTATATTAGTATTATTTAATCACAGTTAGGAAAATATACGATTGATTTTGTATTATTGTGTGTAATTTTGTAAAATAATATAATTAGTAAAAAAATTTAGGGGTCAAAGTATAAATAAATAAATAAATAAATAAATAATAATAATAATAATAATAATAATAATAATAATAATAATAGTGGGTGTGGTAGTAAAATAAATAAATAATTTTCTGTGAGTATACGATAAAGTGTAATTTAATTAGGGATTAATTTTTTTATATAGTTATATTAATAAATTGGGCTAAAGTGTAATTATCTTAAATACTTATTAAGGATAAGAATGAATCTATGAAATTTATTATCGAATTTGGGAAAGATTTGCATGGGCCACGTAATGCTCTCACCTCCTTATAAATAGGGAGGAGCTGATCAGTTGAGCGGAGAAGAGAAGGAAAAGAAGAAAGAAAGAAAAGGAAGAGAAAGAAAGGAAAAGAAAAGGGAAAGAAATAAAGGAAAGGAAGGAAAAAAATAATGGAAGTCGAGAGGTGCAGACACCCCATTTTGACCGGCCTTAAGACTTGGGCACTTTCTTTTGAACACCCCATGATGAAAATTGGAAAATGCCATTTTATGAATTTCTTAGCTGAAAAATTAGATTGAAGCTTTAATCCTAAACCTCACCCATTTTAGACAAATTATTTTATATCACTAATATTTTATTAATTTGTAGTATTTTATAATTTTTATATATTTTTATATAATTTGATGTGTGTGTACATATTTTGAAGTGGTGTATTTTAGGAATAGAAAATAATAAAAAATACAAAAAAAAAAAGAAAATAATGATAAAAAAAGAAAAGAAAAGAAAAGAAAAGATGGTCAGAATGATGGGGGGTTGGGCACAAGAGATATATTTCTTTATTGTTTTGATTGGGCTGGTGAGTAAAAGAAGAAAAGAAGAAAAGAAGAAAAGGTTCAAAAAAGCTAGCTCTCTCTTGTGAAGGAATATAAAAAAGAAAAATGCTTTGGAGCTCTAATTTTTGAGCTCTAAAAGTAGCTCTAATGAGTTGGCAGTGGACTCCACCCACACTGATGTGATGTTTTGGTCTTGGTTTGTTTTTATTTTATTTTTTTTGTTCATTACCATATCATTAGTGCTTCATTAGAGCACCAAAATTAATGGTCCGAATCATTGCTGTATAAAAAAAGAGGGAGTGGGTGCTGTTATGAGGAAAGGGGTGACATACACAGGTGTATAAAAAAAATAATAAGAGAGAAAAAGGTTTGGGTGGGTCTCTTGGCAGAGAGGGCAGTTTCAAAAAAGAGGGAATGGGTGGTGTATTATTTCAAGAGGAGACCATCTAAAATTGAAAAAGAAAAAGAGAGGGAGATAGAGATGTTGAATTCGGTGGGAGTGAGGTTCAAAGCTAGGTGGAAAATATTAAGAAAAGAGGAGAGCAGGTGAGAGGGCGAAGAGGACAATACACACAGAGATACACACAGACAAAGGAGGAAGGCACTATCTCTCTCTCTCTCTCGGCCATTTGGATTAGGGAGCTGAAAACACATCAATACATGGGCTGATTGCTCTCTCTCTCTTCTCTACAATTGATATAGGCACACACATGATACAGGGATGGAGACGAGAACCAATCTAACAAACTGACCATGATGGATTCACTCACCAAAACTCTAAAAGCCCTCTCTCTCTATATTTTCTATCTCTAACTTCGGTGGGAATCGACCTGTGAGTGAGTAACCTGTGAGGACAAAAACCAACCTGGGAGCAAACTGTGAGGACCAACCACATCTGTATGCAGGGCATGGAGTTAAAAAGAAGGGGATAACACAGCTTTTTGGGAGGATGAGATAACAAAAAAAAAAGAAACAACGCATGCATGGGCTCTTTCTGGGGGCCATGAAAATAAAAAAGGGTTGATCTATCTCATCTCCTCTCCTTCTCGGCTCTCTTCATAGACACACATCCACACACCACACATACACAGTGAGCTTCACCACACACAGCACACACGACTGATACACAGCACACACATGCACAAAGGGTCAGCACCATCTCTCTCTCTCACCCTCGGGGCTGGCCATTTTTATCAGATCAACTCTTAACTCTCTAACGGCCCCTACACAATAGATGGCTGCTGGCTTACACACAAGGCACCAGCTCTCTCTCTCTCTAGCGATATCTCTCTCCCTCTCAGCTGAAAAACAACACACTGATACACCCACACACAGCAGCAGCAGAGGGAGAACAACCCATACACATAACACACTCACACACAAAAACATACACAGCACACTCGGGTTGGAGGTGAGGGATAAAGAGGAGTAAAACAAAAAGACAACACATCTCTGAAGCTCTCTCTCTCTCTACACCGAGCCACCACCGTTGCTCCACCGTCGTCGACCACTGTGAACCACCGTGGACCACCCCCCCTCCCTCTTCCTCTCTCTGAATTTGATTTCTCTCAGCCGATCTCACAGTGGTTGGTTTAAGATTTTCACATTCACTGTCACCTCTGCATGCAATGTCAACTATGCCAATCTCAAGTCTGCTTTCTTCCTTGACATTGCTTTCATTGCTATCACTACATATATAAGCATTTCAACCATCGATGAGCTCCCCTTGAATCATGGGTCCTCCCACTTGCATGAACAAATGCCTGAACAGTCGAGCCATGCTGAAGAAGCTTTATTCTGGGAACTGTTTGGAACATTTAAATATCTCTCGGAGCCCATTTGGATTACTTCTTTGACTTGGATTGGCTAGTTGAGTCTCTAGGACTTGGCTAAGGTTTATCAATGGGTGTTCTGAATCTGGCAATTGTGATCCCACAGGCTGCGCTAGTGCATATAGAACCTACTGGATTGAAGTCAAATGAATAGCCGGGGGGTTGAAACGTTGGGCTTCCTAATTTTGGGCTTATTTGTTGGGCCTAATTTTCAATGGAGAAAAGCTGTAGAATGTACCAATGATGAAGTTCTTTATTTTATTTTTATTGAGTGTTTGTGAGGATTTTATTTTATTCATCTCCCTCGGATTTGTAATATTTAAAATGTTGTAATAATTCCCACACCCCGCTTCTGTCTATCCCATTCTTTGATCGCTTTCCCTACCTGTACATATGAATATATCTGACATACCATACATATCCATGCTTTGCATCCATGATTCATGCCTAGATCCAGCTAAATTTGCATCTTTATGCTTTAATTGATTATCCCATGGTTTTGTGCGTTATCACATGTTTTGCAATATTTTGCATGTTATGTTTTAGAAGCCGGATCTTTAGGAACATTTTTGTGCATGTATTGCATTAGGATTCTGTATATAGGATCATGCATATTTTACTAACTTTGTTTTGTAACTGTTCGCGGGACGTCGGTAAATATGTGAAGTTTTATGCTTTAGCATCTCACTTGTACATAATTTTCTTATTATGTTTAGTATCTTACCATGAGGCTAATTGCTTACTTGATATAACTGTTTGAATGTCTGTAGATGAAGGCTTGTTGCTTGAATTGGAATGATTTAATGATTGTACATTTTAAGCCCACTTTGTAGTGGTAAATTCACAAACTTTAAGCTTACTTTGTCAAGTGGCAAATTCAAACCCCTTTCGACAAACAAACATGAAATTGAATTGTTCCAATTTGAGTAAACTAGTTTATACTTGTATGCTTCACATAGTAAATTTTAAGATTTACTAAATAATCAGAACATGAACATATAAAGAAAATAAAATTCCTATTATGATTTAGTAGAAGCCGATCTTTTGATCGGGTGAGCAAGGGTGCTCAATTAATGACATTTTTCCTTCATACCTAAGGTTCCGAGCCAAGCATCATTGGTTACGGCGGACAGTGGCCTTGGCACGAGTCATGGGTTTCCTAATTTTCCAAAATATTAGGTGGCGACTCTGAGATCTGATGACGCAGTCCATTTTTGACAAAATTGCAATAAAATGGATTTTCTAAAAGTTGTCAAATCTGAACTCTCATCTAGGTTTCACATTACACGCGTAAGACTAGATCAAAGAGATATCGAGGGTCCGAACTATTTAACGCGTACGGGTACCCCTTCGGCATGTTACAAGAGGGTCTTTGATAGTGGAAAGAGAGAGTGAGGTATTAAAGTTAAGGTGAGTTATATTATACCTTGAGTCACCATAATATATTTTACGTATGTTTTGATTTACCATATTTACTTTATACAAGTTATGTTTTATAAATTATTATTAATTACATTAATATTTCAATTACATGAATTATTTTCTGAACCCTCTTTGCTAAAATAAAACCCATGGATATATTTGTTTATATTTTAAAGAATATTTGATAATGACCTTATAAACAATTATGTTTTGTAAGTACCACCACGGGAGTCCCACGCCTTGGGGGACTTGAATAACCATTGGCTTCTGTTTGGTCACTTTGTGACCCTTTGTCTGTCATGGATCCATTGATCATTTGATTTCTGGTGTGGAGCAAAGTGTTGTACGGAGCTAAGTGCTACACTGTTGTGAGAGCCACCTCTTGAATCCGTACCTCTGTTCTGACTATCACTCATGTGACCTCTGTTCTGTTCTGTTCTATTCCGTACCGTGGTTATGGTTATTTATTTACATAATCTCAATTTTGCTACTTAAATGATTATTTGTTCAGACTAAGCTATTTTAACTATTTTAGTTACATAACTATCCATGGTTATTTTGTGTCCCTTATACTCTTGGTATAATATTTCTCACTCTGCCATGTGCTTATAGCTGTTTACCAATTTTTAGGAAATAATGCAATTCAGAAATAGCTTTTGGAAAGTCTTAGATGCGGAATAGACACAAACAACACTTTTATGATATTTTTATATGTAAATATCTGTCTTTTGGTCAATAAATTTTGTAATAAAAATAGAAGATCCAATGATTATTTTGGTACCTTCTCTTAAATATTGTTTCCGCTCGCGTTTATTAATTTGTTCAAGAATTGGCCGGAGGTAACTTCAGTTACTGGCCATCACGATGCTTAACCCTTGGGTACGGGGAGCGGGTCGTGACAATTGCAGTCTTCCTTCAATGCGTGGCTTCAATCGTGAATTGAATCACCAGGTAGGTTGCATGAAGCTGTAAATCGCAATGAAGGGGTGTCTTTTGCCCTAAATCGTGAAGATTAGGGCAATTTTGACACCCAAATCATTCTTTCGTTAACTACTAAAGATGGAGATGGACGGGGGGATTAGATTGCAACACAGGTAGAATGGTGGGGCACAAATTGTCACAATTTGAAACCTGGGGTTTAATTTGAAAAAGACTCTAAACCCTAGGTTTTTTAATGTAATTTCCCCTTCATTTATTTATTTTTATTTTTATTTTTATTTTTTTAATTTATTTATTTATTTATTTTATTATTATTATTTTTATTATTTTTTATACTAAACCTAGTTCTTGATAATATACGATTTCTTCAAATATTTTATTAATTCTTTTTCTAGTAATTTCTCTATCTTTAGCAATACCAATACTTAGTTGATTTTGTAAAAATTTACGACATTGGTGACAATTTGCTATTAATATTATTACTTGATTACGATTTAGCAACATGTCTTGGATATAAAAATGGTGATAAAAACTCATAAAAAAGGAAAAGTTTTAATTATTTTGATTATAGGCCCACTATACTTCCAAAATAAGAACAGTATCTAAAGATTTTGACCGTTACTTGAACATAGTCGGCGTAGGGCTCTGGCATTGGCAAGTTTCCAGTTTACAGAGGTAACTACCCTCAACCTTTATAGAGGCACCTTGTGGACTTCTAAATCTGGATTTCAACCTATTCTATACAACATTTTATATATTATATTTTGTTATTACTAAAAGACAAATAAGAGACAAACAAGCAAGTGGCATGGCTACATGCTGATTTATTTATTAATAAGAGACACCTGGTGGAGTAGTCACATGGAAATGTAGTCTTTAGCCTATGGTTTACCAAACTGCCCCTGGTTTTGTCAACCCATTGCATTGTCTAGATTCCACACCCATTCATCACCCATAATATTACTAAGATCATAGTTCTCATCATACTCTTCAAACATCTCATCCCATCCTTCTAGATCTTGTTCCATAAGATATTTCTCCAAAATTTTATGTCCCTAATTCTACTCATTCCAAATAATCGTATACTAATTCATAAGGAAATCTTGGAACAATTAATTTTTTTGCCAAGGATGGTGTTATGGCAAAACTAGTTCTTCCATAATGAACTAATTTGAATCTTGCTAATTTTGTAGTTTCGTAAGATATTAGGGGAAATCCTCTTGCCCTTGTTTCTGTTGCATCCAATATAAAAGGTTCGTCCCAATCTTGGAACTAATCACATTTGTAGGGGATTACGTCTTTCTTGTCTTTGACTTTTATCAGATAATGAACTGCATTTAGACGTTCATCCTTTACCTCTGTTTGGGCAATCATAAATGTGATGGGTGCCATGCTTGGATATTCTTCAAAGATTTTATAAATTCTTCTAAACATGAATTGTTAGAATTTAGTGAGCTGAGTGAACATAGTACTTTGTGGATGAGGTGAAACATTGAATGTATTAATTATTCCTAATTTCCACATTTAAACCAAAGGATCTTTTGGGCTAATGACTTTGTTTGGATTGAATGAAACTTTTAACATTTTATAACTGTACAATGCAGTTCGTCCATTGAAGTAGCACCACTGAGTTCCCAAATAGGTGACACATTCTTCATACCATTTCAAAAATAACTTAAGAAATGTACATTTTTTTTATTTTTTCTTGGAGGTTAGCGGGGAGTTGAAGAAACGAATATAATACTTCTAATCTTAAAAAGGTTTTTGCTACTAAATGGGTCGTTCTAATAAGCTCGTTCACAAAATGGCTCTTTTCTGCAGTTTGCATTTTTCTAATAATTTCAGCACTGTCTTGTGTCACCAAGTCCAACACTTCTTGAGTTTCTGTCAGGAGTGTTTCCTTCTATGGCGGTGTAAGTCTTGTGGATATGGATGCCATTTGCAAGTTCTTGAGTTAAAGTATTTGCTAAACTATTTTTATTACCACTAATATGTTCCATGTCAAAAGTAAATTGTTTTAACCAAAGTTGTCATCATAAAAGCCTCCATTGTGCCTGCATGTTAGATAAATTCTTATTTATGAAACCTAGTAAGCCTTTGCAGTCAGTTCTTATTAAAAATGGTTTTGATGCCAAAAATATTAAAAATTTTCTATTCCTTTTACTATGGGTAATAATTTTCTTTCCATAGTAGATGATGTAGGCCGAAAGGTACCACATTGAGGCCACTTAAGTTACATTTTTAGTCTTTTAATTTTATTTATTTGGTGGAGATGATGTGTTTCGTGCATTTGTACAGATTTGGCAGGAAATATGAAAATTCAATCAAAAAGGGCGCGAAAGCAGATCCTCTGAGCGAGAAGTGAAGAATCCGAGCCAGCCAGACCACCGCATGTGCGGCCAAGCTTAACCACACGTGCGGCCCACCACCACTCATGTGGCCCACATGGGCGCTCCAGCGGTCCACCTAGGGACGCGTGCACGGAATTTTTGGTTTGTTTTGCTCCGAATAAAAGACAGAAAAATAACCAAAATGAGGGTTTGAAAATTATTTCAAAGAAAAAGGGAGGCTAGGGTTCTAAAGAGGTGATTATTCTCCTAATGCTTGAAGGACACTTCCATGGGGGTTTCTTCATCATTTTCTTCCTCTTTCCACTCCTCCATGAGTGGTTAGTCGTCTTTTCTAGGGTTTTGATAAAACCCTAGCCATGTAATGGAATTTTTCATGAGCTTTAATTGTAAATTGGTTTGAAAGAATGTATGGATGATTTAGAAGTTTTTAATAATTGTTTCTTTCATCTCTTCAAGCATTTTACTCTCTGTGATTATTTAATGCTTTCTATACATTAGTATTCTATGTGTTTGTATTCAAAGTACGAGATGAGTCATGCTATGAGAGACAGGTCGTTTTGCTCACATAGTTTAGAGCAAACGACTCATACTACTCGAGATGATTCGTGCTTGTACGTTGAATGCGACAACTCTCTTGATTAATATTTCAAACTTGTAGTTGCGAAATATTGGGTAGTTTAAACCAGATAAATGCGATTGATGGCTGATGTTAAGTCTCATTCATGTGGTTAGTGGTGAATTCTCTACCCTAGGATTTTTCCCGAAAATTAATATCTCCAACCCTAATTTTAATTGTCAATATAATTCTTTAATTTTATTTAATTGCTGTTTAGTTATAAAATCAATTTTATCTTTTTAATCAAAATTAATTTAGGAATTTTGCGATTGAATTAATCTAATTTCACATTTGTCCATGTGGATCGATACCTGGACTTGCCATTATTCTAAAAGAATTTGGTATAGTTTAGTGATTTATTTTTGGTGTGTTCAACGACCTATCAAATTTTGGCGCCGTTGCCGAGGATTTCTGGTGAAATTAGTTAATTTAAAATTACATTCTTATTTTAATTTTTAGTTTAGGATTTTATGCTTTCGTGTTGCTAAGTGTGCAGAGCGTTTGAAATTGGAGCTATCGCCGAAGTGCAAGCGGAGCGCAACCGAGCTTTAAAATAAAAAAAAAAACTGCAGCACTAAAGTGTGTAAACAGAAGCAAACACTCGCAAGCAAAGCACCAAAGTGCTAAAAAGAAATACGAAGCTCAATTAGAGGTTGGAGACAACGTTTACACGTCATGCACCCGTAAGACGAGTAAAGCGTTTTCATTAAACCGCTGTGAGTATTTTTCCCTTTGGTATTTTGCTTTCGTAACTTAGTGCACAAAGTCGGAACTTTTTGTATGTGTGTGGGTAGTGTATGCATGGGCGCCGTTTTTGTCGCCCTGAATTGTGAAGTTTGGACCTTGAACTAGAAAGGACTCTTAGGAGACTCAGGGCCTCTACCCGTGTTCCTAGGCTTGGGTATTTATATTCATTGTAAATACCCTATTTTTGACCGACCTTAAGATTTAGACGTCATCGATTGAGCGCTCGGTGATAATGCATGTCGTGCTCGTTTCGAGGTTTCAGAGTTTTGGCTGAGAGCCTTGCCTCCGGGCCTCTGAACTCTTTGCACTTTGGCTTGGTTTGTGGACTGAACCTTGTTTTCCTTCCCTGGAGGGAGGGAGGGGTCTTGTAAACCACCTCTTTGTGGTCGTAGACCACTTTTCTCGTTTGGAGACCAGTTTTCAGTTTTCGAAGCCTTTGGCCGCGTGCCTTGACTTGGGACTGCTTAATGTTTTCCGTTTGGCGTGGTTTTTGAACCACACCTTGTTGCCTCTGCCTAGAGGGACACTGTGGTCCAGGAGACCACTTTTGTGGTCGCAAACCACTTTTGATGCCCGTAGACTAGTTTTCAAGGCTTCCGGCTGCGCGCCTTGCCTCTCGAACTTTCGTCTTGCATCCCTTTTGGTTTGTTTCTGGTACAAACCTTGTTTTCCTTGTTTGGAAGGTGGTATAAAGGTGGGAGACCAGTTCTTCTCCTTGGAGACCACTTTTCTTCCCACCAGCCAGTTTTCTGGTCGGCCAACTGGTCTCCTTGGTCTTTGGGCCACATTTTCTTGTCGGCCACCACACCACTACATTGTTTTCATGCTGCTGACCATCTCCCACCATGGCCAACCAGTTTTCTTCTTGGGAGACCACTTGTGGTGGTCGGCCGCCCACTTCAAGTGGTCAGCTGTTTTTCATCACCTTTTTGGAGATATTTTCATCCAGCTGGCACAACTGGAAGGCACTAAAGCCATCCTCCATAAGCTTGTCCAACAAGCTTGAGTTTGGTTCTCTATAAGAGAGAACCTCCCCCCTCCTCCTCCAGGGTCAGTTTTTTTGGGGCTTGGAAGATATAGATACACTTTTGTCTCTATCTTGCTCTTGTTCTTCATTTTGTGCCTTAAAAGTGTAGTTTTACCACACTTTAACACACAAACACACACTCAAACACCATACTTTTGTTGCTGAGGCTTCTTGAGGTTTGTTTTTGTTGTTTTGGACTGGTTTGAGCTCAAAAAAACTACTTGAGTTGTGGTTTTGAAGGTGTTCTACAAGGATAAGTCAACTAGCGTTTTAATCCTTTGTTTTACTTAAGCTTTTAGACCTATTTGCATGGTGTTTTAGACTTAACTTCCTACTACAAAAAGTTCTATTTTTCAGTCCTTAAAATGTTTGTTTAAGGACACTTTTGTGTTGGGGGTGGTCTTAGGCCTTGTTAGGCCTTGTTTTGAGCCATCCATTTAGGCTCTTGTTTTAGCCTTTGCATGGCCTTCTCGCCACTGAAATCTAGAGGATTTTTAGTGGTGGAAAGGTGGTTTTGGGGTCCCAAATAGGAGAGGGTCATCTCCTCTCTTTGTATTGAAAACTTACTTCATATGCCTCATGTTTGAGCATGTTTATTAAGCTTGTGTTGGTTTGTTCTTAGTATGTATTTTGGGTTATTTTGAGATGGCATGCCACTGTTTTTGGTTGTCATGATCACCTCATGCATGCTTAATACACTTGTAGTGTAAATTTCATAAACTAGTCTTATATGCTTCATGAAGTAGCATGTCTTTCTTGCTTATGTTGACTCCATTTCAGTAGGTTTTTGGTGTTGTTTTAACATGCCATAACTCTGTTAAGGTTGGGTTTGATAGCCCCATGCATGCTCCATGTACTTGTGGTGCAATTCCATGAACTAGCCTAATGTGTACCATGCTTTAGACATGTCATTCTAGCATGCTTTTGGCTTAACTCTAAGAAACTTTTGTCCATGTTTTAGCATGCTTAAGCTCTGATTTGTGTTGTTTTGGTCTTGCATGCCATGCTTTGCATAGCTATAATGCATTCTAGTTTGTTAGCTTTGTGTATCAAGTTCACTAGCATGCATTACTTGGCCTATTTACATGATTTGGCATCATTTGTTATGTGATTTCAGTTCATGTTTCATGGTCATACACTTGCATTTGTCATTCATTCAATGCGTTGGAGGGTTTGCCCTTTATGCCTTAAACATGAGTCATTGTGTATGCCTTCATGCCTAAGCTTGCGAGCTATCATTTCAGTGGGTTTTTAGGGTTATTTTGCCATGATATAACTCTGATTTTTGTTGGCGAAGCCATCTCATGCTTGGTCTTGGTAGGTGTAGTGTAATCCACCTTATTTGCCTTGCATTCATCATGCCTTATGCCCTTCATGCTAGCTTATTTTGGCTTCCTTCCATACATGTTTTAGTATCATTTTGACATGTCCTAGGACTGTTTTGGGTTGCCTTTGCCATATGCTTCATGTTTTGCATAGTTGTAGTGCAAGTACATATGCTAGCTTCAAGCTTTGGGTATCATAGCATGCTTCATTTGTGTTGTGTACATGATTTAGCATCACTTAACATGACATTTCAGAGCATATAGGACTGCCATGTTCCCACTTCATTCACCCTTTGAGTGTTATGCATTGTTGCCTTGTTTATGGCCTAGCTTGTATGCCATCTTGTCTAGGTCCTTGAGCCCCCATCTTAGCATGTTTTGGTCTTTGTTTAGACCTAATTAAGCTCTGTCCATGGTTGGTTCGTACATTTGTGCCATGTTTTGCATGCCTCTTATGTGTTGCTCTTTGCTAGCCTTATGCCTTAAGGACTCTAGCATGCCTTGTGCCTATTGTTTGAGTGATTTAGAATCATTTCATACCTTATTTCAAAGCCCTTAGTGTTGTCACACTCCCATGTTTATCACTTCTTGAGCACTCTTGAGAGTTATGCTCTTAGGCCTAGTTGATGGGCCAATGCATGTGCATGCTTTGTTTTGCATTTCATGCCTTTGTTTTGGTGTTATGGCCACTGTTTTGGGCATGACTGAGGTCTGCCCATTTTAGTTTAAGTCCATTGAGCATGTTTGTTTGCATGCTTATGTTACATTACATTGAGTATGCCATGTTATTCATCGCATTGTGTATGCCATGTTCTTCGCATTATGTATGCCATGTTACATTGCATTGAGTATGCCATATTGTTCATTGCATTGTGTATGCCATGTTCTTTGCATTGTGCATGCTCATCTTACATCGCATTAAGTATGCCATGTTGTTCATTGCATTGAGTATGCCATGTTCTTTACATTGTGCATGCCATCTTACATTGCATTGTGTATGCCATGTCACATTACATGTTTAACATGCTTGTTGTTTGGATTAAGTGTTAATCCAAGCACGAGAAACGAGAGACGTTTCATACTTGAAGTGATGAAACGTGCCTCAATTCTCGGTCGTCGACGCTCTTGATCATACATGATAGAGTTCTAGGCTTTATATGTTTATGTGTGTATTCATTTTACATTGAATTGTGCAATTTGGCTTCTCGGCCATTATGCATCGAGATGTGTGATTGGTGGTCCGAGGGTCAAAAACCGCACTCCCTTGAGCTTATGAAATGATAGAGAGGGTGGTTGTGCACACATATGTTGCAAATATATTGCCATGCCCTTTCTTGCTCTCTGTTGCAGCAAAATGAAAAAGTGCAGCAACAACTGGTCGGCCGACCAGATAAACTAGCTGGCCGACCACTTTTTCTGGTTTGCAGCAATAGAAAGTGGTCGGCCAGTGGCTGGCAACATCCCTAGGTGGTCGGCCATGCTCCTACAGATCCCCAAGGTGAGTTAGAAGCTTTGTGGAGCTTGGTGCAAGGTTCTGAGGACAGTTGCAAACAGAGGCAAGTTGGGGCATCGTGACGGATTTCCGAACGAGGCGACTGAGCATGCGTGCATTCTTCTCCCTCTGAGGACATTGCTTTACTGCTTTACTTAGCTAATTTGCTTAGCTAGTTTATGCTTTGGTTTTGTACCTAATTAGTTAATGCGTTTAACTATTCAATTTGTGTTGTAATAGCTTCATTAATTAGCTTGTTAGTTAATTAGTTTTGTGATGTAATAATTAGTTTAATTAGCTTAGATTAGCTAGTTAGCTTATTATTCGGACCCTCCGTCGAGAGGGTACAACTATTGTAATAAGTGTGCGTGTGTGTGATGCATGTCTTCCAACCTCCATTTCTTTCTCCCTTTTACTTAACCGCTTTCGATGGTTAGTTTTAGGGCATATTTCAATTAGCATCCTTATGCTAGCATGTTTGCATTCATTCATCTGTCTTGCATGCACTGGGCTGGGCGAATCATACAAACTGCATTGTATTTCAATTCCAATTTGAATACATGTCATCAAGTGTTTCATTCATATGCCATCTTAGACAGCCGAGCCTATTTAGTTGCATTTTGCATGTGTTGCATTACGCATTGTCGACATAGCTAGGATCATGCATGATTACTAATTAGCTTCTTTTTTTGGCTCGGAGTACACTGTGAGTGTTTATGCTTTAGCATCCTTGCAAGTGTGTAAGTGACTGCCATGATAGCATGCTTGTCATAAAGCTAACTGCTTATGTGTTTAACTGCATGAATGCCTGTGGGTGAAGGTTGGATTACTTGAATTAGGACAATTCATTGAAATGCGAGTTTTAAGCCCACTTGAGAGTGGCAAATCATGTTTTCTAAGCCCACTTGAGGGTGGCAAATCCACGACTTAGCCTACTTGCGAGTAGTATTTTCAAACCATTTTCAAACAAACAAACATGAGATGTTTTGTTTTAAATCGGGTGATCTATTCTATACTTGTATGTTGTGCGCATCACATAGTAATTTTAGATTAATAATCGGAATAAGAACACATGTGTTTTCAAAAACAATATATCATGTTAGTAAAGGCCGATCTTTGATCGGGCTAGCGGGGGTGCTCATTGCATGACCTTCCCCTTTCGTACCCAAGTTCCCGAGCCAAGGCAACTTTGGTGATGACGGACACGTGGCCTTAGACACGAGTCAGGGTTTCCTAAATTTTTCAAAATAAAATATTTAGGTGGCGACTCTGTATCTGGCAAAGCAGTCCATGTTTGGCACTTCTTTATTAAAAATCGATTTTCCAAAATAATTTGCCGGATTTGGACTCTTTGGTGATTTATCGGTCTCACATTGCACTTTGTGAGATTAAATTCAGAACCGTGATGCGAGTCCGAACTGTAGTAGCTAGAACAAACGATTCACGCCCTCGCACGCGGAGCCGTGACATTTGGGCACGTCTACATTCATACATTGAGCCATTAGAGATGGCAGATCCTGATGTCCTGAATGTGCCTAATCGGACCCTTAAGGATTATTTCACACCCACTGCATATACATCACCATCATGCATCTAATTACGCAACACCACTACTGTTCATTATGAGATTAAGTCCAACACCATACAAATACTTCCATCATTCCATGGACTAACTCATGATGATCCTTACAAACATTTGAATGAATTTCTGAAAATTTGCTCGACAGTGAGGATCCAGAATTTCTTAAATGAGGCCTTAATGTTGCGATTGTTTCCATTCTCATTAAAGGATAAAGCCAAACACTGGCTGAATTCCTTACCTGCTAATTCAATCACAACTTGAGACCAATTACAGCAACGGTTCTTGGAGAAGTACTTTCCCATAGGTAAAACCAACCAACTTAGGCGAGCCATCACAAACTTTGCTCAAATGGATGGCGAGCAATTCCATGAGACGTAGGAAAGACTTCGAGACCTTCTCTAACAATGTCCCCACCACCAAGTGCCTGATTGGCAACTTGTTCAAACATTTTATTATGGCTTAACTGAGCCGCACCGCCAAATGGTGGATTCATCCTGTGGTGGGACATTCATGTCCAAAAATGATGCCGAGGCATGGCAATTATTTGAGAACCTAAGTGATAATTCCCTTCACCATGCCTCCGCAGCCCGGCAAGTCCGGCAACCAGTAGTTGGAGCCTCGAAAAGAGGGGGCATTTTTTAGGTCGGGCAAAACCTAGAGTTAGCCCAACAAGTAGAGGCACTGTCCCGCAAAATGAACCAATTATTAGCTGCGGGACATGCCCTTACCAGCAAGATCAGCCTCAATTTCACGAGGCATGTGTTATTTGTGCGAGCCTTGCTCATGACTTGAGTGAATGCCCTTCGGTATCACAATTTCCGGAGTTAGTCCAAGAGCATGTGAATGCGGCTCAAGGATTCTCCAACCCGGGTAATGATCCATACTCCAACACATACAATCCAGGATGGAGAAATCACTCTAATTTTTCATGGAGACCCTATTCACAAGGCACTTCTTACAATCCTCCACCACCAAGGCAGAATTTTAATAATTTTGCCAACCAATCATCCTACCGACTGCCACAACCTTATAGACCCCCACAACCGTACCGGCAACCACAACCCTCGCATGTTCCTCAGGGTAACTCTGCCTTTGAGACTCAGGTGTTGGAAGTTCTCTCAGAACTTAAGGGGTTAGCACCGGTAGTTCACTCTCACACTTACTCTATTGCCAAGCTAGAGGCCTAATTGGGTCAAATGGCTAACAACATGAATCAGAGAGAGGAGGGAAAATTACCAAGTCAAACTGTGGCCAACCCTAAGGGACAATACGGGGCAGAGAGTTCGGGTGGGAATGGAAAGCACCATGAGCAGGTGCAAGCAGTGATTAGTTTGAGAAGTGGGAGGGAGCTAGAGCCTCAATCAGTTGCTTCTGATGCAACTAGAGTTAAGAAGGGTGACCACAGTAGTACACCCTATAAGAGTAAGGGTGAGGGGAAAACACTTAAGAGGGATAACTTAGTCCCTAGCACTTCACTTGAGCCCAAGGCACCATATGTGCCTAAGGCACCCTTTCTCCAATGCCTTGATACACCGTCCCCTTTTAATAAGAATGTGGCATCTATGGAAGCAATGATGAAGGTCTTTAAATAGGTAAAAATCAACCTCCCCCTATTGGAGGCGATTAAGCAAGTACCCTCCTATACCAAATTTCTGAAGGACCCTTGTATGCAAAAGCGTAAATCTAGGACACATGTGTCCCAAAAGGTCCTACTTACGGAGCAAGTAAACTCCATCTTGTTGAATGACACACCTCCCAAGCTTAAGGACCCGGGTGCCCCAACCATTGCATGCATTATAGGGGACCATTTCATTGATAGGGCCTTATTAGATTTAGGGGCTAGTGTCAATTTGTTGCCGTACTCTGTGTACGAGGAATTTGGGCTTGGCGAGTTGAAGCCCACTACTGTGACTTTTCAGTTGGCTGACCAGTCCCTCAAAGTGCCACGTGGCATGATTGAAGATGTGCTAGTGAAGGTCGATAGGTTTTACTTTCCTGTTGACTTTTTGGTTTTAGATATGGAACCGATAGCCAGTTCTAGGAAACAAATCTCGGTGATCTTAGGTCGACTTTTCTTGGCTACGGCCAATGCATGCATTAATTGTTGGACCGGGGTTATGGAAGTTTCATTTGGTAATATGCAAGTGAAACTTAATATTTTCCAAGCATCCCAACAACCCCATGAGAGAGAGGAGTGCTTATTTGTGGATGTTATGGATGAGATTGTGGAGGAAGCTTTACCTTCCATATTTGTAGAGGACCCTCTAGAGGCTTGTCTAGCTCATTTTGGGTTTGAGACCATAGATATTGACGGGTCAGTTGAGGAGGTAAATGCTTTACTTAATGCTTCCTCTACACCAGATTTTCCTCCGTGGAAAACCCAGTTTGAGTCACTTCCTTCTTTGTCGAGAGAGCCCGCCATACCATCTTTAGTCACACCACCTACACTTGAGTTGAAGCCACTCCCGGCCACACTCAAGTATGCATTTTTAGGGCCCTAGGACACTTTACCAATCATCATTGCATCTGATTTGACTACTGAGCAGGAGAATCAGTTAATGAGTGTTCTTGTGGCACATCGGAGTGCTATAGGGTGGTCAGTAGCTGATTTGAGAGGGATAGATCCCTCTATGTGCATGCATTATATACATCTTGAGGAGGACACCAAACCTTCTCGTGAAATGCAACGGAGGCTTAATCCGAATATGAAAGAGGTGGTGAAAAATGAAGTACTGAAACTGTTAGATGTGGGTATTATATACCCCATCTCGGATAGCAAGTGGGTGAGTCCCACACAAGTGGTGCCCAAGAAATCGGGCATCACTGTTGTTGAGAATGAGCTAGGAGAGTTGGTCCCCACACGAACCACTACTGGGTGGCGAGTGTGCATTGACTATAGGAGATTGAATTCTATGACTAGGAAGGACCATTTTCCTCTGCCATTTATTGATCAAATTCTTGAGAGATTAGCGGGTCAGGGGTTCTATTGTTTTCTTGATGGCTACTCGGGGTATAATCAAGTCCCGGTGTACCCTGCTGACCAAGAAAAGACCACATCCACTTGCCCTTTTGGCACTTTTGCTTATAGGCGCATGTCATTTAGGCTATGTAATGCACCGGCGACTTTTCAATGGTGTATGATGGCTATTTTTTCTGACATGGTAGAGAAATTTTTAGAGGTCTTTATGGATGACTTCTCGATATTTGGGCCGTCTTTTGAGGAATGTCTCTAAAACTTAACTAAAGTCCTTATTCGTTGTGTGGAGACAAATCTGATTTTGAGTTGGGAGAAGAGTCATTTTATGGTTCACGAGGGAATAGTGTTGGGACATATTGTGTCCCCTCGAGATATAGAGGTTGACAAAGCTAAGGTTGACCTCATTGCAGGTCTTCCTCCACCCAACTCTGTGCGTCAAGTTAGGTCTTTCCTAGGGCACGCAGGTTTTTACCGTCGGTTCATCAAAGATTTTAGTAAAATATCCCGTCTTTTGTGTAGTTTACTTGCTAAGGACACGCCTTTTGTCATTGATGAGGCTTGCCTTAAAGCCTTTGAAACATTGCGAGCGGCCTTTTCCACTGCCTCTATCATGCAATCTCCTGAGTGGTCCCTTCCTTTCGAAATCATGTGCGATGCATCTGATTATGCCCTCGGCGCCGTCTTGGGCCAAATGGTGAATAAAATACCCCATGTCATATCCTATGCTAGTCGTACTCTTTCTAATGCTCAATTGAATTACACTACCACCGAGAAAGAGTTGCTAGCTGTGGTCTTTGCCCTAGATAAATTCCGGTCTTACCTCCTTGGGTCTAAAGTCATTGTGTTCACTGACCATGCCTTTTTGCGGTACTTACTATCAAAGAAAGAGACCAAACCTAGATTGATTAGGTGGATTTTACTCCTTCAGAAGTTTGACCTAGAAATCCAAGACAAGAAAAGATCCGAGAATGTAGTTACGGATCATCTATCCCGCATCTTTATTGAGCACACGAGTGATCCCTTAGCCTTGCATGACTCGTTTCCGGACGAGCAACTTCTTGCAGTTTCACACGTGACCCTCCCGTGGTTTAGTAAATTACTTGGCAGTTGGTCAAATTCCGAAAACTTGGTCTAGGCAAGACAAAGACCGATTTTTTTCACAAGCCAAGCATTATTTTTGGGAAGACCCAGAATTGTTTAAGTATTGTCTGGATCAAGTGATTCGGCGTTGTGTGCCTGAGAGTGAAACCCATAGCATTCTTACCTTTTGTCACTCTCATGCATGTGGCGGCCATTTCAGTGGGCAGAAAACGGCCGCCAAGGTTTTACAATGTGGGTTCTACTGGCCCTCTATCTTTAAAGATGCCCATAACTTTTGTAGAGCTTGCGAGCGTTGTCAACACATGGGTGCTATGTCACGACGTGATATGATGCCAATGACTCCTATTTTAATTCTTGAGATTTTTTATGTTTGGGGCATTGACTTTATGGGTCCTTTTTCACTATCTTTTGGCTTTGAATACATTTTGGTGGCTGTGGACTATGTTTCCAAGTGGGTGGAGGCAGTGGCAACCAGAATGAATGATCATAAAGTTGTGGTTAAATTCTTCCATGAGACCATTTTTTGTCGTTTTGGGTTCCCACGTGCCATAATTAGTGACGGTGGCAAACATTTTTGCAACCGATTCTTCGAGGCGTTGGTGCGCAAATATATGATCACTCACAAAGTTGGCACTCCCTAGCATCCCCAGACTAGTGGTCAGGTAGAGGTTTCTAATAGGGAGGCTAAACACATCCTCGAGAAAACTGTGAGTCCCGATAGGAGAGATTGGTCCACTAGGTTGCTTAATGCTCTTTGGGCCTATTGTACTGCATATAAGACACCCATCGGGATGTCTCCATATAGGATTGTGTTTGGTAAACCATGTCATCTCCCTGTTGAGTTAGAACACCGGGCTTTGTGGGCCATTAGAAAATTCAATTTTGATATGGCCAAAGCTAGTGACCATCGAAAACTCCAACTCAAAGAGTTAGAGGAGCTCCGCAATGATGCATATGAGAGTTCTAAAATTTACAAGGCTATAACTAAGGCATTTCATGATAAACATATTTCTCGTAAGTCCTTCGAGCCTCACCAAAAAGTGTGGCTATTCAATGCCAAATTGCGGTTGTTCCCGGGTAAACTCCGGTCTCGATGGGATGACCCATATGAGGTTATAGAAGTCTTTCCGCATGGGGCGGTTGAAATTAAAAACCCACAAGATGGTACGACCTTCAAGGTCAATGGCCAAAGATTGAAACAGTATGTGCATGGTATTGAGAAAGGGGAGATGATTGAGGTTGTCCATTTGACGAACCCAATATATCTTCCATAGTGATTACTTTGAGTCTAGGAGACTTTAAATCCTCTAAAGGTGTAATTCATTTGGTGTTAGCCGTGCCCGAACGGCATCTGACGGTCTGGTATAGCCATCTAACCGTATTTGTAGTGAGTTCCTAGGAGACCAACTGAGACGGTGGAAACTAGAGTTTGAATGGCAAAGCCTAGAACACAAAGGTTTGGGATTTCCGAGACTAGAGTCTGGTTTAAATACCCAGGGGTATGGAGATTGCTTCAAAACTACCCCGGCTTGAACTCTGTATGGCAGCCCCATAGGTTGAGGTAGCTTTATGCGCCTCGATTTTGGATACCGAATCAATCTAGTCTGTCACCCTGTTGGAGAATAGGAAAAGTTACAAACACAGTTAGGGAGAAAAGTAGTACCCGTGTTTTTCGCGTGAAGATTATACCTTCGTTCGGCATTCCGATATTTTCTTAAGTGCTATATTTATTCCGGATGTCAAAAGAAGGTAGAAACGGTTTAGCATGACTTCGGTTGTACTTGGTTTTTTTTTTAATTTCTTTTCTTTAATCTTTTAAAACATATATATATACACATTTTTACAACAACAAAAAAAAATTGTGTGTTGTACTTAGTTAATTTAAAATATATATATATATATAACAATGTTGTTCTTGGTCAAGTTAATAAAAAAAAAAAAAAACCAGACCACACGAGCGGTTGGGAAGGGCGCACGAGCGGCCCAACCCAAAAGGCATACTGCTTCACGCCGCAGGAGCGGCCCAAAATCAGCGCTCGTGTGGCCCCACTTGGTGCACGAGTTGCCCAACCCAAAAGGCATACTGCTTCACACCGCAGGAGCGGCCCAATCCAGCTGCTGGAGTGGTCATAAATAGGCGCTCGTGCAGCCCAAATGGGGGCACAAGCAGTCCCAAAAAAAAAAAAAAAAAGCTGTAGATTTATTTTAATCTGATTTCATTTTATTTTTATTTTTATTTCTTCTTTTTCTTCTTCTTGTAAAAAAAATAAAAATAAAAAAATAATAATAATAATATTAAAAAAAAATTGCAGTTTGTTTATTTATTTATTTTATATTTCATTAAAATAAAATAAAATAAAATAATAAAAAAAATTGTGTATATATTATATATTCTTCTTTATTTTGTAAAAATAATAATAATAATAATAATAATAATAATAATAATAATAATAATAAAAATTAACAAAACCCTAACGCACTTTGTTGACCCTCACTTTCCCAACTCTCTGTATCTTCCTATCATCTTCATCCTTCTTCTTCTTCTTCTTCTCTCTCTCTCTCTCTCTAAACCCCCTACACACACACAAACTCCACCAACCCCACCATCACCAACCTTCACCCTCATTCTTCCTCACCACCATCTCATCACCGGTGCCCTATTTCCTCTCCGTCCGTCGAATCTCCGGCGACCACCATTTTTTCCGACGATTCATTTTTTTTTCATTTTTTTTTTCCTTCCTCTTTCTTCACTACTTCAAGGTAAATCTTCCTTTTTTATTTCAAACTTTTCATTTATTCTGTCAATCTTGCATTATAGTAGATAATAGGGTTAGTGCACCATAGATCCAATGTTCATCTTAAAAATAAAAAAATAAAAAAATAATATTCTGGGAAAGAATACGATCACCGCACGTGCGGCCCTCTCCGGCACACGTGCGGTCCAAAAAAAAAAAACCTCAGAAATAAAGAGGCTAATACTAATATTAATTTAGTTTATTTTTATTTCCTATATTTGCTTAGTTTAAATTGTTTCGTTAATAATTCTGGTTAGTTTAATTAGTTAGTGGATTGTTTTTATTTTTATTTTTATTTTGCTTGTTTAGTTAGTGATTTTATTTTTATTTTTATTTTTATTTTTATTTTAATTGTTAAGTAGTTTAGTTTTTATCTTATTTTATTTAATTTTCTGAATTTGTACTTTAGTTTATTTTATTTTCTTCTCTTCTACTAACGTAGATTGTTTAATTTAATTTAATTTTCTTATTTATTTCATATTTGTAGTTCCACTGTGAGTTTGTAAATAAATAAATACCAATCAATTCGATGGTGTGAGGATGATGCGGTTTTGAGTGATGTATGCATACATGCTATTTTTTATGAGTGTTGATATAATGGTTCTACATTTTTTATTGTGTTGGTTGAATTATGTTATGCAGATATGTCTTCATCATCCCGCCGAGCACCCAAACAGCCTCGCAATGCCAACATTGCATTTAGGGATGTGCCAACCGATGCTTGGGCCACCAAACCAGTTGCATGTGATACATCCTTTGATGTAGACTTCTTTCGTCGCCATCAAACCACTGCGTGGAGTATTCAACAACTTGAAGACCGGGGCCTCTTAGGCATCTGCACCGTCACTGAATCGGCATACCCGCGCATTGTGCGACTCTTCTATCAGCATATGTACGTCAGCGACGAGGCCCCGAGAGCTCTTTGCTCCCTTATTGACGGAGTGGAGTTAGTGGTCACTCCAGCTTCAATTGCCGAGGTCCTCCACTGTTCCATGGACCCTATCACTGCAGAACAGTTCCCGGTATTCACTCGGGAGCTCACCATCCCGGCACTGGTCACTGAGTTTTATGAGGGGCGTCAGGATGATGACAATCGTACTAGCATCCGGCGGGCTAATCTACCACGCTGCCTTTTCTTCCTCAATGTGGTATTGAAAAACAATGTTATTCCTCTTGGCCACAAGGAAGAGCGGCGAGGGGACTTCCTCCGTGCCTTACATTGTTTTGACTTCGGATTTTGGGTTGACATCCCTACTTTGATCTACAACCAGATGCACCGAGTCTTTAATGAAGTCAAAATACGCAATACCCGGGGCAGTTCTACATGGGCCCTCCCTTTTGTCAACCTCATTACAGCGCTCATAAAAGCCCAAGAGACATACCCACTTCAGGCCAATGAGGTTCAGCTTCCACCACCCACATTTTATGGTAAAACCCACTGGCATCAAACCACTGCTCACCTGCCACCTCCACTACTTCTTCCCGAAGCCCCAGCCAATCCTAATAATGCCCCAATCAAGCCCACCGCCGCACCAGCGCCAGCACCACCGCCATTCCGTATGATGAGGGCCCAATATCAGACTCTTTTGGATAATCAAGTTGTCTTTCAACAATCTATGGTTGATCTCCGGACCGACTACCAGGCTTATCGAGATTATTCACATGCGGCATTTGATGGGTATCAGCAGTCAGTTGCCTCTCTGCAAACTGACTTCTATGCATACCGGGATTCGAGTGGGCAGCGATTTGATCAGTTTGATCAGCGATTTGATCAATTTGATCGGCAGTTTGATTAGCATGGCACTAGGGTTCATGATGAGGCGTTCGAGACTCGGACACTGATGCATGCCCTATTTGAGCAGCATTTCCCACCACCATCGCCAGATCCACATCAGTGATTTCTATATATTTCCTTTATTTTCTTTCCTTAATCATTTTGTTTTGTTTTATTTTCTTTTCCTTTCTCTTTTATACTGTACCGAAAAAAAAAAATTCCAAAAGTGTGTTTGGGTGTCCTTGCCTCGCTGGATGTGCGCCCATGCTGTCTGGTAAGATCCTTTCTCTCATTTTACTATCTAATGTCTACTTGCTTACATTGAGGACAATGTTATATTCCAGTTGGGGGGTGAGGGTATTTGTAATAACTATTCATGTTTGTACTTGCTGCACTTGATTGCACCATTTCATTTAATGTTTACTTTGTGTTGGTATGGTAATGATATGAACATATGTTAATTGGGGAACATAGTGGGCTTATATAAAAAGGGTTTATTGGGTAAACACTCACATGTGATGTTTACACTAGAATAGTTGTTTGTGTTTGTGGTATTAGTACACTTGTCATGAGTATGCCTTAATTCACATGAACACATTATCATAGTAGTGATCTCTTTATTATAATCCCTGGTGTACATCATTGATAATGGTTGAGGTTGCAGAAAAGAATAAATGAGTAGCCAAGATTCTTGTTAAAAAAAAAAGAATGACTTGTTCGGATTCGCAGCCTTTTCAGTTCGAGTTATTAAGCCCGTAGGGGTGTCTCTACACCTAATGCCCTAAAACCGTCTGGTTTGGGAGTCATTGGCCCAATGCTTGTTACAAGGATTGACTAGAAAGCTTAATGAATCAGGACATTGCACAGTCTTTCAAAAAAATAAATAAATAAATAAATAATAATAATTTGAGAATCTTAGTTGCAACAGTTTAGTTTTTCTGTACATGTTGAGTGTTATTATGAGTTACACTAGGCTATTATAGTGGACAGTTAACTAATATGAAGATTGCACTTTACACCGAGGGTACTAATGATGTGTCTACTAGCATTCACAAGTAGGGGTGGACGCGGGTTGGTTGCGGCCACGGAACCTTCAATCCGCCATTCGTCCGCCAATCCGGAGAATGTGGATTGAGCGGATTGGCGGTTTGGCGAATGGATGCGAATCGGTTTGGCAGTTTGAAATTTTATAAGTTTTCAACATAGTACAACTTGTGCACTTCCTAAAAAAAAAAAAAAAAAAAATGACAGTCAATGACTTAAAAAAGTATTACAATTACCGCATGCCTCATCCAAAGAAAGAAAGTTTGAAATTTTAGAATATCACAATCATTGCATGCCTCATCCACATATTACAATCACAGCATGCCTCATCCACATAAAATATTACAATCTGTGGTTCTTAAAATATAAAAATAATTCAAACCACCAAAACCATGAACAGAGTAATAGTAGAGATTGTATGTCTCTGTATTGTTATATTTATATATGTTTTTGAAAACAAAAACCAACCAGCATATATCATATTTTCTATTTATTACTTTTAGAGTTAGATTTAAAAACCAAAAAATATAGATAAATAATACATTTATTTTTTTCAATTCAAAAAATATATTCAAGTTGAAAACTTTTTTTTAACAGAATATTTGAACTCTTTTTCAATTGAAAACACAAACAAAATATTTAAACAAATTAAAAACACAAAATCTTATAAATTATTAAGGGTGATCGCGGTTTGGCGGTTCGGTTGCGGCCAAAGGAACCTCAAATCTGCCATCCGTCCGCCAAATTGGCAGATTGGAGAAAATCAATCCGCCACCGTCCACTCGTCATCATGCATCCATCCAAAATACGGCGAATTGGTTCAATTCGGTCGGTTTTGGCAGATTGGTATATCCACTGCTCACCCCTATTCACAAGTACAGGGGACTTTACTTTTGTATAAACTGAAGTGTGGTTTTGGCTCAATAGATTCCTTCATACTTGTCCACTGTGTCTCCAATGACTCATCATGTCTTAATATCATACTGTAGTGGCACATAAGTTGATTGTTGTATGGAGTAATGTGATTAATTGTTGTTGAACGGATATGAATATGTTAATATTTGTGGGTATCATATCTGAAAACCCTCACGAGACTATACTCGTCCACTTGGGGTAACCTTGTGGTTTAAAGGCTTGTTGCATATGCTAAATGCAATCGTGATCCCTACGAAAGTGGCTGAGAGTATTTACTTTTCTTATTTCTTTTGTTTTGCTTGAAGACTAGCAAAATATAAGTTGGGGGGTGTGATGTAGGCTGAAAGGTACCACATTGAGGCTACTTAAGTTACATTTTTAGTCTTTTAATTTTATTTATTTGGTGGAGATGATGTGTTTCGTGCACTTGTACAGATTTGGCAGGAAATATGAAAATTCAATAAAAAAGGGCGCGAAAGCAGATCCTTTGAGCGAGAAGTGAAGAATCCGAGCCAGCCAGACCACCGCACGTGTGGCCAAGCTTAACCGCACGTACGACCCACCACCGCTCGTGCGGCCCACCTAAGGACGCGTGCATGGAATTTTTGGTTTGTTTTGCTCCGAATAAAAGACAGAAAAATAGCCAAAATGAGGGTTCGAAAATTATTTCAGAGAAAAAGGGAGACTAGGGTTCTAAAGAGGTGATTATTCTCCTAAAGCTTGAAGGACACTTCCATGGGGGTTTCTTCATCATCTTCTTCCTCTTCCCACTCCTCCATGAGTGGCTAATCGTCTTTTCTAGGGTTTTGATGAAACCCTAGCCATGTAATGGAATTTTTCATGAGCTTTAATTATAAATTGGTTTGAATGAATGTATAGATGATTTAGAAGTTTTTAATAATTGTTTCTTTCATCTCTTCAACCATTTTACTCTCTGTAATTGTTTAATGATTTCCATAGATTATTATTCTTTGTGTTTGTATTCAAAGTACGAGACGAGTCATGCTATGAGAGACGGGTCGTTTTGCTCACATAGTTTAGAGCAAACGACTCGTCCTACTCGAGATGATTCGTGCTTGTACGTTGAATGCGACAACTCTCTTGATTAATATTTCAAACTTGTAGTTGTGAAATATTATGTAGTTCAAACCAGATTGTAATTGATGGCTGATGTTAAGTCTCATTCATGTGGTTAGTGGTGAATTCTCTACCCTAGGATTTTTTCCGAAAATTAATATCTCCAACCCTAATTTTAATTATCAATATAATTCTTCAATTTTATTTAATTGCTGTTTAGTTATAAAATCAATCTTATCTTTTTAATCAAAATTAATTTAGGAATTTTGCGATTGAATTAATCTAATTTCACATTTGTCCCTGTGGATCGATACCTGGACTTGCCATTATTCTAAAAGAATTTAGTATAGTTTAGTTATTTATTTTTGGGTGTGTTCAACGACCCATCAGTAGAATAGTTACATTCAACTTGATTAAAACTTCCACTACAATATCTACATAATTGATTATTTTCTTTTATTTTTAAAACTGCACTACTATGATTGTTACTTGCATTAGTTTCTAATACTAGCTCATCATTTTCATTAGGAAGAGTTAGGATAGGTAAATCTTTACATTTTTCTTGTAAGAATTTTACTAGGGTGGAGTCGGCTGAGTTCCAAGCCTAACTCTCATCCTTTTTTAGTTTTTTTTGTAAAGGTTTTCTTATTTTGGCTAAGTCTTTTATAAAATCTGAGGCATATGTTAAACATCCTAAAAATATTTCTAATTGTTTTCTATCCGTGATTTTATCAGGAAATTTATTAATTTTTTCGAGAACATGACTTTGCATTTTATTGTTTCTCCTTTGATTTCAACTCCTAAAAATTCTATTTCTTTTTGTGCATACATGCATTTCTTTTCACCTAATATTATTTCATGTTTTTCACATTTTTCTGTTATTATTTTAATATCTATTTTATGTTGTTCTATGGATCTGGGAAAAATTAAAATATCATCTATATATACAAGACAAATATTATTCAATTCTTTAAAGATACTATCTGTTCTTCTTTGAAATATTTGAGGTGCATTTTTTAACCCGAATGGCATTACAAGTCATTCATAATGTCCTTGTGGTGCACTAAAGGCTGTTAGTGGGATGCTGTCTTTATCCATTTTTATTTGTCAGTATCCACTTTTACAATCCATTTTGGAGAACCAGGAAGCGCCCTATATTCTGTTGAGAAGGACTTGCTTATTCGGAATAAAATAACCATCTCTTTTACTATTATCATTTAATTTTTTTGTAATTTATTACCATTCCAGCCTTTGCCCTTTTAACCTCAGCTTGATTTCTGACCATAAATGCTGGACTACTATGTAGACTTTCACTATCTCTAATTAATCCTTTTCATGTTAGATCTTCTATCTCTTTTCTGAATTCCTCTATATCATTATAAGTATATACCATTTATTTTACTCTAATTATTTTATTAGGATCGATTAAGTCTATTTTAGCTATACTTTTATCTTTATGCCACAATTTTAACGAATCTTCACTATATAAATTTTTGCATCTTTCTAGTTGTTCTTTCTGAATTTCTTCTTGAATACTAATGTCTTTATTACTTAGTGCAGTTTCGCACCCAGTTGGATAGAGTACCTCCTCACCACGCTTGCTACTTACGAAGTCAATATTGTGATATGTAATAGCCGCTTTTAGTTTTAAGACTTCAACTGGCTTATTGTTATTTGTAAATATAATAGCGTATAATGTCTGTGTGCAAGGGCTGTATAATCTTTGAAAATTATTGCCTATAATTACATCATGTGATGGTTGATTGGTTGCCCAAAGTTTAAGAATGATAAAGGTAACTGAATTAATTTTGATAACTAAATTTTCTATGGCATCAGTATGTATCATCGTATTATTGTTAGCTATTCGAACTATTAATGGTGGATTTTGCTTTTTCCACATATATTCGGGAAAGAGTTTCCTTTTCCCAAAACATATTGAGCATCCACTATCTAAGTAAGCACATAGTTCGTAGGTATTAAATCCTTCTATGTGTATTTTTATTGGTATATATTTACTATTAACATTAGTGAATGATAATGACATTTTATTTTCTTCATTCTTTTTGTTATACCGTTTTACAAATGTTGCAACAATACGAAAATTTAAGTTGTTCCTTAAATTTTTATATTAGTATTATTTAATTATAAATCATTTCAAAAAAAAATAATTTTAACTTTATATTATTATTCGATATTATTTTCTGACTATTATGGTATTTTTATTATATTTTTCTAAATTATCCTATTAATATTACCTAATTATAAATGAGAAGAATATAATTCTATATACGATGAATTAGGATCAAGGTGCGATTTGTATGGAATTTGACCATAGTATGAATATTATATGTTGACATCATTATTTAAGTTAATAGTGTAATTAATTTAATTTATGGGCCAAAATGTACTAAGGTATTTAATTTACTTTGGGGTTACTCAATAAAACTTACAGGTGGCACAACAAAAGTGTATAATCAGTTGGTTAAGCCACGTGTAGAGAAGGTAGGGTTTAAGGCACTAAAAAATGCCACCTAAGAGCGTTGATTTGTGACACCTGTATAGTAATTAAGTAGGGGAGAATTTTGCTTGTTAAGCAAATATGTGAGCCAAGTATAAAAAAGGGAGAAGGTGAAAAACATAGGAGCAAGGCAGTAGAAAAAAACAAACAGGAAAGAAAGCAAAAGCACAAAGTGCAACTTGGAGGATCGAGTGGAATAAATAGTAAGAATTAATATTAAGGTGAGTTATATTAAACCTTGAGTCACCATAATATATTTTACGTATGTTTTGAGTTACCATAATTTACTTTACATCATTCATATTTTATAAATTATATTAATATTTCGATTACGTTGATTATTTTCTGAACTCTCTTTGCTTAAATTGAAACCCATGGATATGTTTGTTTAAATTTTAATAATTATTTGACAATGATCTTGTAAACAATTATTTTCTGTAAGTACCACCACGTGAGTTGCACGCCTTGAGGGAATTAAATAAACCATTGATTTCTGATTAGTCACCTTGTAGCCCTCTGTTTGTCATGGATTTATTGACCTCTGTTCTGTGTGGAGCAAAGTGTTGTGCGGAACTAAGTGCTACACTATTGTAGGAGCCACCTCTAGAATCTGTACGAGCCAACTCTTGAATCCATACCTCTGTATTGTCATGAATCCATTGATCTCTGTTCTGACTGTCACTCCTGTAATCTCTGTTCTGTTCTGTTCGGTATCGTGGTTATGATTATATATTTTCGTATAATATCATATGATTTCTAAAACGGATTTGTTATAATATGAGCAACTTATTTACGCTAATAGAAAATATTCTATTTTATCTACTTTAGCCTAAAGCTTATCTATGGTAATTTTCTGACCCTTATTCTCTCAGTATAATGTTTCTCACTCTGCCATGTGCTTATAACTGTTTACCAATTTTCAGGAAACAATGCAATTCAAAAATAGCTTTTGGAGAGTCTTAGACGTGGGGCTACAGAATAAACACATATAGCACTTTTATAGTACTTATAATTCTATTATTCATATGTAAATATCGGCCTTTTTGGTCAATAAATTTTTGTTATAAAAGTAAAAGCTTCAATGATTATTTTAGTACCCTCACTTAAATATTATTTCCGCTCGCGTTTATTTATTTGTTCAAGAATTGGCCGAAGGTAACTTCAGTTACTGACTATTATGATGCTTAACCCTTGGGTACGGGGAGCGGGTCGTGACAAATGTATCGTATTCTTTTGGTGCCTCTTCTTCATCATTTTTTGTCCATGCCATAAGATTCTCCTCATCTTCGTATATTGGCACACTGATAGTTCTATAACCTATTATTCTTTTGCTAACTGAACTCCTTCCAGATTGTATTCTAGAATTATCTATAGAGTGTCTTCCTAACGATATGTTTACGTTATCCATTTCATCATTATTTTCTATTGTGCTAGGAGTTTCTATTTTAATATTTCCAGTATTATCGATTTTACTTATATTTTTTTCTTTTTGTAATATTTTTAGGATTATTAAAACTTGCTATCCATCGATTATTTAATTTGATCTCATTAGGATTTATTCTTTTATGTATAATTCTATCTATTGGTATTCCATTGGTAGGTTCAAATTTATCTGCTTCTATAATTTTATGCTGCATTTTAGGATCTATGGTATTATCTAACTTGTATATTATTTTCCAAAATATTCTTAATCTATAGGTGGTTTCATGCATATCGATTCCTATGGTTTTAATTAGAGTTAAAATTTTATTTATGAATTCATCTTTTAAGCTAATATAATATCCTGATCTGCAAATAAAACCTAATGGTCCTCCACATAGATTATTTTTTATTCCACTGATTATGGATATTCCAAAATTTCATTGTCTAATATGACACAAAAATGCATATATATCTATATTTTGTCCTTTGTCAAATAACGGTGTTATTTGTATTTGTACACTCCCTATATGCATATATTTATATTTATTATCTTTATTATTCTTTATATATTTTCATAAGTTATTAAATTTATTTCTCCTACCTCATATTCACAATCCTTAATTTCAATATCCCTTTCCATCATTTCACATATATATTTACTTTTTAATTTGAATGTTGATTTCAAATATTTTTCGTCTTTTCGTATTATTGGTAATATCCAATAATTTTTTATTTTTTTTTCTTGATAATTTTCTATGACAAATTATTCTCCTCTCAAATTTTCTATACTTGTTTCTTCTGTCATCATAAAATTTGACTCTTCCTTGGTGTCGCTATAGCCTTCGTCTTCTATTTCTATTTTTTCTTCAATTAATTCTATTATTCCTTTATTATTCTCTAAAACTAATTCTAAAGCTTCTTCTTCTTCTAATTCCACATAATCCAAACTTCCTAAGGCTTCTATTATTTTATTATTCTTTTTATTTCTACATTAATTAGCAAAGTGGCCTATTTCTCCATATGCCGAACATTTACAGGTCTTTTTTCCTTCTGGACAATAATTATTTTTTCTAAAAAACCTTCTTTTTTTATTAAAATTATATGGTTTTTTATAATATTTTCTTTTATATTTTTCTCCTCTTTGCTTATTAAAACTTTTTCTTTTATAAAATGTTTTCTTTTTCTTATTATATGTTTTTCTTCTTGAAGGCTCACATCCCCATGAATTAGATGTTTGCCAGCAATGTAAATATTATTTTTTCATTTTTCTTCATTACTTCATTTTCTTGCATTCTTGCTCTACCCATTCTCTTAGATATTTAATTCTATAACCCAAGGGGTCACTTGTGGCATCTCCTAATTCTTTTATCCATTTTTCATATTTTTCTTGTATTACATTTATAGGATATGGTAATTTATGAAAAAACATGGTTAAATTAATTTTATTTCTCTACCTATTTGATAATAATAATAAGAGTATTCACATGTATAATTTTCTATATATTCTATATTACATATTTCTATGTTACTTAATTTCCTGACCCATTCTTTTTTTCTTTTATCTTCATCCCACTTGTTTCCTACTAATTCTTCTTCAATATATTTTACGAATATGTTTAACATACCTTCCGGGGTAGTTTCTGTTGTTAATTTTTTTTTATCACTTTCTCTTAGATTGTCATACTAGCTTGCTACTATACCCGTAAGGCTATGTTCAATACAATATAGAAAACTTTGCGAACTCCAACTGCTGCTATGGATATTTAAGACATGATGCATACCTCTCTTCCATTGTTTTATTACCTCACTTGTGTTTGTAGCACAATCAATATCTAATAAATACCTTGTATTATGTATTGACTTTAATGGTACCTCCCATAAGAAAACTTCCTTCATGGGGTAAAATCAACATAATTTGATATTCCTCTAGCAAAAGACTCTTTATTTAGATAACTATAATGTCCTGTTCTTCTTCTATATTCATAATTTCTAGTATCATTTTCTAGCTGTTGTCTGGTAAAATTTCTAAAATCTGGGTGATTTGGATTAGGTGGGGCAGACGAGCTACTTCCCTCTTGTTTTACTACTATCATATCCATATCATTAACGTTATTACTTTCTTCTTCTAAGGCATTATCTTTTTCTATGTCTTCGAAATTTTCTAGTACCTTATTTTCTTTTTCAACCATTTCTTCTAACTGTTTTAAGTTATAGTTACTTAACTCCATTATCTTTTGGTTTTGCAGGTGAGATTAATTCAAAGGGCTCTTCCGAATTATTTCCTTTATATGGATGGGGATATAAGTCTAATTCTTTTTGTTTTTCTTTAAAAAAGGCTACTTGTTTTTTTGGATCTTGTACAAAATGTCTAATTTTGTTTATTATTTATAATTGATTAGTTCTAAGTTTTTCGTTAATTTCTTTTAATAGCCTAATTAAGGTATTGTTTTGTTATATTATTATTTGTAAAGAAGTATTGTTATTTAAATTATTAGATTCTGCTTCTTCATTATATTTAATACTCATGCAAGAGTCATTGACAAGGTCGAGACACCTGGCTTTGATACCAATTTACAAATTTATTTATTTATTTTTTTTTTTTTTTTGCTTTTTTGCTAGATCTAATTTAGGGGTGATTTGGAATGATCTAAATAAGTACACTTTTTTACTTTTTATAAAATATGAGTTGGGTATGGATTGGATTTGAAGTGATTTGGTAGAAAGGTGATGTGATTTAAATAAGATGATGTGACTTAAATAGGATAGTGACTTTTTGAGTTTTTTAGAGTACCTCAAACAAGGCCTTAATATTAACTCCTATAAGCAATTATTTGCCTATAATTTATTATAGATTGTCCAGAGGCAATAGTCAAAAGAGAATTTAATCTATTTAACTCACTCTCTAATTCAGAAATATAATCTAAACTATCTTTTATTTCAGCGTTAAGTGTTGTTATTAAAAGCATATAATTACTAATTCTAAGTTCCAATTTTATTTATTTATTTATTTGTTTATTTTTATTTTTTGATTAATTTATAATTTTATGAAAGTTATTGAGGACAAGGATTGCTAAGGTGGTTTTGCTTTGATGAGGTGGATGTCCAACTAAGAATTGAGCTAAATTGTGGCTCAATCTTTCGAGTTACCAGGAATAACTGTGTTTTTAAATATGTAATATATATATATATATAAGAGATGTAATTTAAAAAAGTTAAAAAAATTGTTTTTAATCATGTTCCCAAACAAGCTGGTCTTTTGGCCACAATGGCCTAATTAGGGATGGCAATGGAGGGCAATGAGGTAGTTATTAATTCCCCATTCCCCATTCCCCATTTCCCATGGGTACTACCCTCCTCATCCCTCTACTGGGTTCCCCAACCCAACTTGACCCCTTTTTTTTTCTTTTTTTTTTCTTCCTCTAAGGTTCACAACCAAAGCTACATATACATTTAATTTAATTTTTTTGACTTAACAACAAAATCAAATACACATTAATTAATTAATTAAGAAGTTCGTTTTAAAGTAATTGAATATATAATTTTAAGACAATCAAATAAGTTTTTAGTGATTGAAAAAAAAAACTAAAAATTGTATAATTATGAGTGTTTTCACCTGATGGCACCACATCAAAACATTTTAAAGACAATAATTTTTATTTTTTATTTTACAAAAATCATGTAAAAGGGAGATTTAATATTAGATGAAATCAGTAACTCAAATGCAATTAGACTCAAATTTCTTACAAATTTTTCAATCGAATTTCATTGACGTCTATATTTACAAAACACTAATTCAACTAAAAGCAAAAGAAATATATATATATATATAAAGAAGTTAAAAGCAACAAAAACTCCAATTCAATAATGCACATTGTTTGACATTTCAACTCTAATTTCTTATAGCAGCAACACTCTAACAGCAGTAGCAACACTCTGGCAACAGCAACATTTCATTAAGACTAATCTGTGCATAAGCCTTGTCAAGATCTGTCTGCACCAATGCTTCACTCTCTTGTGTTTTTGCATGTACCTATCACACACACACACACACACAAAAAAAGAGGAAAAAAAAAAAAAAACAGATTAATCACATATTGGTTAGAAGAATTGCAAGTTATTGAGATTAATTACATGTTGATTTAGCAGAAAAAATGAATAACATGAGGAAAACAAATTCACAAATAAGAATAAAATCAATGCACTAAAGGCATACTCAATGCAAAAGAAAGATCAACTCTGATTCACATCTATATTATCATATATAGTGGCGTAACCAATTGATTTTAATGTTGAATTTCTTGATAAATAAGAAGAAAAAAAAATTAAGTATTGAGACTATTCAATGAAAATATATTTATTTTAAAATATAAATATATGTTGATTTATTTAAGTACTTTGCATCTCTACAGCCCACAACCAACTTTGAGAACACATCAATGCTTCCAAAGTATCTGGATGAAGTCTACTCCGATACGGGCTCACCAATCTACCACTAGTGCTAAATGCAGACTCAGAAGCAACAGTGGATATCGGAATAGCTAAAAAATCCCTAACTATTGTTTGTAAAGTTGAATACTTTGATGCATTTGATTTCCACCAATTCAACACATCAAAATTGAGGGGTTTTGTCACAATATCATCTTCTAAATAATGGTCCAACTCTGATATTACATTGTTGACTTTTTTTCTTTGCTTTCTACTAATAAAAAAATCATAATCTGAAACTACTTCTGAATCTCCAAAAGTTGAATGAATTTAATCAAATAGAACTTGAATTAGATGTGAACCAATTTCAGTCTAACAATATCTCGTGAGATCATCTTTTATTATTATGGGCAAGGACTCTTTGGTAGATTACACTTCTAGTTAAATTAGGATCTTAGAGAATCCTGTATTATTTTGTCAAAAGAAAAGAAAAATCACCAACAGCAATAAATGATCTTACTTGTTCTATATCAGAGAGGAGTTGAGGAACTGCTTGGAGTTGACTCAGGTGGTGTTTGGAAAGGAAGGTTGAGGCTAAATTAGCCACATGCGGACAAAAAAGGCTTATTTAGCCACATGACGACAAAAGTGTTTGAACGGGTTGGGTTCAAACCCTTCTTGGGGTAAATTTACCAAAATACCCTGAAATATGCCTCTGATTCTGAGGCTCAACAGCTCACCACACACACAACGTTCCTAGGGCACACAAAAAGCGAATGAGGCGATTAATGGCAACCAGCAGCGACGACATCTGAGGCAGCTTCGCAGAGGCAATCAGCATCGGAGTACGCATCTGCAGCGGCGAAGAAGACTCGCAAACAGGTCGGTAAATCGGACGGTTGTGGTGTACGTTGGCGGCGGCGAACAAGAACGAACCCTCTCAAACACCACCGATCTTCAGGTAACTGAAGACTACTCTAAGTGACTATTTGCATATGTTAACTTTGATGTCTCAGATGCTATTCAGAGATCAGCTTCAAATCCTTGGATCTTTGGGACTCCTTATCCAGAAGAGGTTTGTATGCCAGACTTAAGTTTGGTTTTCATTAATGGGAGTGGGCTGGAAAAAAATCTCTTGGAAGCCATCCTATGGTGGAGTAAAGTTCTGAATAAGAGTGAAAGGTACACATTCCACTTTTCCTTCTTATTATTTAAAGTGTTTTTCCTTTTTTCTTCATAGGCCTTTTGTGCTTCACTTAAGATGTTGATATTTGGCTGCGAAGCAAGTTTTGGTTTCGATAAGATTTATATTCTTCTATTAAGTAAGGGTTCACATCTTACTTAAAATCAATAAATAAGGGTTCTATGCTTCACTTAAAATCAATAAATAAGGGTTCACATCTGTTAAGTAAGGTAGTAGATCAATATAATTGAAAAGTAGGCTTTCCTTGCTCAAGTGTTGATCCTAGTTGAATTTAGGGATGACAATGGGGGTTAATGGGGTGACTATTAATTCTCCATCTCCATTCCCCTATAATAAATTAGTCATGTAATCAAACAAATTGCACATCCAAATTCTAGTCTATTGCAGCTTTTTGTCTCTTTCAAACAAACACACGAACACATGGTGGGTGTGCAAAAACCACTTACAGAATGCACGCAATTGCAAATTCTCAACAGATATACTAGTTATTGTACTTATTTCACAACTTCTTACCTACAGACTTAAAACCAAATAAAGCCCATTAAAGTTATTGGCAAAAAAAGAGAACGAAAGAGAAAGAGAGAATGATAGAACGAGATAGAGAAACTCACCACGCCAGAGAACCACCATGGTAACACCGATGGAAATCGTCGTCGCTAGATCGTTGCCTTCGCAAATCCGATGGAGATCGTTGCCTTCGCTGACAAGAATGAACCCTTGAACAAATTCAATTCCTGGATTTGTCCTCCAAGAAATTGGTGACGAAAGAAGAATCATGAAGGCGTAGGCAATGATTCTTACAGAGAGAATGAGATCGAGGAGAGAGGAAATGGCTTGCTAGATAGAAGATCAAGTAGTGTATATGAAAATGAGAATGAGAAAACCGTGAGATTGAGAATGAACCCTTGGGGAAATGGGCGGGTGCCCATTCTTGACCCATATCCTATGGGTATTTAAAAAACATTATTTATGGATTGTTTGGAATGTTCTAAATAAGTGTACTTTTTAACTTTTTATGAAATATAAGTTGGATTTGAAGTGATGTGGTAAAGAAATGATGTGACTTAAATAAGATGATGTGACTTAAATAGGATAGTGACTTTTTAACTTTTTGACTTTTTTAGGGGATGACAAACAAGGCCTTAATTAACCCGATAGGTAAAAAAAAGTGGGGAAATTCCACATATGTTTGGATTGGGTCTCTATGGGTATCTATAGGGTAGGATCCCCATTGCCATCCCTACCTAATTGTTCGGCCCAAATCACTCACTACAGGCCCCGAAGCCTAAATCTTTTATAACATAGAACCCATTTGTTTTCAAAAGTAGAATGGAGGAGATTTATAGTGAGAGAATTATTAGTGAGGAGATTGATAGTGAAAGGATTAAGTAAAATTGTGTTTGTTTTGATGATAGTTGTTGGTATAGGGATTGTTAAATTATTTTTATATAAAATAATAAAAAAATAAAAAATTTTAAATATTAATGTTAAAAAAAAATGCCCAACGTGTAAAAAATTAAAAAATTTTAAAAAAATAAAAAAATTGCAAAAAAAAATAAAACAAATAAAACAATGATTTTTACTTAACCAAAAATACAAAAAAATTAAACATTAATGTTAAAAAAAATGTCTAACATGTAAAAAATAAAATAAAATAAATTAAAAATTACGAATCCTAATCCCTGCCCAAGGGGATTCGTAAAAATTACGAATCCTAAAAATTACGAGCCTATTTAGCGAGCTTTTTAAAGATTTTTTTTACAAATATTATTTTTAGGTATATCTAAAAATTAAAAAAATTGTTTAGAATATTTAAAAAATTAAGTGAAAACAAAAATTATGAAAAATAAAAATTACAATGTTTTAAAAAGTGAATCCCGAAAATTTAAACCAAACAAGCTGAATGACTATTCGTGTTCAACTTGAAAGTGTTTAACCTGAAAAATTATTATAAAAGTTGACATTTTTTTGGAGGGAGTTTTAAGAATTACTTTTGTAGGTGTGGTGAGGTTAAGATCAAGATTTGGTTTGAGTTGATGAAGAGTGATTTTTTTAGTTGTAATTTAACTTTACAAAAGTTAGTATTCTATAATCTTGATTAGATATGTGGGATAAGAAGAAGACCTAAATTATGTATTAATTTAATTGATCATATATCAATTGATAGACCCAATTGGTGAAAAAAGATTTAAGATAATTCACTTGATTGAGTGACAAGATTAGTTTGGTTTTGGATGGATATATTGGATATGAGAATTTGTTTCTAGGTTACAATTTTCAGGCTACTTACAAATATCGCTATATCTACCATGGATAAGAATTTTTTTTTTTTAAATACTTGTATCTTAATTAGTTCATAATATATTTTTATATTTTAATAAATTCTATTATTTAGACATTTGATCATTAAATCTTAATTATTATATTAAAAACATTTTATGAATAATTTTATTTTTGTAAATATTTTTTGAACAGTTAGTAATTTTTATTTTTATAAATAATTTTTGAACAGTTCGCAACTTAATGATGTGAATATTTATATTTTTACAATATGAATTTTCATGTTCACATGTGAATGTTTACATTGACGGTATAAACATTTACATTAACAATGTGAATGTTCACTTTTTAGAAACATTCACACTATCAATATGAATATTATTATTTGAAATATTTTGATAATTATATTATTTATAAGACTTATTAGAATATAAAAAAATAATTTAAATTAAATGAAATAGATAAAAAGAAATTTATAAATAAGTGCCCTGCCTATCAATTATTTTTACCAAACTTGAGTGGTTTAAAATTCTTGTTTCTAGCGAGTGCCATTTTCAACTCATTTTATAAAACCCATGTAATATTTTGTGAAATTCTGTTTTCCGTTGAACTTGTTTTAAACTAAAAAATTGATGATTCCCAGTCCTCCAGATGCCTGGGCCCAGAGTTTTTACCATCAACCAAGATTGGGTTGGGCCTTGCTTAGGCCTTTTGATTGGCCTTTGTTATTTATATAAACTCGATACAGCTAAGCCCAAACCCACAGTGAAGGGCAGTTACGGATTGGCACTTAAACCAAACCAAGCCTTAATCCCTTTAAATGAGATTGGCTATATGAATAATTATTCTCTACTTAACTTTATCAATAGTTATTTGGTTATGCAAATTAAGAAGATTCATATTTTTATTTATTATACTAGTTCACGTCAATTTAGGTCTGCTCTTTTCCCTAACACTTCATCTATCGTCACCGTATCGCATCTATTTGCAATTGTTCCAAATTTTTAATGATAAATTTATTGTTGCATATTTTAATAAAACAATAATTTAGCTACTTATACTTTAATAATACATCATAAAATTAATATATAAAAATAAATAAATAATTATAAATAAAAGTAAAAAATGCCATTCATTACTTTTATAAATTCCTTAATTAAAAATTAAAAAATTATAATTAAAAATTATAAATAAAAATAAAATTTAAGTTAATTATATACATTATGAAAAAAGTTTAATTTGAGTTCCACCCAAAAAAATAAGTAATTTAAATTAAAATCCATCGGGTAGGTTTCTGCCACGTTCGCGATTTCACGAAAGCCCAAAATCACAACAGGGCCAAAAATCATGGGTTATGGTGGAGAAATAATTTACTAATTCTTTTATCAAACACATAATATGAAACCTGCACATGTGAATTTGTATAGCTCTTCCATTAAGGTATGTTTTGAGAAGTTGGCTTTTAATCATTTTTTTTTATTTGTAACAAAAGTTAAAAATTAATTTTTTTAAAAAAAATTTCATTTGAAAAGTTGATTTTTAGCCAATGGTAAAATTATAATTTTACCCCTCATGATACAAAATATGTTGCATAGGTGAAATTATAAATATTTTAAACTAAATGGGAGTAATTTGGTCATTTTATTATGATTTGACATCATTAACAAATATTAATTAAAAAAATCAAAAGTTTCATTTTACCAACTTTCTAAATTGTTTATCTAAAAAAATCAAAAACTTAATTAAAAATTAAAAAATTACATTTTACCATCTCGTTAAAATAGGCTTAAATGTTTTGGTCCATAACATTTTTCACAAATCACATGAAATTAAACGCATGATTAGCACGTGGCGAGTTGACTCATCCACATCTTTTCCATTTCATTGCCATTGCCGACACGTGTCCCAACTCAACGGTCATCCATATGTATAAGGGCAAGGAAATCGCATCAATCAATCATGGTCGATGGAATAATTTAAATAAATATATTTTTTATTTTTTTGTAAAAATATATATAAAAAAATAGAGTGATAATGCAATGAAGAAAAAAAAGGTAAAAAGATAAAAAAAGGAATTATTTTTGAGTTCCCAACTTGGCCTAAGTGCGTGAGTTCACCGATAGAGTACTGCACGAACTGTAGGAATTGTTGCGATCTTCTACAATGAGGTCTTCTTCGATATGTCGGTCGGCGTCGAATAGTGATGGAGCTATTCGCCGATACGACGCCGCGCACGGCTGAGAACTTCCGAGCTCTCTGCACCGGCGAGAAAGGAACCGGACGGAGCGGCAAGCCACTTCACTACAAGGGGTCGTCATTCCACCGAGTCATCCCGGGCTTCATGTGCCAGGGCGGCGATTTCACCGCAGGGAACGGAACCGGAGGGGAATCGATCTACGGATCGAAGTTTGCCGACGAGAATTTCATCAAGAAGCACACCGGACAGGGCATTCTCTCCATGGCGAACGCTGGATCGGGAACGAACGGTTCGCAGTTCTTCGTATGCACGGCGAAGACGGAGTGGCTCGATGGAAAGCACGTGGTGTTCGGGCAGGTGGTGGAGGGAATGGACGTGGTGAAGGCGATTGAGAAGGTCGGATCTTCGAGTGGAACGACGGCCAAGCCTGTTGTGGTCACTGATTGTGGTCAGATTTCTTGAATTAGGGTTTAGTTTTTTACTATTTTGATGTTTTGAGTTTCTTTCAGTCTCAATCTGTGGGAAGTGAATTAGTTTTTGTTTTTTCCCCTCTAAGATTTGATGCTCTAGAGGAGGTTCGTATGGTGAGAAGATATGGAGTGATAATTAAGCTGTAAAATAAATGACTTAATTTTTAACGGAAATTTGCTTTATAATCTATACTATTATTAAAAGTCAACATGAATTTTGGTGTCCTAAAGCCTGCTTAAACTTTTTTACCAATTTCACTACCCACGTTTCCAAACTGCACAGCAGTTACCAGTTGCAGTTCAAAATTGAATGGGTTTCCAAACTGCCCAGCAATTCAAAATTATACTACAGACAGAAAATACATGTAACAAAGAAAGAGGGAAGATGTAGAAAATAATGGAGAGAGAGAGAGAGGCGATTGAACAGAAGAATAAGTAAAATGGTGTATGGGGAAGAGAAATGATGGGATAGAGAGGGGGCCGCATCGCGTGTGTATATATATCATGTATTATTTAGTTTGAATTTGAATCTCAGTTTTGAATCTCATTTTTCTTTCTCTGTGGATTGAATTTGGATCTGTAGATCCGAATCAGAAGAAGAAGAAGAAGCAGCAGCACTGGATAATGGAGAGAAAGAGGGCTCGGACGACAATGAATTCTCACCATCTCGCATCGCGTATTGCACACGCATTGCGTGTGCCCAGCCGCTAGTATGAAAAATGCTAGCACTCATGGCCACACTGTTTGTTAGATTTTTTTTAGTAGTAAAATTTGTCTGTCTCTAAGTTTTTGATATAAAATATGGAAAAATGTTTGAGAATTTTAAACTATGAGCTCTAAAAAAGTTCTAGGGATAGGCTCCATTAATTAATGTGATGTTTTGACTTTAGATTTTTTTTTTTTTTTTTTAAATTTTCATTTCATTAGTGCTCAATTAAAATTTTAAAAGTAGAGAGATAAATCATTGTTGTAAAATGTAAATCTTTTAAATAAAGTGTATCTTTTGCATATTTGCTAGGAGTAGGCGGATTAACGAGTCATTCGAGCTGAGTTTATTTTTTGGACTTAAGAGTAAGTTTTAAAAATTTGTTCAAATCATTAATTTCTGAGTACGAATTTTGTGTGAAGTTTAAATAATTTAATATTTTTATATTATTTTAGATTTATTGAATCAATTTAGAGAAATTATTTGTTTTAGCTTGAAAATTTTAACAAGTTTTAACGTGCGTTTGAATTTAACTTATTTATTTAACAAAATAGATGAAAATAATTTTTTAACAAGATGAACATGAATTTAGGTGAACTTGTTTAGGTCTTTGGGAATAAGTTATTTTAGTATTTTTTACGAAAAGATGTGCAAAAAATAAAAAAAGTAATGTGACAATGATGTGATAATTTATAATTAATTTTTGATTAAGATATGGAGTTGTTAAACGAAGCAGTGATGTGATAACTTATAATTAATTTTTGACTAAAATATGGAGTTGTTAAACGAAGCATTCATGTAAAAGTTTGAAAAGGTGAACAAAATTGATAAATGTATATAATTACCTTACATTTCTTCACACAATCACTCTCTAGTCCTAATATTAATAATCGGTTCATTTCTACCTTTTATTCATATTTTACCATCTAAAAAAAAAAAATACCATAATTTGTTTCTTCTTACTTTTATTGTTTTCTATACTGATTTTTTGAAATATGATTTTCAATAGCATAATACATTTGATTAATTAGTAGGTTTTGTATAATGATTTAAAATCAATAAATATTTTATTTGTTTGAAATTGATAAAATAAATAAATTCTTATTTTTTTATTTTTAATTTGTTCAACTTTTTGAAAAATTCACAATCCATCAAAGTGGATGATCTCCCCCTTAAAAGGGAAAAACATGTGAGTTTACAGTCTCATACTTGCATAGTTTATCAAAGTGGATGATCCCTCAAGGGGTTGCGCAAGGGGTGACGGGTATGTAAATTTGTGTAAGTTTTCATAAAAAATATTTAAATTATTTTACAAACTTGTGTAATTTATATATAAATTTGTATAAATTAATTTATAAAAATTAGAAAAATTATCATTTAGTGTAAATTATTACAAAAATATGTAATTTATTTCATAAAATTGTGTAATTTAAATATAAATTTATGTAAGTTAATTTATAAAAAAATTGAGAAATTATAATTTGATATAAATTATTTTATAAAATTACGTAATTTAACACAAATTCGCATAAGTTAATTTATAAAATCTGTCATAAATTTTTACAAAAATGTGTAATTTAAGTCATAAAAATATATAAGTAAATGGCATATTATATGCCTTATACACTCAATAATTATCTATAAAAGAATTGTTCGGATCAAATTTTATTTTTTGATAAAAGACATTGAATCTCAGTCAAAGCCTTGAACCGATATATATATATATATATATGAGTAATGTTATATCTATTTAAAATATTTTTAACAAATTTATTAAAAATATTTATGTTTAACTATTATTAGAGGTTTAAATATTATTTTTTGACAATTAATATTATTTATATTTTTAATAAGGTTGTAAGATTGTTAGTATGGGTTGAATTATTCTTTTATATATATATATATTGTCTACATTGTGAAGGAATACAGAATTTGATTTGAGTTTATTAATTTAAGTAATTGAAAATTTGAATAAAAATATCATTAATAAAATGCGAATTTTGTCATTTTTTTAATAATTCATATGACAGGCAATTGAAAATTGTAATTAATCAAATTTCTCTCTTATGAAAATATATTGAGAAAGTTTTGAAATTAAGAAATTTCTTGTTTTTGTGAATATCAAGAAATTTTAAGAAATTTGTTTTACTTTGACATAGTTTCATATTAATGAAGATGAATAGGTGCCATTTTTTTGTGTGTTTATTATAAAGTTAAGTATAACACAAGTTTTGATGTTTTAAAATTTCAAACAAAAAAAAATAAAAATCATTGTCTTGTTTTAAAATTTCGTATAAAATATAAAAGTCATGGTTGAGTCATCATGTTCATCAGGCAACAAGGGATGTTTTGTAAAGATAATTAAAAATTGATTTTTTAATTTTTTTTAAATGTGTAAAAAAATGTGAGAGATAATGTGATCTAAAAATGGATTAAAAGTTAGAAGATGATTTTTAATCATCTTTCCAAAATAACCAAAATGCTCATCATTTATTGATCATTCAAATTAAGGATCTTGTTTTAAAATTTCAAACAAAAAACGTCAATTATATAATAAAATGTCGATCGTTTACTGATTATTTAAATTAAAAATAGAGTGAATAATAATGAAATTATATTTTATATAATTAAATGTATAATAAATAAAAAATTAATATTTAATAATTTTCTCTTAAAAAAATAGAAACATTATACGAAAATAATAATTGCTTTGATCTATTTTTTGTATAATTTTTTTTTTTTAAAGTCAATTAAACTTGGTGAAAATGACTACTATAAATTGCATTTACTAATTCAAGCATCTTGTTTTCAGAGGACACGGATATCACGATTGTATAGACCAAGTCAATCTGGAACCTTATTTTTATTTTTATTTTTTAAATTTTATTATAACAATCAAACATCTGTTCTCAGAGGACACGGATGTCACGATTGTATAGACCAAGTCAATCTGGAACCTTATTTTTATTTTTATTTTTTAAATTTTATTATAACAATCTTCAACTAAGATGGCACGGTACAGCCAAATCCACCCAATGAGAAGAAACCACGTGGGCAAATTCAATGACCTCACCTCACGGCACAACCGACCAATAGGTGCTGTTTGGAAGGAAAGTTTTAGACTAAAATAATCAAGATAAAATAAATTAAAATAATTAATAATATAAAATATTATATATAAATTATAATTATTTTATTTTTTATTTTATAGTTATCAAATCAATTAAAAAAAAATAATTTTCTTTCGAGGCATATTTTTTTAATCAAATTAAAATACTTAAAAAAATTAATTAAAATAATTACCTTCTCAAACCACTCGTAACTATTATAGTTTTTCTCATTTTTTAATATTCCGAATAATGACTTTTTCTATTCACGAAATCATCTACTGGTAACAAAGACACCCCACGGTAATGGTGTGGTGGGGCTGTTTTGCTTCTAAGTCTACGACCCTGACAAGTCTGACTGATGTAAATATTGGTTTAGTCAAAGTGACGATTATGCCCTTTCAGTTACGCTTTGTACTTTCGCGTGGATTAATACTCATTAATTCGTACTAATTCCCAAAAAAGTCAAAATGATATAAACAAGCTTTGTCTTATCTTAAACCATATTAGGTGCAATCATTAATTTAATTGGGGAAGTTTGATTCAGGTGAAAAGCTTGACCAAAACCATAATTAAGGACGATGCCAATTTTCGTTTCTTTCATCGGCCTTTCGTCATGACCGGTATAAAGTTGTTGTTATTTATTTATTGGGCAATGGTTGGTGGCCCTAATTTTCTTGGCTAGAATGGCTCAAATTTCCTTATCAGGTAAAAAAAAAAAAAAAAAACAACAACAAAGTTACTAAAATTGGCAAATTTGAGCCATTCTAGCCAAGGAAATTAGGGTCACAAACCATTTTTCTTATTTATTTATTTTTATCGTGTGAATCGACTTACAAGTTTGACTGTTTTTTTAATTTATATAAAAGATAATGTTAATGTAGTTAAATTATAATTTAATAATTAGACATCATTTCATCAATTTGAATTGTTAACTTCTCACACAACACACTTTAAGGTGTGGCTATTAAAACTATTGACCCACACCCTAACTTTTTAAAACTTGGATAAATTACACTTATACCTTTGAGATTTTGATTTAATACATATTGTGGGGACATAATTTTTGAATGACAACACGTGGCCGAGGTGACACCGAAGTGTCAGCCGAGGTGTCACGTGTCCTGATCATGATGCTGAGATGATCTCGGCTAGACCGAGGTTATCTGCGACAATACCGGAATTTGAGATAAATAGATAAAGGACAAGAGTCCTAAAATGGGAGAAAACTTCAGTTTGGGTAAAGATAAGACTCTTAGAGAGTTTATCCTAATCCTACTAGGAGTCCAAGTTAGCAGTAATCCTAGGTCCATTAGAGCTAGGTTTCTATTTGAGACTAGGATTATGTTAGCTATAAAAGGGAGGCACCCTCATGGATCTAAGGGATGACTTTTGATATTCTGTCTAGTGAGTTAAGCACTATTGGTTATCTTTGAGAGATATGGAGTACTGACTTGATCGTCGGAGTACCCCCAGCTGGACGAGCCACCGCTGGAGACTCTTCTTTCTGTTGCAGGTCAGACAGGTGTCATCTATTCTGCTGGTGTTCTCCAGTTGAGTACTAAGTTGGCAGTGTGGTCGGAAATTGACACACACACATATAATTCTTTAATGTTTGAGAAATTACACTAACTCTCTATCATTGTAATTATTTAGACGGAATAAAAATATTGAACTCATACATTCTCTCTTGCTTTGCTTTGCTTTGCTTTGCTTTACTTTACTTCTTCTGTTTTTTTTTTTCTTCCCTTTCCTTTGCTTTACTTTTTTTTTTTAATGTAATTTTCTCTATTTTCTATTAGGAGTTGTTGCTTTTTATATAAGTATGATATTTGTGAAATAAGACTATTAAACCCATGAGTGAAAATGTAATGTTTAGAACGTCAAAGAGTGAAATGTAATTTGATCAACTCTCAAGAGGTGTCCATGTAATTTACCCTTCAAACTTTGACTATTAAACTCATGATTTTATTAATATTTTTTTAAACATATATTAAGAAATTAAAAAAATAAGGGTAAATTATAAACTCACCCCTTGAGATTTGATTAAAATATGAATTACTTCTTGTGGTTCTGAAAATTACATTTCACCCGCTGAAATTTCTAATTTCATAAAAAATTATCCATTTTATTAATAAATCATGAAATCAATTAACAGTTTTTAATGATATTAAAAATATATTTCAATTAATAATGTAGACAATTTTATTATTGTATAAAGAGATTTTTATTGATTAATCCATTTTAGAATTGTTGTCACGACCTAAACCTGCCCTTATAGGTTTAGCATCGTAACCGGCCAGTAATCCTTGGATTACCAAAGGCCTCTTGGCGTAATGACATATAGCAGGGGCTATGGAAGCAATTAATCAAGACATACATAGTCCATAGAGCTGTGCGGACACACCTAGAACAGATAACTCAAAACCTTTTTTTTTATAACAGTAATACAAACTTTGCACATCACTTCCAAATACACATTACTAGTCGTCTTGCCCAAACACAACATAGTATAAACATAGCCTAATATGATTACAAAAACAGCTATGAGACTTGACTTCAATCGGAACCTCCTCGGGAGGCACAATGGTTGGCTGACAAAATTGAAGTGTAGGCCATCAACTCTGGGCCTGATCACGTGCTTGCTCACCTACATACATAATATAAATAGTGAGCTAAAGCTCAGCGAATAATAACTAAGTAAAGGGGGTATATGAATGATGTCTCATACTCGTGGCTAAAATAAAAGTTTACATTCATTAGTGCTAATAGATTACACACAGAGTGTCTCCAATCGTACTTGTCAACTCTATAAAAGAACCTCCGGCCGGGTAAGGATAACTTGTCAGTCCCTTATAGGGACCTCCGGACTGGGAACTCGTAAACTTGTCAGTTCCATTTAGGAACCTCCAACCGGGTACAAATAGCTTGTCAGTTCCATAAGGAACCTCCGGACCGGGAACTTATAGTATACTTGGATCATAACATCATGTCACTTATAACATACTTAAATCGTGGCATATATCACTTGTAACATACTTAAATCATAGCATAGCATCATAAAAGCTTGTTATTGTCCGACAATCATTCATAGTATAAAACATGACATTTCTTTCAACAGATCTTATATCGTATATAGGAAATACATAACTTTGAACATAGCTTTACTAAGTTATTATTCATAGATAACCGGTAACTCCAGGTAAATGGTAAAGTGGGCAATTCAGCTAACTTGAGGTGCGTGACCTACATAACATAGCAGATTCATGCATGAAACACACACTCGGATTGCACATAACTTATCTCATTTGTTCTTAGTGTGTTTCTAGCCCTTAACCTCATTATGAAGTCTTAATCATGGCTTAGGAATGTCTAGGATGGAATGAGGATGCAAAAATGTACTTGAAACACTTAGCCAATTTTTTGCTAAAACAGACGTCTCGCTCGAGCGTAGCTTCCTTCGCTCGAGCGAGCATGCCGGAAGTGAGTGGTCGCTCGAGTGCACACTCCTTTGCTCGAGCGGTCTGCAAAATGTGAAAAAGTTTTGGATGCATGAAATCTTCGCTCGACGCTCGCTCGAGCGTGAGACAAAATCCTTCGCTCGAGCGTGCTTCCAAACGCACACACACCTGAGAGCATGCAATTTACGCTCGAGCCAACCTTTTTGTCACTCGAGCGGAAGTGTGAAATAAAGTTGGTCACTCGAGCGAGGAAGCAGAATTCTAGGTTTTCCAGATTTGCTTCCAATCTTCACAACATGAATTCAACTCTTCAAAACACATCTCTTGGGCCCCAAAACTTGAGATAACATAGCAAACTTGTAAGACATGATGAATTGGAGATTATTTCACAAAATTATGGCCCAAGAGTTTACCAATTGTATAAAATTCCAACATAAACTTTATGACCATTTCAAGAATACAACATGCATAAACTCCTTTGAATTCAAGCAATTCAAAACAAAATCAAATTTGGCAAATTGATATAAAACATAATGAATTCTCAAAACATAGATGAGATAAGCACATGCATGAAGAAATTCTTTGAAATCATGCTCAATTTGTAAGAAAATGTACATACATATATGGTATGGCCCAATTCTTTCCAATTCTAATGCAATCTCTACATGAATTCACTTAATTCATCAATAATCTTGTAGAATCCAACTCAATTACTCAATGAAGAGTTCAATTTCTTACCTAGGGGCTTGAATCTACGGTGGTTGAAGTTAAGATCTTCAAATCTTCTCCAAATGCCAACAATTCCCCTTAATTGAGCTCAAATTCGCAAGTCTTGAACCAATTCCTCTACTCTCACTCTCCCTCACGTTTTGGGGCTTAGGGAAGTCGAAGATGTATCAAGGTGAAGGAAAGAGTGAGTGGGGTAATGTATGGTGATCAATGGGGCCACTAAGGCCTTAATTAGGCCATTAAACAAAAGTGTGTTTAATAATGGTTAATTAGTGAACATTAGTTTAATCTAATTTAATTGTTCCAAAGTGAATTTTAATTGAGCTTATCATAAAATTCTATAAATCCTAATTAGCACATAAATTAAGCTAATTTTTTATTCGGATGCCGATAAGGCCTCTAATTTGCAAGCCGAAAGAAAAACATAAATAGATTTTCCTACGTTAAACAGATATAGACATACTTTATGCAACACACATATGCAGTTTAATTCAGAATTTCATCCTAATTACCAATTAAGCATAATTAACCATGGATTAACGTTAATCAGGGTTCGGGGTTGTTACAGTTGTTATAACCCATTAGGTCCACAAATAAATATTATAACCTGATTAGTCCCATATACTTTTCTTTTTATTCCATAAAGTCCATTTTACTAATTTTATATTTTTTCCTGGACTATTATGCCCTTATATATATACTGTGTTAATACATAACACGTTCCCTGTTTTTTCGTTGATTCAGTTTTGGCAGTTTCTATCTTTACGCTTTTCATCATCATTCTAATTCAGATGGATACGTTTCTACCTTGCATGCTCATTCCGAGGCTTTGATGTGCTAGGGTTTCATTGTTGCTGTTGCAGTCTGGTTCAGTGATTTTCAAGTGAAGATGACGAATTTGAAGGTGTTCAGTTAGCACATTTTCTGGAGTATAACTACTTCAAATCAGTTGTTTTCGAGTTACTGGACAATTGTAGGATTGCATGATTAAGGTTAGTATCATTTTGGTTATGAATACATGTTCACTTTATGTTTTGATTTGTATGATGGATCAGATGCTCTGTTATTTGATTGATATGGATCGGATGCTTTGTTTTTTCAATTATATGCATCATACGTGGTCCTGTGGAGGGGAGGTCATTTAAATTATGTGAAGAATGTGTAGTTCTCATTTTACTTTGATGCATCCATAATAAGGCTCTGTGTGAGTGATATAATTCAGAGTATATGTATAAATGTGAATGTTTACATCTTGTTAATATTATGTGAAGAATGTAGATATTCTCATTTTACTTTGATGTTTGCTTAATGAGGCTCTGTGTGGGTGATATAATTCAGAGTATGTGGATCAATGTGAATGTTTACATTATGGTCCTGTGGAGGGGAGGTCATCAGATTAGTGATGAATGTGGATGTTCTATAATTCAGAGTATATAGAACAATGTGAATGTTTACATCGTGTTAATATTATGTGAAGAATGTGAATGTTCTCATTTTACTTTGATATTTGCTTAATGAGGCTCTGTGTGGGTAATATAATTCAGAGTATATGTATCAATGTAAATGTTTACATCGTGTTAATATTATGTGAAGAATGTGGATGTTCTCACTTTACTTTGATGTTTGCTTAATGAGGCTCTGTGTGGGTGATATAATTCAGAGTATATGTATCAATGTAAATATTCACATCTTGTTAATGTGAATTATGGATTTAACACTTGAACTGTACACGTAGTCATATAATTTTTGCACAATGTGAATTTTCATATCGTTTTGGATTATTGTTGATTGTTATATTGCTGTGTTTTTACAGGAGATGGATACCTTTATGATGTTGGTGTGTACATATGGTTGCAGTACAACTGTAATAAATGTTGCCCGCGCATTGTGTTATTCGCGTTTGGTGGACTGTTTGTGTGAAAAATGGGGTGAGTTGTCTGCTGGTTCTATTTCGTTGTTCTGTCGGTTACCTGAGATTAATAGGTGTGATTTGGACAATGAGGAAGAATTTCAGAACATGTTACTGCTTGCTAAATCAATGGAGGTACAACATGTAGAAATTGTTGTTAAGTTGAAAAGTAATATTGGTCAGTCAAGTAGCTTGGGATCGTTGCGTGTGGGTGTTGAGGAAGAAATTGATGTACTACGGAGATTTTGTCACCATAAGGAGAAGGTGTTGTTGTCAGCCCCTTGGGCAAATGGTATTACGCATATGGGACAACGGTTTGTTGGAGGTGCACAAGAATTTGGTGATGTTTTATGTAAGTATGCCATTCAATGTGGGTTTCAGTTTACGTATGTCAAGAACGAGACAACAAGAGTTACTGCTGTGTGTACGATACGTGAGGAGAGAGGCTGCTTGTGGGCTATACATTGTAGAGCACAACGAGCAAATAATTTTTTCTACATCAAAAGGTTTAATGATGTGCATAGTTGTGGTACAGATGTCCAAACATCGAAGAATCCGCGAGTTAGTTCGGATTTGGTGTCGAGTACCATATCTGAAATTGTGAGGGACAAGCCGTTGACTCGGCCGTGTGAGGTGGTGACTATTTTGAAGAAGGATTATGGGCTAGATGTGAGTTACCATGTTGTATGGTTGGGCGTGAAGAAAGTAAAGGCTGGTATTCATGGAGATCACTCATTATCGTTTGACCAGCTGTGGTGGTATTCAGAAGCTGTGATGCGTTACAATCCGGGGAGTTATGTCAATATTGACTATGATGCGAGTAGTCAACAGTTTTGTCGTTTCTTTATGTCATTCGCTGCGTGTATTTCTGGGTTCAATTCTTGTCGGCCTTTATTATTCCTGGATGGAACATTCCTCAAAGAAAAGTACAAAGGTCAGCTACTTGCGACAACGGCAAAAGATGGAAACAATGGTTAGTATTTTTTTTAGCTGTCTATTCATGTCAATATTTATATTGAGCAGCATAGTCTGGACAAATGACAGACGATTACATAGTGTGTTCCACATTTACACTGGTGTCAATGTTTACATCAATATACATTGATGTGAACAACAACAAAATATGAGTGATTGAGAAATTATAAGTAATGTGAACATTTACATTAGTATGCACTGATGTGAATGTTCACATCTGTGTCTGTTAATGACAGTAATGTGAACATTCATATTATTATACACTGATGTGAATGTTCACATCAGTGTATACTAATGTCAATTTACCCATTAATGAACAGTACTGTGAATGTTCACATTATCAATGATTCAACAATCAATAATGAATTATTAATGGTCGTTAATGTGAATGTTCACATCATTGATGTTTATGAATCCAAATCCAAAAGTAACAATAGTAATAGGGCAATGTAGATATAAATATTTACATGACCTGTTTCGTTTGTATTGTTTTCTATTCACTTTGGAATATTGTGAACAATTGTGTAATGGTGTTGTGTTGTAGGTCTATTTCCTGTTGGATTTGCGATTGTTGATTCAGAGACCACGGCCAATTGGTCGTGGTTCTTGCACGAACTTGGAAAGGTTGTTGATGGTAACGCCAGATTACTTTTATTTCGGATCGAAATCTTTGTCTGTTAGAAGCTATGCCAAAGGTGTTCCCATCGGCTCACCACGGTTATTGCTTACAACACTTTAAGAGCAATTTAAGAGACCGGATGAGAGGAATTGATAATGGATTTAGGGATCACCTAGTAAGTAGTTTCGGTAACTGTGCTTACGAGCCAACTGTGGTAGGATTCCATGAAAAGCTTGTAAAATTAAAAGAGGAGGGTAAACAACTAGCACATAATTTTTTCAAGGACTTGGCACCTGAGCACTGGGCAAATTCATACTTCAGGTAATAATAGTTTCCTAAAGTGTTCCATTTGTCAAGTTTAGAATGGTAGCGATGTGAATTTTCAGTTTAGAATGGTAACAATCGTCCAATTGTATTTCATGTTCAATGTGAATGATGTGAATGCTCACATCTGCTAATGATGAATGATGTGAATGTTCACATCTGTTAATTTGTTAAACAGTCATGCAATGTATTACAGATGTGAATGTTGACACCTGTCATATTATGTTGTTATTAACATTCACATCTGTTTGTCATTTAAGTTAACAACATAATAAGCATATAATGTTCACTGCGAATGATGTTAATGTTCATATCTGTCAATGTGAATGTTCAAACCTGTTAAATTCCATATTGTAGAATGTTTGTGATATTGTGCAGGGGCATGCGTTATGGAGAGATGACATCCAATGCGGCGGAGTCATTTAATAACTGGATCAAAGAAGCACGTAATCTTCCTATCACTCAAATGGTGGACACAATTCGTACTCAGTTGATGCGGCAAATGTCTGCACGGCGTGACCAAGCAAACAAATGGAATGAGCTTATTTGTCCTACATTCGAAACAATGCTTATGGATTTGTTCAATGACAGCAGGTCTTGGCAAGTTAGCAAAGCCAATGAGGATGTGTTTGAAGTTTATTCGATACCATCTGTTACAGTTGATGTTGCGAGGCGTACATGTTCTTGCTTCAAATGGCAAATCAACGGATTCCCATGTGACCATGCTGTTATTGCTATTCAGAAAAGCCGCTACAATCTCAATGATTGTGTAGAACATTACTTTCATGTACAAACCTATCGTGCAGCCTATTTGGGTGCCATATTCCCTATACCATCGGTGGAAAAGCCGCATTTTGATCCCATGGACTTCACTATATACCCACCAACTGTGAAAAGACCACCCGGAAGGTTGAAAAAGAATAGAATCCCATCAAGGGGTGAGAAACTGAAACAAATAAGGTGCGGAAGATGTGATAAGTTGGGAAGCCACAATCGGAAATCATGCAAGGAGCCGATATAGGGTATACATTTTTTATTTCAATATTGTCTTTTACAAGGGATTCTTGTATTAATTGTTGAAATAAGATTGTGTTATGTTGGCACACATTGTGTTGCAATAAGATTATGTTGCGTTGGCAAACATAATAATGCATTAGTATTTGATTTGTGTTTTATTTTTAATTTTTTAAGGTACTAATCTGACATTTTTGTTGTTGTGTTTTGGATGAATACATGATGTTAACATTCACACTTGTGTAATATAATCATATTATGTGAATAATTGCACATGGGTTGAACTTTTAAACATTTCTGTGGTATGAATATTCACATTCTTGTTACCGTTGACAGCATCAAAGTAGATGACATGAACGTTTACATCAATGTAACCATTCACATCATCAACTCAGAAGATGTGAATATTCATATATGTATTACAAAATGTAATTGTCAGTGTTTGTTGCTAGCAAAAATTAGATGTTCTTGTGTATATTATGATGCATGCATGGGCATACTGTAAATATTGACATCGTTGCTGTCATTCAAATAATCAAAAGTTACGATGTGAATATTCACATCATCAAATTATTAGCTATGAATATTGACTTATGTGTTAAGAAATATCATATTCACACCTGTCATATTGTGTTACAATAACACTTTAAACAATATTCACATCCATGTAGTATGGCTTTAAAACATAAGAAAGTGTATGATCATTTTGTGATGTGAAATTCGCATCATGTCATGTGTCAAAAAAAAAAAAAAATACAATCTCAATGTGCATGACCAATACAAAATAGGCCTCAAAATGCATATACATATATTGATTGAAAAATATATGTACAAGCAGTGATATAGACTTGATTTACCATTAAACTAGTTTGCTCCAATATGTCAAATCTATTGACACTATATTGTCTTAAATGTGGATAACAGATTTGGGTAACAGTGATAGGTGGACATCCCCCACCTATAGGTTTTCACATTGCATTGTCTTTCTGTGATTCAGAAAAAGGTGTACTAATGAGTCTCTTATTTGACACCATTCAAAGCGATTTAGACTGTCAACAATTTCTTCACGGTATACATACTCCCTCATGATGTAACAAACTGCAAGCCCGTAATCCACCCTGAAAATGCAAACTTCTTGTTAGATTTTGAAATTTAGGTGTGTAATGGTTATGGAACATGTGTACAAATCGATTTTAGGCTTACGAATTTGATACTTACTAAGGACAGATGTCTACTGATATGATTGGTTGCGAAGTATTTTGGCTTGATAATTTGGTCCATAATGGTGATGATGGTCCGATGTTGTGCACCAAAGCCTTGATGTAGTCCCTCTGCCAATATAGAAATTTCATATTAGGCACCAAGCAACATAGTGCATACGTCAAAGTTCAAATATTACAGATCATGACAAGTATTATATGTGTCAGCCACTTACCATAATTTGTGCTTTGTCAATATATGGGTCATGTATGCTGGGTCTTGGGCGTAGCGAGTTATAATGCCTCCATAGATTGTCTTTCACGTCGTACACAACAATCGTCCAGTGGAAGTTATCGTGTATTGGAAAGATGAAGTATCTCTGGCCTTGATACTCCTTGATATGTACATCAATTAGTTTATTTCTCTTGTGGGGGTACTCTTGCATGACTTTCTGCACACAAAGGGCATACAATGATGTACCAAGTATTCATATCAATGTTCGATGTGAATGATGTGAATGTTCACATTTGTTAATGATGAGTGATGTGAATGTTCACATCTGTTAATTTGTGAAACAGTCATGCAATGTATTACAGATGTGAATGTTCACAACTGTCATATTATGTTGTTGTTAACATTCACATATGTGTGTCATTTAAGTTAACAACATAATAAGCATATAATGTTTACTGCGAATGATGTTAATGTTCACATCTGTCAATGTGAATGTTCAGATCTGTCATTTTATATTGTTGTTAACATTCACATCTGTATATCAATGTTCAATGTGTGTGTGTGTGTGTGTTTTGTACACATTTACGATTGCCATACGTTGTTGTGTATTGATTCTTCCTTGATGATATGTATGATGTCATCAAAATACACGTCTTTAGTTTTTGAGTCCCCTCGCCACACAAGCAACCTGTGCATTGTGATTACAGAAACGTTAATGTCAACATTGCACATTTATGAAATGATCTAATCTATTAAGTACGTATGTGAAGCTCAACATCAGCATAAAAAAAAATTCAGTTGGGGATATGTAAGATCAATTATTCATCATCGTTGTTCTTGTGCAAATTTTGGACCTTCTGCTTGTTGAGTTTGCTCATATTGGCCCAAACCTTCAGTTTGTTGTTCAAGGTTAACTTCTTGTACTTTGTTGGGTGCTTTTTTTTGTGGATACTTGTCTAAATCTTGTGCAATTTGGACTACGTGGGATTGCTCTTCAGCTCCCTCTTTCCCTTTCTTTTGACCAGCCAAGTTAGGGTATTCAAACTCATCCAACCGATGCTCTTTCCTTACCTTCTACTTGACGCGCTTTACCCTCGATGGTGGGTTGATAATGTGTTCTAATGCTATAATGAGATGCTTCTTAAGGCTGTCATGAGCCTTTTGTGCTTCAACTTGAGTGATAATGTGGACAGACTGATCATCAAAAAGGTCTTGAAGAATTGTTTTTTCACATTCCAGGTTGATAACCAACTTTGTCAACCGCTGAATTTCTGTATCCTTCCACTCCATGCAATTCTTAATATCCATGTCCATATTGGATAGGCCTGATTGGTCAAATAGTTTGGCTTCAAGGTAGCAATCACCCTTGCCCTCAACTCCCACGATTCTTCCAACTGTTTGTATTTCACTTCCCATTGTCGTATGAGACCCCAAGCTTTTTGGTTTTCTTTTATAAGTACATCCACAATGTCCGGCTCACTTGGTTGTGCTATGATGATACCTCTCTCAGCATTGGTGGTGTTAAAGCTGGTGTTGATGTCATGTTCAACATCATTTAGGTGCATTGCATCGCCAGAAATTTCATCGTTGTCGTCACTGCCTTGATTGTCTTTACTTTCATCATCATTGCTTTCATCTTGCTTTGCTGGTGCACTCAACAAAACCTCAAGTTTGGGCTCCACATTCAATTTTGTATGATGATACATCTTTGCTTTAGTTGGGGATGCCATCAGCTCGCCGCCATATACCTGCAGTTGGAGACATTATGTTAGTTACATAGTTCCTTGTCTCACTATGTGAATGGGCACAATATTTTTTGTTGTACTTCTGCCTCATTTAAACCAAGCTTAGCCAAAAATATGGACTTCATGTTGGTATGTAAGGCTGTGAGATCCCACTTCACACATCGCGGAATGACATTAGGGTTGCGGGGTTGTAAAATTATTGTATGCTCACACAACCAGTACTGAAACAAATAACAAACATTAGTAATGTGAATGTTCACATTAAATAACACTGATGTGAATGTTTACACCAGTGATCAGTAATGTGAATGTTCACATCAATTAACACTGATGTGAATGTTTACACCAATGGCTAATAATGCGTGTTTATTCATTACTGAATAGTAATGTGAATGTTCACATTATTGATGTCAACTTCCACACCATTGCCTAGTAATGTGAATGTTCACATCAGTAACGTAAATGTTCCACATTTGTTTTGGTGCTAACATCACATCAATCTATACTGATGTGAATGTTTACACCAGTGTCTACTAATGTGTTTTTGTACATTACTAAATAGTAATGTGAATGTTTACATCATTGATATCAACTTCCACGCCATTGCCCAGTAATGTGAACATTCACATCAGTAATGTGAATGTTCCACATTTGTTTTGGTGCTAACATCACATCAATCTACACTGATGTGAATGTTTACACCAGTGTTTACTAATGTGTGTTTGTACATTACTGAACAGTAATGTGAATGTTTACATCACTGATGTCAACTTTCACATCATTGCCTAGTAATGTGAACATTCACATCCGTAAATTTTCATATTAAACATAGAATAAGTTTTATGAGATTTACCATTAACAACATAACACATCCGGTGACTTGTCCTGATTTTCTCCAGTTTTGGCCCACTGAACCCATCAGGGTTGCCCGGATGCTCTCAGCCCAGTCATACTCGATCATGTTGTCTAATGGGTCCATGTATAAGTAGAAAACCCATCCAATTGTTTCTCCGGAGGTAGAAAAGAACAGCTTGACGTATGCATACATGCAAACTAATCTTGCGACCTCTTCATTGTCTTGTTTCTTTGTGCCCTTTAATGCTTCGTTCAGAATTTCTCATATTTTGGCAGCATTTAACCGACTAACATCCTTGCACATTCGGTGTATGATGCCGGTCGTTGGTTTTGCACCATAAGAGAGGTCCATCGACTTGGTGCCGCAGTCCACCCCAAAAATAAGTGATACATCACTTCTAAAAATCTGAATGCTCTTATCCTCGATGTAAAACCTCCCACTAGATGGCTTGAATGTCTGCACTATACGTACAATGACATCATCGTATTTCATGCAATGGTTAAGGTCGACTTTATTACTAATCAAACAATCAAATAAGAGCCAAAATGGTGTTTTGCTAAGGCACTTCAATTGACCACTTGTAAATTTTGTATCCTTCAACAGTTTCCCAATCCAGTTATACTTGATCGATAGTTAACCTTTTTCATGTTCACTTGTTCAGAACTAGCTGTTTGATCGGGTTTGCCTTTGGCATGCGATTCCCCTCTCTTTCGTTTGCCATAAAATTTACGGGGAAGACCTGTTTGTTCAAATAAGAACATATAATTGGCTGAAAAACAGAGGGTGGAACCAACAACACCCAACAACACCAACAAGTCTGACATTGATGTCACAATGTGAATATTTACATCATATTTCATCACATTGTTGTGTGAAGATTGGGGGTTCTATGGACATCAACAATCAACAATATCAACAGTGACAGTAATATGAACATTCACATTATTATACACTGATATGAATGTTCACATTAGTGTCTACTAATGTCAGTTTATCCAGTAATGAACAATAATGTGAATGTTCACATCATCTATGTTTACAAAATCAATTTCAAAAACAACAATAGTTATAGGGCAATGTAAATGTATACATGGGTGATCACATTATGTTATAATTGGTTGAAAAACAAAGGGTGGAAACAACAACACCAAACAACACAAACAAGTCTGACATTGATGTCACAATGTGAATATTTACATCATATTTCATCACATTGTTGAGTGAAGATTGTGGGTTCTATGGACATCAACAATCAACAAAATCAACAATGACAATAATGTGAACATTCACATTATTATACACTGATGTGAATGTTCACATGAGTGCCTACTAATGTCAGTTTATCCAGTAATGAACAGTAATGTGAATGCTCACATCATCTATGTTTACAAAATCAATTCCAAAAACAACAACAGTTATAGGGCAATGTAAATGTATACATCGGTGATCACATTATGTTATAATTGGCTGAAAAACAGAGGGTGTAACCAACAATACCAAACAACACCAACAAGTCTGACATTGATGTCACAATGTGAATATTTACATCATATTCTATCACATTGTTAAGTGAAGATTGGGGGTTCTATGGACATCAACAATCAACAATATCAACAATGACAGTAATGTGAACATTCACATTATTATACACTGATGTGAATGTTCACATCAGTGCCTACTAATGTCAGTTTATCCAGTAATGAACAATAATGTGAATGTTCATATCATCTGTGTTTACAAAATCAATTCCAAAAACAACAACAGTTATAGGGCAATGTAAATGTATACATCGGTGATCACATTATGATTGAAAAGCAGAAGGTGGAATGGTATTGCTTACTTTTGTTCCTCATGGTGGGTGGGTATGGACCACACACTCAGTTGATGAAATAAACTCAGTCCACCGACGGGAATTTTGGAACGACGAAGCACCCTTTTTCCGATTTAAACTTTCGCAGCGGTGAGATGAAGAGGAATCTGGAGTCGACGGTGGACGACGACGATGGTGAGGCGATGTGAATCTAGGGTTACGGTGAGGCGATGTGAATCTAGGGTTGACGATCAGTTTTTGTTTTGAAAATTTTGTGGATTGAATAGTTGGAATGGGAATGAGTTTTCAAAATCGAAATCGATTAGACGCGAGAGAGGCGGAGGAGGGTTATTTCGTCATTTTACAATTAATGGACCTAATGGAATATTCAAAAATAATTTGGGTTTTATGGAATAAAACAGTTACAAATAGGATTTATCAAAAAAGAGCCCTTATATAAAAGATCAATTATTAATTTTATTTTCTTAGTTAATTATGTTAAATAAAAAATTCTAACAATGGAATATTTGTAATTTTTCAAATTATATGGGACAATTTGTACTTTAAACAAATATCAATGGATGTTTACAAAATCAATTCCAAAAACAACAACAGTTATAGGGCAATGTAAATGTATACATCGGTGATCACATTATGATTGAAAAGCAGAAGGTGGAATGGTATTGCTTACTTTTGTTCCTCATGGTGGGTGGGTGGGTATGGACCACACACTTAGTTGATGAAATAAACTTAGTCCATCGACGGGAATTTTGGAACGACGAAGCACCCTTTTTCCGATTTAAACTTTCGCAGTGGTGAGATGAAGAGGAATCTAGGGTCGACGGTGGACGACGACAATGGTGAGGCGATGTAAATCTAGGGTTACGGTGAGGCGATGTGAATCTGGGGTTGACGATCAGTTTTTGTTTTGAAAATTTTGTGGATTGAGTAGTTGGAATGGGAATGAGTTTTCAGAATCGAAATCGATTAGACGCGGGAGAGGCGGAGGAGGGTTGTTTCGTCTTTTACAATTAATGGACCTAATGGAATATTCAAAAATAATTTGGGTTTTATGGAATAAAACAGTTACAAATAGGATTTATCAAAAAAGAGCCCTTATATAAAAGATCAATTATGAATTTTATTTTCTTAGTTAATTATGTTAAATAAAAAATTCTAACAATGGAATATTTGTAATTTTTCAAATTATATGGGACAATTTGTACTTTAAACAAATCTCAATGGATGTATTTGTAATTTACCCAAAAAATAATAAATTAAAAAGTTTGTCATCTTTGTAAGTTTTCTTAACTTGTATTTCAAGTTAATAAATTTTTAAAAATATATTATAAATTGCATTGTGTGTTTAAGCACTTTATCTCAAATCTTATTTTGATATTTTATTCTTTTAATCGTCATAGTTAATTCAATACATTTTGGTCAACTAATAATGTGAATTTTTCTTATGTTTGATTTGAGAATTTAATGAGAAAAATGAACAAGAAAAATGAAATGTAATTTTGTTTGGTTATAATAGAAAATGCAAAAGGGAAAAAAAATGTGAGAGCGAAATGGAATCTCACTTTTTGTCTTTTGAATTAATTTAAACTCTTTCATTTATCTATTTTCTAGCTCAACCAAATGTAATTTTAAATTCGAATTCACTCAATTATTTCTCATTTTCTCATCAAACCAAACACAACCTTAATGTTAAATTTTACTGATGAAATTGTCAGCATGAGACTTTTTTTTGCAATAAAAATAAATGTTTTTTAAATATTTTTTTTTTTTTGTCTTTATATATATATTATTTTGCTTTAAACTTGACAAAGTTATTTAAAAAAAAAAAAAACTTATAAGTTGGTGTAAAAAAAAAGGTTAGGTTACCTGGTATTCTAAGATTGTTTCCTATCATTTGTGTGATTGATGCATACAAATGGAGTAACACATTAGTCTCTCAAATAAAATTAAAAAAAATGTCCAAGCTACTAGTACGCCAAAAAAGTTAAGAAAATAAGTGATTGTTATCAAACAGTAAAAAAATGTTAATAATGGTATAATACATTATCTTTAACTCAATATATTTGTAAATATAGAATGATAATATATGTATCAATTAGTGTACTAATTGATGATGTGACACAATTTAAGAGATTTTTAACATTTGTAATTTGTATAATGAGTGGGGTCAATAATAATGTCATAACTAGTATTGGTACACTAGTTAGTACATTAATTGGTGCATGTAGCACCACCGGTAAATATAAAAATATATAAAACAAAATTTATTGAAAATAAATTTTTATTGATTTTAACTTAACAATTGTAGAAATGCCAAAAAGAAAATAAATGTGGAAACAATGTTTTTTGTGGCATTAGCGCCAACTTAAAAAAATGAAAAATGTTTCATTCTTCCATTTCATTATCTCTGATTGTACTTATAATGAGGTGATAAATAATAATAACTAATCAATTCTCTTCAAAATGTAAGATCACTTCACATAGGAGTGAGCTACATTGTTAGGGATGGAATTAAAGGTGCAAAATTAAAGGGATGTAGTATTACTAAAAAAAAATAATGTTACATTCTCTAATTTACGATCACTAAATAACCCATAATGATGTAACATTAATGTTAAATCTCACATAATTAAATATTTAATAAATTAAAAATGATAAATTAAATGTATTAAGTACCTTTAAAAAAAAAAAAACCAATATGGTAGGTAAGGCAAACGGCATTTTCCGGGTCCACATCTACTAAGATAGTTTTATAAGTAATTACATTAGAACCATAGGGACAATATTGTAAAGTGGTCATTCCAAGACTCAACTCAGAATTGTGGGCGGGACTTCATATCCCCGCTCTTACATTCTGGAGTAATTTTTACATGTAATACGATATCAGTAGTGTTGCCTATATTAATTAATATATATATATAGTAATTAATATTATATTATTATTATTATTGATTTTTTTATATCTTATCATTTATTAATATATTAATTAATATTATCCATACAATATCAGTGGTGTGATACCTGTGATTGAATTTATAATAAAATTTATATTATTTATATTGAGTGACATATATATTTATAATTAACAAAAAAAAAAAATAATCTCACGCGATATTTTATTTATATACCAAACCTTTTCCACATTCAGACGAGACTTTTATGCGAACGAAAAACAAAACTATAGAGACAGAAAACAGTACTAGTCAAGCATTTCTGCAGAGAACTTTAATTACAAGCCCGTGTCGTGTGGTTAGCAATTGTGGCCATCGAATCGAGCCTCTTTCAACAAGATAAAATTCAATTCATCAGTCAATCCGATGCGTACCAGATTTGATTTGCTCACATAACGCGGTATTAGTACTATTCAATTAAATCAATCCGATCCGGTTCATTGAATCTGTTGATTTTTTTTGTTTGGTTTTAAATCTCATTTTTTTCTGTCAAACTCACGCTTACAATCGTTCTCTAGTTTTAATCTTTTCATAATCTCATCGTTCTCGTGCTCTGAATTCGATTTTCTACATTACTTTGTGTGATCATAGAGGTAGCTAGATTTTCTAAACCCTGTTTGGTTACTGAGAAAGAAATGTAGTGATTTATATATATATATTGCGCAACTAAATGAATTGTTGTTGTAAAATTGTTTGTTAGGTTTAAATTGGGAGTGTGCTTGAAGTAGAATTGTTGGAAGCAGAATGGGAGGGGTGTGTGCAGGTGGGACGATGAAGCCGAAGTCAGAAGTCCGAGAGCAGAGGTCGGGGTTTTCGGGGAAGCTCAAATCGATAAGGAGTTTCACTAAGAGAAAGGAGGATCGTTATTCCTATTCCGACGTGGACGTTTTCGAGAAAAATTCACAGAGTTATGATTCCGGCGAACTTGGGTTGTCCATTTCCGGCGAACTCAAGCAGTCAACGCCTACTAGGACAGGGCAAAACAAGGTACTTTTCATTCCGCGCTTTGGACTTGTTTAATTGGGCGGGTTATAGCATAATGGGACTCACATTCCATTATTTTGTTGGGAGTTTTATTAATCGTATTAGATTTCAATAACCATTCTATTCAACAAAATTGATCCATTTTTTAATCCTAACAACTAATAACGCAGAAGATACATATATAATTGAGATTATATGTTTCCGTATCTATTGCAAAACAAACATAGACAAGAGGAAATTATGTGTCTCACTAATTGAACTGGATAACCAATCCTATACTAATCTCACGGATTGTTAATCTCCTCACAATTAATCCTGCTAATCAAACTGGCCTTTTTATGCCTTACTTGGAAGCAATTGTTTTAATTGTTGACTTTGATAGGTATTATGCATAAGCAATTCTAAGCATCATTGGCAGCAAAACAAAAGAACGAGGAAAGAACGCATGTTGGTTATGAACTGTGTTGTGTATTTTTGTTACTGGCCTTGCAGATCGTGAGAACAGAATGGTGGTTTCTTTTGTTTCTATGGGAAAGCAAGTTTGGTAGGGGGGATGAAAAAAAGAAAAAGAAAGAGATAATATGAAAACGAAGATTTTAGTGGCATAAACCTTTTTAAGTCTTGTTTGTAGGGTTAGTAGTACAAGAAAAGTGAAGATAATTAATCAATTAAGCAGTTTGAGGACAAGAGGAGGTGAAACTGTCTGTTGATCTGGAACAGAATTGTATGAGAAAATGGAGGAGGCTCCACTTTCATGGAGTTTGATATCTAAGAAACCACGGTGCATTAACAAAACGAGGAAGATGGGAGGATAAAGGAGAGAAGCGAGAAAAACCATCTAATGCGTTCGGACTATGAACTGTTGTGCATTGGGATCCCAGGAGAATGCAACTGTGCTATCTGAGATGATATTTCTAGCCATATAGGCGGCAAAAATGCAAAATGGTTCCCTGACATAGTTTGCATTGCTTCAACTTTGGCTTTGTTGTTAGAATGCACAGAAAAATCTGCATTGATCATGCCTCATATGAAATTTCTGCAGGAAAACTTTACGATGTAGATGCAAAAGAAGTGAGATACGCTGAGTGACCAGTTCGTTAAGATCTTTAATTGCTTAAGCAATAATTAATCATAACCCACGACAAAAGGCAGATGTGGTTTATTTTCTTAAACAATAATGAATCAAGCTGCTATCAGCTTACGATGATTGACCAGTCCATATGTAGAATTTTATCATGCTCCGTCAACCTTAGACAAGGGGATGGACTTCCTTCCTTGACTATTCTTTGAATGTATAAATTTGAGCAGAAATTTGTCATCATTGATGCTAGTCATCTTTTTTCTATTGTTTTACTCTATTTCAATTGGGTACTATTGTAGGAACCTTGTTTTTTTTTTTTCTTCCTGATATTCAGCTTCACTAGTTTTCTGTATCTGTTACCCAACAGTTATAATCTTTTGATTCCCCCCGCCCCCAAAGGAGATATGCCAATGGGACATAATATTAAAATGAAACTTACTCTTGCATTGCAGTTTACATTGTGTCTCTTCTTTTTTAGGTGCCTCAGATGAGCTCATTTTTGGGAAGAGCTGGAATTGTGGGCCTAGAGAGGGCAGTGGAAGTTCTAGACACACTTGGAAGCGGCATGTCGAACTTGAATTCCAACAGTGGGTTTATCTCTGGCATGGCTTCAAGAGGGAATAAAATCTCCATTTTGGCATTTGAAATTGCTAATACAGTTGCCAAAGGTGCAAATTTGGTGCAATCTCTTTCTCAAGAAAATGTCCAGTTTCTAAAAGAGGAGGTTTTACATTCAGAAGGAGTGCAGCAATTAGTTTCTAAAGACATGAAAGAGTTGCTAAGTATTGCTGCTGCTGACAAAAGGTTTCCCAGTTATTACATAAAATGTGCTTTATTTTTCTTTTTCTTTTTTCCCCTGTTTTTGAACAGCTTCACCCTTGCTTGACTGCCTTGTCTGCTTCATGCACTAGGGTTTGTCACAGGATTTTCATCTTTCTAAATTGTAATATGTTTGCATTTTGTAGGGAAGAATTTAATGTTTTCTCCCGTGAAGTAGTTAGGTTTGGAGATCTATGTAAAGACCCACAATGGCACAACTTGGGCCGATTTTTTTCAAAGTAAGCAAGATGCTTTATAGTTTATATTAGTGAAACTGCTGTTATTTTCTAATGTTGGAAAGGCGTTAATGAAATATTTGTAATTTATCAGATTGGGCTCGGACCATGCAATCAATAAAACACTAAGAGAGGAGGCAGAAATGACAATGCAAGAGTTGACTAACATGGCTCAGCATACTTCTGTAAGTTCAGTTGTATTTTGGAGATGTCATACTTTACTAATGCAGATGTGCTTTGGTTCTTTGATTAGTGCCTAGTAGGGTGCTGCAATTTTTCAGTTTCATTTTTACTCTCACACTTAAAATCTTTGGCTTTTGGGGGCACTATACTGCACAATATAGTTGTAGACTTCTGCTCTAATCTGTTTTCCTTTTATAATGTTTTGCTTTTTGCAGTCATGAATTGCCATGTTGCCATTTTATTTTCAACGTGCAGCAGTTAAGTGTTTAGGTTGCTGTAGGACTTAATATTTGTGACTTGTAGTCTGTACGTATAACTTTGGAACTAGTGGTCTTCTTAGATTGCATATCCCAGTTCTGTGTCATTTTGTAGTTGTCAGCGTCACCCAGTTGACTCATTTGAGTGCATCTGTGTGTCCTTGGATAAAGGCACATACATAGATTATATGGTGGTTCAATAATGATTTCCCAAAGTTTGCCAGCAGCAGTAGACATGGTTTATTTTTCTTAGTAAAATTATGCTGAATGTTTTTCATTAGCCAATAAAGATTGCTGTACTACGAGACTGCCATGCACTATGTTGTTGTATGTGAATTTGTTTTAGTTTCCAGAAGTATTCATGAAACCTTTGAAAGTGTTTTTGAAGCAAACAAACTCATAAAATTTTGGGCGAACAATTAAAAGTTCAAGATATGTTTTTCAATACTAGAATAAGATCTAATTTCAATTTGTGGTTTTTAATAGCTTTTTAGTCAGTTTGATCTACACTAAAAGGCTTACTCCTTGATTTGTAGGAACTATATCACGAATTGAATGCTTTGGATAGATTTGAACAAGATTATCGGCGGAAGCTTGAAGAATTACAGTCCTTAAATCTCCCTCGTAAAGGTTAGAAATGGTTATTGTTTTTCTTCCAAAGTGGTCTTAGATATAAATGAATATCAATTCTAGAGGTAAAATTGTCATATTATCTTCTTTTCATCCATAGATATATATGGTTGCCTAATGAATCAAAGACTGGATAATAACTGGGGAAAGCATTCACACACACACGCGCGCATATATATTTCCAGGCAACCTACTAGCTACTACTTTTCTATTTTTGTTGAGCTTTCATGAACATTTTGATTTGGTTCATGTTTGTAATTGTCTTTAAGTGGATATGCTATGATATAATTTTAAATTCTCATACCATTGATTTTTTTTTCCGTGCTGGCTTTATTGTTTCTCTGCTTTTCAACATTATCATGAAACGAGGCCAGGTTTTTCTGTGGTTCTTTGGTCCTGTTTTTATGTGAAATGTTTATTGTGTTCATTTTTTGGCTATATTTTGTTTGCCCATTCTAGCAATGGGATGCAAAAAGTTAAATGGTGTTATTTTTGGTTGGAGGTTGAGGATCAAAGCCTCATTTCAATTTCGAAATGCTGAATGGCATTTGTCCGGATCTGTTATTTTGTGCAGAGCTTATACTTTTAGATGGAATTGATTGTAGTTTTGTGGTTTGGTTTTACTGCAAGAACTTGTCCTATGGTGTTAGTTTATCAATAGTTTGATATATGAGGACATATACCATTTAGACTTCATGGCATGATTTTAGATATCTCATCAAGGTATAGGGCTATAATTACCAAAAATAAAAACAACACCAAATTAGTACACATTAATGTGCGTTTGGGAGAGGAAAAATTGGATACACACCTGACGTTTGGCATAATACATATAGTGGTTTCCCTGAGACTTGAACCCATAACCTCAAGGTTATTAGGCTAAGGTTTTACCATTGAACCAATGGTCACCCCTTTATAATTACCAAAAATAAATAAAATAAAATAAAATAAAAGGGGATTAATGGACTCTGACTATTTCTCTCATGCTATAGTTGATATTGTCGTCCACATTTTTTTTATTTTTAATACTGGTTGTGGCATTTTGTGCTATAAATATACCCTATTCGTAGTGGAGCACACTTAAAAGTTTTTGAGCATATTCAGGGTGCAAATTAGGATTTTGTTGTTTCACAAACAAGTGCAGCAAGGCCATCTTACTGTCTCTCCCAGAACTCTATGGTAGTGTTCTAATGCATATAATGAGATATTCAATTTCTAGTGGCACTGATGTGGTGTGCATGCTTGCATTATTAGGGTGCATTTGTGAATAAGTGTAACCTATGTGCAAATTATAAGTTAGATGAAACTTCTGGATATCTTGTGAAAGGTTTTTTTTATATCAAAGATGTAAATGCTCAACGACATTGTTTAATAGAAAAAACTTGTTTTTTAATTTTTTAATTCTTTTTTTGCTATGTTGGGTGATATTGTCATTCAGCATACACCTTCTATTTGTAGCATACACCTTCTATTTGTAGACATACTTCGCAGGATTTTTTGTTTTTATATTAACAACAATACATGTTCATTTCAATTATGTCCATCTGCTTCTCTCATTAACTGGCTGTGATGCAATTCATGTATGATAATTTTCTGTGGATATTTGCAGATTTTTGATGTTGATTGTTGGCATTAGTTTTCTGATATCCGGTACAGTAAGTTGGATTCTTTTAATTAACTGGCATTTCTTGTAATTGTAGGAGAGAGTGTCATGATTTTACAAAGTGAGCTAAAAAACCAAAGAAAACTTGTGAGGAGCTTGAAAAAGAAATCTCTTTGGGCTAGGAGTTTGGAGGAGGTACATGATTGTGCATCACTTTTATTTATCAATTGGCTGAAAATGCAAAAGTATTGATGATCTTCAAGCTGGATTGGATTTCTTGATCTGTTTCTATAATTTAATCTTGAAGCAATTTTTGCTATAAATCAAGGGTCTTTTCTGTCAATAGTTGATTTAATCTTCTTTCCATCTCTGGAACTGACATTCTGCTGCCTTTCTTGATGCGGATGGCGGTGTGTAAATATGTTGGATTCTATTCGTTAATTGTTCCACAGGATATAGTGCAATGAACGCATTTCTGCTGTTTTGATGTTAACAGTCAAAACTTCTTTTAACCTATATATTTTTTGTAGGTCGTGGAGAAGCTTGTTGATATTGTTACTTTCTTACATCAAGAGATCTCAGAAGCATTTGAAGATAATGGTATGAACAACATAGTACTAAATACAAAATAATCAATAGAAAAATGAGTGAGACCACTAAAAAGATGAGCACTAATAGCTCTAAAGTGGTGTGGGTCCCACATGATAGGATGTTTTGCTCTTGTGTGTGTGTGTGTGTTTTTTTTTTCTTTTGAATTTCCACCTCATTAGTGGTCAATTAGTGCTCCCAAATTAGTGGGATGAATCATTGTTGTAATCAATATTAATTGCATGAATTGATATATTTAAATATATAGATGTATATCAGCCATTGTCATAGTTTGCTTTTTGCAGTTTTTTTTCTTGAAACAAGCCCCCTTCACCTGCCTTCACCTGTTCCATCACATGCTTCCTCATTTGGTATCTCATAATTTGTAATGGCCAAATAAATGATAATTTAAAAAGAAAATGTAGACTCATTTTATGCACCTAAACAATGACATGGGTTCATTGAATGCCCATGCACGCTAGAAGATTATTTCACTTGAGCCTCGAAATTTCGTTAAGCAAATGCAACACACCAGCAAATCTGCTATCTGTTTCCCAATTCTAATTGGTTGTACAAGACATTTACTGTTATCATTTAGCACCCAGGCTTTGTGTTCTAGTTGGTCACTAAAGTGTATTTGGTATTTATATTCACTTTTCATTGTGTGGTCATTTCATGGCAGGTTTGGTTTTGGTCGGCACAGAGTGTGATAACAAACCTGAAAGACTAGGTGTAGCCGGTCTTGCACTGCACTATGCCAACTTAATCAATCAGATAGACAACATTGTAAGTTTAACTCCTCCTCGTATTTTATTGGTAATACTTTTCATAGGGTAAATTACACTGGCTAGCCTGATCTTTGGTGAAACTACACATACTATCCCTTGTGTTTTGGAAATTACAATAACCTCTCCCACACTACTGGTTGTTTGCAAGTAACAGTGTTAATTTAGTTGTTCAGTTATGCATGCCATTGCCCTTAGTTTTTTTGCAACATAATTTAATTTAAATATAATTATTTTTGGCAAAGTCAATAAATACACTTTCTTCCACCACCCCACAAAAGTTAATTAAAAATTTTATATTTTTATTTATTTGTTTGATGAAGACTTGGACCAAGTTTATCAAAGGGCAAAGTAGGCATTTAAATAATTTATCACATGTCATCATCATAATATGTTTATGTCACTAACGGTAGGCGGGAAATTTTTTGAAGGCTTTTTTTTTATAAAAAAAAAATTAATTTATTACAGAAGTTTTTGCATGAAAGAGTAATTGTTATTAATAAACCTCAGGGGTGTTGGCATAGAGCTTGTTTGAAAAGTTGACCATTTTAGGGGTTATTTGGCATGATTGATATAAGTGCACTTATTTGGGTCACATCACTTGTCTACTTTTCTGCACATCTTTTCGTAAAAAGTCAAAAAGTATACTTATTCAGATCATCCCAAACAACCCTTAGTTGGCTTTTTGGCTTTTTAGTTATGTTTGCCTGGCTAAAAAAATTATATTTGGGAAGTTGGTTGGTTATTTATTTATTTATTATTTTTTTATAGTTAATTTGATGGCTGTGAGAGAAAAAGTGAAATGATTATGGCTTGGATATGACATTTTGTCTTATTGACTATTTTAACCTATTTTGTCATTATTGACTGTTTTAGCCAAAAAAGCCATTGCTGAAGAGGGCCATAATTTACCCTTTTTCCATATAGATGGTGTTGCATAACCAAATTTATGTTGATTTTCAAATATAAATTCTTTTTTTTTAGGCATCTCGGCCTACCTCCCTTCCTCCTAACATGAGAGACCAACTATATCATGGGTTGCCAAACAGTGTCAAGATTGCTCTACGTTCTCGGTGCCAGACAATTGATACCAAGGAGGAGGTATGCCTTAAATAGAATAGTGTAGTTCCTGTAATGCTTTGGATGCTTCTTTCCATGGACTTCTTTAAATGATTCAATTTGTATTCTTTAAGTGTACAAATGCAATGTGTGTATTTACGTAAGTAACTTAGGCACTTCAACTTTTGGCCTTTTTGCAGCTTACAATTCCTCAAATTAAAGCTGAAATGGAGAAGACACTCCAATGGCTTGTTCCGGTGGCTACAAATACTTCCAAGTATGTTGAATGGGATTGTTTAATGAATCTGTCAGCTTTCTGCTTTGCCTATGCTTGAATTTGAAATCCATTAATATTTTCCTGCTCAAGCTTTTAGCTGCCATAATATGGTCATATGTGCATTTACGTCTTTTTTCCTTTTTATTTGGGCGACAGGGCTCATCAAGGTTTTGGGTGGGTTGGAGAGTGGGCGAACACCTGGTTAGTTATTCGCCTCTCTTACTTAGTGCCTCATATTTTCATTTTCATCAACACTGACATTTAGCCGCATGTGTTCTTTTCTTGCAGTAATGAGTTTGGCAAGAAGGGGGACACCCATAATAATGTGATTCGCCTCCAGACACTTCATCATGCAGATATGCACAAGACAGACCACTACATCCTTGAAATGGCAGCATGGCTTCACTGTCTAATCAGTGTTGTGAGACACAGAGATAATGGAATCTGCAGAGCTTTGCCAGTTCGATCTCCAACCCGCAAAGGACTGAATCTGCAGCCAGTGATGATGCAGCGACTCCCATCCCTGATTGATTCTCCAAAGGCCTACAGTGCCCAATTGTCACTAGAAGATAGAAATTTATTGGAAAAAGTGATGAACCGGAAAAAGTTGGGTCCTGGAATAAGCAAAAGTCAGGAATTTGGTTTGGCCAAGAAGAGAGGGAGCAAAGTTTGGGCACTGAGCAGGAGTACAGGGAACTCGCCGAGCTGGCAATCGGAGGTTCCAAAATCTTGTGTTTTGGATGTAATGGACGGGTTAGATACAATATTTTGAGAGCATTCATTAAATTTCATTATAAGCATTTTTTCTTCATTTATTTATTAAATATTTACATATGTTTATTCTCTCATTGCTGTATATGCCTTTGACATATGGTCTTAGATTGATATATAGATAACAATTAAGATTTTGTGGACTCATAATTTGTGCACCCAGGAAAAGGAAAAAAGAAAAAAGAAAAGAAAATGTTGTAGTAGACCCTCACGGTCAAATAGCCAGTGGCCTGTTGTTGCAAGTAGCAATGTTAGAAAAATCAATAAAATCAAGTTGACAAGTTGACAGATTGAAACTGACTGAAATTTTAGTTTTTGGTCCCTTTTTCATAACATATGGTATGTTTCGGTTTTAAAATTTTTTATACCAATGTAAATCGAACTGATTGTATATTATATTTAAATATTTTTATATTATAATTTCTTGAACATTATATGAGAAGTAACTAATATAATACATTTTTGTAATAAAAATTAGAGAGAAAAACATTTATAGAGCAATTTTTATATATTTTCTTCATTTATTTTGAATGGAAAATTCTATAATCTATTATAAAATTTTCAAAAATTTCATATAAATTTCTCTCCTACATCAAACCGACAAAATTGAATCGTAGCATACAGTTTGTATCAGTTTCTTAATTATAAAAATTGAAAATATTGGTGCGATGCTAAATATACTCTTAACACTGATCAAACCGAAACGTTTATACCCATAGTTGTAAGACATTGATGAATGCTCATTTTGTTTTAAAAGTCTGAAATAGTTGGGTCTTTCTGGTATATAACCCTTGAAATTGAATGTAATATAAGCTTAGGGTATACTTCTCACCTGTCCTCATCTCGATTGGAGAGGTGTTGTCTGATCATTTTTTAGTATTCTTCGAGTTTATTATTTATAAAAAAATTAAATTGATTCTATAATTATAACATATTTATTTGGTTTCGCATTTGTCCTTAAAAAAATAAATGATTTATTTTTAAAAAATATGCTTGTCCATTTTTTATGGACAAATATGATAAAATGAAGATGTTACGATTATGGAATCACTTTAATTAATTAATTTATTTATTATTTTTTATATAGATGATATACATGAAGAGATCTGAAAATCTTCTTTTATTTCTTGAACATTATATGAGAAGTAACTAATATAATACACTTTTGTGATAAAAATTGGAAAACTTATTTATAAGTCCTTTTTCAGACACTTATGGTAGGTTAAGTTCTGTGTAATTTCTTATAGAGTCTCGAGTCCTATTTAGATAGGAATGTATTCCGCAAGATCCTACATAAACATAACGTGACGTGACGCTTACATAAACGTAACGTAACGTGACACCTACATAAACGTAACGTAACGTGACACCTACATAAATGTAACGTAACGTGATACATATATAAACGCAACGTGACACCTACATAAACGTAACGTAACATGTCACGTTACGTTTCGCAAACTTAATGAGTTTTTATTTTTTTAAATTGAATGTGAAAATGTTGCTTGTTTATGTTGGTGTCACGTTACGTTTCATATAAATATGATCTATGGCAACATTCAATTTCCTATGTAAGAAATTGAATGTTGCCATAGATCATAGGTGTCACGTTATGTTTATGTAAGTGTCACGTTACGTTACGTTACGTTACGTTTATGTAGATATGATCTATGCTATAAATCATAGGTGTCACGTTACGTTTATGTAGGTGTCACGTTACGTTAGGTTTATGTAGATATGATCTATGGTAACATGCAATTTCCTAGGTGTCACGTTACGTTTATGTAGGTGTCACGTTACATTTATGTGGGTGTCACGTTACGTTACGTTTATATAGATATGATCTATAGTAATATTCAATTTCCTATATATGGTTTTATTATTATTTATGATATTAACAACTAATATTGAGGGTAAATGTGTCAACAAACTTCCCACAGGACTTATGGGAACATAAATTTTTTAGTAGGACCATATGTAGCATAAGTCTCCCTAATAGGACTTATAAATAATTTTCTCATAAAAATTAGAGAGAAAAACATTTGTAAAGCAATTTTCATATATTTTCTTCGTTTATTTTTAAGATAAAATTCCATAATCTACTATAATTTTTTTTAAAATTTCATATAAATTTCTTTTATACATCAAACCGATAAAATCGAACAATAGCATATGGTCTGTATTAGTTTCTTAATCATAAAACCGAAAAAGATCGGTGAGGTGCTAAATATACTCTTAACACCTAATATTGAGGGTAAATGTGGGTAAATGTGTCACCTAATAGGATATTAACAATTAATATTGAGGGTAAATGTGCCAACAAACTTCCCACAGGAATTATGGGAACATAAATTTTTTAGTAGGACCATATGTAGCATAAGTCTTCCTAAAAAGACTTATAAATAATTTTCTCATAAAAATTAAAGAGAAAAACATTTGTAAAGCAATTTTCATATATTTTCTTCATTTATTTTTAAGATAAAATTCCATAATCTACTATAATTTTTTTTTAAATTTCATATAAATTTCTCTTATACATCAAACCGATAAAATCGAACAATAGCATATGGTCTGTATTAGTTTCTTAATCATAAAACCGAAAAGATCGGTGAGGTGCTAAATATACTCTTAACACCGACCAAACCGAACCGTTTACACTCCAAGTTGTAAGAAATTGATGAATGCTCGTTTTGTTTTAGAAGTCGGGAAGAGTTGGGTCTTTCTGGTATATAATCCTTTAAATTGAATGTAATATAAGCTTGGGGTATGCTTCTCTCCTGTCCTCATCTCGACTGGAGAGGTGTTGTTTGATATTTTGTAGAATTCTTCGAGTATATTATTTATAAAAAAATTAAATTGATTATATAATTATAATACATTTATGGGAGATGCACCAATAAATCCCAAATTCTCACCTTATGATCCAGTTAGTCCTAACTTTTATCTTATAATCCAATAGGTCCCAATCAAGTGTTAATGACCAAATAATCCATGTTTCCCTACTTGTGGAACCATGTAGTAAGGGTAAATGTGGAATCCTCCTAATGTGGAATTTACGTCTATGCCCAAACCCTTACTGTATTAGTTTTTGTTTTCCCTCCGAACTGATCGAAATGGAAGAGACGTGTTGTCCGATGTTAATGGCGTAATGTTGGGTAGGGCACACCACGACTCGTAATTGGCAGCGTGGAATTATTGGTTAGTGGGAGAGTACAACACCAACTCCCTTTTCCTGTAAACCCTAAAAACTATGCAACCCCTCTGCTGGCAATACATTGACGTTGGTAGGTTTGAGTGGCTGTGACACTGTTGTATTTGCGTATGCCGACCGGAGACTTGTTGCGATGGTGTAAACCACAACAGTGCAAATCTGATGTACGTTTGGAACATCAGCCATAAACAACATCGACAAACATCCACAACGTTTGGAACATCAGCAAACTGCCCAACGTTTGGAACATCAGCACTCGATCTGTCCAGGAACATCAGCACTCGATCGATGAGACCTTCGAGTGGAGGACCTTTGCTCCTGACGGTGGTGGTGTTCGATCATTCTGCCGAAAACACAGTGTGCTCGGAGTGCGAACTGATGTTCGAACCAACATGAACAAACATAAACAAACTGATGTTGGAACATGAATCTAATGTCCCAAACGATGAATCTGATGTTCTGAACCATAAACAACATCAACACGTCTCTGTCCAGGACAACGTTTGGAACATAAACATGAATATGATGTTTCGAACCATAACACATGAATCTGATGTTCCGAACCACAAACAACGTTTGGAACATCAACAAATTGTTCAACGTTTGGAACATCATAAACATGAATCTGATGTTCCGAACCATAAATAACATCAACAAACTGTCCAATATGAATCTGATGTTCCGAACCATAAACAACATCAACAAACATAAACAACATGAATCTGATGTTCGAACCACTAAACACCCACAGCATTTAACGGCGTCACCTCCAATGGTTCTGGGTGTGTTTCAGTGTTGAGGAAGAGGAGGAGAGAGAGAGATTAGGGTTGTGATGGCTGCCAATGAGTTCAATGTTAATCAATGAATATCCCAACTCACACATTAACATTCATTTATCCAATAAAAAACAGAATCAATCACCTAGAGGATCAATCACACAAAGGGTATTGATGTAAAACCAAATCTATTCAATTCACCACAAAAAAAAATTGCCAAAAAATTAGGACTAAATGGTGTACAAAAAAACTTCCAGGACTAAATGGTTCAATGTTTCTCCATATAGGATTTATGGGTAATTTTTTCTACATTTATTTTATCTTATATTTGTCTTTAAAAAAATAAACAATTTATTTTTAAAAGTATACTTGTTCATTTTTTAAAAATAAATATGTTAAAATAAAAATATTACAATTATAATTTTTTAATAGATGATGTACATCAAGATACCTTGACATCTTTTTCCTTTTTAATTCGGGGAAATCTTCTTTTATTTTTTGTAGTGTATATATTATTCCCCCCCTCCTGTCTCTTGCCCCTCCCTTTTCCCATTTCACGTTTTGTAGCCCTCGACAACTTCTCGCTCTCTCTCTCTCTCTCACTTGAATGGAGGCGAGCGACGAGCGGCGATAGTGGTGGCGAGCGACGATCGACTAGCGGCGACAGTGGCGGCGCGCAGCGATCGAAGCATCGATTCGAAGGTATTCTTCTCTTTGATGGATCTCCTCTTCTCAACCTTTGTTCTGTGAGTGTGTTTTGTTATTTTTTTTAATATATTTTTAAAATTTTTTATTCCAGTAATTAGGGATTCTGATCGGTAGCGAGCGGCGGCAGTGGCGATCGAAGGTATTGTTCTCTTCTTTTCTCTTCTCTGCTCTGCTCTGTTTTTCTCTTCCCTTCTCAAGAATCGTTATTTGATATTTTTCCAGTTCATGTTGGTGTGTTTATCAAAATGATTTTTAGTTGTTATATATTAAAAGGGGTTGCAGTGAGTGATTGTGCATTGTTGATTTTTCCCCATTTGTTCAGTTCACTGTCATCCACTCAAAACACTTCACCTTCATTGATTAAGCATTTTAATATAATAATATTTTAAAGAATCATTATTTCAACCAAACTTACTAGAAATGTATGGGTGTGAATGTATATATTTGTCTGCGAGTTTGATTTTTGATGAAGAATCATTATTTCATATTTTTTCAGCCCATGTTGCTGTGTTGATCAGTTGATATTTTTTCAGTTCATGTTGGGTGTGAATATATATATATCTGTCTGTTGATATTTTTTTCCCAATTTTCAGTTCATGTTGGTGTGTTAAAATTTTTTGATATTGATTTATTATTGGTGTTTGATAGTTTACTTGATAATCTTTTTATTACAAATAACTTTGCCTTTAAGAAGTGTCAAATTATTTTATTACTACTCTCCCCTGCTTGTTTATATGAATTTTGTTATAATTTTGCATCTTTTGGGATTTTGACACTTATTTGATGAAGAGAGACTTGCTATTTGGGTTGTATTTGATTTCTTGTTTCTGAGTCTCTTTGGTGGTTATTGTCAATGAAAGAGAGTTGCTTTGAAAGAGAGATCATTCTTTCTTTGTCTGTTTTCACACATCTCATGTGCAATGTGCTTGCATTCTTTGTCTGTTTTGAGATGCTTTGGAAGAGAGATCATTCTTTGTTTGTATTTCTGTGTAGTTTTTGGCTTTTATCATGATTATGAAAAACATACTTGGAAAGTTTATTGAAAATATATAGTTTCTTCTATTGACAATTATAGAAGAGAACTACACCATGATTATTTGTAATGAGAATGAACTATTTTCAAGCACATAAAGAGTATAAACAGAAAAATATATAATACATAAACTTCCCAAGCATGTGATGAGACTGTTTTTTCCCAATCTCTGTTGATTATTGTAGTACATTTGTTATAGTAAATTGCCAAACCGATTCGCATCCATCCGCCAATCCGCTCAGTCCGCATCCGCCAATCTGGCGGACGGTTGCGGATTGATTTTTTCCAACCCGCCAAGTTTCGGACGGATGACGGATTGGGGGTTCCGAAGCCGCAACCGATCCACAATCACCCCTAGTATATATCACATTTACTTTCTAATTCGGGAATTTTTTTTCTTTCAACTCCATGGATGGAGAAGTGTTTTATGAGATAATAACAAAAAAAGAATTCATCCTCGAAAAAAAAATATGAACAATCATTGAAATTTTTGTGCAAAAGAATTTTCTATATACAAAAATTATGTAAATTTCATTATTTTTGCAAAAAGAAATGGTGATGGGTGAATTATTTGTTTACTGAATATGTTGGTGTTTCCAATTACAACAGTGTGTGGTGTGGTTAAGTGAAAAGGGCATTTGGTTGCCAAGGTATATATATGTTTTGTTTTGTTTTGTTTTGTTTTGTTTTGGGGCCAATTTTTAATTAGTAGTATTTATTGTTTTTTGGGGGCTAATACTAACAAGTGCTTACATGGCAGGCTTAATGGTCGAGCTTTTCAGGTGACCACTCACAGACTAACATGTGGGCCAAGATCCAAAATTCAAGCCCATACCCAACCCAAGTATTATGCAAACTAGTCTAAGCTTGTTTGCATAAAAAAAAAATGAAAATATCATTTTTTCTTTATCAATCTGATTAATAAATTATTAATAAAAAAGAATTAAGTGTAAGGCAGCCTAATTTAATTATATTAAAATTATGAAGTTCACTATATTTTCTCCAAACTTTTTACAGGAGGTCAGTACAATTTACCCTTGAAATAACGTTGGTGGAAAATCAGACAATAAAGCTCCTGTAATTTACATTCTAGGTATTAAAATTAAATGATACAATAATAATAATATTACATACATAAAATACTATAACCATGATCTACTAAATTCAGATCTACACTATATATTGTGAATATTTTACTAAACATTTGGTTTAGTACGTAGCATTTCTAATCTCTAATACAATAAAGCTATGCTAATGTTATCAAATCATGCCCCGTTTGGGATCCAAAGTTTGGCTAAAATAGTCATTAAAGACAAAAAAAATTAAAATAGTTAATAAAATAAAATATCACATCAAAACTATAATCATTTTAGTTTTTTTCCCACAATCATCAAATCAATTACAAAAAGAAAAAAAAAAAATCGACTAAAATAGTGAAGGTTTCCGAACAGGCCTCAATATCAATTTAGAGAGTTATTTTAATGAGGAAGAATGAAAAACCAAAAAAATGATTTATTACATCATCACCATGGTGGTTTGATGGTTGCAGCAGTGCCTTCATCTCTTTGATCTTAATCATTCTCCTTCTCCTTCCTTTAGCTCTAACATCCATGAGCAACGGTTGAGAAGAGTCCATCCCATGCAACTAACATCCCAAAGTGGAGAAATTTATACCATTAACATCAACAAAATCTATTGATTGATTCAAATATCTGATTTGGAAATTTCAATACTTATGTTTAATTGATTTCTCGAAAAGCAGGTTTCACTTGCTCATAAGTGTGAATGTCTGAGACTCCGAGTATGATTGCTCATGTCTGCCGAAGTTTTTCCTCTCTGAAAATTCCATATAACATGTGCTTGCAAATGCATTGTGATAATGCCCAAGCACTAATACCACATTGTGATAATTTGTGATTCAATTAGCATATTTCCCTTTAAAATCATGCTTAGTTTATGACAAAAACCCATCAATTTTGAAGATGATGGCTATGGCATAGAAAGGGAAAAACCTTCAAACCATCCAAGTAATCATACCTCTTCTGGTTTCGTTGAATGATCTAAAAGCTGAAACCTTAATCAGCCACTATAAATTCCTGTCTTATTAGCACCTTGAATCAAGGTTTTCAATTCCCCTACTCTGTTTTCCATGCCCTTCTCTTTCTTTCTTCTTATGCACACAAAAATACATAATTAATTAAATGGAAAGATGAAGTAATTTCAAAAAACAGCGAGTGTGTTTAAAGCAATTATTAGTTGTATACACAAGTCAGAAAATCACATAGAAAAGTGGTGCCCTTATAGCAAAATATATGCAACTAAAGCACACTTCAAAAACAAAAACAAAAGCAAATTTTCAATTGAAAATCAAAGTTTGTTTATATGACAAAGAAGATTATTCATACTGACAATTGGCAATTGAGACCATTCTAGAAAAAGTCCAACCAACATAATCAACAATTTAAATTAACCAACTAAAAACAAAATAGGCATAGAAATTTATGCCACAATAAGGTTTCAAAGTCAACTCCAAAAGCTATTAAAAACCACAAATTGAAATTAGATCACGAACAATAAGATCAACTCCGATCGTGAACCATAAGAACAACTCCAATCGCCTTATGGCCGCCAAACACTACCTTATCAAAATCAATTTTATAACAACCTGCTAAGGGCACACTCTACCAAGTTACTGAGGGTGACGAAGAAGCTCATCTTTCACCGATAACACAAGCACGCATGTGACTAAACTCCATTGCCAAATCACTTACCATTCAAACAATTTTTCCTGCATTTCTGCAATTCTTATTGAAAATGACTTGGTTACGAGACGGCCATAATCCCCAACACAAAGCCACAGAAAGCCCCACCCATGTGTCATCAAATAAGCTTTCAACCTCACAAAACCAATGACAAAAATCAAAACAAGAACGCAATTGTGAACACAATGGGAAAAGGCTTATTTGCCACACTTGATGTGGCAACGGGCAGGTTTAAAATCATGCTTAAAACTCTTGTGGAGTTATTATAATCAATATATATCTCTAATTTAAAAAAAAAAACAATTGAAATAAATGAGAGAGAGGCTTCAACTGATAAAATTAGTAAATAGAGGATTTACAAACTAACATTGATTTATTTCTTTCACATCTTAATCTATTCTCTTGATCAGAAGCAAGGTGGTCATTTTCATATTACTAAACAAAGTTCTAAAATATTTTTATAAAAAAGCTTCTAAAGTAAAATTAGACGTATTACTGAACTAAAAACAAAATAATTTTCACCCATTAACAAACAAAAAAGACTTGGGCATCGTGGAAATAAAGATTGTAATCTCCAAATCTCTACTCGACTACTTGAATTTCACTTGCAACATCACATCTTTGCTTCCCGTCATCCACTGAAGTCTCCACCTCCACATTAGCATTCTCAGTTCTATCACCCACATAAATTTTAGGTATCTCTTCACATTTATCATTGTATTCAATCAGAGGAGTTGGAGGGTGAATTTGGATATCCAAAAGATTATTGTCGGGATAACTTTCATGCGTCATTCCTTCTTCCAAGAACAATTTATTTATTTATTATTTTTTTGCGATAAGTAAGACATTATGACCAAAAAAGAAAGATATACAATGAAGTGTAATAATCCAAGAACAATCTTAGGATTGAAAGACTCAAACACCCAATATATGTGTAATAAATAATTAGGAATGATGGTTTCCATGCCATTAAAATTTTCTTGAATGTTTGATTAACCATCAAACTACACAACCCAAAGTCGGTAAATGACTTATAGATTTGAGTGTTTAAGAGAACTATGAAACATGAAGAAATTAAGAGACCCGCTGTATAGACTGATGAATAGAAGTGATATGAGGCAAGTATTTCCCATCCATTTTCCAAATAGCCAATTTTTTTTAGCAATTGATTGATGAATTTCCTTCCTTAGAACATACTCGGCTCCCAAAACAGTTCCCAGTAAGAGATTGCTAATAGTTAGTGTAAAATTCAGTTGGATACGACTAAATTTAGTGAAGAAGTGGAGAAGATTAAAACATGTTAGGATGTGTTTTGATAATGCAGTTCAATCGACAGGGTATGGGTCGGATTGATCCAAGCCCTCCACGGGTTGACGGTCCTTCATCCTTTTAATCGCACCTGCAACAAGTTCAGTAGGTAGACTCTGAAATGGAGGTGGTTCTTTCTTGTGGACTCTTTGACGATCAAGTTAGATGAGGATATGGTCGGAGTCACAGTTTAAGAAGAAGGTTCAAAGTAGAGAGAGTGTGTGAATTACTTTTTGTCAAAACGTTCTTCAGGAGCTTCCTTATATCTCTTACTAATAATTTCTTTGTCTATTCATGTTGTCCCATTGGACGAAAGCTTGCAACCTATTCGTCATCGGCCATGGTAGTTTCACCACGTCCCAGAGTAAGAGGTTTTGTTGTGCATTTAATGCTTTGACAATCTCATTTAATGCTTGGCGCATGGGCTCAGTAACTCTGCAAAATTTGTCTGCTAGGTGGCTAATTCCCTACTCGACACGTGTCAAGCTGTAACTAGCTTGGACCACTGTGGGTTCTTTGTTCTCTGTTGGGCTCCCTGTTGGGCCTTATTTGCCAGCCTTTATAGTGATAACTAGCCAAGTAATTATCTGGGCAACCTAGGGTAACCGTGGGTTGGGCCCTCCTGGGCTATGTCCATCATGTTTATTCTGCAGTGTGATTAGTTTGGCTGTTTGGGTAGCATGTTTTGATCTTCTCCACTTCTTCTCTAAATTTAGTCGTGTCAAATTGAATTGTACATTGACTATTAGCAATCTTTTACTGAGAACTGTTTTGGAAGCTAGGTATGTTCTGATGAAGGAAATTCATCAATTAGTCGTTAAAAAATATGGGCTATTTGGAAAATGGATTGGAAATACTTGCCTCATCACTTCTATTCATGTTTCGTCTTTTGACTGAGAATTCAATCTATACAATGGGTCTCTTCATTTCTTCATGTTTCATAGTTCTTTTAAACACTCAAATCTATAGGCCATCTACCGATTTTAGATTGTATAGTTTGATGGTTAATCAAACATTTACGAAAGTTTTAATGGCGCGGAAACCGTCATTCCTGGTTATTGGTTATGCATATATTGGGTGTTTGAGTCTTTTACTCGTAGGATTGTTCTTGGAAGAAGGAATGATGCATAAAGGTTCTCCCGATAATGATCTGTTGGATATCTAATTTCACCATCCCAACTCCTCTGACTGAATACCATGATACATGTGAGGAGGTAGTTGAAAATTTTTGTGGGTGATAGAATTGAGAATGCTAATGTGGAGGTGGAGACTTCAGTGGGTGACGGGAAGCAAAATGTGATGTTGCAAGTGAAATTCAAGTAGTTGAGTAGAGATTTAGATATTACAATCTTTATTTCCACCATGCATAGGTTTGTTTTTGTTCGTTAATGGGTGAAAATTATTTTGTTTTTAGTTCAGCAATACGTTTAATTTTACTTTAGAAGCTTTTATAAAAATATTTCAGAACTTTGTTCAGTAATATGAAAATGACCTTCTTGCTTCTGATCAAGAGGAATAGGTTAAGATGTATGTGAAAGAAGTAAATCAAAGTTAGTTTTTAAATCCTCTGTTTACTATTTTTATCAATTCAATCTTCTCTTTCATTTATTTCAACTGTTTTTATTTTTATTTTTGAAATTAGGGATATATCTTGATTATAATAACTCCACAAGAGTTTTAAGCATGGTTATAAGCTTGCCCGTTGGTACAACAAGTGTGGCAGATGAGCCCTTTCCCGTTGTGTTCTTAGTTACGTTCATGTTCTGATTTTTGCCATTGGTTTTATGAGGTTGAAAGCTTATTTGATGACACAAGGGTGGGGTTTTTTGTGGCTTTGTGTTCGGGGTTGTGGATGTTCCATAACCCAGTCATTTTCAATAATAATTTCAGAAATGTAGGGGAAATTGTTTGAATGGTAAGTGATTTGGTGATGGAGTTTAGTCACATGCGTGCTTATGTTATCGGTGAACGATGGGCTTACTTGTTGCCTTCAGTAACTCGGTAGAGTGTGCTCTTAGCAGGTTATAAAATTGATTTTGATTGGGTAGTGTTTGGCGGCCATAAGGGATCGGAGTTGTTCTTATTGTTCACGATCGGACCTGGTGTAATTGTCCATGATCTAATTTCAATTTGTGGTTTTTAATAGCTTTTTAGTCAATTTGATCTACACTAAGAGGCTAACTCCTCGATTTGTGTGAACTATATCATGATTTGAATGCTTTGAATAGATTTGAACAAGATTATCGGTGGAAGCTTGAAGAATTAGTCCTTAAATATCCATCATAAAGGTTAGTGTTAAGTGTTAGGAGTAGTTTGGTCTTTATGTATTATTCTTATTAGTATAAATAGTTATGTGTAAGGGGAAAACCCTATGTTTTTTAATCAAGGAATATACAACAACTCTCTCTCTCTCGTTCTACTTATGAAACTTCTTCTTCTTCTTCTTCTTCTTCTCATTATCTATATATTCAACATGGTATCAGATCACTATCTTCCTCCTTGAAAGATTGTTCCTCTCATTCTTTTCTCCTTGTTCTTGTAGGTAGGTACGCATACGGCAGCAAAAAAAAAAAAAAAAGGTCGTATGCTCGAAATTTAATGGGTATTCACCTTGTAATCTCCTTTTGATGTTTTGGTCATTGTTGATTGCTTTTTCCATTTTTTTTTTTTGATTTTTCATCAAAATTGGGTGATTTTTTGAAAGTTCTTGTTTGAACCTCTTTTGCTCGGTTTTGTCCCTTTCCCTCATTTCTATGGGAGCCGACTGGAACCCTTCAAGGGTTTGTTGTCCCTGGTTTGAGGTATTTTGGTCCTACCTTGTCTTTTTTTTGCGTTTTGGATGGTTTGCTTCAGTTTTTGGGCTTGTAGGTGATCTGGTTGTTGTGTTATGGGATAATCTTGCCTTGTTTTAGCCTTGGAAGGTGAGTTGCTGTGCTAGTTCAGTGTTTTTTGGATTTGGTTGATATCCTGCTTGTGTTTCTGCACACCCTTTCTCATCTCATGGCTGCCAGCGAGGGTAAGGGTAAGGAGGAGAGTGGATTGAGTTGTGGTATGACTCTTGGTGATAGTCCATCTCTCCAGATTAATCCGGTCAAGCTTAATGGTACCAATTACTTGATTTGATCCCGCTCCTGCAGTCTTGCCATTGTCGCTTGGTGGTTGACTAGCTATATTACTGGTAGTACCCAGCAACCTCATGAGGATAGTGCTTTGTCTGCTCAATGGATTTTTGAGAATGCTTGAGTTATGACCTGGCTCATCAATTTTATGGAGCCTACCATTAGTTGGACTTTTCTCTTGATGGATACTGATCACAAGATCTGGATAGCTGCATCTCAGATGTATTCTCAACAGGGTAATGATGCACAGGTCTATGAATTGTGAAAGAAGATTAGGGGCTTGGATTAGAAGGATCGCTCTCTGGCAGTCTACTATGCTGAGTTAAGTGGTTTATGGTAGGAGCTAGATTACTACCACAGTTCCTAGCCAGTTTGCTTCATCGGATGCCACTATGTTTTAGCAGGTTGTGGAGAAGGAGCGGGTGTATGACTTTCTTGCTGGCCTGAATTTAGAATATGATCAGATACGGGTTCAGGTGTTGGGTCGCTCTTCGTTTCCTACATTGTGCGAGGCTTATGCACTAGTTCAGCAGAAGGAGAGTTGTCGTAGTGCTATGGTGCATGCCCTTGTTTAGGATCGGTCAGCGATGGTTGTCGGCCCCAAGTCACGTGATACTCCGCTTTGTCAGCCTCAAGGTGGTGGTAAGAGTCCATTGGTTGATCGAGACCTGTTGAAGTGATTATTGTGGGAAAGATCGACATGATAAAGAACATTGGTGGAAGTTACATGGTCGGCCTACTCGAGGCTGTGGTCGTGGTGGTGGTGTTCGTCTTTAAGCACATGTTTCTGAGACTACTGCTAGTGCCTCGGATGATGCTGGTTCTATTTCCCAGGATGAGCTTTACACTCTTAGACGTTTGATGGCTCGACTTGATTTTTCATTTGTCTTAGTTCTTTCCTCTTTTGCCTCTTCCAACTTTGCCTACACAGGTATTTTTACTAGTGCACTTAGTACCTCTTCGTTGTCTCGTTGGATCATTGATTCCGGTGCTACCGATCACATGACGGGTACTTCTAGCTTTTTCCATTCTTATTCACATAGTTCTGGGCAAGATAAGATTAGAGTGGCTGATGGCACTTTATCTTCCATCTCCAGCAAGGGTTCTGTTCATTGCACCTCTTTGCTATCGCTTTCATTTGTTCTTCATGTTCTTAATTTTTCAACTAACTTACTTTCTGTTAATAGCCTTACTATTGCTCCCAATTGCTCAGTAACTTTTTTTCTGACTCATTGTCTTTGAGGAACTGGCTACGGGGAAAATGATTGGCAGTGGTAGAGTACAAAGTGGACTGTACTTTTTGGATGCCATTCTTGCATCAACTTTGTCCTCTCAGGTTCTTCAATGCATTTCTGGCTCCTCCCTTCGTCTTTTTTATTAGTGGCATCACCGTTTGGGGCATCTTTCCTATAGTATTTTAGAGAAACTTTTTCCTTCATTAGTTCGAGATTGTCTTAGGAATAACTTTGTTTGTGATGCTTGTGAGCTTGCTAAGCATAAACGTACTTGTTATCCTTCAATTAATAAAAGAACTTTTCCTTTTATGCTTATTAATACCGATGTGTGGGGTCCTTCCCCTGTGGTTTCTACCTTTGGTTATCGGTGGTTTGTCACGTTTATTGATTGTTAATCCCGTGTGACTTGGATTTATTTACTTCGTACTAAAAATGAGGTTTTCTCGTCCTTCAAAAGTTTTCATAAAATGGTATCCAATCTCTTCAATGCTACCATCAAAATTCTTAGGAGTAATAATGGGACTGAATATGTTGGAGCTTTCAGGGCATACCTTGAGGAGCATGACATTCTTTATTAGACTAGTGTTGGTACTCCTGAACAGAATGGAGTTGCTGAACGCAAGAATGGCCATCTCCTTGAGGTTGCTCGCTCTCTCTTGTTTGCCATGAACGTTCCTAAGTCTTTTTGGGGAATGCTAATCGTATGCCCTCTAGTGTCCTTCACTTCCAAATTCTTCTTGAGCTTCTTCCTGTGACTTATCCCATTTCTTCCTTTCCGCCTCGAGTGCTTGGTAGTGTCTGTTTTGTTCATCTTCAACCTCGTACTCATGGGAAGCTTGATCCTAAGGCTGTTCGGTGTGTCTTTCTTGGTTATTCTGCTACTCAGAAGGGTTGCAAATGCTATGACCTTCACACTCATAAGCTGTATGTTAGTATGGATGTCACCTTCCGTGAATCTGAGTCCTTTTTTTTCTGTTCCTCCGCTATCTCCTCAGAGGGAGAGTAGTGGTATCGATGAGATTGCGGATGAGCCAACATCATATCAGCATGAGTTGTATTTTTTCCTTCCTAATCAGCGGGCTGTTATTTGTGGTGAGGGGGAGCCTAGCAGTTCTATTGATGGGGAGTCGAATATCGGTGATCGTTTAGATAGAGCTGATCTTAAGACTTCTTCACGACGTCAGAAAGAGCAGGCTTCTCTTGTGCCACCAAGTCAATCATCATCTCCTATGCTAGTTCCATACCCAGTTTCCACTGACTCTACAGGTAACGATCCTCAACCTATTTCTTCACCTGTTGTTGATAGTCCTATTACTGATGATTTGAGTCTTTTTATTGCTCTCAGAAAGGGGGCTAGAGCCTGTACTCAACACCCCATTTCTAAATTCGTGTCATATGATTCGTTGTTTTCTCCATATTGTGTTTTTGTTTCGTCTCTTTCTTCTGTGTGTATTTCGCAGGGTTGGAAAGAAGACATTAATCATTCTAAGTAGAAGGTAGCTATGGTAGAAGAGATGCAAGCTTTGAGTAAAAATCATGGGAGTTAGTGTCTCTTCCTAATGGGAAAAAACCAGTCGGATGTAAGTGGGTGTTCAGCATTAAGCAGAATGTAGATGGGATGATTGAATGGTACAAAGTAAGACTAGTGGCCAAGGGATTTACCTAGACATATGGAATAGATTATCAAGAAATTTTTGCCTTTGTAGCAAAGATGAATTTCATTCGAGCTATTTTGTCGTGTGTTGCTAATTTGGGATGGCCTGTACGGCAACTAGATGTGAAGAATGCTTTTTTTCATGGGGATTTGGAGGAGGTATATATGGATGTACCTTTAAGATTCTCATCTCAGTCTACAGTTGGTAAGGTTTGTAGATTGAATTAGGGTTTGTACGGTTTGAAACAATCTCCTAGAGGTCGGTTTGGTAGATTCTTGAAGGCAATGCTTGGATTTTGGTATCAGCAAAACAATGCAGATCACACATTGTTTGTCAAACGCAATGTACATAAGGTAACAGTGCTTATTGTATATGTGGATGACATAGTTGTGACAGGTAATGATGATGAGGAGGTAACCCATCTTAAGATACAGTTAGCCAAGGAGTTTGAGATAAAAGATCTTGGTCCATTGAGATATTTTTTTGGGATTGAAGTTGCCAGATCTGATAAAGGCATCTTCATTTCTCAAAGGAAGTACATTCTAGATCTTCTGGAGGAAACGGGCATGTTGGGCTGCAGACCAGCTGTTTCATCGATTGAGAATAATCATCGTCTTTGTAGTGGGGTTGGTGAGCTTGTGGAGAAGGAAAAGTACTAAAGACTTGTGGAAAGACTGATATATCTCTCGCATACTTGTCCAGATATTGACTATGCAGTTGGGATAGTGAGTCAGTTTATGCATGATCCTCGTGCAATTCATTTGGATGCAGTCTATTACATTTTGAGGTACTTTAAATCTGCTCCTGGAAAAGGAATTTTGTTTTCTAATCATGGTCACTTGAGGTTGGAAACGTTCACAGATGCAGATTGGGTAGGCTCTCTAGATGACAGACGGTCTACCTCCGGTTACTGTGCTTTTGTAGGGGGAAATCTAGTCACATGGTGTAGTAAGAAGCAAGCGGTAGTTTCCAGATTTAGTGCTGAAGCTGAATACAGGGCTATGGCACATGGAATATGTGAACTAATGTGGCTTCAATCTTTGTTGAGTGATATAGGGCTCGATTGGAGTGATCCCATGACTTTGTATTGCGACAAGAAGGCTGCTATTAGTATTGCACACAGTCCTGTTCAACATGACCGGACTAAGCATATTGAGATTGATAGACATTTCATTAAGGAGAAGTTGAATAAGGGTGTGATATGTTTGCCTTTTTTTACATCTGAAGATCAACTGGCGAATGTTTTTACTAAGGGTCTTAGTAGTAAAGTCGTTCACCCTATTTGTTGCGAGTTGGGCATGAGAGACATCTTTGCACTAACTTGAGGGGGAGTGTTAAGTGTTAGGGGTAGTTTGGTCTTTATGTATTATTCTTATTAGTATAAATAGTTGTGTAAGGGGGAAACCCTATGTTTTTGAATCAAGGAATATATAACAGCTCTCTCTCTCTTTCTACTTTTGAAACTACTTCTTCTTCTTCTTCTCATCATCTATATATTCAACAGTTAGAAATGGTTATTGTTTTTCTTTTTCTTCTAAAGTGGTCTTAGATATAGATGAATATCAATTTTGGAGGTAAAATTGTCATATTATCTTCTTTTCATCCATAGATATATATGGTTGCCTAATGAATCAAAGACTGGATAATAACTCGGGAAAACATTCATAAATATATATATATATATATTCTAGGCAACCTACTGGCTACTGCTTTTCTATTTTTGTTCAGCTTTTATGAAAATTTTGATTTGGTTCATGTTTGTAGTTGTCTTTAAGTGGATATGATATGATATAATTTTAAGTTCTCATACTAAAGATATTTTTCCTCACTGGCTCTACTGTTTCTCTGCTATTCAACATTATTATGAAACGAGGCCAGGTTTTTCTGTGGCTCTTCGGTCCTGTTTTTATAAGAAATGGTTATCCTGTTCATTTTTTTGGCTATATTACGTTTTGCCCATTCTAGCAATGGGATGCAAAAAGTTAAATGGTGTTATTTTTAGTTGTAGGTTGACGATGAAAGCCTCATATCAATTTTGAAATGCTGAATGGCATTTGTCTGGATCTGTTATTTTTGGCAGAGCTTAAACTTTTAGATGGAATTGATTGTGGCTATGTGGTTTAGTTTTACTGTAAGAATTTTCCCTATGGTGTTAGTTTATTAATAGTTTGATGCTTATGAGGGCAATTGCCCTATGGTGTTAGTTTATTAATAGTTTGAAATTTATGAGAATATATACCATTTAGACTTCATGGCATGATTTAGTTATCTCATCAAGGTATGGGGCTATAATTGCCAAAATAAACAAAAAATAAAATAAAAGGAGATTAATGGGCTCTGACTATTTCCCTCGTGCTATAGTTGATACTATCTTCCATTTTTTGTAGTGGCTCACTTAATATAATAGTAGTGGCTTAATGGTCGGGCTTTTCCGGTGACCACTCACAGACTAACATGTGGGCCAAGATCCAAAATTCAATCCCAGATCCAACCCAATTATTATGCAAACTAGTCTAAGCTTGTTTGCATTAAAAAAAAAAAATAAAAATATCATTTTTTCTTATCAATATGATTAATAAATTATTAAAAAAATTAAGTGTAAGACAGCCTAATTTAATTATATTAAAATTATGAAGTTCACTATATTTTCTCCTAACTTTTTACACGTCAGTGTAATTAACCCTTGAAATATCGTTGGTGGAAAATCAGACAATAAAGCTCCTGTAATTTACATTCTAGGTATTAAAATTAAATGATACAATAATAATAATATTATATACATAAAATACTATATAACCATGATCTACTAAATTCAGATCAACCCTATATATTGTGAATATTTTACTAAACATTTGGTTTAGTACATAACATTTCTGATCTATAATGCAATAAAGCTATGCTAATGTTATCAAATCATGCCCCGTTTGATATCCAAAGTTTGGCTAAAATAGTCATTGAAGACAAAAAAAATTAAAATAGTTAATAAAATAAACTATCACATCAAAACTATAATCATTTTACTTTTTCTCTCACAATTATCAAATCAATTACAAAAAAAAAAAAAAAAAAAAAAAAACGACTAAAATAGTGAAGGTTTCCAACCGGCCTCAATATCAATTTAGAGTGTTATTTTAATGAGGAAGAATGAAAAACCAAAAAAATGATTTATTACATCACCACCACGGTGGTTTGATGGTTGCAGCAGTGCCTTCATCTGTTTGATCTTTAATCATTCTCCTTCTCCTTCCATTAGCTCTGTCATCCATGAGCAACAGTTGAGAAGAGTCCATCCCATGCAACTAACATGCCAAAGTGGAGAAATTTATACCATTACTATCAACAGAATCTATTGATTGATTCAAATATCTGATTTGGAAATTTCAATACTTATGTTTAATTGATTTCTCAAAAAGCAGGTTTCGCTTGCTCATAAGTGTGCATGTCTGAGACTATGAGTATGACTGCTCACGTCTGCCAAAGTTTTTCCTCTTTGAAAATTGCATATAACATGTGCTTGCAAATGCATTGTGATAATGCCCAAGCACTAATACCACATTGTGATAATTTGTGTTTTAATTAGCATATTTCCCTTTAAAATCATGCTTAGTTTATGACAAAAACCCATCAATTTTGAAGATGATGGCTATGGCATAGAAAGGGAAAAAACTTCAACCATCCAAGTAATCATACCTCTTCTGGTTTCGTTGACTGATGTAAAAGCTGAAACCTTAATCAGCCACTATGAAATCCTGTCTTATTAGCACCTTGAATCAAGGTTTTCAATTCCCCTACTCTGTTTTCCATGCCCTTCTCTTTCTTTCTTCTTATGCACACAAAAATAACTTACTTGTATATTAGATGAAGTAACAGGGTAACACAAAACTCATAATTAATTAATTGGAAAGATGAAGTGATTTCAAAAAATAGTAAGTGTGTTTAATGCAATTATTAGTTGTATGCACAAATCAGAAAAGTGCATAGAAAATTTAAGTGGTGCCCTTATAGCAAAATATATGCAACTAAAGCACACTTCAAAAACAAAAAACAAAAACAAATTTTCAATTGAAAATCAAAATTTGTTTATATGACAAAGTAGATTATTCATATTGACAATTTTGCAATTGAGACCATTCCAGAAAAAGTCCAACCAACATCATCAACAATTTAAATTAACCAACTAAGGGGTTGTTTGGGATGTTCTAAATAAGTGTACTTTTTGACTTTTTATGAAATATGAGTTGGGTTTGAAGTGATGTGATAGAGAGGTGATGTGACTTAAATAAAATGATGTGACTTAAATAGAATAGTGACTTTTTGATTTTTTTAGGGAATGTCAAACCTAGCCTAAAAACAAAATAGTACATAGAAATTTAAGCGCAATAAGATTTTAAAGTCAACTCCAAAAGCTATTAAAAATCATAAATTGAAATTAGATCACGGACAGTAATACCAACTCCGATTGTGAACAATAAGAACAACTCCAATCGCCTTACGGCCGCCAAACACTATCACATCAAAATCAATTTTATAACAACCTGTTGAGGTCACACCCTACTGAATTAGTGAGGGCAACAAAGAAGCTCATCGTTCACCGATAACACAAGCACGCATGTGATTAAATTTCATTACCAAATCACTTACCATTCAAACAATTTCCCTTGCATTTCTGGAATTATTATTGAAAATGACTTGGTTACGAGATGTCCACAACCCCTAACACAAAGTCACTGAGAGCCCTACCCCTGTGTTATCAAATAAGCTTTCAACCTCACAAAACCAATGGTGAAAATCAGAACAAGAACGCAACTGAGAACATAACGGGAAAGGGCTCATCTGCCACACTTGTTGTGCCAATGGACAGGCTTAAAACCATGCTTAAAACTCTTGTAGAGTTATAATAATCAAGATATATCCCTAATTTAAAAAAAAAAAAAAACAATTGAAATAAATGAGAGAGGATTCAATTGATAAAATTAGTAAATAGAGGATTTAAAAACTAACATTGATTTACTTCTTTCACATAGTTCTTAACCTATTCTTCTTGATCAGAAGTAAGAAGGCTATTTTCATATTACTAACAAAATTTTGAAATATTTTTATAAAAAAACTTCTAAAGTAAAATTAAACGTATTACTGAACTAAAAACAAAGGGCTTGTTTGGTTTTTTTTGAGAAAAATTCTCTACAAACAAAATTTCAAGAGTAATCAAACCAAACAAATTTTTTCAAAAAAAATCTCAAAATTTTGTTTGGTTACCTACTTTTCAAAATCATTCTCTCATACACATCAAATCAATCACTTTTTTTAAAATTTCCCAAAATAATTTTTCAAAATCATTTCTGAAAAAAAGCAAACCAAACAAGTTTTTGTACTTTTATCTCAAAAACTACTCTACAAACACAAACCAAACAAGCCCGAAATAATTTTCACCCATTAACGAACAAAAACAGACTTGGGCATGGTGGAAATAAAGATTGTAATCTCCAAATCTTTACTCGACTACTTGAATTTCCCTTGCAACATCACATCTTTGCTTCCCGTCACCCACTGAAGTCTCCACCTCCACATTAGCATTCTCAGTTCTATCACCCATAGAAATTTTAGGTATCTCCTCACATGTATCATGGTATTCAGTTAGAGGAATTGGAGGGTGAATTTGGATATTCAAAGATCATTGTCGGGAGAACTTTCATGCATCATTCCTTCTTCTAAGAACAATACCTTTTTTTTTTTTTTTTTGGATAAGTAAGACATTATAACAAAAAAAGAAAGATATACAATGAAGTGTAATAATCCAAGAACAATCTTAGGATTAAAAGACTTAAGCACCCAATATATGGGTAATAAATAATAAGGAATGATGGTTTCCATGCCATTAAAACTCTCTTGAATGTTTGATTAACCGTCAAACTATACGACCCAAAATCAGTCATGGCTTATAGATTTGAGTGTTTAGGAGAACTATGAAACATGAAGAAATTAAGAGACCCGCTGTATAGACTGATGAATAGAAATGATATGAGGCAAGTATTTCCCATCCGTTTTCCAAATAGCCAATTTTTTTTAGCAATTGATTGATGAATTTCCTTCCTTAGAACATACTCGGCTCTCAAAACAGTTCCTAGTAAGAGATTACTAATAGTCAGCGTAAAATTCAGTTGGATACGACTAAATTTAGAGAAGTGGAGAAGATCAAAACATGCTAGGATGTGTTTTGATAATGCAGTTCGATCGGCAGGGTATGGGTCGGATTGATCCAAGCCCTTCATGGGTTGACGGTCTGTCGTCCTCTTAATTGCACCTGCAACTAGTCCAGTAGGAAGGTTCTGAAATGGATGTGGTTCCTTCTTGTGGACCCTCCAACGACCAAGTTAGATGAGGATATGGTCAGAGTCACAGTTTAAGGAGAAGGTTCAAAGTAGAGAGAGAGAGAGAGAGAGAGAGAGAGAGAGAGAGAGAATTACTTGTCAAAACGTTCCTCAGAAACTTCCTCATATCTATCTCTGACTATCATTTCGTTGCCCATTCAAGTTATCCCATTGGCCGAAAGCCTGCAACCTACTCACCGTAGGGCATGGTAGTTTCACCACGTCCCAGAGCAAGAGGTCTTGTTGCATTTAATGGTTTGATAGTCTCATTTAATGCTTTGTGCGTGGGCTTAATAACTCTGCAAAATCTTTGTCTGCCAAGTGGCTAATTTCCTACTCGACACGTGTCTAGCTGTAATTGGCTTGGACCACTATGGGTTCTTTGTTCTCTGCTGAGTTCCCTGTTAGGCCTTATTTGGCGGGCTTTATAGTGATAACAAGCAAAGTAATTAGCTGGGCCACCCAGGATAACTGTGGGTTGGGCCCCCCCCGGGTTATGCCCGTCATGTTTAATATGTAGTGTGATTAGTTTGGTTGTTTGGGTAGCATGTTTTGTTCTTTTCCACTTCTCTGAATTTAGTTGTGTCCAATTAAATTTTACACTGACTATTAGCAATCTCTTATTGGGAACTGTTTTGGAAGCCAAGTATGTTCTGATGAAGGAAATTCATCAATCAATTGCTAAAAAATATGAGCCATTTGGAAAATGGATTGGAAATACTTGCCTCATATCACTTCTATTCATCAATCTATACCATGGGTCTCTTAATTTCTTCATGTTTCATAGTTCTCCTAAACAATCAAATCTATAAGCTATCTACTGATTTTGGGTTGTATAGTTTGATGGTTAATTAAACATTCAAGAGAGTTTTAATGGCATGGAAACCATCATTCCTTATTATTTATTACACATATATTGGGAGTGTCTTTTAATCCTAAGATTGTTCTTAGATCATTACACTTCATTGTATATCTTTGTTTTTTGGTTATAACATGTCTTACTTATCCCAAAAAAAAAAAAAGTGTTTGGTTTGAGTTTTTTGGATTAACTTTTTTGAAAATTGAGTTTTTTGGTTTTCGTGTTTTTTTGTTTTTAGTGAATATTTTTAAAATTTTAAACATTTTTTTTTTACTTTTTTAGATGCACCTTACTTAGATGTATCTAAAAAGTAAAAAAATTGTGAAAAAATATTTTAAAAAATTAATAAATACATAAAAATACAAAAAATGTACTGATTTTTTTTTTTTTTTTTTGGTATTTAGTGAATTTTTAAAAGGTTTTTTCACAATTTTTTTACTTTTTAGGTATATTTATGTTAGGTATGTCTAAAAAGTAAAAAAAATTGCTTAAAATATTAAAAAAATTCAGTAAAAACAAAAAAATACGGAAAACAAGAAAGTAGAATTTTCTGAAAAGTGTTTTTGGAAAAGAGGAACCAAGCAAAGTGAATTTTTGTTCTTGGAAGAAGGAATGACTCATGAAAGTTCTGTTGACAATGATCTTTTGGATATCCAAATTCACCTTCCAACTCCGCTGACTGAATACCATGATACATGTGAGGAGATACCTGAAATTTCTCTGGGTGATAGAACTGAGAATGCTAATGTGGAGGTGGAGGCTTCAGTGGGTGATAGGAAGTAAAGAGTGATGTTGCAAGTGAAATTCAAGTTGTCGAGTAGAGATTTGGAGATTACAATCTTTATTTTCATTATGTCCAAGTCTGTTTCTGTTCGTTAATGGGTGAAAATTATTTTGTTTTTAGTTCAGCAATACGTTTAATATTACTTTAGAAGTTATTTTATAAAAATATTTCAATACTTTGTTTAGTAATATGAAAATGACTTTCTTGCTTCTGATCAAGAGGAATAGGTTAAGAAGTATGTGAAAGAAATAAATCAATGTTAGTTTTTAAATCCTCCATTTACTAATTTTATCAGTTGAATCCTCTCATTTATTTCAATTGGTTTTTATTTATTTATTTATATATATATATATTTTAAATTTGGGATATATCTTGATTATAATAACTCCACGAGAGTTTTAGGCATGGTTTTAAGCCTGCCCGTTGGCACAAGAAGTGTGGCAGATGAGCCCTTTCCTGTTGTGTTCTTGTCCTGATTTCACCATTGGTTTTGTGATTGTTGAAAGCTTATATGATGACACAGGGGTGGGGCTTTGTGTGGCTTTGTGTTGGGGGTTGTGGACATCTCGTAACCAAGTCATATTCAATAATAATTGTAGAATGCAGGGGAAATTGTTTGAATGGTAAGTGATTTGGTGGAGTTTAGTCACGTGTGTGCTTGTGTTATCGGTGAACGATGGGCTTCTTCGTCATCCTCAGTAACTTAGTAGAGTGTGCCATTAGCAGGTTGTTAGTATATTTTTATTTTTTATTTTTTATTTTTTATGGAAAAAATGTATAGAAAAGTAGAGAGGTGATGTAACCCAAATAAGTGCACTTATTTAGTTTATGCCAAATAGTATCTTAATTTCACAAATTGTTTGATAAACAACAAAATATATATATAGACACTAGCATTTAACTCGTGCTATGCATGGCTAAATGTACAAGATAATGATATATATTAGTAAAAAAATCTTGTGGTGTGCATCTACTTAGGGGTGCATATTATATGCACCTTACTCCAAATTTTTTGTAATTTTACTACAAAATTTGGTAACATTGTCATAAATTAGTGTAACAAAAAATATTGTAATAAAATCACAAAATTTTAAATATTTTGTTATGCTAATTTGTGGTAAGATTACGTATTTTGTGATTGATGTTATGAATTTTTTTAATAAAATTATGTCAATTGTGGTAGCTGCATAGTGTCTGTATCTAAGGGGTGCCCACCATAAGGTTTTCCGTGTTAGTATTTTATGAACTTTTAAATTATAAAATTATTTTTATTTTTAAATTTCGAGATATATGATAAGTAGATTTATTATTAACATTGTATGAATTTGCATGGCTAAATGTATAAGATAATGATATATATTAGTAAGAAAATCTTATAGTGTGCATCTTCTTAGGGGTGCATATTATATGCACCTTACCACAAATTTGCGTAGCAAAAAATATCGTAATAATGTCGCAAAATTTTAAATATTTTGTTATGCTAATTTGTAGTAAGATTACGTATTTTGTGATTGATGTTATGAATTTTTGTAATAAGATTGTCAATTGTGGTAGCTGCATAGTGTCTGCATCCTAAGGGGGTGCGCATCATAAGGTATTCCGTGTCAGTATTTTATGAGCTTTTAAATTATAAAATTATTTTTATTTTAAAATTTTGAGATATATGATAAGCATATTTATTATTAACATTGTATGAAAACATTTTATGAATTTGACAGCAACAGACATGGACGAAGGTGAAGGGGAGGTTGGGGAGGGGTGGGTAGTGGCGAATGGCGGGGAAATATGAGTTGATGAGAGTCGTCGGAATGCATTGCCAGAGCTATAGTAGTTGAGGGTTAGGGTTTTGGCATGTTCAAAGAAGAGGGTATAATTAGGATTAAGATGGGGGTTTAAAGAGAAAATGGGAAGCACTTAATTAAGTGGGTAGAGATTCAAAGACATGGTGGTCGCATCCCTCATTCATTAATAATAACAATAATAATAACAAAACAAAAAAAAATGAGCTCAAGGGTACTATTTTATTTTATTTTATTTTGACAAAATAAGAACTTCATTCAAAGATTATCGAAAAACATACATAACAGTACTCATCCTCAATTTACATACCCAGCCTGAGTCCATTGCAAGAAGAAATACATACCCAGCCTGAGTCCATTGCAAGAAGAAAGAAAAACAAGGAAATGAAAATACAACCAACTAAATTCACAATCATCAACAAGCGCTTGAAATTCGATACCTCCTTTCCACTAGTTATGAAGATCCTAAAATGATAGCCTTCTAGAATCTAAAGCTAGCAAGCTCCTTAGCATCCTACTAAGTAATATCAATTAAAAGAAAAACTAAGTGCACAAAATCAGAGATCCTTACACTGTCCAAAAATTAGTGCACAGAACGCAGTAACACCTTGTATGGAAGTTATTGCAAAGGTCCTAAATAATTTGTGAGGCGCATGTTGAAATATAAAATACACTGACGTTTCAATTACTAAATGAACAACCCCAAGAGCTGTACCAACAAATTGAAACAAAAGTGGATTTACTGATGAATTTGTGGAAGTGTAAGTAAGTTGAGCCATTGCACTGCAGACAAATGTGGATGAAAATAGACCAACCAGAAACCAAGCAGTGGTTGAATCCATTTCTGCAAGAAAAACAAAATCACTTGCACATCAAAGAACTCTTAGTGACCCATATCAAACAATCAATTTCTCCAAAGAAATTAGCTATAATTACCACGGATCAAATCAATGTCATATAGCACAATTAGACATCACAACAACCCCAAACATGAAGGACAAAGGCAGTAAATCTCAATATTATCACAATGCCCTAAGAAGTGTATACAGAGCAACTCCTGTAGTAGAATCATATACTAATGGCCTTTGAATGCTAAAACAACTAATAACAATTATGACAATGCCAATGGGTTAGCATCACTTTTCAATTTCCAAATAGTTCAAGGTACAAAAAAATTAAATGCAACCATCATTACACCAATTGTTACTTGGTAGAACTCTTCTAAATTAGCAGACAACAAGTATACTACAATTGCAAGATTTAATTTACTGTTCAAATGATGAAAAATAAACAAAAATGGATGCCTGCCAGTAGTCTTGATATGCAAGTAACATCCCAAAATGGAGAAATTTATACCATTACCATCAACAAAATCCATTGGTTGATTCGAATAGCTGATTTGGAAATTTCAATACTTATGCTTAATTGATTTCTCAAAAAGGTGTTTCACTTGCTGCTCATAAGTGTGCATGTTTGAGACTCTGAGTATGACTGCTCACGTCTGCCAAAGTTTTTCCTCTTTGCAAATTGCATATAACATGTGCTTGCAAATGCATTGTGATAATGCCCAAGCACTAAAACCACATTGTGATAATTTGTGTTTCAATTAGCATATTTCCCTTTAAAATCATGCTTAGTTTATGACAAAAATCAATCAATTTTGAAGATGATGGCTATGGCATAGAAAGGGAAAAACCTTCAACCATCCAAGCAATCATATCTCTTCTGGTTCTGTTCAATAATCTAAAAGTTGAAACCTTAATCATCCACTATGAAATCCTGTCTTATTAGCACCTTGAATCAAGGTTTTCAATTCCCCTACTCTGTTTCCCAGCCCCTTCTCTTTCTTTCTTCTTATTCACACAAAAATAACTTGTATATTAGATGAAGTAATAGGGAAACACAAAACACATTATTAATTAAATGGAAAGATGAAGTGATTTCAAAAAAATAAAAGAAAATTTTATTCCTTTGTACCCAAAAAAAAAAGAAAAGAAAAAAATATTAAATGGAAAGATGAAGTGATTTCAAAAAACAGCGAGTGTACACAAATCAGAAATGCGCATAGAAAATTTAAGTGGTGCTCTTGCAGCAAAATATATGCAACTAAAGCACATTTCAAAAACAAAAAACAAAAACAAATTTTCAATTGAAAATCAAAGTTTGTTTATATGACAAAGCAAATTTTTCATGCTGACAATGGCGATTGAGACCATTTCAGAAAAAGTCCAACCAACATCAGCAATTTAAATTAACCAACTAAAAACAAAATTAGTACATAGAAATTTAAGCCGCAATAAGATTTCAAAGACAACTTCAAATCAAACACAGTGCAATACAACACAATCAAATTGAATCAATCCTCATCTACTATAGACATACAAAGAAAGTTATACCCATAAATTGATTTTGCAGCTAAGACTTAGCTCCTCTACAGCCTCACAAATTTAGGGATATTCTTGATATTTCTCATTAGAATGTGCCATGGTGCTAAATGGTCTCACACATGACCAAGATGGCAAACTTGTCGGCCAATCCTTGTGCTTAAACTCTAAAAGTGCCGTTTTGGTACGAAACTCAATGCTATTGGGAGCCCCAAATTCAACTAATCCAAATTCCTATCTTTCACCCTACCGCTACCTTCACCTACTTCCCACCACCATTAGCAACTCCCACAACCACCATCACCCAAATAGTCACCACTTCACTGCCAGTCATTATAACCACCTCACTACTGCCTTAGTGCCACTCACCAAAACCCTTCCTTGACATAAATGTCAGCGGCCGTGTGCATAAGGCGTGCAGAGGCAAAAAAGTCTATATCACCCGATACCATCAGGATGAAGAACATGGGATCAAGATCCTTACACTATCCAAAAATTAGTGCACAAAACGCAGTAACACTCTGTATGGAAGCTATTGCAAAGGGTCCAAATAATTTGTGAGGCACATGTCGAAATATAAAATACAGGGACATTTCAATTACAACATGAACAACCCCAAGAACTGTACCAACTAATTGAAACCAAAACGGATTTGCTGATGAATTTGTGTAAGTGTCGATAAGTTGAGTTACTGCACTGCAAACAAACGTAGCTGAAAATAGACCAACCATAAACCAAGCAGTGATTGAATCCATTTCTGCAAGAAAAACAAAATCACTTGCACATCAAAGAACTCTCTGTGACCCATATGCAAAAATCAACCTCTCTAAAGAAATTAGCTATAATTACCAAGGATCAAATCAATGTCATATAGCACAATTAGACACCACAACCACCCCAAGCATGAAGGACAAAGGCATTAAATCTCAATATTATCATAATGTCCTAAGAAGTGTATAGTATACAGAGCAACTCCTATAGTAGAATCATAGACTAATGGCCTTTGAATGATAAAACAACTCAAAAAAATTATGACAGTGCCAATAGATTAGTATCACTTTTCAATTTCCAAATAGTTCAAGGTACAAAAAAATTAAATGCAACCATTATTACACCAATTGTTACTTGGTAGTAGAACTCTTCTGAGGTAGCAAACAACAAGTATACTACAATTGCAAGATTTAATTTACTGTTCAAATGATGAAAAATGAACAAAAATGGTTGCTTGCCAGTAGTCTTGACATGCAACTAACATCCCAAAGTGGAGAAATTTATACCAATACCATCAACAAAATCCATTAGTTGATTCAAATATCTGATTTGGAAATTTCAATTCTTATGTTTAATTGATTTCTCAAAAAGCAAGTTTCATTTGCTCGTAAGTGTGCATGTCTGAGACTGTATGACTGCTCATGTCTGCCAAAGTTTTTCCTCTTTGAAAATTGCATATAACATGTACTTGCAAATGCATTGTGATAATGTCCAAACACTAATACCACATTGTGATAATTTGTGTTTCAATTAGCATATTTCCCTTTAAAATCATGCCTAGTTTATGACAAAAATATATCAATTTTGAAGATGATGACTATGGCATAGAAAAGGAAAAACCTTCAACCATCTAAGCAATCATACCTCTTCTGGTTCTGTTCAATGATCTAAAAGCTGAAACCTTAATCATCCACTATGAAATCCTGTCTTATTAGCACCTTGAATCAAGGTTTTCAATTCCCCTACTCTGTTTCCCAAGCCCTTGTCTTTCTTTCTTCTTATGCACACAAAAATAACTTGTATATTAGATGAAGTAACAGGGAAACACAAAACACATAATTAATTAAATGGAAAGATGAAGTGATTTCAAAAAACAGCAAGTGTGTTTAATGCAATTATTAGTTGTATACACAAATCAGAAAAGCACATAGAAAATTTAAGTGGTGCCCTTATAGCAAAATATATGCAACTAAAGCACACTTCGAAAACAAAAAACAAAAACAAATTTTCAATTGAAAATCAAAGTTTGTTTATATGACAAAGCAGATTATTCATACCGACATTGGCAATTGAGACCATTTCAAAAAAAGTCCAACCAACATCATCAGCAATTTAAATTAATCAACTAAAATCAGAATAGTACATAAAAATTTATGCTGCAATAAGATTTCAAAGTCAACTTCAAATCAAACACAGTGCAATACAGCACAATCAAATCAAATCAATCCACATCTACTATAGACATACAAACAAAGTTATACCTAGAAATTGATTTTGCAGCTCAGATTTAGCTCCTCTACAGTCTCACAAATTTAGGGATGTTCTCGATATTACTCATTAGAATGTGCCATGGTGCTAAATTCTCTCACACATGACCAAGATGGCAAACTTATCGGCCAACCCTTCTACTTAAACTCCAAAAGTGCCATTTCGGTATGGAACTCAATGCTAACTATTGGGAACCACAAATTCAACAAATCCAAATTCTTATCTTTCACCTTACCGCTACCTTCACCTACTTCCCACCATTAGCAACTCCCACAACCACCATCATCCAAATAGTCACCACTTCATTGCCAGTCATTATAACCACCTCACCATCGTCTCTTTCTCACTGTAAGATTTCTGAATAAACTCGTATATTCAATTTGTATTGTTTACAAATAGTTCATCAGTTTATATAGCCCTAAATCTACGATTGAAAAAGGAAATACATTCTTATTTACACCACCATAATCTTGCCTAATTTGCCTAATTCCTAATATACACAAATATGCCATCTATACATATATTGTCATATATACATATATTTTCCCACCTCCGCTCAAACTCAAGGTGTTTGAGCAGAAAACACGGAGAGTTTGCTAAGAAGAAACTGAAACCGAGCGGTAGTGTGAGTCTTGGTGAAAAAGTCCGCAAGTTGCAATGCCGAGGAGACGAAAGGAAGTAAGATAGAGCCAGACCGCAGATGCTGGCGGCCAAAGTAACAATCAATCTCAATGTGTTTTGTATGTTCATGGAAAACGGTATTGTAGGCAATCTGAATAGCACTGTGGTTATCACAATAAAGAGAGGTTGGAGAAGACTGAGGTACATCCAAATCAGAGAGAAGACAACGAAGCCAAACAAGCTCAGCAGTAGCATGAGCCATAGCACAGTACTCAGTTTCGACAGTAAAACGAGCAACAATGGTTTATTTCTTACTTTTCCAAGAGATCAAAGAATCGCCAAGAAATATACAGAAATCAGAGGTGGTCTTGCGATCATTAACATCACCAGCCCAATCAGAATCAGTATAGGCCACCAAATCTAAAGATGAAGTAGATGACAATGGTAAGCCCTGAAAGATGGTGCCCCTAAGATAGCGAAGAATGCGAACCAAAGTAGCCCAATGGGTAGAGCGAGGAGCAGAAACAAACTGACTAACCACATGAACAACATAAGTAAGATCAGGGCGAGTGACAGTCAAATAAACTAAACAACCCACAAGCTCGTGATAGGAAATGAGATCATCCAGAGGGACACCATCAGTAGAGTTGAGCTTCACATTAAGCTCAATAGGTGTATCAGAAATCTTAGTATCAGTAAGACCGGTACAGTGAATAACTTCATTAGCATACTTGGCCTGAAACAGAAAATAATCTTTTGGAGAAGAGGTAACGTCAATACCAAGAAAATACCGCAATGGACCTAGATTCTTCATTTCAAAGGTGCGGAAAAGATGTTGCTTGACCTTAGAGATAGTAGAAGAGTTAGAGCCAGTGATGATCATATCATCCACATAGAGTAGGAGAGCAATAAAACCAGCCGAGGTATGTCTCAGAAACAAAGCGGAGTCGGAAGCAGAAGGATGAAACCCAAGCTCAGTAATAGCAATCTGAAAGCGATTATACCAAGCACGGGGAGACAGCTTCAAACCATACAGAGCACGCTGAAGATCACAAACCTGCCCAGAAGAGTGGAGAAGACCAGGGGGAGGACGCATGTAGACCTCCTCAGTGAAATGACCGTTAAGAAAAGCATTCTTAACGTCCATCTGATAGAGAGGCCAATGTCAAACAACAACAACATAAATCAAGGTACGGATAGTAGTCATCTTGGCAACAGGAGAAAATGTCTCCTCATAATCAATACCATACTCTTGTGAGAAACCTTTGGCTACCAGGCGAGCTTTGTAGCGCTCAAGAGAACCATCAGAATGAGTATTGACTTTGTAGACCCATTTGTAACTAACCAGATTCTTACCAGTAGGCAAAGGAACCAACTCCCAAGTACTAATTTTCTGTGAAGCAGACAACTCATCCTCCATAGCTTGACTCCAATGAGGATCCTGATAGGCTTCCTTGTAAGATTGAGGTTCTGAAAAAGAGTGAATAACAGACCAAAAAGTACAATAGGAAGCAGAAAAATATGTATTAGACCAACTCAACCTATTTGGAGGATGCCACGCTCGAGTAGGATATCAGTGTGCAACAGGATCAAAGTTGTTACAAGCAAGAGGATCAACAACAGGGGTAGAGACAATCGGTGGAGAAGGAACCTTGTAACGAGAATAAACTAACAACAGATGAGGAGAAGAAACCGAAGGAGGAGAAGCAGCTAGAGGTGAAGCAAGAGGAGAAGATAGAACAAGCTCAAGAGGAATTGTGGAGATGTACTCATCAGACGGGACCTCAGAAAGAAATGGATCAATATGAACCAAATCCTCTTTGAAAACTGGGGCGGTGAGAGGAGGAAGCTGAAAGTAAGGTAGACGTTCGAGAAAAGAAATATGACGGGAGACATAGAGACAACGGGAAACAGGATCGTAACATCGATAGCCTTTCTGAGTAGGACTATAACCTAAAAAGATACAGAGGACAGACCGGGTACTAAGTTTGGTTCTATCTTTGCGGGAAAGAAGGACAAAACAGGCAGACCCAACACACACGAAGGAGGGAGTAGTTAGGAATTTGGGAGAATAAAGCCTCATAAGGAGACCGACCAGAAAGAAAGGGAAGGCATGCGGTTGAGAAGAAAAACAACAGTAAGAACTGCCTCTCCCCAAAATAGAGCCGGAACTGAGGCAGAAAGAAGAAGAGACTTGAGCTGTCTCAAGGAGATGACAGTGTTTACGCTCGGCTCAACCATTTTGGGCAGGTGTATCTGTACAGAAAGTTTGGTGAATGGTACCCAAATTGGCCAAATACTCACAAAACTCATTTTTAAAATATTCTCCACCCAAGTCAGACCGCAACACTTTAATTGTATACCCAAATTGAGTAGTAATCATAGACTGAAAGGTACGGTATATCTAATAGAAATCAAACTTATGAGTTTTAAGATAAACCCAAGTGTAATGAGTGCAGTCATCAACAAATGACACATAGTATGCAGAATCCCTTTTGGTAAGAACAGAAGAAGGACCTCAAATATCAGTATGAACTAAAGAAAACGGTATATCAAATATAGAAATACGTTTACGAAAATGTAAGGCTGTCATTTTGGCAAGTTTACACCTCCGATATTCAGTAAGTTCACTAGGAAAAACTTTACCCAATATACTTGACTGAGCTAAAGACCGTAAGTAGTCAATAGACAAATGCCTTAATCTAGAATGTCACAAGTAGAAATGATTGGATAGAGAATCTAACTGAAAAGAGGAAAAAGCAGTTTGAGAAGTTGTCATAGGCAGATTCAAGCTCTCCACCACATAGAAGTCTCTAACTCTACGGCCAGTCCCAATCTGCTGCTTGGATCCGATCCTGCACATAACAGATAGAAGAAGAAAAGAAAACATCAAAACCGGAGGCATCAAGTTGACTGATAGATAATAAACTGACAGATAACTGAGGAACATAAAGGACAGATGAAATAGAGACAGAAGACATAGCAGATGGTAAGATAGACCCAACAGATATAATAGACATATTAGACCCATTAGCAACATTAACAGTAATAGGAAAATGAGAGAGAGTACAATTTTGAAGTAAGAAGAGATGGGGAGTCATATGATAAGAAGCACCCGAGTCAAAAATCCAGATAGACGAAGAGATACCTGAAGAAGACCCAAGCAAACCTGAATGAAGAGTCAATGGAGGTAGACGGGGATGGCAATGAGGTAGACAGTGTATGCTGGAGCTGACTAATCTGAGCACTTAACGAAGGCAAGTCAAGCTTAGGAACTGGAGTAGATGCAGTAGAACCGGCGGAAGCTTGAAAATTACTCAGAGAAGAAGGGCAAAACTGGGTCCGAGACTGTTGATAATACGAGCCAAACAGACATCTTTTTTTGGGACAGTGATACTTCCAATGGCCTCTCTGATGGCAAAAGGCACACTCATCAGAAGCCAAAGACATCGTAATAGCCAGAAATCTGAGACGTTGAATTGTAGTAAACCCAAAAATAACAAGAAATTTGAGGGGGGGTTCAAGTGTAATAAATTGATAATTGATGGGTGAAAACAAAATAGCCAGAATATTAGACCACTGAGTGGGAGAACACTAGTGGTACTTTTGATCAATTTTCAGTGTAAGAAAACCGAACTCCACAAACCAGATGATTAGGTCACGTAATAAACCAAGCTTTTCAAACTAGACGACAGAACCAGCAATGAAGAGAGAATCGTGAACCCATATGGATTACTCGAGCAAAGTACAATAACTCCTGACCTTCAACCGAACCAGACGAACCCAGAAAGAGAAGAGGGGTTTGCGAAACAGAGCGAGAAATTGGAGAGGAAAACCCTTGATGGATCGTGAGAAGACCACGAACAAGAGCTATCGCAAGTTGCACATAAAGAAAAAGACACGAACACCTATTGCGAGTTGCATGCAGAGAAGAAGACACAAAAAGGTGCACTAAATAACCTAGATGGGTCTTGTATACCAGTCAATCTAGACGACTCAACTAGATGGATCAACGGAGGAACCCAGATGCAACGAATAGAGCAAACTCAGATGGGTTGATTCCCGACGAACCAAAAATCACAACTAGAGCTTTGATACCATGTAAGATTTCTGAATAAACTCGTATATTCAATTTGTATTGTTTACAAACAGTTCATCAGTTTATATAGCCCTAAATCTATGATTGAAAAAGGAAATACATTCCTATGAACACCACCACAATCTTACCTAATTTGCCTAATTCCTAATATACACAAGTATGCCATATATACATATATTGCCATATATACATATATTCTTACACTCACCACTACCTCATTGCCACTCACCAAAACCCCTCTTTGGCCACACACAAAACCCACCACAAAGCCCTCATCAAAGACTCAAGCGACAAGCGACCAAGGGTGCTAGAGCCACAACGATGATATTCATTGAGGAACTTACAAAATGAACTGTTCAGATCATGAAAATGAGACCCGTAGTAGGTCCCACGAACTTTTCAAATTCTCTCATGTTAAGATGTAAATATGATAAAAGCTCAACCCTTATTTTAATTACAAAATATTGTAGAACTCAACTTTCTCATTTACTCATAATGAACTCTCTATCATAAAGAATTCTCTCTCTCTCTCTCTCTCTCTCTCTCATTATACGAAAGTCTCTCTTTTTTCCATTACAAAGCCCCTGTCTTTACTCACTTATCTATTTACTTGTCTCTCCATCCCCCCATAAAACCTCCACCTCTTCATTCTCCCTCACCACCTATTTTGATCTCCCTCCCAAAAAACCCCTTTTGTCTTCAATCTCCTTTTCGAAAAATTATGATGGCAATTCCATGGTGGTGGAGTGATGGCAATGGTATTGAACGGCTAATTGTCTCTCTCTCTCTCTCAAAAATGGTCTTTACTCCTTTAATCTCTAAGCTCTGCAATGTTTGATTGTTAATTATTTGTTTGAATCACTTTTTTTTATGAGTTTTGTTTTTGTAATTAATATGATTGCATTATTATTATTATTTTTTCTACAGATTTGTTTTTGTAATTAATATGATTGCATTATTTGTGTGTTTAATCTGAGTTTTGATCTAGTGAAAATCTCATTTACGGTTCTGTAGAGTGGCAGAGAGAGAGAGAGGGGACTTACGGGGCAATCTGGAAGGTTTTTAGGTCTTACGGATTTTGGTACTGCCGCCTCCGGCTCCGGTGTTCGTGGCAGTGGTCATCGTCTTCCCTTCCTCTGTTGCTTCCATCTTCCTTTCCTCTATTTCACTCGGATCCTCCAGAATGAATTAGGTTGATCGCTAGATTTGGGGCCTCAAGAATGAAATAGGTTGATCGCTGGACCCTGCTGCGCAGTAACAGCAACGCATCAAAACGGTGCCGCTTTGATGTAGGCCATATAAGAGACCCACTATAAAACCACTACACTATCAAGTTTCCTTGCGATCCTTTGCTATTTATTATCTTATTTAAGTATACTTATAAATATATTAGCGGCGGGACACACGCGATACGTGTGCACATCATTTAAAATTATGATATGAAATTGTCATGTTTTGAAATTCATATTTTCTTTAATAGAGAAGCACTAGAAATTATTTATTCTGAAAAGAAAAAATCGTAAAACAATCTGTAAAAAAAATAAAAAAAAATAAAATACATATGTATTTGGCAAAATAATGTATGATCGAGTTGGAGTATTTTTATTTTTTTTTGTTTAAAATGTGGTAAAGCATAAAAACACTAATCCAAGCCTCTTAATCACTTACAATCAAAACAAATTTGAAGAACACTGAGATTTTTCTTAAAAAAGCACAAGCAAAAAAAATTAAGAAAATAAACAAATAAATTTGAAAAAAAAAAGAAAAACAAACAAGCTTAAAAAAGTGAACAATGAAAAAAATGAATATAAAAATAAAAAAGCATACAAAATAGAAAAATACAAATTCAAAACTCTTAGAATATTATAATCAAAGAGGCTTGATATATGCATAATAATAATAATAATAATAATAATAATAATAATAATAATAATAATAATAATAGTGAAATCTATTAACATTAAAAAAAAATAATAAAACCAAAAAAACAAACCAAAAGAAAAAACTGTTTTTTTAAGAACACTAAATTCTTTCTTAAAAAAAAGGGACAGCAAAACAAAAAAAAAAAAAAAGAAAAGAAAAGAAAAAGAAAAAGAAAACAAACAATTTTTTTTAAAATTACAAATTCAAAATTTTTAGAACACTTATTTTTAAAGAGATTTGATATGCACAAAAGAAAACAAACAAACAACTTTTTAACAAATTACAAACCTAAGAGTCTTATACCGTCAAAGAGATTTTAATATAAAAAATAAAATTTAAAAAAAAACAAAAAATACTAATTTTAAAAAAATAAATAAATTTTAAGCAATATAGAATTATTTATTATATTCTTTTTTTTAAATTTTTCTTCCCAAAGAACTTGATAACATAATGGAACTTTTCAATGGAAAAAATAAAAAGTATAATTAATAAATATTACACTTACAATATAGGATAAGATTGCAATGTTCTTGAATAACCATAAGATTACAATGTTCTTGAATATAAAAGTGATATTTTACTGCAAATAGAGATAAGTGAAGATGGTGAAAGTGAATTAAAATTACACAATAAAGCACACAAAATAGAAAAATACAAAGTCAAGACTCTTAGAATATTATAATCAAAGAGATTTGATATATGCAAAAAATAAGAATAAGAATAACAATAATAATAATAATAATAGTGAAATCTATTAACATTAAAAATATAATAAAACCAAAAGAAGAAACTTTTTTTTTTTAAGCACTAAATTCTTTCTTAAAAAAAACACACAACAAAAAAAATTAAGAAAACAAATAAACAATTTTTTTAAAAACTATAAATCCAAAATTTTTAGAACACTTATTTTTAAAGAGATTTGATATACACAAAGAAAAATAAACAGTTACAGTAAAACATATTTGCTAAAAAAATTAAGAAAACAAACAAATAACTTTTTAACAAATTACAAACCTAAGACTCTTATTCATTCAAAGAGATTTTTAATATAAAAAAAAAAAAATTAAAAAACAACCTCAATTTTTTTTAAAAAAAAATAAAATTTTAAGAAATACTGAATTATTTCTTATACTCTATTTTTTTTTCTTCCCAAAGAACTTGATAAGATGGTGGAACATTTTAATGAAAAAAAATAAAAAGTATAATTAACAAATATTACACTTACAGTGTAGGATGAGATTGTAATATTGTTGAATAATCATAAAATTGTAATGTTCTTGAATAGAGAAGTGATATTTTACGCAAAATATAGAGAAGTGAAGATGAAAGTGAATTGAAACTGCACAATAATTATTCGTATTTTTTAGATAGGAACTGCACAACGTTTTAAAAAGAGAAAACCATCAAAATAAATAAATGATGAGAGTAACTGATTGTGGGAGAGAAGAAGTCTAAAATAGTATGGAACTATTGGGTTGGAGAATGTGTTTAGTGGAAAAAACATGGTGCCTAATTTTTTTTTATTATTATTTTTATCTAAATTGCATGTGACATAAAGCTTCAAGAACATTGTGTTTAAATTTTTATTTTTATTTTTAAAAACACACAAAATGAGGGCAATAAACAAATAAACATTGATTTTTTAAGCAGACATAGAAAATTTAAGAACATTGATTTTAATTTTTTAAACGCACACAAAATGGAAACAACAAACAAATAAATTAAATCAATAATTTTTAAAACACTTAGAGGTAAAGAGATTTGATATACACTTCAAATTTACAAACGCTTAAAACGCTGATTATATTAACAAATAAATCAAACCAATAATTTTTTTTAAAAAAATAATAAATTTTATGAACACTAATTGCATTAACAAATAAATCAAACTAATAAGTGTATTAACAATAGTTTACAGTGTTAGATGATTAGTCCATATATACTTTGGATAACCACTCTACTAACTTGCAACAAAACCATAAGATTGAATGTAGTTGATTAGTCTTTCTCCACCAAATAAAAAAAAGGAAAAAGTTGTTTGAATAATTGAATAGTGTTTTCTCGAAAGAGAAGGAAAAGTTTGTGAATAGAGGGAACTGAGAAAATGGCTAGCAGCAGCAGTTGTTTTGTAACGTCCTCAAAATAATACAAATAATCTATTCCATAAGATCTATGAACATAATAGAAATAATATACTTAATTCATCAGAGTTTATATTACAACAGGTGTTACATGCATTAAACATTCATAAATATTCATTCTGAATTTACAACATATAACATTTGTTAATAATAACAAAATAAATGCCTTACGGGCTTACATCTTTCCAAGACATAACTTGGTTATAACAAATGAGAGTCATAAGCTCTATACATATAAAGCCCTTGGCTTGAATAAATATTTAAAGACAAAATAACAAAGTAGAGCCTCCAGCTCCTAAGTCCTCTCAAGCTACGTCCTTGGAGGAAACATATCATTAGTACTTGAAAACGGTTTCCCAAGTAGGGTAAGCCAAAACCCAGTAGAGAGACTAACACAATATATGAGGTTTAACTAAGATATAAGTGCCAGATAAACGTTCCACATTCATAACCAACTTACATTCTTTCCATAATCATTCAATAGTGATACCCATAACTCAATCAATTTCCATCTATTCAATTCATATTGATTCAATTAATTCCGAGTCAATTCATGAGACAAGTTCATTGTTAGCTAAACAATCCAAATGAGACTATAACTCAGTGATTCACAATTCAATATGACTATTATTCAAATACTTAAATTTTGCCATTTTACGAAATTTTCACCCGAGGGAATCGGCACCCATATGTGCACAAGATTTCAAGTGTTACCATTTTACGGAATTTTCATCCGAGGGAATCGACACCTATATATGTATAAGATTTCAAGTTTTGCCATTTTATGGAATTTTCATCTGAGGGAATCAGCACCCATATATATATATATATAAGGTTTCGAGTCTTTCACCCTGGACACTTCGACCAAATTAATTATAAATGGAGTCCATCCTCTATCTCCTCCCAAACAATGATACATATATAATGTATTTAAAAGCATTATCATATACAATGACTATCCACAACACACTTTCAATATCTCAATCATACCATCATATTCAATATAGCGATCCCGGGTTTACCCCTTGTAGTACAGTGATCCGGACATGTGTCCGTGGATGTTAGTAGTTGAGTATTGTCTTGTTTACATCCTTTCCTACTTTGTATTTGAGTTATAGGATGTAGTGGGCAGGTTTGTTACAGGTTGGTTGTGTTTGGGAACCAAGTGTTGCTGCCCAGAATTTTGGGTCTTCGCTCGAGCAAGCTGTTCTTCGCTCGAGCGAGCTTCTGTTTTTGGTTGGTCGCTCGAGCGAGGGTTTGGTCGCTCGAGCGAGAGTTGGTTTTTGTGTCTGGTGGCTCGAGCCAGAGTGGCTTCGCTCGAGCGAGCGATTGCGTCTGGCTCAGACCTGAAAGTTGCATTCCTTGGCTCGAGCGAGCTTTTCTTCGCTCGAGCGATCTGGTTTGTTCTTCACTCGAGCGAGCGTCGTGTTGCAAATCGGAGGATTTGAACTGTTGGCTCGAGCGAGCGTGTCTTCGCTCGAGCGAGTGCAGTTTCTTGTGTCTGGTCGCTCGAGCGACCAAGGCTTCGCTCGAGCGAGCCTGTTTATATCAGCTAGCAGCAGCCGAACTAAACTTCACTTTTTCAAAACTTTTCATCCTTCAAACGAGACTCTCTCTCTCTAAACTTACTCTCTCTCTAAGATTTGATCTACCTAGGGTGATTTCCTACCCTAAGTCCTTTGTTAAAAAGATAGAGGGTGACTTGGGCTTCGATTTAATCTGAAAATATTTGGTTTTGGAGCAAGTTGGGTGTTGGGTCTTCATCTCCATTTGAGCTCAAACTTTGAGGTAGGGATATCCTACTCCTCTTTATGGATTCTGTCTTTAAATTTTAGCATTTTGATGTGTTGGAAGTTGTTGTGAAATTTTGAGAAAACTTTGGGCCTTTGTGTAATTTTACAAAAGTTGGGGTTTTATTTATAATGAACCTAGAGGCATGTTTGGTGTAGAAACATGGGATTAATGTTGAAATAGTAATAGAAATGGAACCTAAGGGTTGTAATGTTAATTATGGAAAATGCCCTAATCACATTGATTAATTAATTGGGATAATTAATTGTAAGAAATGAGGAATTGAAATATTGATTTTATATCCATTTGTTGCATTTATTTTCTGTATAGAAATAACTGCTTTGGGCTATCGGTGGAGGATAGTCTTGATTGTTGTAGACAATGCATGATGATTAGGCAAACTAAAACTAATCATTGAAATGTGTCATTGAGTGTGACGGTTGAAGGAATACATTAAATTTATGTATTGATTGATGTGTATAATAATTGTTTATATGCATTGTGTGTTGTGTTGGAGGAGATAGGGGATGTACTCCACGGTTTAGGGGATGATAGGGGATGGACCTCTAAACCGGATGTTGTTTGGGAGAAGATAGGGGATGGACTCCAGAGATATAGCTCTTATGCTTATCTAGTAATATGTTGACACAGCTCATATGCTTGTCTTTGGAAGTGTGATATTGCTTTTATGCATGTCTTTGGAAGTATTGATATAGCTAGTATGCTTGTCTTTTGTGAAATGGGAAATTGTTGGACATGAGTTACTGTCCCACATGAGTTGTTGGCCAGGTTCTGAGCCATGGTTATAAATTGAAAGTTTGTAGGGAAATGGAGAATGAAAGTGTAAAGTGTTGGTCACCTATCAACTGCTAATCTTTTAGTCATTATCCATAACTGGTTTAGTGTATTTCTACTGGGCTGTGGCTCACCCTATATGGGGACATTATTTTCAGGTACAGGTAGCATGCCACCTCCAAGGACATAGCTTGGGAGGCTAGGGCGGGCAGACTTTTTGTTGTCTTTTTTTGATGTATTACATGTAAATTCAAGCCAGGGGCTTAATGTGTAAATGAGTTAGTACTCTACTTTTTGTAACCAAGTGTTAACTTGGAAAGCTGTAAGCCATTAGGGCATTTGCTTTTGTTGTTAACATGTAATACTTTTGTAATGAAACTCTGTTAATGGAAGAATGTGGATCTTTTATATATCAATGCATGTCTATATTGTTGGGCTTTATGTTGTTATTTTGAGGGCGTTACAACTTGGTATCAGAGCGTACCGGGTTCGAATACTTTGGGTACGTGGGAAGTGATTAGGATCACAATGGGTTTGTCTCGCTTGATAGAGACTTAGATGTAGAGTCATATACTATGTGTTTAAATTGATAACATGCTTATGTGATTATTTGGGTATGGGATTTAATTTCTAGGATGTTGATTGGATCCTTGGGTTTCTGGGAGTCTTGTTGGAAAAGCACTTGATCAATGCTGTTTCTAACCGGAACTCTAGTAACGCCACGGGACTATCATTATCCGGCAATGAAATTCGTAAGTGCTTATGTGTTTATGTGCTTTACGTGGAATGAATTACAGTTGTCCATGCATTAGGACGCGAGTGTTTAGTTTCAGCACATTTTTTTTTTAAATGTGCTAATGGTTCATCGTTTCATTTATTAGATGTCAGGACGAGGAAGAGGTGGTAGGTGTGGTAGGCCTAGGCAACAGGAAGTGCCTATACCGGATGAGATTCCGGCAGTGCAGGAGGGGATTGGTCAGGCCAATGTGGTCGAACCAGCGGGACAGCAGGCTATGAGTGCCTTGGCCCGGGAGATAGCAGGGGCTTTAGGGATTCTCAGAGCTGGGAATCAGGCAGTTGAGGCAGGGCCTTCCTTCTTAAAAAGGGAGTTCTTCTGGTCTAACCCGGAGGAGTTTGTTGGGGATCCTAAGGAGCCACTGAAGGCAGACGAGTGGCTGGAACAGATGAGTAAGACATTCGAGATGCTTGGCATCGAGGATGGAGCACTGAAAGTGACCTTGGCATCCTTCCAGCTGAAGGGAGATGCGGGTCAATGGTGGAAATATGAGAAAGTCCGTGTTGGAGGTACTTGAGAGGCGTTTGTAAATGCTTTCCAGGAGAGATTCTTATCTGCAGTTGCTAGGGAAAAGCTGAGAGATCAGTTTAGCCGGCTCAAACAGGAGGGTTTGACTGTGGCCGAGTTTGAGGCTACGTTTACTAGCTTGTCCAGGTTTGCACCTGAACTTGTGGCGACAGAGGAGCGCCGTTGCTACGAGTTTGAGCGGAAGTTGAGGCGTGGCCTCAAGTTGAGGGTTGGTGGTTCTTATATTCGAGAGTATAGACATTTGGTAAATGCTGCAGCTCACATGGAGCTTATGATGCAAGAGGAGGATGAGGAGAAACATAGAGGCTCCAAGAGGGGCCAAGAGGGCCAGGGTGATGTCAGGAGACAGAGGGGTTATAACCCTCAGCAGTCTCAGGGTGGAGTTTCTAGATTGACCTTTCCAGTGCCGAGTGCAGGCTCGGGGAGAGGCAATCAGGTAGAGTTCACTTGTTACAAGTGTGGCCAGTTGGGTCACAAGGCTTCGGTTTGCCCGCTGAAGGGCGGAGGTCAGAGAGCTGCATCTTCTTCAGCCAGACCGCAGAGTCAGAGTTTGGGCAGGGGGCAGCCCTTGTCTTGTTATCAGTGTGGACAGCCTGGGCACCTGAAGAGGTTTTGCCCACAGTTGAGTGCCACTTCAGGAGCGTCTAGTTCTAGACAGACGCAGGGATTTTAGCCAGCTCAGTCTGTGCAGGCCTCGAGGGCCAATCCGGGGGCTTCGTCATCCCAGTCAGTGCAGCAGTCGTATGCTCCTAGAGGTGAGCAGGTTGATCAGGGGCCTACAGGACGCGCGTATGCTGTTACCGCGCAGGACCTAGTACCGGCTCCATCAGTAGTGAGAAGTACCTTTCTGTTTTGCAATTCAGTTGCTAGAGTGTTGATTGATACGGGTGCATCTCATTCTTTTGTATCTGCTGCATTTGCATCTGTGTTGGAGTTGGAGTTAGCACTGTTGGCATCTCCTATTTGTGTTGTGTCACCTATTGGGGGTGAGTTGATCTTGAAACACGGATGTAGAGGTTGTGATATTGAGGTCGCCGACCATCGGCTTCCGTTTCCATTTGTAGTTATGCCCATGAAGGGCTTTGATGTTATTTTGGGTATGGACTGGTTATCGTCATACCGGACAGTTATTGATTGCTACCGCCAGAGGGTCACTTGTTGTACCGTGAGCGGAAAGTGTTTCCATTTCTTGGGAGACCGGGTTGGTAGTGTTGTGCCACCGGGGTATGATCCGCGAGGGCGGAGTGAGCTTAGTGGTTTACTTGCTAGCTTTGAGAGTAGTGAGTGTGATGAGACCCAAATTGTGTTGCTGAGGGTAGTTTGTGAGTACTCGGATGTTTTTCCCGAGGACCTTGTTGATTTGCCACCTCACCGGGAGATTGAGTTTTCTATTGATCTAGTGCCCGGCACGGCGCCGATTTCTATGGCACCTTACTGTTTTGCTCCAGCAGAGTTGGTTGAGTTGAAGGTTCAACTCCAAGAATTGCTAGATAAGGGCTTTGTTCGCCCTAGTGTATCACCGTGGGGAGCACCGGTCCTCTTTGCTAAAAAGAAAGATGGTGCCTTGAGATTGTGTATCGATTATCGGAAGTTGAATCGGGCTACGGTTAAAAATAAGTACCCTATGCCCCGTATAGATGATTTGTTTGACCAGTTGAAGGGTTCCCGTTGTTTCTCTAAGATAGACTTGAGATCGGGTTACCACCAGTTGAGGGTCAGGGAAGAGGATATTCCGAAGACGGCATTCCGTACGCGGTATGGCCATTATGAGTTTCTGGTGATGCCGTTTGGACTTACCAACGCACCGGCAGTCTTTATGGACTTGATGAACCGGATCTTCCGAGAATTCTTGGATCGTTTTGTAGTCGTCTTCGTGGACGACATTCTCATCTATTCACCTTCAGAGGAGGAGCACGAGGCACACTTGAGAGTGGTGCTTGAGTTACTTAGAGCCCATAGGCTGTATGCCAAGTTTGGGAAGTGTGAGTTCTGGCTAGGAGAAGTCAAGTTCTTAGGCTATGTGGTTTCCGGGGAAGGGGTATCTGTTGATACATTCAAGACTGAGGCAGTGCAAGATTGGGTACAGCCTAAGAGTGTGTTTGAGATCCGCAGTTTTCTGGGATTAGCTGGGTATTACCGTCGGTTTGTGAAAGATTTCTCCAGGTTAGCTTCACCATTGACTAGATTGACTTGGAAAGGAGTCAAATTTGTATGGAGTGAGACTTGTGAAAAGTCGTTTCAGGAGTTAAAAGTTAGATTGACCACCGCTCCGATCTTGATTATTCCGGAGAGAGGGTTGGGTTATGCAGTCTATTGTGATGCCTCGCGAGAGGGTTTGGGTTGTGTGTTGATGCAGGAGGGGAAAGTGGTAGCTTATGGCTCACGTCAGTTGAGAATTCACGAGAAGAATTACCCTACGCATGACCTAGAGTTAGCGGCTGTGATCTTTGCCTTGAAAATCTGGAGGCACTACCTTTATGGTGAGCGATTCGAGGTGTTCTCGGATCACAAGAGTCTGAAATATCTGTTTTCACAGAAAGACTTGAATTTGAGACAGAGGAGGTGGATGGAGTTTATTGAGGATTATGACTTCGAGTTGCACTATCACCCAGGGAAGGCCAATGTTGTGGCCGATGCCCTTAGCAGGAAATCCGTTAGTGATGTAGCTTGTATAGCCATCCGGGAGTGGGAGATGTTGGGGGCAATTGGCGAGTTTGATTTGCTTCTGGGCGAATCCGTTGAGGCTGCGGCCTTGTTTTCTGTTGTTGCGCAGCCTACACTTGTGACTCGAGTGTTAGAGGCACAGAGAGGTAACCTTGAGGTAGAATCCCTTCGAGAGAAGATCTCCAGTGGGAAGGTTGAGAAGGGTCTGGCAGTGTATCCCGACCAGAGTGTGAGATACCGAGACCGTTTGTTTGTGCCGGAGTCTTGCCGAGAGGAAGTACTCCGAGAGTTTCATCATTCGCGCCTTGCGGTGCATCCGGGAGGTACTAAGATGTATCAGGATTTAGGTCGCCAGTTTTGGTGGCGGGGTATGAAGAGGGATGTGGCAGTTTTCGTGTCTAAGTGCCTTACTTGTCAACAAGTGAAGGCCGAGCATCAGAGGCCAGCGGGTTTGTTGCAACTCTTGCCTATTGCTGAGTGGAAGTGGGAGCATGTCACTATGGACTTCGTTGTAGGTCTTCCGAGGACTCAGCGGGGTAGTGATGCTATTTGGGTGGTTGTTGACCGGTTGACTAAGTCGGCGCACTTCATTCCTATGCGCGTGAGAGATTCGGTAGATCATCTTGCCGACTTGTATATTCGGGACATAGTGAGGTTGCACGGGGTCCCAGTGACGATCGTCTCAGATAGAGATCCTCGTTTTACTGCTAGATTGTGGCAGAGTTTGCAGAGTGCCTTGGGTACTAAGTTGACCTTTAGTACAGCGTACCATCCTTAGACTGATGGGCAGTCCGAGCGTACCATTCAGATCCTTGAGGATATGCTTCGGGGTTGTGTCCTTGATTTCAGTGGGACGTGGGAGAGGCACTTGCCCTTGGTGGAGTTTGCCTACAACAACAGTTTTCAGTCTAGCATCGGTATGGCACCGTTTGAGGCCTTGTATGGCCGACCGTGTAGGTCTCCAGTTTGTTGGGCCGAGGTGGGTGATGCACCTCTGTTGGGTCCGGAGTTGGTTAGGGAGACGACGGAGAAAGTTGAGCTTATCCGTAGGAGGCTTGTTACAGCCCAGAGTCGTCAGAAATCCTATGCTGACCGTAGGAGGAGGCCGTTGGCGTTTGAGATGGGTGACCATGTCTTTCTGAAGATATCACCCAGGCGAGGTTTGATGAGGTTTGGGAAGAGTGGGAAGCTATCCCCTCGGTTTATTGGTCCTTTTGAGATCCTTGAGAGGATTGGCGAGGTTGCTTATCGCTTAGCTTTGCCGCCACAGTTATCCGGAGTTCATGACGTGTTTCATGTGAGTATGCTTCGGAAGTATGAGCCGGATCCATCACATGTATTGGATTGGACCGACTTAGAGGTAGATGAGGATGCCTCGTATGAGGAGAGACCGGTTCGGGTCTTGGATAGGCGGGATCAAGTCCTGCGTGGCAAGACCATTCATTTGGTAAAGGTTTTGTGGAAACATCACGGAGTGGAGGAGGCCACTTGGGAACGTGAGTTGGAGGTCCGAGAGAAATATCCGGACCTATTTGTAGAAGTTTGAACATATGTTATATATATGGATGTATTGTTGAACTTTAAGATCATTAAATATGTCTTAAGTTGTAAAACATTGTGAATGTTTTGGTTTGTGGAGGTACTGTAGAACTTACCTTGAATTGGAGGTTTGTATCACATTGCATATGTTGAATATATAGTAGAAATGGAAATGTATCATGATTATTGCTTATGATATGAATTATGAACCATGTATGTTGGAAATGGTTGAAATGGAAAGAAAATGCATGTTGAAATATATGTATAGTGAAATGCCTCTTGATAAGAGATGGAATGACCGGTAATGAGTCGAGTTGTTGAATGTTGTGTTATAACATTGTTTAAAATGGAGAAAAACTTGCTTTTCAAAAAACTTGTTCTTAATTTCGGGGACGAAATTCTTTAAGGGGGGGAGGTTATAGCGATCCCGGGTTTACCCCTTGTAGTATAGTGATCCGGACATGTGTCCGTGGATGTTAGTAGTTGAGTATTGTCTTGTTTACATCCTTTCCTACTTTGTATTTGAGTTATAGGATGTATTGGGCAGGTTTGTTACAGGTTGGTTGTGTTTGGGAACCAAGTGTTGCTGCCCAGAATTTTGGGTCTTCGCTCAAGCGAGCTTCTGTTTTTGGTTGGTCGCTCGAGCGAGAGTTGGTTTTTGTGTCTAGTGGCTCGAGCCAGAGTGGCTTCGCTCGAGCGAGCGATTGCGTCTGGCTCAGACCTGAAAGTTGCATTCCTTGGCTTGAGCGAGTTTTTCTTCGCTCGAGCGATCTGGTTCGTTCTTCGCTCGAGTGAGCGTCGTGTTGCAAATCGGAGGATTTGAATTGTTGGCTCGAGCGAGCGTGTCTTCGCTCGAGCCAGTGCAGTTTCTTGTGTCTGGTCGCTCGAGCGACCAAGGCTTCGCTCGAGCGAGCCTGTTTATATCAGCTAGCAGCAGCCGAACTAAACTTCACTTTTTCAAAACTTTTCATCCTTCAAACGAGACTCTCTCTCTCTCTAAACTTACTCTCTCTCTAAGATTTGATCTACCTAGGGTGATTTCCTACCCTAAGTCCTTTGTTAAAAAGATAGAGGGTGACTTGGGCTTCGATTTGATCTGAAAATATTTAGTTTTGGAGCAAGTTGGGTGTTGGGTCTTCATCTCCATTTGAGCTCAAACTTTGAGGTAGGGATATCCTACTCCTCTTTATGGATTCTGTCTTTAAATTTTAGCATTTTGATGTGTTGGAAGTTGTTGTGAAATTTTGAGAAAACTTTGGGCCTTTGTGTAATTTTACAAAAGTTGGGGTTTTATTTATAATGAACCTAGAGGCATGTTTGGTGTAGAAACATGGGATTAATGTTGAAATAGTAATAGAAATGGAACCTAAGGGTTGTAATGTTAATTATGGAAAATGCCCTAATCACATTGATTAATTAATTGGGATAATTAATTGTAAGAAATGAGGAATTGAAATGTTGATTTTATATCCATTTGTTGCATTTATTTTCTGTATAGAAATAACTGCTTTGGGCTATCGGTGGAGGATAGTCTTGATTGTTGTAGACAATGCATGATGATTAGGCAAACTAAAACTAATCATTGAAATGTGTCATTGAGTGTGACGGTTGAAGGAATACATTAAATTTATGTATTGATTGATGTGTATAATAATTGTTTATATGCATTGTGTGTTGTGTTGGAGGAGATAGGGGATGTACTCCACGGTTTAGGGGATGATAGGGGATGGACCTCTAAACTGGATGTTGTTTGGGAGAAGATAGGGGTTGGACTCCAGAGATATAGCTCTTATGCTTATCTAGTAATGTGTTGACACAGCTCATATGCTTGTCTTTGGAAGTGTGATATTGCTTTTATGCATGTCTTTGGAAGTATTGATATAGCTAGTATGCTTGTCTTTTGTGAAATGGGAAATTGTTGGACATGAGTTACTGTCCCACATGAGTTGTTGGCCAGGTTCTGAGCCATGGTTATAAATTGAAAGTTTGTAGGGAAATGGAGAATGAAAGTGTAAAGTGTTGGTCACCTATCAGCTGCTAATCTTTTAGTCATTATCCATAACTGGTTTAGTGTATTTCTACTGGGCTGTGGCTCACCCTATATGGGGACATCATTTTCAGGTACATGTAGCATGCCACCTCCAAGGACATAGCTTGGGAGGCTAGGGGCGGGCAGACTTTTTGTTGTCTTTTTTTGATGTATTACATGTAAATTCAAGCCAGGGGCTTAATGTATAAATGAGTTAGTACTCTACTTTTTGTAACCAAGTGTTAACTTGGAAAGCTGTAAGCCCTTAGGGCATTTGCTTTTGTTGTTAACATGTAATACTTTTGTAATGAAACTCTGTTAATGGAAGAATGTGGATCTTTTATATATCAATGCATGTCTATATTGTTGGGCTTTATGTTGTTATTTTGAGGGCGTTACATTCAATAAGGTAAATTAACAGATAGGTTTCAATTCACCTAATCTATATGCAGTTTCTACAATAATCATAGCTATCTTCCACCGATAGTCCAAAACAAATATTTCTAAATAAATATACAATCTCCTAAACAGATAATTTATCAAATTCTCATAGGTGAGTGATTTAACAAATCCAACTACACTATTTATTCATACATCCTCCAAATTTCATATTTCCCATATCAATCCCATCATTTATACCAAGTAATTTATTTAACTCAAATTAGGGCAAATTTCCCCTTTTTCCAAATATTTACCCCAAGGCCAAATTTCACCATTTTAACCTATATAACCTCAAATTCAATACCCTATATATATATTCATGGAGCCCAATATAAAAACCCCTCTTTCAATTTTTGAATCCAAACCCTAGCTTCACCAAAACCTTCCCAAATCCCACCATTTATACATAACAACAAATAACTAGGTTAAAAACCATAACAAAGTATAGAATATCCCTACCTCAAGAGTAGAAGCTCAAAGGAGATGATGAAGAACTTCAAAAATGCCCCAAATTTGGTTTTGAATCAAGAGGAAGCCCACAAGATGCTCTAACTCTTTAACAAAGGGACTAAGGTTGAGAGATGCTTGGATCTTGAAGTACTTGTAGAGAGAGAGGATTTTGGAGAGAGAGAGAGTGCCGATTTAGGGTTTTGGGGTGAAGAGATAAAAAAAAGTGATGCATATAAGTTCTGTTGCGAACTGATATACGTGATCTTCATTTGAGCGAAGGAGTTGTCGCTCGAGCGACCAGACACAACAAGCGACCTTGCTCGAGCGCAAGAAGCCTCGCTCGAGCGAGGAGCGCAAAAAGCCTTGCTCGAGCGAAGAACTTCATCTTCCCCAGGAATGCTATGTCTGGAAGGAAACCTGAGAACTCCTAATTCTCGCTCGAGTGCAAGAAACCTCACTCCAGCGAAGAAACAAATTACAGAAAGCTCGCTTGAGCGCAAGAAGCCTCGCTTGAGCGAAGAGACCAAAATCTGGGCAACAACCATTTAGACCAACTAGCAACCAACCTATTCCAAACATACCCAACATATTCCAAAACTCAAATTCAAAGAGTTAAAGGAGGAAAACAAGACATGGATACTACAATCAACCACGGAACCCGAGTTCGGAATATAACAAAGGTTAGGTCAAACCGAAATCGCTACATGTTTTGTGCTGCTGTACAGTTCCACGTTTTCAAAACAACTGCTGCTGCTAGCCATTTTCTCAGTTCCCTCTATTCACAAACTTTTCCTTCTCTTTTGGGAAAACACTATTCAACTATTTAAACAACTTTTTCCTTTTTTTTATTTGGTGGAGAAAGACTAATCAACTACATTCAATCTTATGGTTTTGTTGTAAGTTACTAGAGTGGTTATCCAAAGTATATATGGACTAATCATCTAACAGTGTAAGTGTACTACTGTTAATACACTTATTAGTTTGATTTATTTGTTAATACAATCAGTGTTCATAAAATTTATTTTATTTTTTTATTTTTAGAATTATTAGTTTGATTTATTTGTTAATATAATCAGCATTTTAAGCGTTTGTAAATTTAAAGTGTATATCAAATCTCTTTACCTCTAAGTGTTTTAAAAATTATTGATTTGATTTATTTGTTTGTTGTCTTCATTTTGTGTGCGTTTAAAAAATTAAAATCAATGTTCTTAAATTTTCTGTGTCTGCTTAAAAAATCAATGTTTATTTGTTTGTTGTCTTCATTTTGTGTGTTTTAAAAAAAAAAAAAAAAAAATTAAAAACAGTGTTCTTGAAGCTTTATGTCACATGGAATTTAGATAAAAATAATAATAAAAAAAAATTAAGCACCCACGTTCTTTCCACTAAACAAATTCTCCAACCCAATAGTTCCATACTATTTTAGACTTCTTCTCTCCCACAATCAGTTACTCTCATCATTTATTTATTTTGATTTTTTTTCTCTTTTTAAAACGTTGTGCAGTTCCTATGTAAAAAATACGAATAATTATTGTGCAGTTTCAATTCACTTTCATCATCTTCACTTCTCTATATTCTGTGTAAAATATCACTTCTCTATTCAAGAACATTGCAATCTTATGATTATTCAACAACATTGCAATCTTATCTTACATTGTAAGTGTAATATTTGTTAATTATACTTTTTATTTTTTTTCATTAAAATGTTCCACCATGTTATCAAGTTCTTTGGGAAGAAGAAAAAAAAAAAAAAAAAAAATAGAGTATAAGAAATGTATTTCTTAAAATTTATTTATTTATTTTTAAAAATTAGTTTTTTTTTTGTTTGTTTTTTAATTTTTTTTTATGTTAAAAATCTCTTTGAAAGTATAAGAGTCTTAAGTTTGTAATTTGTTAAAAAGTTATTTGTTTGTTTTCTTAATTTTTTTTTTATCAAATATGTTTTACTGTAACTATTTATTTTTCTTTGTATATATCAAATCTCTTAAAAAGTAAGTGTTCTAAGAATTTTAGATTTATAGTTTTTAAAAAATTTGTTTATTTGTTTTCTTAATTTTTTTTGTTGTGTGTTTTTTTTTAAGAAAGAATTTAGTGTTCTTAAAAAAAAAAAAGTTTCTTCTTTTGGTTTTTTTTATTTTTTTAATGTTAATAGATTTCACTATTATTATTATTATTATTTGTGTATATCAAATATCTTTGATTACAATATTCTAAGAGTCTTGGTTTTGTATTTTTCTATTTTGTGTGCTTTATTGTGTAATTTTAATTCACTTTCACCATCTTCACTTATCTCTGTTCATAGTAAAATATCACTTTTATATTCAAGAACATTGTAATCTTATGGTTATTCAAGAACACTGCAATCTTATCCTATATTGTAAGTGTAATATTTATTAATTATACTTTTTATTTTTTTCATTGAAAAGTTCTTTGGGAAGGAAAAAAAAAATATAATATAAGAAATAATTTTATATTTCTTAAAATTTATTTATTTTTTTAAAATTAGTATTTTTTGGTTTTTTTAAATTTTATTTTTTATATTAAAATCTCTTTGACAGTATAAAACTCTTAGGTTTGTAATTTGTTAAAATGTTTATTGTTTGTTTTCTTTTGTGCATATCAAATCTCTTTGAAAATAAGTGTTCTAAAAATTTTGAATTTGTAATTTTTTTAAAAATTGTTTGTTTGTTTGTTTGTTTTTTTTTTTGCTGTGCATTTTTTTTAAGAAAGAATTTAGTGTTCTTAAAAAAACAATTTTTTTCTTTTGGTTTGTTTTTTTCGTTTTATTTTTTTTTAATGTTAATAGATTTCACTATTATTATTATTATTATTGTTATTATTATTATTATTATTATTATTTTTTGCTTATATCAAGTCTCTTTGATTATAATATTCTAAGAGTTTTGGATTTGTATTTTTCTATTTTGTATGCTTTTGTATTTTTATATTCATTTTTTTCATTGTTCACTTTTTTAAGCTTTTGTTTGTTTTTTGTGTATAAATTTTGTTTGTTTATTTTCTTTATTTTTTTGGTGTGTGAGTTTTTTTTAAAAAACAATTCAATGTTCTTTAGGAAAAAAAAAATTAATCTTTTTTTTTGTTTGTTTTTCTTCTTTTTTTAAATTTATTTGTTTATTTTTATTTTTATTTTTTTTGCGTGTGCTTTTTTAAGAAAAAATTTAGTGTTCTTCAAATTTGTTTTGATTGTAAGTGAGTAAGAGGCTTGAATTAGTGTTTTTATGCTTAACCACATTTTAAACAAAAAAATAAAAATACTCCAACTAGATCATACATTATTTTGCCAAATACATATGTATTTTATTTATTTATTTATTTATTTACAGATTGTTTTATGATTTTTGCTTTTTAGAGTAAATAATTTCTGGTGCTTCTCTATTAGAGAAAAATATGAATTTCGAAACATGTGAATTTTATATCATAATTTTAAATGATTTGCACACGCATCGCATGTGCCCCGCTGCTAGTTATTTACAAAGTTAAGGTCATTTTAGGAAAAATGGGAAAAAGTTTTTAAGGCAATGGCTTTAGGACTCCAAGAAAGCTGTTCTTTTTTAATAATAGAATAGATTATTATCAAATCTTGTAAAAACTGTCATCAATAACAAAAATATCGTTTTTGTCATTTTAAATTAGTGGTTGACACATGTGATGCATGTGTAAAGTCATAAAATAAATATAAGTTTAAAATAGTGTATTAAAAAAATTGAATATATAAATTAAAAATAAATAAATTGAATATAAAAATAATTTTAGCTAAACTCAATATTCTTAATTGAATATATAAATAACTAAACACAAATTCAAAGACTAAACATTTGCAATCAAAGAGATTTAATAAACATGAAAAAAAAAAAATTTAATTAAAAACTCAAAGATAATGCAACAATATATGAGTGTGTATATATATCCTATAAAACTCGAAGATAATGTAAAAGTATATGAGTGTGTGTGTATATATATCCTATCAAACCTTGAAATTGAATTTTTTTTCCCGAATATCTATTTCTTTTTCCTCCTTCTTCTTCCTTTTTTGTTTTTGTTTTTGTTTTTCTTTTGTTTTATTTATTTATTTATTTATTGTTTCTAAAATAAGTAACTTTCATGTAGCACTTGTACCCTTCTAAAACTTTTGGGAAGTGTATTTGAAGCATTTATTATGTTTTGAGAATCTTTGGTGTTGTTGTATCTTGATTTTGGGATGAGTGAAAATTGATTTAAATTTGTTGGGATTGCTTGTTCACGCTTGTTTACGTTGAAAAGTTGTTTGAAAGCTTAAAAATCTTGTTCTGGGGTCGACATCGGTCTTGGTGGTGTCGACACCTTCTCTTTTTGTTGGCCACAAGGGTCGACACCAATCTGGGAAGGGTTGACCCTTGTTCTGAAATTGCCCACTGCATTTTGGTGTCGACACCAGATTTTTTTTTGGGGGGAGGGGGGGTCGACACCTGTGTTGCTGTCAAACAAAGTGTTCCAGTTTTCTTCTTGGGGGTCGACACCTATGTTGCAGGGGTCGACACTTGCATGTTTTTTTTTCCAGATTTTTCAGTCCGGTTTGGGCCCTACTTTTTGGGGATTTTGACTTGATCTTTTGGGTTGATTTTGGGACTTCATTTTACTTTAGCCTAGTACTATAAATAGGTCCCTCACTTAACATTTTCTTTACTTTTTCTTCTCTTCTCCCCTCTCCAAACCGTGAGACACTCTCTTCTTCTCCAAAATCACTTTTGCTCTAAGACCTCTAGATCTACTCACCTAGAGTGATCTTTCCACCATGGTCCTTTGAGAAAGATTGGAGATCTCGTCAAGGGCTTCCTTTTGGTCCGAATGGTTTGTGGTTTCATCGCCAATGATTTTTGGGTCGTCATCTCTTTGCTTCAAGAGGTAGGGATTTCTGTGCTCCTTTCTAATATTTCATTTATGGATAGACATGTGATTTTTATTGCATAAAAACCATATTCATTATGGATTTTCTTGAAAGCCATGAAAAGGGGATCTAGGGTTTGAAAATTGTGAATGATGTTGTTAAATTGTTTGTTGTTGAGTAATTTGGGAAATGATTTACTATGTTCATGAAGAAAGGGAGGAAGGCCTAAATTTGATATTATTGATATAATGGGTTTAAAAGGAAGGGAGTTGAATGATCTTTATATTTTGCTTATATGGGTTGGATAATTGTATTTATATCAAAAGAAACTAAAAAGAGAAGTAACCACGGTGTTGGTTTTGTTTTAGACTAATCACGTGAAGTTGAGTTGAGTTATGGTTTTGATACCAATGGAATTGGTTTTGTAAAATAAAGAGGATGAATTTGGCTTTAATTTTGTAAAATGACAAGGATGAATTCTTAGAAAAATGGTTGGAGTTGTGTGGATTGGAAAACAAAGAAAGGTGTTCTTTTGAAAGAAAATGAAATCATCACCCTTTGTAAATTGATAATGAACTTGAGGTCGGATTTTGGAATCTTTACATCTTCTCACTGTTATTGGACTGAAAGTTTTGTGAGAATTGGATTTTGTTTTTCCTTACGTATTAGATGTAGAGATGGATAGATGTGAACGTAAATGGTGGAGTTGGATATTTGTAATTGTAGACCGCCCTGAGAACTCTCTGGCTCCGCGCCAGGAGGGCGCGAATTCGTTTTGTTCTCTAGCTACTACAAGTTCGGACTCAATGTCACGGTTCTTAATCTGATCTCACAAAGTGCAATGTAAGATTGATAAATCACCAAAGAGTCCAAATCCGGCAAATTGTTTTGGAAAATTGATTTTTATAAAGAAGTGCCAAACATGGACTGCTTTGCCAAATACAGAGTCGTCACCTAAATATTTTATTTTGGGGGAATTTAAGAAACCCTGACTCGTGCCTAAGGCCACGTGTCCGTCATCACCAAAGTTGCCTCGGCTCGGAAACTTGGGTATGAGAGGGGAAGGTCATGCAATGAGCACTCCCGCTCGCTCGATCAAAGATCGGCCTTTACTAAGCATGATATGTTGTTTTTGAAAACACATGTGTTCTTGTTCCGGTTATTAATCTAGAATTACCATGTGATACGCACAGCATACAAGTATAGATTAGATCGCCTAAGTTGGAACAAAACATTGCATGTTTGTTTGTTTGAAAAAGGTTTGGAGGTGCTATTGCAAGTAGGCTAAATCGCGGATTTCAATGAATTGTTCCAATTCAAGTAATCCAACTTTCACCCACAGGCATTCAAGCAGTTAATCACTTAAGCAGTTAGCCACATGGCAAGCATGCTAACATGGCAACATACACATCTCATACAGTATGCTAAAGCGTAAACACTCACAGTGTACTTCGAGCCAAAACAAAGAACTAGTTAGAAATCATGCATGATCCTAGTTCATGTTAAGATGGCTAATGCAACACATGCAAGAATGCAACTAAAATAGGCTCGGCTATTCTAAGATGGCATGTGAAATGTGACTTGATAACATGCTGTTGAACATGTATTCAAGTAAATGTATTTGAAATACAATGCAGTTAGTATGATGCACTGAGCCCGGTGCATGCAATACAGATGAATGATGCACGCATGCAAAGCATAAGGATGCTAATCAAAATATGCCCTAAAACTAACCATCGTAAGCGGTTAAGTAAAAGGGAGAAAGAAATGGGGGTTGGAAGACATGCATCACACACATGCACGCTTATTACAACAATTGGCCCTCTCGACGGAGGGTCCGAATAAGAAGCTAACTAGCTAATCTAAGCTAATTAAACTAATTATTACATCACAAAACTAATTAACTAACAAGCTAACTAATTAAGCACAAAACGAAGCTAATTAACTAACAAGTTAACTAACTAGTTATTACAACATAAATAAGCAGCTAAATGCATTAACTACTAAAGTACAGAACCAAAGCATAAGCTAGCTAAGGAAAACAGTAAAATAGGAGCCTTGAGGCGAGAAGTGTATGCATGCCCGGTCGCTTCGTTCGGAAATCCATCGCGATGCCCCGATTTGCTTCTATTTTCAATTGTTCTCAGAACATTGCACCAAGCTCCACAAAGCTTCAACTCCACCATGGGAACCTGTAGGAACATGGCCGACCACTTTCTAGAGTTACCAACCACCTGCCGATCACTTTTCTTTGTTGCAGACCGGAAAAAGTGGTCGGCCAGCTCTTTTTTTGGTCGGCCGACCACTTGTTGTTGCACTTCTCCAGTTTGCTGCAACAGAGAGCAAGAAAGGGCATGATAATGTATTTGCAAGATATGTGTGCACAGCCACCCTCCCTATCATTTCATGAGCTCAAGGGAGTGTAGTTCTTGACCCTCGAGCCACCAATCACGCATCTCGATGCATGATGGCTAAGAAGCCAAATTGCACAATTCAATGTAAAATGAATGCATATATAGCACATAAAGCCTTGACCTCTATCATATATGATCAAGAGGGTCGGCGACCGAGAATTGAGGCACGTTTCATCACTTCAAGTATGAAATGTCTCTCGTTTCTCGTGCTCGGATTAACACCTAATCCAAACAAATGCAAAGCAACTCAAGCATGCAAACATGCAATGCAACTCAAGCATGGTAAGCACAATGTAATGCATGCATGCACAATGCAATGCGACATGAGCAACCTATCAATACTAATGGCATGCATACACAATGCAAGGCAATAACATGGCATGTACAATGCAAATGACAACATAGCATACACAATGCAATGTAACATGGCATACACAATGCTCAATGGACTTAAACCGAATGTGGGCAGACCTCAGCCATGCCCAAAACAGTGGCCATAATGATGAAATAAGAGGCATGAAGATCAAGACAAGCAAGCTCAATGCATTGGCCCATCAACTAGGCATAAGAGCACAACTCTCAAGAGTGCTCAAGGAGTGACAAGCATGGAAGTGTAACAACACTATAAGCTCTGAAATCACTACTAAATAAAGGGTCTTTTGAGTCGATTTTTTTGAGTCGGCAAATTTTGCCGTCGCAAAAGTTAGTCTTTTTGAGATGGCACAGAGTTACCAACGCAAATACCAAAACTTTAGCGTCGGCACGGTTAGCCGACACAAAAAATTAATATTTGATAGCATTACTTGAGTCGGTTGAATTTACCGACGCAAAAGATAGACTTTTTGCGTCGGCAAATCTGTGCCGACGCAAAAAATTAGACCTTTTTGTGTCGGCAACTAATGCCGTAGCAAAAAAAAAAAAGTTTTATACTCAAGATATATATATTTACTTGATTATATTTAATAAATATATTTATTTATACATATACTTTTATATTAATATTGAGTGTATACACTATAAATAATATATATCTCATTTAAAATTAGAAAGAGGTATAGTGGTGAAGTGGACTTAGTGTGGTGACTTTGGTTCAAGTCTTCCACATGGAGTGGGTTCGAAACTTGGGAGTCTTAATGGGAAAATCATGAGTTAGGTTTTTTAAAACATTTAACCACTTTTGCGTCGGCAACTTACTGTCTCAAAAAATTAAAACTTTTTGCGTCGGCAACTTGCCGACTCAAAAACCTTTTGCGACCCCACCATTTTCGTTCCTTAAGTTGTCGTTGAAACGCCGTCGCAAAAACCTTTTGCGTCGGCAAATATGCTATTTGCGACGGCACGCTGCCAACTCAAAAACCCTGTTTTTTAGTAGTGAATATGGTAAGAAATGATGCCAAATCATTCAAACAACACAAGTATGGCATGCTAGGGTCCTTAAAGCATAAGGCTAGTAAAGAGGATTACAAAGGGGGCATGCAATACATGGCACAAATGCATGAACCAATCATGGACAGAGCTCAAATAGGCCTAAACAAAGACCAAAACATGCTGAGATGGGGGCCCAAAGGTCTAGGCAAGATGGCATACATGATAGGCCCAAATAAGGCAACAATGCATAACTCCTAAACCACAATTAAAGAGTGATATGCATGAGAATATGACAATGCTACATGCTCTGAAATCAAGTATTAAATGATGCCAAATCATCCAAATAGCTCAAAGATAACATGCATGAGGCATCAAAACACAAGGCTAGCAAGGCCAATTGCACTACAACTATGCAATTCATGAGGCATATGGTCAAGGCAACCCAAAACAGTCCTAGAACATGTCAAAATGAGTCTAAAACATGTATGGAAGGAAGCCAAAACAAGCTAGCATGAAGGGCATAAGGCATGGAATATGCAAGGCAAATAAGGTGGATTACACTACACCTACTAAGACCAAGCATGAGATGACTTAACCAACAAAAATCAGAGTTATATCATGGCAAAATAACCCCAAAAACACATTGAAATGATAGCTCGCAAGCTTAGGCATGGAGGCATACGCAAGGGTTCATGTTTAAGGCATAAAGGACCAACCCTCCAATGCATTGAATGAGTGACAAATGCAAGTGTAGGAAACATTACATGGACTGAAATCACATGACGAATGATGCCAAATCATTCAAATAGGCCAAGCAATGCATGCTAGTGGACTTGATACACAAAGCTAATAAGCTAGAATGCATTATAGCTATACAAAGCATGGCATGCATGACCAAAACAATACAAATCAGAGCTTAAGCATGCTAAAACATGGACAAAAGCTTCTTAGAGTTGAGCCAAAAGCATGCTAGAAAGATAGTCTAAAGCATGGTACACATTAGGCTGGTTTATGGAATTGCACTACAAGTGCATGGAGCATGCATGGGGCTATCAAACCGAACCTTAACAGAGTTATGGTATGTTAAAACAACACCAAAAACCTACTGAAATGGAGTCAACATAAGCTAGAAAGACATGCTACTTCATGAAGCATACAAGACTAGTTTATGAAATTTACACTACAAGTGTATTAAGCATGCATGAGGTGATCAAGACAATCAAAAAAAGTGGCATGCCATCTCAAAATAACCCCAAATACATGCTAAGAACAAGCCAACAGAGGCTTAATAAACATGCTTAAACATGAGGCATTCAAAGCAAGCATTCAAAATACAAGGAGAGGGGATGACTCTCTCCTATTTGGGACCCCAAAACCACCTTTCCACCACTAAAAATCCTCTGGATTTTAGTGGTAGAAAGGTCATGCAAAGGCTAGAACAAGAGGCAAAAGGGATGGCTCAAAACAAGGCCTAACAAGGCCTAAGAGGGGGTAGACCACCCCCAACAAAAAAGTGACCTTAAACAAACATTTTAAGGACTGAAAAATAGAACTTTTTGCAGTAGAAAGTTAAGCTTAAAACACCATGAAAATAGGTCCAAAAGCTTAATCAAAACAAAGGGTCAAGAGGGTAGAAACTCACCCTTGATGAACACCTTCAAAGCTGTAACTCCAGTAACTTTTTTGAGCTCAAACCAGTCCAAAACAACCAAAACAAACCTCAAGAAGCCTCAGTAACAAAAGGATGGTGTTTGAGTGTGTGTTTGTGTACAAAAGTGTGATAAAATGACACTTTAAGGCACAAAAATGAAAGAGATGGAGGATTATAGAGACAAGGGTGTATCTATCTCTCAAGCCACTAAAATCTAAACCTAAGGCATGAGGGAGGAGGTTCTCTCTTATAGAGAACAATGCTCAAGCTTGTTGGACAAGCTTTGGCCTCAAAGCCATTCCTCCATACATGTGTATGGAGGATGGTTTTTGTGCCTTCCAGCTGGCACAGCTGGCCTAAAAATATCTCCAAAAAGGTGATGAAAAGCAGCCGACCACTTGAAGTGGTCGGCCAACCACCACAAGTGGTCTCCCAAGAAGAAAACTGGTCGGCCATGGTGGGAGAGGGTCTACAGCATGAAAACAATGCAGTGGTGTGGTGGCCGACCAGAAAAGGTAGCCCAAAGACCAAGAAAACCAGTTGGCCGACCAGAAAACTGGCTGGCGGGGAGGAAAGTGGTCTCCAAGGGGAAGAACTGGTCTCCCACCCTTGTACCACCTTCCATACAAGGAAAACAAGATTTGTGCCAAAAACAAACCAAAAAGGATGCAAAACGAAAGTTCGGGAGGTAAGGCGCGAGGCCGGGAGCCTCGAAAACTAGTCTACAGGCATCAAAAGTGGTTTGCGACCACAAAAGTGGTCTCCCGGACCACAGTGTCCCTCTAGGTAGAGGCAACAAGGTGTGGTTCAAAAACCACGCCAAACAGAGAACATTAAGCGGTCCCGAGTCAAGGCGTGCGGCCGAAGGTTCCGAAAATCGAAAACTGGTCTCCAAACGAGAAAAGTGGTCTACAACCACAAAGAGGTGGTCTACAAGACCTCTCCCTCCCTCCAGGGAAGAGAAACAAGGTTCGGTCTACAAACCGAGCCAAAGCACAAAGAGTTCAGAGGCCCGGAGGCAAGGCTCTCAGCCAAAACTCCGAAACCTCAAAACGAGCACGGCATGCACTATCACCGAGCACTTAATCGATGACGTCTCAATCTTAAGGTCGGTCAAAAATGGGGTATCTACAATAATCTCTCACCTATGAAAATATGGATAGTTTATCTATTTTGGAAACTATATATATGTTTAGAAATATATGTGTTGAGCTATCTGTGGAGGATAGCTATGATTGTTATAGAAACTGCATGAGGACTAGGTAAATTGGAATTAATCATGTGAACTATGTCATTGAATATGACGGTTTGATTAAACTGTGAAATGTGTGAATTGTGGTAGTCATTGCATATGGCATGCTTTTAAATACATTGTATATGTATCATTGTTTGGGAGGAGATAGGGGATGGACTCCATTTATAATTAAATTGGCCGGAGTGTCCAGGGTGAAAGTCTCGAAACCTTGCATATATAGGTGCCGGTTCCCTCGGATGAAAATTCCGTAAAATGGCAAATCATGAAATCTTGTGCATATATGGGTGCCGGTTCCCTCGGATGAAAATTTCGTAAGATGGCAAAACTTGAGTTCATGTGCATATATGGGTGCCGGTTTCCTCGGACGTAGTTCCATAAAATGGCAAGAAAATTGAAGTGTTTGTGTGATAATTGTGTTGATTGAGAACCCCTAAGTTGTAGCCTCAGTTGGGTGTCTGAAATGTAATGAATTGGCTCATGAATTGAGATGAAATAAATTAACTTGAAATGAATTGTCGTGAAATGAAGTAAGACTAAATTGACTAAAAGTGTATCCTTGGCTTACCGTGCTTAAGGCAGGCAAAGTAGAATTTATTTATCATTATTGTCTCAGTGTATCTGGGTATATCATGGGTTATCATGGTATTGTTCTAGAAGGCTGTGTTGCCTCAATTGTTGAAGCAGATAGTTATTGATGGCTTGTTGTTTTTCCTTTTGCATTAAAGGCATACTTGTATAGTTATGAATGTGTTGGAAACAGACGTAAGTATTGTGTTAAGATTGTGAAAAATGTGAAAGACTCTGAATACTTGTGAACATGTTTTGAAAAGGCCAATAGGTGTAAGTCTGGAAAGTGAAAGAAAACGTAATGGGCTTGGTGAAATTGTTTTCTTCTGAAATTTGTTATAATCATATGAATTTTTGGAAAAAGGTAACAAGAAGAAAGAAAACTGAATTGCTTATGTTATTGAATGAAATGAACGATTTTGAGAAAAGTTCTTATATACGTATATTTCTGTATAAACCGTCACATTATTTATATAGTATGAGACTACGCATTCATGATCATAGCTATTTGTAAGCTGCTATTGTTTAGGATCATGTTGAGATCTTTACTAGACTTTATGTTCATCCTACGTTGCTAATCCTTTTTCAGGTGAACATCGAGAAGTGTTTCAAGATCGAGGATCTTCTTTACCTGTTAGCCATGTGGCCTTTTATTTGTAGGCAGAATGCCATTAATGTAAAAGGGTTAAACCCTTTCTTTTATTGTTAAAGATGTAAGCCTGTGGACGATTTATTTAGTTATGTACATGTTGCATTTTCGGATAAGAGAATCTTTATTTATTCTTACAAATGATGTAAAGAGTTTCCGCATGTTATTTCTGAAATTGAATAAACTTAATGAATTTGGTAATGGATTCCGAGTAATAAAATGTGAGGCGTGACATTTCAAAATATATTTGAGTGTGTATACATATCCTATCAAACATTGAAATTTTAAATTTTTTTTGAATACCTACTTCCTCATTCTTTTTTCTAAAATAAGTAAATTTTTAGAATATATTTTCAACTTACTATTCTCAGCTATCCAAGAATTAAAGGAATTTTTGTTTTTTTAATATTTTTATTATTATTATTATTATTTTGTTTCAAAAAATGTTTAAGAACATCCCTATTCTTTTTTGTGTGTTCAAATGTTTTTTTTGAAAAGTTTGGAATATTACTTTTTTTAGAAACAGTTTGGAAATTGAAAAACAGTTTGCCTATGTTTTAAAGAAAAATAGAAAGAAAAAAATTGAAAACACAATGAATAAAAAAAAATCATTCACTTTTTTGTTTTCTTTTTGGGGATTTTTTTAGGGTCCCTGGAATTAAGATTTTATAGCATAAATGATATCTAATATTTTCATAATATCTAAGGTCCCTCAACATTGATCAATGGAATTTCTCTGGATTTTCCAGAGAAATTCTGGACTTCTCAAAGAATTTATCTTTTTGGGAATTTCTTCCTAGAGAATTTCTTATGAGAGAAAGAATCTCAGCATTAACAAGAGAAGGAACCTCAAACTAGTTACTAATTTTTCAAAAAAATAAAAAAAAAATAAAAAATCAAAAAACAAGTTCTAAAAAAGAAACAAACATCTTTGTTTACAAATTTCTCTGTGTTTGTTCACAGTTTTAAATTAGAGAAAATTGTTTTAACCAAACTAGAGAAAATTGTTTCAATCAAACTAGAGAAATTTTAGTACAATGATTTTAAACTAGAGAAAATTGTTTTAACCAAACCAGAGAAATTTTAACCAAATCAGAGAAATTTTAGCACAAATTTCTTTGTGTTTGTTCACAATTTTAAACCAGAGAAAATTGTTTTAACCAAACCAGAGAAATTTCCCAAATTTGCATCTTTAGAATTTTACAAGTATTTTTAGGCATTATTTACTGTAATAATCTCCACATTGCATAAAGATTTATTAGCTAACAACAAGAAGTCAAATAAATCAAAATCCAAAGCTGAAATGAAACAAACTCTCATCGAAATTGACAAAAACAACAACAACAACAATATGAAATTGGAGTTGCTTTGCTCTACGATACTTGCTGTGTAGACCATGGCTTCGAGCCATGTTGTGGATTTCAGAGGGCTGATGCTACCATCTCTAATAAGAGCCACTATTCTCATCGAAAGAGAATTCAGGTTTGCTGCCAAACAAATATCTTTGCTCACCTCCAGAATCACTGACACAGAACCGGTTCTCCACCGATGAAAATGAGCAAAAAAAGTGTGTATATATATGTGTGTGTAGAGAGAGAGAGAGAGAGAGAGAGAGGGTTTGGAAGTTGGCATGGATAAAGAAGTGTGAAGTTGAACTACGATTGGATGGGTGAGATATATGGGGGTGGGTGAGGGACCTTAGACATCATGAAATAATATTGTGGACCTCTCTCATTACTAAAAGTGGGAGAAGGATTTTAGACTAATTTTCTCTTTCTTTTTCTGACTTCTCTATTAACCTGTTAAATCAATGTAAAAAATAAATAAATTTATACTTAGAATGATAATCTATATAATTTAAAGAGTTTGTATTGTAAAATCCACATCTATTTATACTATGTATAAAGCATCTAACATATATGTACACAAAATCTATAAACAAATAAAATAAAAATATACTCACAAAGATAATATATACACAAAATTTCTATAGTTATTTTTATTTTTTGTATTTTTTTCAATCAACATAATGAAGAAAATGAAAATGGAGTTTTTTTTATTATTTATTTTTGTAATGAGGGTAATGAAGAAATAAAAACTATTAAAGGATTACAAAATTTATATTAAAAAAAACAAACAAACGAACAAAACTTTAGTCATTGAGAATTTAAAAATAAAATAAAATCTAACACTCTTAGATCACTTACAGTCAAAGAGAAACAAAAGATAAATATTCATAAGTAATTTCTTGAAAGTTATTTCCTTTGAACAACACAAAGTTGTAAAATAATTTGGGAAATTTTTTTTGTATACAAGTTGTAAAACAACAAAAAATTCTGGAGTATATAAGTTGTAAGACAACCTTTGAAAAAAAAAAATTGTATAAATTTGTGTGAAACAACCTAGAAAAAAAAGTAGGAATACGAACTCTAAATTCTGCATAATGACTCATCAAATGGCTAACTCTTGTATGGATCTGCACTTTGCTTTTGTACTTCCTCTACAAACTCAATCAAAACCTCTGAATTTTGGCCCCAAAAGACCTCTCTCTTAATCTCTAAACCTAATGATTGTTCTTCTTCTATGACATCTCTTTCTTCCTCAATTTCTCGTTTTTCTTCGATCCATTTGGGCATCTTCAATAGACTCAATAGCATTCTCTGAAAAATAAAAAAGTTAAAAAAAAAAATCGTGTAATAGAATGATTATAAAAGGGAAAGGAAGAAAAAAAAATTTATAACCAAAGAAAAAACAAAAAAACAAAAAAACAAAAATTTTAGTCATTGAGAATATAAAAATTGAAAACTCTTAAATCACTTGTTGTCAAAGAGAAATAAAAGATAGTCTTCTATTGGTCTGTTCTTCCTTTGTCCTAATTGAATCAAACACTTTTGTATTTTCCTTAAAAGAGAAAAACATTGTAGAAATAGAGAAATAAAGCAAAAAGTTAAAAAAAAAAAATGATAAAAGTAAGTTATTGGAGAAGAGAAGAAGTTATTGTAGAGTATTTATCTTGAGATGTGATTGAGTGGGAAGTTATTGTAGGGTAGGTTTTTTTTTTTTTAATTATGTAAATGCCACATGGTAAAAGCTTCAAGAAACCAAAATAAAGGCTCACTTAATATAATAGTATGGAAGATAAGAAAACCTAAATTCAAAACTACATTGTTTATGATCTTACAATTTATTTTACTTTGATTTCTTTTTACAATCAAACTCTCAACTATCGGTGTCTCAAAAACCCTAAAAGCTTGTTCCCGTCGGCCAACCATCCATCTACCTTCGCCGGAGACTTTTCATTACGTTCATTAGGGACTCTCTATTGCCTTCACCATATTATCTAGGTTTGCACGAATACAACATATTTTCTCTTTGAATGTTAAGAGGTTTCAAGAAAAAAAAAAATATAATTTTTTTCACTTTGGTTGACTTTTTTTTTTTTCATGCAAAATGTTAGTTTTTTTTTTTTTTTTTCAAGTCCTGAGAACTGTTGCTTTGATTGGAATATTAGATTACCATCTGTTGGTAGCAATCAAAAGTGGAAACCCATTCCTTTGCAGAATCTTCTGTGTAAAAAACTCAAGCATATATAGTAAATCCATTATTGATAGAAAAAGAATTCATCAAATAACAATTCAAATCATCAAACTTTAAAGAAGCCACATGCTTCAGTCAAGATAGTGTACAAGAAAATAGAAAATCATTAACAACAGAATTACCTAAAAATAAAATAACACTTCTTCACAACATATTTTCTCTTTGAATGTTAGGAGGCTTCAAGAAAATATATATAATTTTTTTCACTTTTATGATTGTGGTTGGTTGATTTTTTCCCCCCCCTTATACAATGTTAAGAGTTTGTATGTTTTTTTAAGTCCTTAGAACTATTGCTTATTAGGGTTGTATTCTAGATGTTAGATGTGTCAAGTTTTATTATTACCTTTTGTGCCTTGCTTTGTTAAGTTTCTGTAATTTATTTATTTATTTTTTTGATATCAACGAAGTGAACAATAAAATATATAAATAAATTAACATAAAATGTTTTAAAATTAATGAATGACTAGATTTAAGAGTTTTTGTTGTTTAACTTTTACTTGCTTCATATTTTTAATAATAAAAACAATAATGTTAGATTTATCATATTGTTATATCATATTATGTTTATTATTTATTTCTAAACAAAATATTGTTGTAGTGGATCCAATCATTAATGTATATCTCCAATACATTGTTAATAACTAAATATAAATAGTCATTGTATTATTATACTAATAAAAAAAATTAGATGATTTAAATACTTATACACTAAAAATATTATCGTTCTATAAATCAAAATTTTGGTTCTGTCCTAGCAATATGTTATTTCTAATTCAAAATTAGAGAAGACAATTCTCTAAATTTCAATGGTAGAACTTGGGCATCTTATTAGATAAGTAGAATAAAAATAATAAAAATCACAAGCTAAGACTAACATGGACCAACAAATTTATTTTGTTATCTTTCCTTATTGGCAGCCATATAAATATTATGTCATGACAATATCAAAAAGTCTTATCTTATTCTTATTCTTGTTCTCAACTTTTTAGATTTGTTGGTGTTGGGATTGAGAGTGGTGGACATGACTAATGATAAAATTTCATGTCTTGGCATGGAGTTTCATTTAGAGGAAGACACATATCAATTCTATAATGAATGTGGAAGGATTATCGGGTTTGGTATTAGAAGAGATTACCACAACAAAAGTAGAAGAGATGATGTTATGATTAACAAGATGTTTGTTTGTTGTAAGGAGGGAGAAAAAAAAAAAGATAAACGGTACATAATTGTAAATCATCCTAAACATGATACAAGAACAGAGTGCAGTGCATTTATGTATGTATCTTTGGATCGAGACTTGTCGAAGTGCATAATGAAAAAGTTTGATGACAACCATTACCATCCTTTGCATCTTCTTCAGTACACACATTTGAAACCATCTCAAAGAAAGTTATGTCAGGCTCAAACTTTGAATGTTGATATAGCTGATGATACTGGTACCTCTCTTAAAGCATCATATGATCTCATTAGTGCCTTAGCAGGGGGGAAAGAAAATTTGAGATTCATGAGAGAGGACTAAAAAAACTACTTGCATGGAAAAAGACAACGAAATTTGCAATACGGGAAAATTGAGAGTTTATAAAGATATTTTCAATAACAAAAAATAGAAAATTCATATTTTTACTATTCGATTGGTTGATCCCTAGATCCTTGGTACTTACCCAAAAAAAGAAATAGGTTGATTGGTGAAGTGAAACGAGGAGGTCGCAACATGTGTTTCACTAGAGAGGTCAAAGGTTGGGATCTCCCTTCACCAAAAAGATGTTTTTTATGAATGGAAAAAAATGGTACTAAATAATTTATGATAAACATAATAAAATAATAATTTTGTTTATCCACTATTCTATTTTGGATGTCTCAAAATGATAGTTCCATTTGTAAAGTCAAAGTAAAAAACATTTACTTTTTTTAAAATTATCCCTTTTGGGTAATTATAAATATATTAAAAATTTAAAAAGTTAATGAGTATTAGTGGAAAAATATTTTGATATTTAAATTTAAGTGTAATGATTGCATGCCTCCTTAAAAAGTTAAAATCCTCAAAAGAGACAAATAAATTGAGACGGAGGGAATAATATATTATTATATAATTTATGGTAAACATAATAAAATAAAGGTAATATATTAATAAATAAACCTAATATATATACTAATAAATTATGTAGGGAAAATAAATTTAACAAATTATGATAATATATTAATAAAAACAAATGCTAACAAGTGGCCCAATGGCACTTGTTAATATTGGGAAAGTAAGAAAAAGTGTAAAAGAATTATAAAGTGTTTGGAAATTCATAAAATGTATATTGAATTTAGTAATTAATGCCTCGGAATTGATATTTTTTTTTTCCTTGTACCATAAATAACAATACTAATAAATATTATGGGTTATTTGGAATGATCTAAATAAGTATATATTTTTGACTTTTTATGAAAAAATATACAGAAAAGTAGAGAAGTGATGTGACCCAAATAAGTGCACTTATCTAAGTAAATGCACTTATTTAGTTTATGCCAAATAGTACCTTAATTACACAAATTGTTTGATAAACAACAAGATATATATATATATACACTAGCATTTAATGTCACGCCCCGAAATTTTCCACAATAAATATTCGCCAACTCTCATTTTTAAATATAAACATGAGTAAGTGTTCAAGGTTAACATCATCTACAATTTCCAACATTTGTATTCATTGATCATTAAGAGATTTACAAAAGATATTCCACATGCAAATATACATTCAACATCCCTAGTATGTGAATCTATAGCATGTGGCATAGTAGTTCAAATACAATTTAATGCCCTCAAGGGCTATAATTTCCAAGGCTTAAGCTCAGTTATACAAAAATGGTTTTCAGCCCGTACACGTAAAGCCTTTGGCTTGCAAAAATTCAACTTCAACAAAAGGGAAGAGCCTCGTGCTCTCAAAACATATCACACGCCTCTAACTCGGCAGAATCACCATATCTTTTCCTGTACAAAATCCCATAGGGGTGAGCACAAAGCTTTGTAGGAAAAACTTAACAAAGTATATACATTTTATACAATCTCATGAGGTAAATGCACATGCCATGCCATTTTGAAAACAACATATATCTTTATCTTTTGGAAACTTTCGTGCTCAATGCAATCATGAGAAATCAACATTTTTAACGATTTCAATGTAATTAACAAGAGCAGTAAATATGACTCAGGTAATCTCTAGGTTAGTGTTTGCAAGTAGGCTTAACAAGCACTACCAAATCCCCACTTTACTGGTAACTAGCCGGAAGGCACGTGGTACTTCTTCTGCACATGTTTTCGATCTTTCACCATGGACATTCAAGCCAACTTAACCCTCAGGTAATCTCTAGGTTAGTGTTTGCAAGTAGGCTTAACAAGCACTACCAAATCTCCACTTTACCGGTAACTAGCCGGAAGGCACGTGGTACTTCTTTTGCACATGTTTTCGGTCTTTCACCATGGACACTCAAAGCCAACTTAACCAATACTATCTATACTCTCTATCCAGACTTACCAACTGATTTACCTCAAAACAAATCGATATGATCTTGTTTCACAAATCAATTTCCATTCTCAAAATAATTCTTTTCTCAAAACAATAGTTTTCAATTAAAATTCTACATCAATGATAACAAATGAAATGCAATGACAATGCGATATGCAACAAAGTAGTTGAATAATTCCAATCTCAATTCCCATCACACAATCTTCCATTGTGATCAAAATTTCCATATCACTTTACACGGTAATCTCATAATAAATCCATCAAGTGGTAAATAACAATGCCATTTACATGCATCCTCCACATGTTAATCAACTATTTCAAATTAGCCACTTCAAGACAATTCAATGATATATTATATATCAAACTTCCAAATTCAACATTTCTTGTCTTACCAAGAATTTCCTTATCTAAATACAAATATGGAAATCCTCCACAATTTATACACCATAATACTTTATAAATCATAAATTTCATCATATCTCAACATTTTTCAAAAAATCCCCAAATTTTTAAGGTTTCACCAAAACTTGATTTTTCCCATTTTGTTGAAAGGGCCTTGCCCAAGCAACACACACATGACAACATTGCTCATACTCTCAAAAATTTGGAGAATGTAAGGAAAACCCACTTTAAAAATCATTTGGAGTACACAAATCCAAAATCATAAGTTCAAATGCAAGGAAAGCTCCCAATAAGCACAGACTTGCAAATATATATATATATAACTCTAAGAAATCTCTACCTTAAGCCTTGGAGAAGGAGATAGAAAAAAACCCCCAAATTTGACGGTGTTGAAACCCGATCTCCACCGTACAAAATGTAGCCATCGAAGAGTTCTCCAACTGTAAGGCCTCAAAATAAATATGACAAACCCATCTCATTTGCGATGATAGAATAGAAATGACATACTTTCATTCATCAGTTAATATACAAAAGGTAACACATGCGATATACATTCATAAATAGCCTATCTTGAATCTACAACATATGTTACAAGTAATCAAAAGATGCAAGTTGAACAAATATTCAAATGCCCGAATGGCTTATATCTTTCCAAGTCATTCATTGGTTACAACAAAATGAGTCTAACTCAATATAGTTAAAGCCCTTCGCTATACAAAGTAAATACAACAAAAACGAGCCCTTGTTCCGAATCTCTCCAAGTTACTGTCTTAGCGGAGGCATGTCACCAGCACCTGAAAATGGTTTTTTTCCAATAGGGTGAGCCAAAACCCAATAGAAACAATCTAACACAACATATGAATCTTAACAAAGGTATAAGTATAGAGTGCATGTCTAATGCCCAATATAGGACCAATCATATCTTACAAGATCATAATATGCCAAATTCTTTTATTCCAATTTGTTTTATCTCAATTCCGTTCATGTCAATTCATTTCACCTCAATTCATGAGTCATGTTCATTATTATCCAGACAACCCAGCTGAGACTACAACTTAGTGGTTCTCAAACATACATAATCAATGCACAACACTTCAATTTGCCATTTTACGGAAATTTCGTCTGCAGGAATTGGCACCCATTTATACGGTTTTCGGGACTTACATCTAGGACACACAGGCCAACTTAATTCAATGGAGTCCATCTCTTTTCTTCTCCCACACATGGAGTATATCCCCTTTCTCCTCCCAAATATCATACATATACAATGTATTATAACACAGTCATATTCAATGGCAACGAATAAGAGATTAGTTTCAATTCGCCTAATCCTTATACAATTTCTACAACAATCATGGCTATCCTCCACTGATAGCCCAAAACAAATATTTCTAAATAGATATACAAGCTCAAGAATAGATAAATTGTCCAAATTTTCATAGGTGAGAAATAATACAAATCCAACTACACCATCCATATAAACAACCTCCTAATTTCACACTTTCAATACCAATTCTATTATTTATACAAAATAATTGTCTGAGTAATTTTAGGGCAAAACTCCCCTTTTTCCCAATTTTATCCCAAACACCAAAATCAACCATTTTAACACAACATAAGTTCATATTCACTCCCATAACCATTTCTATCACATTCATTCAAAAACCTCTTTTTTGATTTTAAACCAAAACCCTAGGTTTGTTTAAAATAACCTCAAATCCCAATATTTCTTACACACTAACAAATAACCAAGCTAAAACTCATAGATAGTGTAGAAAGTCCCTACCTCGAAATTTAGAAGCCAAGAGGGAGAATGGAGATACTTCAAACAAGTCAAAATCCAACTCTATTCGGATGAGAATGTAGCCCTTGAGATTCTCTAACTTTTTATCAAAGAGTGTAGGGTAGAGAAACCACTAGATTTAGATGAAAAAGTAGAGAGAAGTTGGATTTTAGAGAGAGAGAGAGAGTCGGTTTAGGGTTTTGAGAGAAAAATGTATGAAAAAGTGATGTAAAAAGGTGCTGCTGCGAACTGATATACGCGCAGCTCGCTCGAGCGCAAGAGTTGTCGCTTGAGCGACCAGACACAATAAGTTGTTTCACTCGAGTGCAAGAAGCTTCACTTGAGCATAATGTACACTCCCAGAAGTTTTACAAATAGAAAATCGTCGTTCGAGCACAAGAACTCTTGCTTGAGCGAAGAACACTACCCTTCCAGTATCTCTGCAGGCCTACAAAAGCACTGAGAGTTCACAAAGCTTGCTCGAGCACAAGAAATTTCGCTTGAGTGAAGAGGCCAAAATCTGTGCAACAAAGATTTGAAAACTAAGTAACTAACCTATTCCAAACATAACCACTACAATCCAACAACCAAAATTAAGGAAGAATAAGGGGGAAAAGACATGAACAACAATACCAAGCTATAAAACCCGAGTCCAGAATACAAGATGGGCTGGGTCTAAACCAGAAACGCTATACCAACTTTGATGAAGGGACTAGGGTCAAAATTGGAGAAATCAAGAGTTTAATGTAGTTTGGTGGGAGAAAAGTAGAGAGAATGGGGAGAAATGTGTTTTAGAGAGAGAGAGATAGATGAGAGAAAAGAAAGATTCACTCAACCCAAGGAGAAGGAAAGGAGAAAAATTTTCAAACTTAGCACTTTCCGTACGTGTGCGCCTTCTTTTGCACGTGTGGCGCTGTGGATTCGCCTTTTTTCGCGCCCCGCCTTTCGGAAAGGGTTGAAAAGAAGGCCTCACAGTTCAGACTCCTGCGGTTCTGATCTAGTCTCACAAGTGCAATGTGAAACTGATAATCACCAAAGAGTTCAAATCCGGCAAATCTTTTTGGAAAACTAATTGTGAATCAAAATGCCAAAATTGAACTACTTTGCCAGATACAGAGTCGCCACCTAAACATTTTATTTGGGAAAATTTAGGAAAACCTAACTCGTGCCAAGGCCACATGTCCGTCATCACCAAACTTGCCTCGGCTCGGGAACTTGGGTATGAGAGGGGAAGGTCCCGAAATGAGCATCCCCGCGCGCCCGATCAAAGGATCGGCCTCTACTAATCACGATATGATGTTTTATAAACATTATGTGTTCTTATTCCGGTTATTAGACTAACTTTACTATGTAATGCGCACACGCAAGTATAGACTAGTTTACTCAATTTGGAATAATTCAACTCATGTTTGTTTGCGAAAATGGTTTGAATTTGCCACCCTCAAGTGGGCTTAAAGATACGGATTTGCTACCAAATATAGTGGGCTTAAAACATGATTTTGCCACAACAAAGTGGGCTTAAAACGCATTCGTTGAATCGTTCCAATTCAAACAACAAGCCTTCATCCACAGGAATTCATACAGTTTAGCAAGTAAGCACATAGTCTCATGGCAAGCATATGAATCATGGTAATATGGCAATCACACTTATGCAAATATGCTAAAGAATAAAACTCACCGAGTACTCCGAGCCAAAACAAAAACTAGTTAGAAAAATGCATGAGCCTAACTATACAAGATGCCTAATGCAACGCATGCAATAATGCAATTAATAGGCTCGGCTACTAATATGGCATATGATCGATTTGAACAACATGTGATTAAACACGTATTCAAAGAAGATATTGAAATTGCAATGCAGTTTGAATGATGCGCCGAGCCTCGGTGCATGCAATACAAGATGAATGGATGCAAGCATGCGATATGCTAATTGAAACGTGTCCCTAACCTAACCATCAAAAGTCATTAAATAAAAGGGAGAAAGACGTAGGGTTGGAAAACATGCACACACGCATGCACACTGATTACATCATTACGCCCTTACGAAGGAGGGTCCGAATAAATAAGCTAAGCTACACTAAGCTAAGCTAACTATTACAACACAATATGAATTAACTAACTATTCTAAGCTAATTAAATATTACAAACCAAATTAATTAGCTAAACACTTAACTAACTAATTACAAAGCGATTAAGCTAATTAATTACAACATGAATTAACTAACTAATCTACTTAAATAATTACAACATTTGCATGAATTAGCTACCACTAACTAACTAAGCAAAGCAACTAAAAGGCCTCGAGAAGTGAGGAATGCATGCATGCTCGATATTCCACCCAAATGGCCACTGTTTTGCTGTTGTAAGCCTCCATTGCATATAAGCACTTACACTTTCCTCTTCTCCAGATCAAATATGTTCTGCCTCAGGAACATTCTGCTGAATTTCATTGGTGGCCGAAAGGGGGGCTAGTCAACCATTGTTGATGGTCGGTCGACCAACAAAGGTGGCCGGTCGGCTACTGATGATGGTCGGTCGGCCATTGGTGGTGGCTGTCGGCCACCACTAGTTTGGACTGCCCTATTGCAATAGAGAGCACAACAGAGCAAAACAATATACTTTTGCAGGTTTGTTTGTACTGTTTACACTCCTTATCATCAAACAAGCTCAAAGGAGTAAAACTCTTATCTCCCAAACCACCAATCAAGCAATTTCCAGTTGAAAAAGATGGCAAAACAAGTGTTCAAAACAAGCTTAAATAGCAAGTGTTATACCTCTTGAAGCTAAGGCACAAATTGGGCAACAACCCAAGCTAAAACCTCCTTCTAGAGCTCAAACAAGAATCCAAGGGACCTCAGTTCAAAGGTGATCAAGTTTGGTTAATGGTTGATAGGAAAACTAGAAGTATATCTCTACTTGTATGCACAAAAGTTCAAGAGAGAGAGAAATCTAGAGAGAGAATTATAAAAAGAGAGGATTGTAGAGAGAGAGGCTCCCAAAATTTTTCCAACCTTGAAAACCATAGAGAAGGTCCTCTATACATAGAAAAATGAGAGCTCAGGTCGAAAATATCTATATAGGACAGCTGGAGCAGTGTGGAATAGCTGGACGGAAAATATCTGCACAAAAACTACTTTCTTTGCACCAATGGCCGGTCGGCCATCACTGGGGGCTGACAAGAGTCACCCCTAGCTGACACATGGCCGTCAAAGCCCTTTCATGGCCGACACATGGCCGTCAAGCCTCACTAGTGGCCGGAAAGCAAAAACTGGTTTTTGGCCCCGACTTTAAACAGGCATATCTCCTTCATCTAGAATCTTTTGTAGGTCATTCTTCAGTCTAAATTGAAGCCCCGAAAGTTTTCCTTCCAATGGTGGTAGCCTCACATCAAAATTACAAGTGTGAAAAAAGATATCCTTATTTTAGTGAAGACTGTTCAGTTTCGGTGCTAATCGGATTGATGCCCAACTTCAACCAGCCATATCTCCCTCATCCGGACTCGGCTTTAGGAGATTCTTGAGTGTAAAATGAAGCCCCGGAAGTCCAATTTCTAATGGTGGTGGCCTCATAGCTGAAATCCAAGTGTACAAAAGGATAGGCCTGATTTAGTGAAGCTTTCGAGTTTTCTCTTAACGGTTTATGCCCAACTTCTTTCCCAATTTGGTTTCTTCCCTTTCCTCTAATTTTCTTCAAATCCAAACCTCTAAAAAAGATGTTTAAAAATATTTTTGAAAGAGTTCACATCTCTTTCATTCATTTCCACTTTGTCCTTGCTTAGTTTACTGAAAAGTGCAATTTTTAACGAAATGCGAGTCTCGGAACATCATAGAGATATTTGGCAAAAATATTTTGAAATAGAGGGTTTTAAGGTCTAAAATCATTTTGGTCAAAATAGTTTTGGTCCAAAAATGGGGTGTGGTTTGGATTTAGAGCTGCTCTTGCTAAAGAAATTGAACCTTTGTATAACGCAACTTTCATCACCATGTAAGCAATCAATGGCGCCCAAGTCTTAAGGGCGATTAAAAAATGGGATGTCTACAGTTGCCCCTCTTTGACAGAACTCAGAAGTTGAAATGACGTGAGTGAATGTCAAAGCCTAGAGACGACTCATTTTTGACAAGGCCGAAGACTTGGACAAACAAACAAAATGCAAATGCAGTTGGTTGAACCCAAGGGTTGCCTATGTATCCCTTTGCAAGGAATCAAACCAGCATAGTTCAGGGCAGAATGCATAATGAAACACAATGCAACAAAACAATATAATGAAATAATCAAACCACTAGCAGTGCAAAACTACACGAATACCATAACGGGATGGAGATGCAAGTCAAACTATGTTTAGCACAGAAAAGGTGCCGGAACCCTCAAACCACAATTCCTGCGGAATAAGCGTGTGCACATGCAGAACTATGTGTTTCGTAGAAAGAATACAAGTAATTAGGTGGTATGATATAAGTGAGGAACGATTTGTTGAGGAAAGATTGTGATCCTAAATGCTAAATGCAACAAAATAAAGTACGATGCAATGGATGCAGTGAATAAAGGGTGTAAGCCGAACCACATCTTACCTAGAAAAGGGTATGGACACAAAACAAAACATGTCTAATATAGAAAAGGTGCCGAAACCCTCAAACCACAATTCTTGCAGAATAGGCGTGTACACATGCAGAGCTATGTTTTAATGTGAAAAGGTATGGGCACATGTCGAACCAAGCTTAACATGGAAATGATGCAGACAATAAAATGGTATGATGCAATAGATGTATGCAATAAATTCTACATGCAATAGAAGTGATAGATGTGATGTAATAGATATTAAATGCAATGTAGCAGCTAGGAAGTGAAAGTACCTTACGGAGGCAATTGGCGATAACTCACCTTATGCTACTAGGGATCTTTTGCTTCTTTTTGGTTGCACTTCCAAACCATAGGTACTACATTTCTCCCTGGCTATGTTCGCAACTTTCTCTATTCTTCAACAGGGTGACAAACTAGGTTGGGTCAGTATCCAGAATTGAGGCGCATACAAGCTACCTCAACCTATGGGGCTGCCATATAGATTTCAAGTTGAGGATACACCCCTGGGTGTTTAAACTAGACTTTAGTCTCAGAAATTTCGAACCATTGCGTTCTAGGCATCGGCCATTCGAACTCTAGTTTCCACCGTCTCAGTTGATTTCCTAGAAACTCACCATAAACACAAGCAGGTGGCTATATCATACCATCGGAAGTCATTTGGGCATGACAAACACCAAAGGATTTCCACCTTTAGAGGATTTAAGGTCTCCTAGACCAAGAAGTGCACAAGACAGTGCGATGCAGGTGCACAAAATAGTGCTAATGCGGATGAATACGCAAGATAGCGCAATGCAAGTGCACAAGACAGTGCCTATGCAATGCACAAAATAGTGCGATGTAAGATGAAATGCACAAGATAGTGCAATACGGGGTGCACAAGATAGTGCGATGTAGGGTGCACAAGATAGTGCGATGCGAGGTGCACAAGATAGTGTGATGCGGGGTGCACAACACAGTGCGATGAAATGCACAAGATAGTGCGATACGAGTGCACAATACAGTGCAATACGGGGTGCACAAGATAGTGCGATGTAAGATGAAATGTACAAGATAGTACGATGAAATACACAAGATAGTGCAATGCAAGTTTGCACAAGACAGTGCGATATGGGTGAATGCGCAGGATAGCGCGATGCAGGTGCACAAGATAGTGCAATAAAAAGGTGAATGCGCAGGATAACGCGATGCAGGTGCACAAGATAATGCGATACAAGGTGCACAAGATAGTGCGATACAGGGTGCGCAAAATAGTGCGATACAATGCACAAACAAGTGCAAGTAAGGTGCGCAAAATAGCGCGAGGCATGTTCTATGCAAAAGATACAAGCATTTTCTATGCAAAATGAGAGCATGTTCTATGCAAAAGATACGAGCATTTTCTATACAAGATGAGAGCATGTAATGAAATGCACAAGATAGTGCGATGTGCAAGAAAGCGCGAGTGTAAATTGCACAAAATAGTGCGAGTGTGATACAAAGTGCACAAAATAGTGCGAGCAAAGTGAGTAATTGTGTGATAAATGTACTGAGTAAGATTATTGTGCGATAAATGCACAGAAGTGAGATTATTGTGCGACAGATGCACAGAATGACTGATTGGTTCACAATGCAATATAATGACCATACATATTCCATGCGAGAGAGGAGCATATTCTATGCAAAATTGAAGGCATGTTCTAAGAGACAAGAATATTCTATGCGAAATTGAAAGCATATTCTGTGCATGAATGAAAGCATGTTCTATGCATGAATGAAAACATATTCTATGAATGATCGAAAGCATGTTCTATGTACAAAACAAGGGCATATTCTATGCAACATTGAAAGCATATTCTATGCAAGAGACGAGCATATTCTATGCAAAATTGAAAGCATATTCTATGCATGATTCATAAACGATGCGCGACACACATGCAACAGAAGTGTATATGAAAGTGCACACTCTATGCAATAGAAGAGCATCAAATATGTACTTTGGTGCCTCCAATTTACCTTTCAGAGGACTTTGCAACATGCTTAGCTCAAAAGGGATACATCCCGTTCGTATTGGCAAGGGGTGACACCTGTATGTGAAAACCACGGGTGCCGCTTGGACTACCATTCTGACTTGAAGCAGGCTTGAACTCGAGCTCGAGGTACACTCATCTTCCAAAGCAATGGCGAGGCCTGGCGAAGGAGCATTTGGAATGCAGACTTGGAATTTGCTGCAATTTGCTGAAGTTGAAACACATTCAGATGCTCCAATTTTCCCTTTTTTCTTTTGCTTTGTAGTCTGGAACCCATGTAGCTTCAGACTGGTCCTTGTTCTATTGTTCTCACATGACCTGGGTTGAACCCTATTGTTTATGAAAGAAAGAATCTTGTTTTGTACATCTTTTTGGGAATGGCACGACACTCTGAGCACAAAAACGATTTATTTTTGCAAATGAAACCAAGAAAGTGTTCTTAACCGGCTATTGAGCCTACGACTGACCACAGTACATCACGACTCAACAAAGAGAAAACGAAGGTAAAACAACCCGAACACATCTAGTGACATTCGAAACGACTCAAAACAAGAATCAAAACAAACAAAACGACAAACATAACACTAGACATTCTACTATCCATCAGTGGGAGACCTCTCGGTTCACGGGGAACCCACAGCTTCTCTAGGTATTGTTTCCCATCCTTTCTTATTTGTGATTCTCACATCACTTTGGCACTCAATCTCTCTCTCTCTCTCTCTCTCTCTCTCTCTCTCTTTTTTTTTTTTTTTTTTTTTTTTTTTTCTTTCCTGAAAAGCCCTTTCCTTACTTTTCTCTCAACGCACATCGCTCTATTATTTAATCTCTCTTATTTTTTTATCCCTCCCCGGAGTGGTTGATGGATAAGTAGGAAGTTGTGGGCTCTTGCCCCTAGTATTCTACTCGATTCTCTCTCTTTCGCTCACAACTAGTGAGCTCTCCCACAGAGGGGTTGTGTTGCGACTGGAAGTACAATAGATTTGCCACTAACATCGGTTGACGACGCCCCTGGCTTAACTTGACCGAGATGAATTACAGCATGTTCCACCGGCCAGGTATACAATTGATTAGTTCCACACATTGCGCTTTCTACGTCCCCATTCTGGGTTAGACGCCAATTTGGGTGTGATCAAACCCGTCTAGATGAGGGGGTCGAATATCCAGCTCCATTTCCAGTTCGTGCTTTGCACTTGGCTTGATACCTCACTGCTTGGAGGATGAGAGAGCTTTCGGCCCTTTGTTGTTAGCTTCAACTGTGCCCTTTCTGGTGAGTGCATTGATAAAGGGGGAAAAGACAGAAAACCTGACTTGACTGTGCCCCTAGTTCATCATTTTGACCATTTTTGTTTTTGGCTTTCTACTAAAACAATTTTGACCAACATGAGAGTTAGATTAACATGCTTGTTCGACTTTCTGATTTGAAATCATGCAAGTCAGGTTGTGAGCACTGAAAATTTTCCCTTCTTTGGGTATAAGAAATGGTCCAGTTTTGAAACAAATGGAATAATTTTCAAGAGAATTAGTCAACTTCATTAAAAATCCTCAAAAACTATTTTTGCAAATGGCCACTACCCGACCAATGAAGAATTAACTCTTGAGATGCACAACCTCATATCGGAATTTGATTTGTCTTGCAGCTGAATCTTGTAATGGAATAGGACAACCGATTTTGAATGAAGATGAGCCAATTGGACATGGATAGGATAGCTGATTTGAACAAGGATAAGCCAATCAACATGGATGAGACTAGCAGGTTGAAAATGATTGGGGCCGAACTTCAAGATGAAGTTGCCTACGTATCCCAAAGATGGGAATCAGACCATACGTAGTTCCGGGTTGAGGCGCACTCAGGTATTAACACTCTCCTTTTACGCTCTAACTTTTGCCAAGGCTGCCCTTCTGGGTTTTCAACCTTGCGAGCTCTGTTTTTTTTTTCTTTTCATTGTTTTTTCTTTTTTTCTTTTTCTTTTCATCTTTTCTTTTTCTTTTCATTTTTTTTCATTTTTGTTCTTTTTCTTTTCTCTGCTCTAACTTTTTCCTAGGTCGCCCTTCTGGGTTTTCGGCCCAGCAAGCCTCTCAAGGATAGAAAAGTTTAACTTGTCCATGTTGATTAGTTTTGAGATCTCGAAGTCATCTGAATCCAGGAGAATAGCTGCTGTTCGTTGATGATGTAGGAGCCTATCCAATCGGGTATGAATTTGTCCCTAGTGTTGTGGATAGAAACTCGATTGTCCTTCATCAATAATAAATTTTCTTCTATCAAATTCTGGGATTGGGCTTTCTTGCCAGTCTCTATTGGCTTGAGAAATGACCCAGTTTTGAATCTTCGAGCACATTTGACATTTTTGCCCCTAGTTCAAGGGCTACTTCTAATCTAGCTTTGCAAGCTTCCTTTGATGACATCTAACCTTCTTGATCTGACCTTCTTGCCCCTAGTTCAAGGGTTGCTTCCGATCCGACCATACAAGCCTCATGTTTTGGTTGATCGTTTCAACATTTTGAGTCAAGGTTTAAGGTTTGAAAGCAAAGGGGTTGAGTCTTGAGGCTGAGAGTAATCCTATGCTGCACAATCTCAAGATTAATTCCAAGCATGTCTTCGTAGGACCATGCAAAACATTTTTTGAAATCTTTTAACAAAGTGACTAGTTGCTCAGGCTCCTCTGAAGACAATGTAGAACCAATCTGGATCAAGCTAGGATCCTTCACAGTACTCACATAAACAAACATGATCTCATTCATTAAGGGTTTAGCATGCCTCTCTTTCTCTCAGTTGATCAAATTTTTGCAAATTCTGAGGAATTCCTCCCTCTTTGTTTTCATCATAGTGTTAGAAAAGTTTTGAAAAACTTAGGTCAATGCAATGATTTCAAGGTGTAGAAAAGTAGGTGAAAATGTATTGTCGTTTTATTCAGATCTTCTGGCATAACTGGAGCAATGGCAGAAACAGACGCAAAAGAAATAGTGCAAAAGACAAACACACAACAACAAGATAGTGATGTTCGAGGTAACACCCCCAAAATCACCTGACTCTAACACAATAGGACTGACTCGATACAACAAGACAGACTCAATACAACACAACAGAGCTGACTTAATACCCAATTTAGAAAGTAAAATAACCAGCATTTGCACATTGCTCAAAACGGTGTGTGCCATCCACCACATCTGGAGTAAAAATGAGTGCCATCAGCAGGTGGTTCATCCCCCGATCACATAATCATATTATCTCCCCAGTTCATTGATCCAGTACTGATAGACTTTGTAGGACCTGGTGCGGCGATGACCTCGTTGTCAATTAGATCTTGTATTTCATAGCGAAGATGAAAACAACTGTGAGTGTCATGACCGATTTGTTGATGGAAGACACAGTACTTGGCAGCATTATGCGTAGCCAGAAGGGGATCCTGGAGAGGCCGAGGCTCAAGGGGTTTGAGATGGTCCTTTTTGATCAACACGCCCATGGCTTTGGATAAGAACATGTAAAGCGGGGTAAAGACCCTTTGGCCTTGGGCTTGATGGCTTGAGGTTTGTGGGGTTGTATTGAATGTACTGGCAAAAGGGGTGGCAGGTGCTGACTGGGTTTGATGATCTTTTCCAAGTGTAGGATTGAAGCTGAAAGGGGCGTTTCTGGTACAACATCCTTTTTCCTGGTTTGCCCATTGATTTAGAATGCTCCGAACTTGAGTGGCAAAAGTGCCATCCATAGTCTTTGCAACAACTGCAAGCACTTGTTGTTTGTTCAACCCTTCGACCATGAAAGCCTCAATAGCCCATTGAAGATGTTCGTAAGGATCGATACTTGCCCCAACCTTGTTCTTATCACTTGCCTGCACTTTGCCAAGGGATTGGGTCGCTTTATCAGAGCGAAGCCCAGTTGTTGTCGACATGTCATTGCCTAGACCTGAGGTAGCTTTAGGTTGGCCATTTTCAATTGTAGCTCGCCCCAAGATTGGGGAGACTTTTGGCGTGAAATTTCTGGCATGTGATGTGGTCGATGATGCAGCCAAAATCCTAAAGGCTAAATTTGCCATAGTTCTCTGCAAATCTTCAATCATGCTCATCAACTCAGAAGTAGTGGGTTCATGGGTTTGAGATGTTTGGGGTTCAAGTGCATCTATCATACACAAGTCCGTACCTTCTGGAATGAACACCTCAGGCTTAGGTAAATGGGCTGGGGTGATGTATAAGCTGGGGTTATCGGTAGGAAGTAGTGTATGGATGAGGTTAAGGTGTGGATGAGGTACTTGGTCATTGGGGTCTTGAGGTGGAGCTATTGTCTGGTTGTTGATGAGTGTAACACCCCTCATCACTGATCACTGATAAACTACTGATTACTGCTAAACTGAGACTAATTATGATAAGTAATTGAACCGATTAAAATACAGAACTGACTGATCAAAATCTAAAACTGAATTGATTAAGTATCTCTGTTATATTGCAATTCTATTTGTTTGCCTACCAAATTATCTGTTCATGTCTTTGTGTTCAAACTGCTAATCGAAGGCCTTATCGGCGGCTGAACCTGAAATCGATTGATGTTTTATGATCATTAGGATTTATGTGATTTTATGGTATCTTTAATTGAAAATTGTTTTGGTGTGATTAAACTGGATTAAATTAGATTAAATTAAGCCAAATTAATAGAGTTGGACTTATTTACTATCCTACCCCTTAGTGGCCCACTACATGGACCATTCTTGAACCTTATTATATTTCATTCAAAACATCTCCTCAGCTCATTTTGAGAGCATAACCGACTGAGAGTAAGAGAGGTAGAAAAAAAAGCTTGGTTCTATCTTGGTTTGCTTAGAAACTTGAAGACATTGAAGTGTAGATTGTCAATTGAGCTTCTAGACTTGCATTTGAGAACCTAGGTAAGGAACCTATCCTTTTAATTGTGTATTCAAAGCTTGTTCTTGCATGATTCATGAGCCTCTAGTGATCTAAGTCAAGATTTAGTCTAATAATGTTGAATTGAAGCTCATTCCATGCATGCATGTTTGTATTGTTGAGTTTAAGTTGTTTTCATGGCAAAATGTTACATGCATGCTCATAATTATGTTTAAGACCATGATTTCATCTTGTTTTGAAAAGATTTGGCTCATTTGAGCATGTGTTGAAGCTTTGAATTGATTTAAAGTCTTGCATGTCATATTTGAAGTTAGTTCATGAAAATTGGCTTGAAATTGGATTTGATTGAACTACCCTTGGGCTTTGATTTCTCAAATTGATCTTTGAAACATATAATATCATGTGTTTACAAGTGTTTTCCAGGTTTTCAGCCTAAGAGGATCGATTTTAATGCTTTGAAACTCGGTTTTGAGCTTGAATGTTCAATCTGGAATTTCCAGAATTTGGACTCACGCTCGAGCGGGGAAAGTGGCGCTCGAGCATGAAATTCGTGCTCCCAGTACTTTGCACTGTTTTGATGTCCGCTCGAGCGGAATAAGTGACGCTCGAGCGGGACCTTGTGTCTTACGCTCGAGCGGGTGTCGAGCGTCCTATCGAGCGTGATTTTCACACATCCAGTACTTTTGACCTGTTTTGCAGAACGCTCGAGCGGGAAAGTCCACGCTCGAGCAGATACCTTTGTCTGCATCTACGCTCGAGCGGGAAAACCCACGCTTGAGCGGAACTCTGTTTTCTGAAAATTCTGAAAATGCTTTTAAAGTGCATCTTTGCATCCTCTTTCCATCCTAGGCATTCCTAGGGCATATTTAAGGAATCTTAAAGAGGATATAGATGTTAGAACCACACCGAGTCTAAGTAGGGACTAAGTCTTTGATTCCCGAATGTGTAACTTAGTGTGTGTTCGATTTGTAACTGTGTAGGGTTGGCGGCTGGGGACGCGCTCTAGCTAACTGTAGCCCAGAACTCTGTGAGTAACAACTGTGTAAAGATATGTTCAAATATGAATATCTTCTGAACACTGAATTGTATTGCTTTCTGAAATGACACTGTTAACTGAATGAATGTATGTCCTATATTCTGAACTTTATTGTGGCATCCTTAGCAACTACTATTACTGACTGTTACTGTTACAGAGATCTCTGTCGGTTCCCTTGTTGGAACCACTACTGTTTACTAATTGATGGCCATCATTTACTGTTCGGTCTTTTAAGACCTACTGTTTACTGTACTGCTATGCTAATGGATGTACCACATATGACTGAATGACTGATATACTGAATCAATGAACTGTTTTCATTACCGTAAGGACATTCATTCTAAACCTCTTTACGCATTATGTTATTCACTGGGCTTTAGCTCACTGTTTATATATATATGTAGGTGTTCAGGCACCAGACCGGAGCTAGGAGCGTGGGTTAGACTCCCCTTTTTATCAAGCCAACCACTGTGCCTCACCGCGAGGTTTCGAGTCTGCCAAGCTTTGGCTTAGGGGTGTTTTCAATTTCCCCCGTTTGTCTCCGTATCTGTTTTGTATAATTGTATAGACTGAATGTTTTTGTACTGTACTGTTTAATAGGGATTAAGTCCCTGTTCTGAATGATTGTATATAATGTACATACCGTTTTGTCACTGACTGTATATATGTATGAAAAGTCTTTTTGCATACAGACTGTCACAGCTCATTGTACATTGTTTATTTACTGTTTTGGCTTCCGCTATGCCCCTGTACTCTGTTTTACTGTATTATTGTTAAGCAGGCCTTCGGTAATCTTGGATTACTAGCCGGTTACGGTGCTAAACCCATAGGGGCGGGTTTGGGTCGTGACAATGAGATTCTGAACCTCATGATGAAGGCGGTAGCAACGATCGGTGCCATGACCACATTGCTGATGGTACACACAGTACTTAGTAGGGTTATGTCTAGCAGTGAATGGATCAGGAAGTGGTTGGGGATCAAAGGGTTTGAGATACCCTCTTTCCATCAGGAATTTTAGTGCACTGGTTAGGCTCATATAGAGGGGGGTGAAATTTCTGCCTTGAGCTCGGGCTGGGCTGGTTGTTTGTAGGCTTGATTTGGCAAAAGGATCGGCTGCGGCGACTGTATTGATTTCAGTGGGTTTGGGAATAGTGCTACTACCAGCATTGGTACTCCCGGAAATCACCCTCCTTGTTGGTTCACTTGTTCTGGGAATAATCCTTTTGTTGAACGCACTCTTGATCTGAACCCCTAATTCATGCAAACTTTTGAAAGTGAATAGTGAAGCAACTATTAACTTTTGCAGCATATCAAGCTCAAGGTTCTGCACCACTATCCGCACTTGATCCCTCTCAGAAGGGCGATCTGTCATCTGTGCTGCCTTTGCTCTCCACCTTGCAACAAATTCCATAAAAGGCTATGTAGGATTCTGGTGGGTTGTTTCAAGCTCTTGCGTGGTCATTTCAACTTCGGTATTATAAGAATACTGATCGACAAATGCCTCAGCCAATTTTTTCCAGTTCTGCTTCGCTGTATCCTCCAACTTGGCATACCAAGTGGCTGCTATACCCGACAGGGTTCTTCCATACAGAGAGAGTTTCTGAGGCTTAGTCAGACCCATCAGTTTCAGAACGTCCAAGAAAAGCTGGATATGTACCATACGATCTCCAGACCCGTCGAAACAGTCAATATGTGGCATTTTGAATATGTTTGGGAGCCTTACGGTTGCCTCGGTGTACCCATCCTCAATGTTGGGAATGAAGTTAAGGCCTTGTGCCTTTTTAAATAGCTTATCAAGGTTAGCAATTTTTACCAAGGTCGGTTCGAGATCATTAGTACCAAGGGAAAAAAGCCCCTCATTAGGCTGCACCAGGGGTCTAAAAACCTGAGCTTGAGCTAACCCTTCTCGAGGATCCGGACCTTGCAAATCTTCAGCTCCGAAAGTGGGTCAAAATTCGGTTGGGGTCCCGAGACTGGATGTGTGATAGGTGCCCCAAATGGGCATTGCATTTCAGCATTGGTCTCATCCTGCATGGCGATTCCCTGGTTTAATGCTGCTATTATGGCCACTACTTCTTCCGGACTCTGTGCCATCACGGGTCTGCTGAGTTTGAACAAAAGTGATCTAACTGGTGACTGTCGGTTCAGTAGAACCAATGAGCCCTGTCTGGCCCTTCTTTGCCTTGCCACCGGCGAAGGAAACCTTGGTTGCCCTTGAACTAAATCTCCGACCTGACAAAGTCTATCAATACAAGTCCAGAGTACCCGGGACATATCAGAGCCTTCTAAAGCTATGGTTCCAGGACTACCTTGCAAAAGAGAAAACAGACAGCATCTCAGCCCAATTTCACTAGAACGGATATGATCACAGCTGAGTGACTGTGCTCTCTATTGAATTTTGCCTCAAAACAGATACCAACTTGGCAACTGATATGCACATCCCTGTACAATTTCCCTGTAAAGCACATAGCAGTTAAGTGAGAACTAAAACACCCCTATGAGGGGATAAGGTTACTTTGTCCTAGTTTCGTCAAGAGCTAGGGTTCACTATGCACAACAAGTGGTTTCACACAATCCTGCATTCGGGTGAGCAACCTGTCCTAGTTTGGAACAGTCTCTACGGTTTTTGATATGCAACTAGGTCGATTGGTCAAAAAGGGTATCTCAGTAGACTACCTAATATACCTATCACACCTAACATCGAGAAGTGAAAGGAGGATCAAACAGTACAACGGTAGTCTAGATCCAAGGGTTGTGTTCCCATCGTGGCAGAGCCCGCAACCGGTCAGCCTTTTGACAAGCTTTTCCAAGCAAGCCTCCAGCAAACCGTTCAGGAATAGCAGATGGCAAACACTATGACTTAAGCGCACCGATGCAAATGCAATGCAAAGAAACACATAAGTGTAGATAAAACAACATATCATGAGTTCGAGTCAAGTTCTCTAAATCCCCAGCAAAGTCACCAGAAACTGTGGACTCGCCTTTTTTCGCGCCCCGCCTTTCGTAAAGGGTTGAAAGGAAGGCCTCACAGTTCGGACTCCTGCGGTTCTGAATCTAGTCTCACAAGTGCAATGTGAAACTGAAAATCACCAAAGAGTCCAAATCCGGCAAATCTTTTTGGAAAACTGATTTTGAATCAAAATGCCAAAATTGGACTGCTTTGCCAGATACAGAGTTGCCACCTAAATATTTTATTTTGGAAAAATTTAGGAAACCCTGACTCGTGCCAAAGGCCACATGTCCGTCATCACCAAACTTGCCTCGACTCGGGAACTTGGGTACGAGAGGGGAAGGTCCCGAAATGAGCACCCCCGCTTGCCCGATCAAAGGATCGGCCTCTACTAATCATGATATGATGTTTTATAAACATTATGTGTTCTTATTCCGGTTATTAGACTAACTTTACTATGTGATGCGCACACGCAAGTATAGACTAGTTTGCTCAATTTGGACTAATTCAACTCATGTTTGTTTGCGAAAATAGTTTGAATTTGCCACCCTCAAGTGGGCTTAAAGATGCGGATTTGCCACCAAACATAGTGGGCTTAAAACATGATTTTGCCACAACAAACTGGGCTTAAAATACGCATTCGTTGAATCGTTCCAATTCAAATAACAAGCCTTCATCCACAGACATTCATGCAGTTTAGCAAGTAAGCACATAGCCTCCTAGCAAGCATGCGAATCATGACAATATGACAATCACACTCATGCAAATATGCTAAAGCATAAAACTCACCAAGTACTCCGAGCCAAAACAAAAACTAGTTAGAAAAATGCATGATCCTAACTATACAAGATGCCTAATGCAACACATGCAATAATGCAATTAATAGGCTCGGCTACTAATATGGCATATGATCGATTTGAACAACATGTGATTAAACACGTATTCAAAGAAGATATTGAAATTGCAATGCAGTTTGAATGATGCGCCGAGCCTCGGTGTATGCAATACAAGATGAATGGATGCAAGCATGCGATATGCTTATTGAAACGTGTCCCTAACCTAACCATCAAAAGTGATTAAATAAAAGGGAGAAAGACGTAGGGTTGGAAAACATGCACACGCGCATGCACACTGATTACATCATTACGCCCTCGCGAAGGAGGGTCCGAATAAATAAGCTAAGCTACACTAAGCTAAGCTAACACTTACAAAACAACATGAATTAACTAACTATTCTAAGCTAATTAAATATTACAAACCAAATTAATTAGCTAAACACTTAACTAACTAATTACAAAGCGATTAAGCTAATTAATTACAATATGAATTAACTAACTAATCTACTTAAATAATTACAACATTTGCATGAATTAGCTACCACTAACTAACTAAGAAAAGCAACTAAAAGGCCTCGAGAAGTGAGGGATGCATGCATGCTCGATATTCCACCCGAATGGCTACTGTTTTGCTGCTGTAAGCCTCTGTTGCACAGAAGCACTTACACTTTCCTCTTCTCCAGATCAAATATGTTCTGCCTCAGGAACATTTTGCTGAATTTCATTGGTGGCCGACAGGGGGGCTGGTCGGCCATTGTTGATGGTCGGCCGGCCAACAAAGGTGGCCGGTCGGCTACTGATGATGGCCGGTCGGCCACTGGTGGTGGCTGTCGGCCACTACTGGTTTAGACTTCCCTGTTGCAACAGAGAGCATAACAGAGCAAAACAGTATACTTTTGCAGGTTTGTTTGTACTGTTTACACTCCTTATCATCAAACAAGCTCAAAGGAGTGAAACTCTTGGCTATCAAACCACTAATCAAGCAATTTCCATGCATGATCGCCTAATAACGAAGTTTGTACAAGTTTAATGAGTGCAAAACAAGACTCAAAAAAAGACCACCACCCTATCATGCATGATCAAGGGTGATGGTGACTAAGGAAAATGGCACATTTCATCACTTTTGAGTATGAAATGTCCCATTTTCCTTATGTTCGAATTAACGTCCGATTCGAACACATGTAATACAACACAAAAGATGCTTATCTTGCCTCTTTTACTTGTCCAATTTCTTTTTACTCATTTTACATTACCGATTTATTCTTTAATCGATTAAGTTCAAAGAGTGTCCTCTAATGGAAAGAAATTTCAACCAAGGGGTAATTTAAGGCATGAGAGAGATCATGCCGTTGGTAGTGAACCCTCAAAGAGGATTAAACCATTAAGCATACCTCAATCTTAAGCTTAAAGGATCCCAAGTTTGAAACAACTCTCAAAAGAAAATAAAAGAGTGAAGCAAAGAGGGAGGTTGCAGAGATTTTAAGTGCTGAAATGGAGTGCAAAACAACACTAAAACATGCTATCAACTCAAAACAATGGTGATTAAAGTATTAAAACACCAAGCTAGTGAAGGAAATAACCCTACAACTATGCAAAACAAGCCTCAAATGAATTAACCAGCCCAAAACAAAGCCAAAACAGGTCAAAATAGTGGCAAAAACATGCTGGACTAGAGTTAAGTTAAGCTAGAAAAACATGCTAACTCACAAAGCTAACTAGGCATGCAAACAAGACACAAGGAGGGGAGGCTAAGCCCTCCAATTTTGGACTTCAAAATAAGGTTTTTACCACTGAAAAACCTCTGAAATTCAGTGGTTAAAAGGCCCAAAAAATTTGATTTGAAAGTGATGAAAAATGGCACAAAAACTTAACAAGCAAAGAAGCAAGAAGGGTGAACCACCCCTCAACTGAAATGGCCTCAAACCACCATTTTTAGACCACAAAAACAGAGTTTTTTGTAGTTCAAAACCAGGCCAAAAACAGTTGAAAAAGATGGCAAAACAAGTGTTCAAAGCAAGCTTAAATAGCAAGTGTTATACCTCTTCAAGCTAAGGCACAAATTGGGCAACAACCAAGCTAAAACCTCCTTCTAGAGCTCAAACAAGACTCCAAGGGACCTCAGCTCAAAGGTGATCAACTTTGGTGAAGGGTTGATAGGAAAACTAAAAGTATATCTCTACTTGTATGCACAAAAGTTCAAGAGAGAGAGAAATCTAGAGAGAGAATTATAAAGAGAGAGGATTGTAGAGAGAGAGGCTCCCAAAATTTTTCCAACCTTGAAAACCATAGAGAAGGTCCTCCATATATAGAAAAATGAGAGCTCAGGTCGAAAATATCTATTTAGGACAGCTGGAGCAGTGTGGAACAGCTGGAGGGAAAATATCTGCACAAAAACTACCTTCTTTGCACCAATGGCCGGTCGACCATCACTGGTGGCTGACAAGAGTCACCCCTGGCCGTCAAAGCCCTTTCATGGCCGACACATGGCCGTCAAGCCTCACTAGTGGCCGGAAAGCAAAAGCTGGTTTTTGGCCCCGACTTCAAACAGGCATATCTCCTTTATCCAGAATCTTTTGCAGGTCATTCTTCAGTCTAAATTGAAGCCCCGAAAGTATTCCTTCCAATGGTGGTAGCCTCACATCAAAATTACAAGTGTGAAAAAAGATATCCTTATTTTAGTGAAGACTGCTCAGTTTCGGTCCTAATCGGATTGATGCCCAACTTCAACCAGCCATATCTTCCTCATCCGGACTTGGCTTTAGGAGATTCTTGAGTGTAAAATGAAGCCCCAGAAGTTCAATTTCCAATGGTGGTGGCCTCATAGCTGAAATCCAAATGTACAAAAGGATAGGCATGATTTAGTGAAGCTTTCCAGTTCTCTCTTAACGGTTTATGCCCAACTTCTTTCCCAATTTGGTTTCTTCCCTTTCCTCCAATTTTCTTCAACTCCAAACCTCTAAAAAAGATGTTTAAAAATATTTTTGAAAGAGTTCACCTCTCTTTCATTCATTTCCCCTTTGTCCTTGCTCGGTTTACCGAAAAGTGCAATTTTTAACGAAATGCGAGCCTCGGAACATCATAGAGATATTTGGCAAAAATATTTTGAAATAGAGGGTTTTAAGGTCTAAAATCATTTTGGTCAAAATAGTTTTGGTCCAAAAATGGGGTGTGAGGTTGGGATTTAGAGCTCCACTTACTGAAGAAATCGAACCTTTGCATAACACAACTTTCATCACCAAGTAAGCAATTAGTGGCGCCTAAGTCTTAAGGGTGGTCAAAAAATAGGGTGTCTACAGGCGCGTACCTGTCCGTACGTACAACCTATTTCCCACAGCTGCCTTCGCACGTGCAATTAAAGCAGCCTTGCACCATCGGCTGCCTCTTCTCACCGCACGTACGGGCTCACTTCTTGCACGTGTGGCCCCACTTCCGCACGTGTAACCCAAGCCCCCGAACATGCGGTTCTTTCCTCCGTCCAGAAAAGCACTAGTTGAAACCGAGACAACCCTAATCCAATTACACGCCTTTGGAAACAAGTGAAACTCAACCCAGGAATAAAATAAAGGCAAGAATCTGAAGAAAGTTTCAAGAACGGTGAATCCAAACAGTCAACAAGACCTCAAGTTAATCCCCGACACTTCTAACACGAGTAAGCTAATCACAAATAAAAGAAAAAACGAGACGGGTTACGTACCCAGTCATCACATTTAACCCGTGCTATGCATGGCTAAATGTACAAGATAATGATATATATTAGTAAAAAAATCTTATGGTATGCATCTACTTAGGGCATCTCCAACTGTGCATCAATTTTTTTTTACCAAATTTGAGTAAAAGCTTCCTTTGATATCAAGTGCTCAAACAAAGGGTTTTGTAGTTTCATCAAAGCACTAGTCGACCAAGCAGATGACCAGTCAGTGTAATTTTTTCACAAATTTTTGCCTTAAGGTGGTCATCCGGGGGGACATCCAGTGGTGAAAATCCAACGGCAATGAACAGTGATTTGATAAAAAAGACACATTGGTCCTCAGTTTGATGAAAGAAAAGTGAAATCCTGAATTTGATACATATTGAAACCGTTGGAGAAGGAAAATAAACTATTTTTCATCAAATTTAAATTTGATGACAGTTTTGAGTAACCATTGGAGATGGTCTTAGAGATGCATATTATATGCACCTTACCACAAATTTGCGTAATTTTACGACAAAATTTCATAATATCAATCACAAAACGCGTAACATTTCCATAAATTAGTGTAACAAAAAATTTCGTAACAAAACCAAAATTTTTAAAATATTTTGTTACTCCAATTTGTGGTAAGATTACATATTTTGCGATTGATATTATAAATTCTTATAATAAAGTTATGTCAATTGTGGTAGTTGCATAGTGTTTGCATTGTAAGAGGGTGCCCACCATAAGGTTTTCCATGTTAGTATTTTATGAACTTTTAAATTATAAAATTATTTTTATTTTTAAATTTTGAGATATATGATAAGCAAATTTATTTATTACCATTGTCTGAATTTGACAACAGCAGACATGGATGAAGGTCAAGGGGAGGTTGGGGAGGGGTGGGTGTGGCAAATGGCGGGGGAAATATGAGCCAATGAGAGTCGTCGGAGTGCACTACCAGAGCGATAGTAGTTGAGGGTTAGGGTTGTGGAATGTTCAAAGAAGAAGGGTATAATTAGGATTAAGGTAGAGGTTTAAAGAAAAAATGGGAAGCACTTAATTAAGTGGGTAGAGATTAAAAGAAATAGGGGTCGAAAGAAATAAATTAGGGATAAATAGCATCCCGCATTCATTAACAATAATAATAATAATAATAATAATAATAATAATAATAAAATTAGCTTAAGGGTACTATTTTTTTTTTAATATTTTTTTTTTTGGACAAAATAAGAACTTCATTCAAAGATTATTGAAAAACATACATAAAAGTACTCATCTTCAATTTACATACCCAGCCTAAGTCCATTGCAAGAAGAAAGAAAAACAACGAAATGAAAATACAACTAACTAAATTCACAATCATCACCAAAGCGCTTGAAATTCGATAGCTCCTTTCCACTAGATATGAAGATCCCAAAATGATAGCCTTCTAGAATCTAAAGCTAGCTAGCAAGCTCCTTCGCATCCTTCAAACTAATATAAATTAAGAGAAAAACGACGTGCACAAAATCAGTCACAGATAAGACACAAAAGGTTGGTAACTAATTCTGTACACCATTTATGTGTTTGTAGAAAAACTCATAAATTAATAGCCGTACTAACTTTGTAACTCGAAATAGAACCTAACCAACTAAATGAAAATCTAGCAGTCATCAACACCCTCAATTTTGCTGCACGTGATTAAGAAATTGGGTGCTGTATAGGTCCTGTACATCCTGAAAATAAAATCACCAGATAATATATTAACCGGAATGCAGATGTACAAGTCGTCTCCTGTTAGATAAACCATAATCTGCATCAGCCCTCCAAACAAGACTTCTACAACATAAATGTTAGCAGCTGTGTGCATAAGGTATGCAAAGGCAAAAAAAGTCTAAATGACCCGATACCAATAGGATGAAGAACATGGGATCAAGATCCTTACACTGTCCAAAAATTAGTGCACAAAACGCAGTAACACCCTGTATGGAAGTTATTGCAAAGGGTCCAAATAATTTGTGAGGCGCATGTCGAAATATAAAATACACGAACGTTTCAATTACTAAATGAACAACCCCAAGAGCCGTACCAATAAATTTAAACAAAAGCGGATTTACAGATGAATTTGTGGAAGTTTAGATAAGTTGAGCTATTGCACTGTAGACAAATGTAGATGAAAATAGACCAATCGGAAACCAAGCAGTGGTTGAATCCATTTTTGCAAGAAAAACAAAATCACTTGCACAACAAAGAACTCTCTATGACCCATATAAAACAATCAATCTCTCCAAAGAAATTAGCTATAATTACCACGGATCAAATCAATGTCATATAACACAATTAGACACCACAACAACCCCAAACATGAAAGACAAAGGCATTAAATCTCAATATTATCATAATGCCCTCAGAAGTGTATACAGAGCAACTCCTGTGGTAGAATCATACACTAATGGCCTTTGAATGCTAAAACAACTAATAAAAATTATGACAATGCCAATGGGTTAGCATCACTTTTCAATTTCCAAATAGTTCAAGGTACAAAAAAATTAAATGCAACCATCATTACACCAATTGTCACTTGGTAGAACTCTTTTAAGGTAGCAGACAACAAGTATACTACAATTACAAGATTTAATTTACTGTTCAAATGATGAAAAATGAACAAAAATGTTTTCTTGCCAGTAGAAATTTATACCATTACCATCAAATCCATTGGTTTGATTCAAATAGCTGATTTGGAAATTTCAATACTTATGTTTAATTGATTTCTCAAAAATAGGTTTCACTTGCTCATAAGTGTGCATGTTTGCGACTCTGAGTATGACTGCTCACGTCTGCCAAAGTTTTTCCTCTTTGAAAATTGCATATAACATGTGCTTGCAAATGCATTGTGATAATGCCCAAGCACTAATACCACATTGTGATAATTTGTGTATCAATTAGCATATTTCCCTTTAAAATCATGCTTAGTTTATGACAAAAATCCATCAATTTTGAAGATGATGGCTATGGCATAGAAAGGGAAAAACCTTCAACCATCCAAGCAATCATACCTCTTCTGGTTCCGTTCAATGATCTAAAAGTTGAAACCTTAATCAGCCGCTATGAAATCCTATCTTATTAGCACCATAAATCACGGTTTTCAATTCTCCTACTCTGTTTTCGAAGCCCTTCTCTTTCTTTCTTCTTATGCACACAAAATAACTTACTTGTATATTAGATGAAGTAATAGGGAAACACAAAACACATAATTAATTAAATGGGAAGATGAAGTGATTTCAAAAAACAGCAAGTGTGTTTAATGTAATTATTAGTTGTATACAGAAATCAGAAAAGCACATAGAAAATTTAAGTGGTGCCCTAATAGCAAAATATATGCAACTAAAGCACACTTCAAAAACAAAAAACAAAAACAAATTTTCAATTGAAAATCAAAGTTTGTTTATATGACAAAGCAGATTATTCATACCGACAATGGCAATTGTGACCATTTCAGAAAAAGTCCAACCAACATCATCAGCAATTTAAATTAACGAACTAAAAACAGAATAGTACATAGAAATTTAAGCCGCAATAAGATTTCGAAGACAACTTCAAATCAAACATAGTGCAATATAACACAATCAAATCAAATCAATCCACATCTAATATAGACATACAAACAAAGTTATACCCTATAAATTGATTTTGCAGCTAAGATTTAGCTCGTCTAAAGTCTCACAAATTTAGGGATATTCCCGATATTTCTCATTAGAAAGTGCCATGTTGCTAAATGCTCTCACACATGACCAAGATGGCAAACTTGTCGGCCAACCCTTCTGCTTAAACTCCAAAAGTGTCATTTTGGCACGGAACTCAATGCTAACTATTGGGAACCACAAATTCAACTAATCCAAATCCCTATCTTTCACCCTACCACTACCTTCACCTATTTCCCACCACCATTAGCAACTCCCACAACCACCATCACCCAAATAGTCACCAGTTCATTGCCAATCATTGTAACCACCTCACCATCATCTCCTTCTCACCACTGCCTCAGTGCCACGAACCAAAACCCCTCTTTGACCACACACAGAGGATGTCTTACAAAACAAAACCCACCACAAAGCCCTCATCAAAGACTTAAGCGACCAAGGGTGCTAGAGCCACAACGATGATATTCATTGAGGACCCTACAAAATGAATTGTTCAAATCATCAAAATGGGACCTATGGTGGGTCCCACGAACCTCTCAAATTCTCTCATGTTGAGATGTAAACATGATAAAAGCTCAACCCTTATTTTAATTACAAAATATTGTAAAACTCAACTTTCTCATTTACCCATAAAGAACTCTCTCTCATAAAGAATTCTCTCTCTTTCTCTCATTATACGAAAGTTTCTCTTTTTTTCATTACAAAGCCCTTGTCTTTATTCACTCATTTATCTATTTGTCTCTCTATCCCCCATAAAACCTTCACTTCTTCATTCTCCCTCACCACCTATTTTGATCTCCCTCCCAAAAAACCCCTTTCCTTTTTAATCTCCTTTTCGAAAAATTATGACGGCAATGGCGTTGAACGGCTAATCATCTCTCTCTCTCTCTCTTTCTCTCTCTCTCTAAAAAATAGAGTCAATACACAGGCGTAAGGTCCCATCTTTCTTTTTCACAAATAATACCGGCGCACCCCATGGCTAAGTACTTGGTTGGATAAACCCTTTGTCAAGTATGTCCTGTAATTATTCTTTTAGTTCTTTCATTTTAGCAATAGACATTATGTAGGGGGTTTTTGAGATGGGTTAGGTGCTTGGTACAATAACAATAATAAATTATATTTCCCTATCAACCAATTCTCCTGGTAATTCCTCTGGGAATACATCCGAAAATTCCCTAACACTATGGATACTGTCCAATTCGACATTCATAGATTGTTCAGGCAATACACTACACAAGTAACCCTGGCACCCTTTCTTGATCAATTTACATGCTTTCATTGTAGATATCAAATAAGGTGGAGGCACTACCCCATTACCCACAAACACAATTTCTTCCTACCCTGGTGGTCTAAATACAACTTGTTTTGTTACATAATCGATGGTGGCACAGTATTTAGATAACCAGTCCATACCCAGAATTACATCAAAATGTCTAAAGTCCAAGGGTAACAAATCTACATACAAGGTAGCACTCCCAATTCGCATATCACAAAATCGACATACAGATGTACACAACACAGATTCCCCGGATGGAGTAAATACACATAACAAATATGGCTATGATTGTAGAGGTCTACTCAATCTAGATACAAATGCATAAGTTACAAAGGAGTGTGTTGATCCGGAGTTAATTAACACAAAAGCATCCTGATTACACATAGAGATAGTACCTGAGATGACGGCTTTTGCGTTCCGTGTATCACCCAGAACGAGTGCAAACACTCTCCCCTGTCTCACAGTGTCTTCAGTAGTAATAGGCCCGTAGTGTTTTCCAGTTTTGGAATCGATCCAGTTGAGCTAGCAACTAACTTCCCACTATTTTGATTGCAATTCCTGGCCATATGCCTTATTTTACCACACTTAAAGCAGGCCCTTGAAACACGGTAGCAAACCACGCGATGTCTTTTACCACATTGGCTACATATTGGAGTTGTATCTCTAGAAGAATTTGAAGTACTCGAGGATCTCTTATTCTGTTTCTATGCAAATCTTTTCTATGAAAAGAAGCCCTGTCTTTTACTTTTCTAATCGGTTGATGGTTTACTCTGTTTGGCTATGTTAGCTTATGATATTATGGCTCGATCTAGTACATCAATGTAGGTTTCGAGCTTCAGTACATTCACCTTTTCCAAAATATCATCCCCGAAGACCACCCTCAAATTTTCTCGCTTTCTTATAGTCGGTATCGACCATATGTGGTGTAAATCTGGCCAACTCAGTAAACTTGGCCTCATACTCGGCTACTGTCTTGCTGTTTTTCTTAAGTTCCATGAACTCCGACACCTTTCTGTCATGGATACATTGTGGAAAGTATTTGTCATAGAAAATTTCCGAAAATCGCACCTGACCGATATCTTTATAGTTCTCACACATCAACATCCATCACTTTCTCGCTTCATCTTCCAGCGTAAACGTGGCTAGCAACACTTTCTGTATTTCTAGACATGGAAACACCTCAAACAACTTCTCTATGCCAAGGACCCACGCTTCAGCCTTCAATGGATCCAATCCTCCGTTAAACTGTGGGGTTTCATCTTCTTAAATTCTTTGGTGAGAGTTATTGTTTAGTCATCATTCTGTAGGTCTTGTATAGACGGTATCGGAGGTGGAGGGTGCAGCTATTGCTACCACTGTTGTTATTGCCTCAATGTCTCTATCATTTCCTGTATTAATCTTTCCATCCTATCCATTCTGGCAGTAGAGGACTCCTCTAATTCATCAGCTCTTATTCTCACCATTATGTGATTAAACTTGCATTATTTTTTATACAAAAATATACACAAGTATACATATACCAAAGAGCATACACATTCAAGTAAATCACAATGCACATAGTACACAGTCATTTGTTTCAAAACATTTAAGCATATTCTCAATGCCTTCAAGTTCATACTTATCACATGAATGCATCCTAGATCTTTTTTAGATGCTTATTGCTCATTTGGACAAGTGTGTGAGTTATTAACTCGTACTCTGATACAAACTCTGTCATGGCCCAAACCTGTCCCTGTAGTTTAAGGTCATAACTAGCCAATAATCATAAGGTTACCTGCGGCCTCAGACAAAATCAAACATATATTTTATTAGTAAGGGGCCAAAGTGGAAGCAGGCTTAAAAATTTCGTCCAATGAGTTGTGCTTACATGGCATATCCAAAACATTTCCACAGATGCAACAATAACTCACACCGTAAACAAAATAAGCATTTTGTACATTCAAGATCATACAATCATATGGCCAGCCAAACAGGAGGTTTATATACTTAGATGATCCAACGGATCCACTAAGATAGCAAAAGATTAAAAACGGTGTTTCGTATGGGAAACACCCAAGCTGACTCCACAAAACTTGGACTTCTCTTACACATTTCACTGGGGTTGGGGTTGGACATCTCTTTGCTTACCTACATACATATAAATAAGAGTGAGCGAAAGCCTAGTGAATAATACAAAAGTAAAGAGGTTATATGAATGAAATTCTCTAGTAGATAGTACCCTGGTCAAACGTATCATACAACTTTAAGCCCATTCAAATATAACAAATGGCCTCAGACCCAACAATTCATTTATATTAGACGGCCTCGGGCCCAATTCATTCATATCAAACAGCCTCGGACCCAATTCATGTATATCAAACGGCCTTGGGCCCAACAATTCATTCATATCAAATGGCCTCGGGCCCAATTCATGTATATCAAACGGCCTTGGGCCTAGCAATTCATTCATATCAAACGGCCTTGGGCCCACTACATATTCTTCGTTAGCCTTATACAAACATTGGTCACAATGCAAATCAACAAATCCGTGAGAACTTATACAGAAGTAGCAATAGGAAAGTAGCATACTTAAGCATATCTTTACTAAGATATTACTCACAGTGTTATGTCGCTGGATTTGCCCTTGTGCTTGACCCTACACATTTCATAACACATTGGGTTACAAGCAATTCAATTTGTTCTTAACTTATTTATTTTTCTTAGGCCTCTTTCTTACTTCTTTAGTTCATTTTCAATGTTCAATGTATGCCTAAGAGTGCTTAGAAGTGAAAGAGAACGGAAAACGAAACATACAACAACTTTTCAAAATTTCTGAAATAGGACTCCTTGCTCGAGTGTAGCTTTTCTCGCTCAAGCGGACCCCTTTGGTCTGCAAAAGTACCAGGTGTCCCATTTTTACGCTCGAGCTCAACTCTTCTCGCTTGAGCCAAGACTCAAGGATGTGAGTGGTTGCTCAAGCGCAAATCTTCTCGCACGAGCAGACCTTAATGTCAGTAAAACTTCTAGTTACCTCCATTTTACGCTCGAGCGAGAACTTCCATGCTCGAGCGAAGGTGTCGAATTCTGGAAATTCCATAACTTTGTTTGAAGCACAAAACTCATTTCTAAGGGCCAACGTCATGCATAACTTACCCAAAAACTTCAAAAACATATACTTGAACATTAATATTTGAAAAATCACATGTCTTGCACATAAACTTCATAAAACTTCATGAATTTGGCAAATCATCATTCTACATTTCCATGCAAGCATGAATTCAAACTTAAACTCCTTTCTATCATCATCAAAACATGGATTTGACCTCTATAGCTTCAAAATCATGCAACTGAGTTTCATAGTCCCATAATTCAAGGATGCATGTCTAGATTAACTACTAATTCTACATATTTAACATGCTACAAGGTCAAATGTACATAATCATGGTGGATGCTCACATGCATGTCTACAAAACTTCAATTTCATCATATTCAACTCAAATTTCATTCTTAGCTTCATTTTATTTTTGGATTCACATAATTATGATCTTGAACTCATAATTTTGAAGTTTGATTACTCACCAAAAGCTTCAATTCTTCCAACCAAAGCTAAATCTTGAGCTAATCCACCTAGTTCTTGAAACGATGGAGAAAGTTATACTTATCCGTAAGAGGTTAGTTACAGTTCAGAGTCACCAGAAAAGTTACATCGATTGTAGGAGGAGGCCTTTGTCTTTTGAGGTGGAAGATCATGTCTTTTTGAAGATATCACCTAGGCGGGGCTTGATGAGATTTGGGAAGAATGGGAAGTTGCCACCTCAATTTATTGGGCCTTTTGGGATCCTTGAGCTGATCGGGGAAGTGGGTTACCGTTTGGCGTTACCGCCACAGCTTTCCGGTGTTCATGACGTGTTTCATATTAGTATGCTTTGGAAGTATGAGATGGATCCATCACACGTGTTAGATTGGACTGGCTTAGAGGTGGACGGGGATGCCTCGTATGAGGAGAGACCGGTGAGAGTCTTGGATACCCGGGACTAAGTCTTGCGAGGCAAGATAACCCCCTTGGTTAAAGTATTGTGGAAACATCACAAGGTTAAGGAAGCAACTTGGAAACGTGAGTTTGAAGTCTGTGAGAAATATTCGGATCTATTTGTTGATGTTTGAACATGTAATGAGATTTTGTTATGTTAATGAAAATATGAAAGCATTGTATATGTTTTGAGAAGTATGGAAACATTGTATATGTTGAATATGTTTTGGAAACACAGGTTTAATATAAACATTGTATATGTTGTTTAAATTATTTATCATAAACATTGAATATGTTTTGGAAGTATGAAATGTATATTCAGATTCGAGAATTTGTTCATCATGTGATGGGGCTAAATAACCAGTGGATGGGTCATAATGTTGAAATTAATTAGTAATCATTGTGAGAATTGGTTAAAACGTGGTTTTGAAACTTGATTTGTAATTTCAGGGACAAAATTCTTTAAGGGGGGAGATTATAGCAATTTCAGTTTTGACCCGACCTGTGTTGTATTCCGGACTCGGGTTTATGGTTTAGTATTGTTGTTTGTCCTTTTGTTGTGTTTGGAATAGGTTGGTTGCTTGATTTCCAAACTCTTGTTGCCCAGATTTTTGCTTCTCCACTCAAGCACCGCTTGAGCGGGCTTTGCAAACTTTCAATCCTTTTACAGGTCTGCAAAATTATTGGGCGAGTGTAATCTATGCTCGAGTGGCCATTCTTGTGCTCGAGCGACGATCTTCTGTCTGCAAAACTACTAAACGTGTGTATTCTGCGCTCGAGTGGAACATTGTGTTTGACACTCGAGCGTTACTTCTTGTGCTCGAGCAGACTGCGTATATATCAGTTTGTGATGACAACTTTTTACTTTACTTTTTGTTCCTCTCTCTCTCTTTAACTTTCTAAAAACCTAAATCTAGAGCCTCTCTCTAAAACTCCCATTCTCTCTACATTTTCACCTAGATCTAGTGATCTCTCTACCTGTGTTCCTTTGTTAAAAAGGTAGAGCGTCTCAAGAGCTTTGTTTTGATCTGAGTAGAAGTTGGTTTTGGCGTCTTTGAAGTTCCTCCATTTGCTTGGCTTGTCTTTGCTCTTTGAGGTAGGGATCTTTCTACCCTCTCATGTGATTTTTAACTTAGATATTAGTTGTTGTGTGAAAAATGTTGAAACATTGGGATGATTTGAGCAAGCCTAGGGTTTGGGTGTGGAATAAAAAGAGGGGTTTCATGTTTATGGGGGCGAAAATGGTTATGGGAGTAGAAATGAGGGTGTGTGGTGATAAATATGTTGACTTTAATACATGGATCAAGTTTTCGAATAAAAAGGAAGTTTGTCCTAAAATGTTTTAAATATTCATTTTTATAAATAAATGGAATTGGCATTGTAAATGTGAAATTAGATTAATATCGATATAAATGGTGAAGTCGGTTATGCTCTAAGACTCACCAATGGAAATTTAGATGATTTATCTGTTTTGGGATTGAATATCTATTTAGAAATATCTATATTGGGCTATCAGTGGAGGATAGCTATAATTGTTGTAGAAAGTGTATGAGGATTAGGTGAATTAAAACTAATCTCGTGTTGGTTGTCATTGAATGTAACTATGTTTTAAATACATTGTATTTGTATGGGTTTGGGAGGAGAAAAAGGATGTACTTCATGTTTTGGGAGGAGATAGGGGATGGACTCCATTGAATTAAGTTGGCCTATATGTTTAGAGTGAAAGTCCCGAAACCGCGAGTATACATAGGTGCCGATCCTGCGGACGAAATTTCTGTAAAATGATAAATTGAAGTGTTTATGTGATAATTATGTTAACCTGAGAACCACTGAGTTGTAGTCTCAGTTGAGTTGTCTGGAAAATGATAGAAAACGACTCATGAATTGAAATGACATAAATTAACTAGAAATAAATGGAAGGGAAATGGATTGGGTTATAGGAGTTGACACTCTATGATCATGTGGAATATGGATGTTTTGTCACAGGCTTTGTATATGCACACTGTACCTATATCTTTGTTAATATTCATATATTGTGTTAGATTATTTCTACTGGGTTTTGGCTTACCCTATTTGGGAAAAACCATTTTCAGGTATTGGTCACATGCCTCCGCCAAGGCAATAGCTTGGGAGGAACAGGAACTGAAGGCTTCTCTTTTTGTATCGTGCTAATTGTTTTAATTTCAAGCCAAAGGCTTTATGTATCTATACTGGATTTGTATCCATTTTGTTGTAACCAAGCCATGACTTGGAAAGATGTAAGCCTATAGGGCATTTACTTATGTTAAACTTTTTTTATACCATTAACTCTATGCAATGAAAAAACATTATATTTTGATTCATGCTGTTGTTCATATATGTTCTTGGTTGGATTTATGATTTTATTTCGGGGCGTTACAATTAATGCCTTGGAATTGATATATCTTTTGTCCTTTTCTTATGCCTTATGGCATTTGTTAGCAAGACCAATAATAAATAACAATACTAATAAATATTAATTACACAAATTGTTTGATAAACAAGAAGATTTATATATATACACACTAGCATTCAACCCGTGCTATGTATGGCTAAATGTATAAGATAATGATATTTATTAATAAAAAAAATTTATAGTGTGCATCTACTTAGGGGTGCATATCATATGCATTTTATCACAAATTTGCGTAATTTTACTACAAAATTTTGTAATATCAACCACAAGATGCATAACATCGCCATAAATTAGTGTAACGAAAAATGTCGTAACGAAGCCACAAAATTTTGGACATTTGTTACGCTAATTTATGGTAAGATTATGCATTTTGTGGTTGATGTTACGAATTTTTGTAATAAAGTTATGTTAATTGTGGTAGGGTGCATAGGGTATGCATCCCTAAGGGGTGCACATTTTCCATGTTAGTATTTTATGAATTTTTAAATTGTAAAATTATTTTTATTTTTGAATTTTGAGATGCATGATAAGTAGATTTATTTATTAACATTGTATGAATTTGACAACAACAAACACGTTTTTTTTTTCTTTGTAAAATTATGTTGAATGTTTTTCATTAGCCAATAAAGATTATTGTACTACGAGACTGCCATGCACTATGTTGTTGGATGTGAATTTGCTTTGGTTTTCAGAAGTATTCATGAAACCTTTAAAAGTGTTTTTGAAGCGAACAAACTCAATAAAATATTGGGAGAACAACTAAAAGTTTAAGATATGTTTTTCAATACTAGAATAAGATCTAATTTCAATTTGCCGTTTTTAATAGCTATTTAATTAGTTTGATTTGTAGGAACTATATCACAAATTGAATGCTTTGGATAGATTTGAACAAGATTATCGGCGGAAGCTTGAAGAATTACCGTCCTTAAATCTCCCTCGTAAATAAATGAGAGAGAGGATTTAACTGATGAATTAGTAAACAGAGGACTTAAAAACCAACACTGATTTACTTCTTTCACATACTTCTTAACATATTTCTCTTGATCAGAAGCAAGAAGGCCATTTTCATATTACTAAACAAAGTTCTGAAACATTTTTATAAACAAACTTCTAAAGTAAAATTAAACCTATTACTAAACTTAAAACAAAATAATTTTCACCCATTAATGAACAAAAACATACTTGGACATGGTGGAAATAAATATTGTAATCTTCAATCTTTACTCAACTTCTTGAATTTCACTTGCAACATCACATCCCTGCGTCCTGTCACCCACTAAAGTCTCTACCTCCGCATTAGCATTCTCAGTTCCATTAGTCACAGAAATTTCAAGTATCTCCTCACATGTATCATAATATTCAGTCAGAGGAGTTGGAGGGTGAATTTGGATACCCAAAGAATTATTGTCGGGAGAACTTTCATGCGTCATTTGTTTTTCCAAGAATAATCTCAAGATTAAAAGACTCAACCACCCAATATATGCGAAATGAACAACCAGGAATGATGGTTTCCATGCTGTTAAAACTCTCTTGAATGTTTGATTAACCATCAAACTATACAACCCAAAATTAGTACATGGCCTATAGATTTGAGTGTTTAAGAGAACTATGAAACATGAAGAAATGAAGAGACCACGATATGTATTAAATTCTCTGTCAAAAGATGAAACATGAATAGAAGTGATATGAGACTAGTATTTCCAATCCATTTTCCAAATAGCCCATATTTTTTTAGCTACGGATTGATGAATTTCCTTCCTAATAACATACGCGCCTCCAGTAACAGTTCCCAGTATGAGAATGCTAATAGTCAACCTAAAACTCAGTTGGACACGACTAAATTTAAAGAAGTGGAGAAAATTAAAACATACCATCCAAACGACGAAACTAATCACACTACAAAATAAACACATCCTAGCAGTAAAATCAATAGGGGGAGAAGTGGTTACACTGCTTGCAATTGGAGCATCATCATTGGAATTGGAATTGGAATCAAAATCGAAAGTTTCTTTGAAAATCTCTTCATTGCACAAGTGCCATAGGAGGAGAAAAATGGTAGTGCCCAGAAATGCTAAACCACCACAGGACATGGAATTTTTAACACCCTTGTAATCGTCTGAGTGAGAGTGAGATTGAACAACCCAAAGTCGTGTTTGGGTTTAAAGAACAGAACCAAAGAGAAGCTCAAGAAAGAGAAAAAGATCAGCACCATCACGGATGAATTACTGACTTCGGGGAAGTAAACCTGACCCACAGTGACCATTACAATGGCGGCTCCGATGATTTTTCCCATGAGATCAAACCCATCTGCCATACATCTCTAGAAGTATGTATCCAAATTCTTAAATGTTAGTGAGGTAGATGTTATCATCGCACAGATGGTACCTAGCACTCCACACACAATGAAACTCTGATAATGATGGTGAGCCTTGAAGACCAGCTTCGTATGCTCCAGATACGCATAAGCACATGCGGCTGACAAACACGCTCCGACCACCAGCATTATAGGCATACTAATATAGACACCCCATTTCTGACCGTTCTTAAGACTTGGGCGTCACTAATTGCTTACTTGGTGGTGAAAGTTGTGCAGTGCAAAGGTTCGATTCCTTCGGCAAGAGGAGAGTCAAATCCCAACCTTACACCTCATTTTGGACCAAAGCTATTTTGAATGATTTTTTAGACCGTAAAACCCTCTCTTTCAAAATATTTTTGAAATAAAGTTCCCACGATGTTCTGAGGCTTGTATTTCATTAAATGTTGTGCTTTTCGGTAAACCGAGCAAGGACAAAGTGGAAATAAATGAAAGAGAGATGAAGTCTTTGAAAAATCTTTCCAAACACCTTGTTTAGGGGTTTGGAGTTGAAGAAAAGAGGAAAGGAGAGAAGAAAACTAGTTTGGGAGAAGTTCAGCATGAATCCGGGTAGGACCAAAACTGAGCGGCTTCACTAAAACAGGCATAACTCTTAGCACACTTCGAATTTTGATGCAAGACTGCGACCATTGGAAAGCTTACTTCCAGGGATTCAATTTTCACACAAGAATGCCCTGAAAAGGCATCCAGATGAAGGAGTTATGCTTGCTTCAAGTCGGGGACCAGGATTGATTTTTGCTGCAGATCACTAAGGGAGTGTGCCGACCACAAATGGAGCATGCCGACCATATGCAGACCAGAAATGATCCTTGCAGACCAGAAAAAGTAGCTGATCAACTAGTTGAGGTGGTCGGTCGACCAGAAATTTCCAGAAAGCCCAGAATCTGCAGATATTTTGCTCCAGCTGTTCCAGGCTGTCCTGGATATTTCTGAATTGAGATATTTCGACCAATGTTCATATATTGCTATATATTGAGCTATATCTCATCATGTTGAAGGGTTGGCAAGTTTGGGGAGCCTCTCTCTCTAAAGTCTCTTTCTCTAGAATTTTGAAGAGCAAAAATCCCAGCCCCTCCCTCTAGAAGCTTCTCTTTCTTCTTGTTTTGAGCCTTAAGCTTAGAATACTCTACAGTTTGCAAGGAGACCCTTGAGAAAACTTAACCACCATTGGGCTGAGGTTCTTTGAGGATCATTTGGTGCTCCTAAGGTGGTTTTAGCTCAGAATTTGTGTCTGTTTTGCAGCTGTGCATCAAGGGTAAGAACTCTCTCCGTTTTAGCTTATTTTGCATGCTTGCTTGGCCATCTTTTCACACTACTTTGGGGCTGTTTTTTGGGGTGGTGTTGAACTACAAAAACCTCTATTTTTCCTCTGTTTTTCAGTCCTAAAAGTGTTGGTTTGTGCCTTGTTTGGCTAGGGGGTTTTCCTCCCTTTTGCTCCTTGGCTTGTAAAGCCTTTTGAGCCATCTTTCACCACTTTTCAAACCAAATTTTTTGGCCTTTAAACTACTGAATTACAGAGAAATTTCAGTGGTGAAAAGGTGGCTTTGAGGCCCTAAATAGGAGGGGGTTGTCCCCCCTCCTCTTCTCTTGTTTACTTGTGTTGATGGCCCATCAAAAGAGCATGTATTTCTATCTTCTTGAGGCTTTGTTTGAGCACTTTTTTGTGACTTTTTAGACCTGCCATGAATTTGTTTTTGGCTGTCTTGGTTGCTTCTTGCATGCTTTATACACTTGTAGTGTAATCCTTGCTAGCTAGCCTTGTATGCTTAAGGTTTTGGCTCATCTTTCTAGCATGTGTTGGTTCCATTCCAGCATGTTTTTGGTCATCATTTAACATGCCTTAACTCTAAGTTTAGTTGGTGAAGTCATCTCATGCTTGGCTTTGGTAGGTGTAGTGTAACCATGCTCATTGGCCTAGCTTACTTGATGTTTTGGCCCTTCATGCTAGCTTGTCTTGGCTATACTCCATACATGTTTTAGCATTATTTTGACATGCTTTAGGACTTTTTTGGTTGTTCTTGGCCTTTTGAGGCTCGCTTTGTATAGCTTTGGTGTTAATGCCTTGACTAGCTTGGAGTTTTAAGGTATCTTGCATGCTTGACTTGAGGTATTTGCACGTTATGGCATCATTTGGGATGATATTTCAGAGCATATAGTGTTGCCACACTTCCATGTTTTTCACTCTTTAGGTGCTCTTGAGAGTTGCACCTTCATACCTTGCTTGTGAGCCAATGCATGTGCATCATTCCCTTGCCATTAATGCTAGCATTTCAGAGCATCTTGGCCACTATCTTGGCATGATTTAGGTCTGTCCATATTTAGTTTAAGTCCATTGAGCATTGCATTACATGGCCCTTGTGCTGTATCCTTCACTAGCTTTCATGCTTAAGGACCCTAACTTGACATGCTGATGTTGCATTGCATTGTGTTTGAAATGTGTTACATTGCATGGTGTTTGAAATGTGTTGTATTTCATTGTGTTTGAAATGTGGCGCATTGCATTGTGTTTGGATTGGATGTCAATCCAAACACAAGAAACGAGGGGCGTTTCATACTTGAAGTGATGAAACGTGCCTCATTTCTCGGTCGCCGACCCTCTTGATCAAGCATGATAGAGGTGTAGGCTCATTGTGTCATTTGTGCATTCATTGACATTGAATTGTGAAAACTTGGCTTCTTTGGCCATCATGCATTGAGATGCATGATTGATGGCTCGAGAGTCGAGTACCGCACTCCCTTGAGCTTGAGAAATGATATAGAGGGTGGTTGTGCACACATTTTCTTGCAAATACACTGCCATGCCTCTGTTGCAGCAAATGGAGAAATTGCAGGAAGCAGTGGCTGACCGGCCATTAGAGCTGCCGATCGGCCATCAAGTCTGTCGATCGGCTATCAAAATTGGCCGATAGCCATGAACTCTAGCCGATGGCCACTCCTCTTGGCCGACCACCCCTCTGCATGTTCCTAAGATGGATCAGAAGCATCTTGGAAGTTGGCACAGTTTTCAGAAGTCCAAAAGAGTGCAAACAGAGACATCACAAGGCACGGTAGTGGATTTCCGAGCGAAGCCGACCAAGCATGCATATCTTCCTTGCTTCCCGAGGCCATTTGTTTAAATTGCTTAGCTAAACTAGTTCATTAGCTTAGTTAATTTGTAATTAATTAATTAAGTGTTTAATTGATTAATTCGGTTTGTACTTAATTAGCTTAGATTAGCTAGTTGTTCAAATTCAATTTGTGTTGTGTAATAATTAGTCTAATTAGATTATTAGATTAGTTAAGTAGCTTAGCTTAGGTTAGCTTAGCTTTTATTCAGACCCTCCGTCGAGAGGGCGAACTGTTGTAATAAGTGTGCGTGTGTGTGATGCATGTCTTCCAACCCCATTTCTTTCTCCCTTTTACTTATTAGCTTTCGATGGTTAGTTTAGGGCATGTTTCAATTAGCATACTTATGCTTGCATGCGTGCATCATTCATCTGTCTTGCATGCACCGGGCTCGGCGCATCATACTAACTGCATTGTATTTCAATACCAATTTGAATACATGTTATCAAGTTGCATTCATATGCCATCTTAGATAGCCGAGCCTACTTAGTTGCATTTTGCATGTGTTTCATTAGGCATTTTTGACATAGCTAGGATCATGCATGATAACTAACTAGCTTTTTTTTTGGCTCGAAGTACACTGTAAGTGTTTATGCTTTAGCATCCTTGCATGTATGTAAGTGACTGCCATGATAGCATGCTTGCCATGAGGCTAATTGCTTAATTGATTAACTGTTTGAATGCTTGTGGGTGGAGGCTTGATTGCCTGAATTGGAACAATTCATCGAAATGTGAGTTTTAAGCCCACTTGAGAGTGGCAAATCCGCGTCTTAGCCTACTTGCGAGTAGCACTTTCAAAAACAAACATGAGTTGTTTTGTTTCAATCCGCGTGATTGAGTCTATACTTGTATGTTGTGCGCATCACACAGTAAGTTAGCTAATAAACCAGAATAAGAACACCGATCCTTTGATTGGGCGAGTGGGGGTGCTCATTTCAGGACCTTCCCCTCTCGTACCCAAGTTCCCGAGCCGAGGCAACTTTGGTGATGACGGACACGTGGCCTTAGGCACGAGTCAGGGTTTCCTAAATTTTCCAAAAATAAAATATTTAGGTGGCGACTCTGAAATCTGGCAAAGCAGTCCATGTTTGGCGCTTTTTGATTAAAATCGATTTTCCAAAACGATTTGCCGGATTTGGACTCTTTGGTGATTTTTCAGTCTTACATTGCACTTTGTGAGATTAGATTTAGAACCGTGACAGGAGTCCGAACTATAGTAGCTAGAACTACAATTCGCGCCCTCACGCGCGGAGCGGAGTTCGGTCGGTCTACAACTGAGCACTTTCTTCACCGTAATCAAGGTTTTCCGAACCAACCAAAAACCAAGCATGATGTTTGTTATGTTTCAATCGAGAATCGACAGTATTTAACATAAATGCTTCAACCATATTTGCCCATGCTCATTCTCAAGTTCAATAGCCATTTTCGGAGCTAGTTTTTGAAAATGTTTCAGAGTTATTGCAATGAAAGCTAAGAGAGGAATGAAGAGTTTTCTTTTTCATAGCATTATATTACTTTTTTAATAGCAATTTAAGAACACTACTGTATATTACAAAATTCGGAAAGATATTACTACATAAGAGTATTTCTAGCCTTCTTAAACCCACGTCTTCTTACTCTTTTCCATATTACTCTTTATTTTCTTTTTTTATTTTTATTTTTAGTTTGCTTTGTTTAGGGACTACAGTAAACATTTATGATTTTTATTTTTTAAAAATTTATAATTAAAAATTTAATATTAATAAAATAGAGAAAAAATAGAGAGTTTATTAATAGAATAGAGAAGATGATTTTTTCGAATGGACAACAGAAGATATTGCTATAATTAAACAAATTAAAGAAAATGTTAAAACTTTACCAGATGTTTATCTTCCTAAAATAGTTGATAAATTAATTTTAGAAATAAATGCCTCAGAAGCATGTTGGGGATGTGTTTTTAAAGCAATACCAAGTAACTTATGGCATGATAAAGAGATACCTTTATCAAAAAATGGGATTAACCAAGAAAAAAAATCCAATACCCATAAAATTACAAAAAGAAGAATTAATTTGTGGATATAATTCTGGAACATTTAAACAAAATGAACATAAATATATTATTTTTGAAAAAGAATTACTTGCAATAAAATTGGCAATAAAAAATTTTCATATTTATTTAGCCCCAGAAAATTTTATTGTATGCACTGATAATGAAGCAGTAAGAGATTTCTTGATCAATAAAAAACCTATTGAACAAGGAAGAAGATTAGTCTGGTATAATAAAATTTCAGAATATACTTTTGACGTAGAATATCTTAAAAGTACTAACAATTTTCTTGTAGATTTTCTTAGTAGGAATTGTTTTAGAAAACTAAATTACTAAACAAGTAATTTTAATTTTTGCAGAAGACCTTTAGACAAAGAGGAAACAATGGTCAAGGGTAAACAACCCACTCAAGGAGATTGGGTGACAATTGCTAAAAAAGTAATCCCTAGACAAGAAAAACTTTATGTTGTGTTTGCAGGAAAATAACCTGGGATTTACACACAATGGAATGAGTGCAATAAGCAAGTTTGCGGATTTCCAGGAGCAAGTTTAAATCCTATGATAGTATGACCAAAGCTAAAAAAGTTTTTTACAGTACACCAGCTATGCCTGTTTATCAAAAGAATTTTTGTCAAATGAGAACCAACCCAGTTCCACCTAATATTCAGACATCTAAATCAGATGAATCTGAAATGAAAGATTTTTTCAACCCTGGTATATCTAGAGAAATTTATATAGAACTCAATGGAGTTTAGAAAACTCACATTATAGACAACAAAGTGAAATTTCGAAAACACATGGGAGTTTTTGCCAACAAATTAGCTGAGCAAATAGCTAAATTAAAAGATTTGCAAAATCTTTGTTTCAATATCCTTAAACAAATGAATTGGAATGAAGATTTTAATTTCGAAAAAATAAACAATTTTCTTCAGGTATCAGACCTCATTTCAGATGAGTTTTCTGATCCAGTTTTTGAACAAATAAAAAGAATTTGTCTTTTTAAAAAAGCAAGAACTTTGCTTCCAAAAGAAATTTTTCTGTTAATTAAAAATTGAGTTAAGGATCATCGTGATAAGATTAGACAAATCTTAGAACAATCTTATTATAAATTAAATTTTAAAGATGGAATTCACAAAATAACCATGATGGCAAACCATGACATGTGATTTTTTGAAGACATAGATTGGGTAATAACTAATCAAGGTATTTTCCAAATTTTAGATCCAATCCAGTGGATAGAATATCCAATGATCATAAAAGCAATGCTCTCATGGGTAGTAAAAGGCTTCCGATAGAGTAAATATTTTACTTTCTGGATCTCCAGCACTGTTGGTTGGCGGGAACTAGAACATTTTTTCCAACAATACTAGATTTGGTATCTCAAAGAAACTGAAGATTTTGAGTTTGAAGATGATTATTTGGATGAAGATCGCCAGAGAGAGCGATTGAAAAATATTCAAAAACTTTCTTTGATAGAATATTGGATAAACAATCTAATATCTGTTTCACAGGCAGCGTCCAATATCCATGGCTCAACAAAATTGCCATTCATGGTCACAGATGGTAGAATACTATTTGTAACTCATTTTCCCATAACATATCAAAGGTCTCCTACAAAAATTAATGAGGCTCTTGACATGCTATTAAATCTCAAAAAGAGAAATAATTTTGATCTTCCGTTGGAGCTAGCCATGATCGCAGATGATGTAGAACAATTTCAGAATGAGCGATACAGCCAGGATCCTGATTCCCTTCCATCGGAGACTGATGAAGAATATCACAATCTCATAAACAGGATAGAAGCATAGTGGACCCCACTATCACATGTAGTTGTCTCATGATCGACTCCAACCTTATCCAGGACACGTGGAGCAACTTGCATTATTAGGCAGAAAGTGGTCAGACAAATCCTTTCAGTCGACGCTTGTAGACACCCCATTTTTGACCGTCCTCAAGACTTAGACGTCACCGTTTGAACACTCGGTGATCATCTATGTTTGTGTTCCTCTTGAGTTCCCGGAGGTCTCGGCCACGCGCCTTACCTCAGGATCTCTCGACTTGGTTGTTTTGTGTTTGGTTTTGCACCAAACACTTGTGTTTTGCCTTTGAGGGACAGGGAATGGCTTGTTGGCCATCCCCACACCTCACCGGCCATGGCTTGAGGCCACCGGCCATTGTTTTGTTGCCACCGGCCATTTGTTTAGCCGGCCGGCATTCTTTGTGGCCGACCGACCATTATTTTGGTCAATTTGGCATTTTTGGCTGGCCGACCATTGTGCATCTGCTTTTGCAGATATTTTTATGCCAGCTGTGCTAGCTGGCATACACTTTGCACCCCCTCCATACACGTGTATGAAGGGATTTCACTCTTGCTTAGCTTGTTTTGTAAGCTTTGCAAGAGTGATCTTCTATAAGAGGAGGGCTTCTCCTCCCTTCTCAAGGGTTACAAAAATTCCAGAGAGAGGTCTGAACTAGGGTTAGGTCTTGTGTATCTATCTATCTCTATCTCCCTCTCCTTTTGTGCTTAAGTGTGTGTTTGTTCATAGTTTTACACACAAACACCTACCATTACACTTTCCTTTAGCTACTGAGGTACTAAAGAGTTATTTTCAGAGTTTTGGACTTGGTTTTGAGCTTGAGGAAGCTGCTGGAGCATTGTTCTTGAAGAAGGTCTTCAAGGGTAAGAATTTCACCCTTTTTACCCCCTTTTTGCATAGCTTTTTTGCCTATCTTGAAAATATTTTTAGGCTTTGTATATAACTAATAAAAGTCTTGTTTTTCATTGCTTAAAATAGTTGTTTAAGGGTGTTTTGATGTTTGGGGTTGTTTGACCCCTCATAGGCCTTGTTTGGCCCCTATTTTGTGCTATTTTGGTGAGCTCCGGGACCACCTTGTTTGGGCCTCCTCACCACTGAAATCTTGAAGGATTTCAGAGATTTCAGTGGTGAGGATGGTGCCTTAAGGTCCTAAGAAGGAGAGGGCCATCCCCTCTCCTTGTTGTCTTCAAACTTGCCATTTTAAGCCTCATGTGTGAGCACCATTTTTGAGTTCATGTTGGCCATGTTTCAGTAGGTATTTGGTAGTATTTTTCCATGTTTTACCTCTGTTTTAGGTTGGTTTAGACACACCATGCATGCTTAGCATACTTGTCTTGTAATGCCATATTTTGCCTTAACATGCTTTAGGCTTTGACCCTTGTTCTAGCATGATTTTGGCCAAGCTTTGTGAAGCTTTTGTATATGTTTTAGCATGCTTTAGCTCTGTTTTTAGTTGCTTTGGCCATGCTTGACATTCTTTGTATAGCCACCTTGCATTTTGGCTTGTTAGCCTTAGGTGTGCGAGTGTTGAGTATGCATTGCTTAGCTTGTTTCAGTGGTTTGGTACCACTTATAGCATCATTTTAGTCTCCATGGTATGCTTGTATGCTTGCATTTGATGCTCCTTTAATGCTTTAAAAGGGTGTTGTCCTATGCTCCATGTTTGGCCTCTTTTGTATGCTTCCATGTGTAGGCCACTTAGATGCTATCTAGGTGTGTCCTTAGCTTTGTTTAGGTCTGCCTTGGGACTATTCTAAGTCCTCTTAGCCTTGTGAGGCTTGGTTGGCATGGCCATGGTTTAAGCCCCTTGGCTTACCTTGAGTTTTGGACATTATTGCATGTTTAACTTGTCTTGTTTACTTGGTTTGGCACCTCTTATAACATGATTTCAGAGCTTATTAAGCATGCCATATGCCCATGTTTATCCTCTTTTAAGTGCGCTTAAAAGTTGCTCATTAGTGCCTTAATGTCGGACCTTGTATGCATGCATGTTTGTGTGTATTTTGGCCCTCATTTCCTTAGCATTTGGCCACTGTTTTGGGCCTAATAGAGGGCTGTCCATCTGGGTTTAAGCCCCTCCTTTGCATATTGTTGCATGCTCACCTTGTGTGTTGTCGCATACTTGGACTATCGCACGTGTTGCATGCTTGAATCATGTTGCATTTGGCATGCAATCTCCCTTGATTAAGTTGCTTAACATGTTGCATGCCTTACATGCTTGCTTGTTTAGATTACATCTTGCATGATTGGTCATTAGCATAGTGGTCCATGCCTTACATGCTTGTTTGCTTAGGTTGAGTGCCTAGTGCACATTGATTACTTGCATACTCATGTTGCACATCTAGCTAGCATGCTTAGGTTGCATTTGGCATGCATGCCATGCCTCTTGATCAAGTGATGGAGGTTAGGCCTTATGTGCTTAATTGGTTTGCATTTCATTTGAAATCAGAATGCACAACTTGGTTCCTTGGGCCATCACGCATTGAAATGCGCGATTGGTGGTCCGAGAACCGAGTACCAAACTCCTTTGAGTCATGAATGTGATAAGGAGTGTGGTTAGTGCAAACATTGCTTGAAATGTATTGCCATGCCATGTTTTGCCCTCTACTGCTGTCAAAACAGGTTTCTGCAGGAAGATTTGGCCAGCCGACCATCTTTACTGCCGATCGACCAAATATTGATGGCCGAGAGCTTAACCAATGGCCGATGACCACTCCCCTTTGGCCGGTGACCATTCCTCATGGCCGGTGACATGCCCCAGTGTCCAGAGAGTGTACCTTGGGACTTTTGCAGTCTTCAGAGGAGCAAAGCAGGGAAAATAGAGGCAGCTTGTGCATGGCATTGGATTTCTAGGCCAAGCCAATCCGAGCATGCGCGCATCCCTCTCCCCGAGGACTTTTAATGTTTTCCTTAGCTTAATTGATTTGTTAATTAATTAGGTGGTCTGTATAATTTAATTAATTAGCTTGTAGGTTAATTAATTTGTATATTCTTTTGGTCCCTCCGAGCGAGGACGAATTTGTAATAAGTGTGGGTGCGTGTGTGTATGTCTCCCAACCCCCATTTCTTTCTCCCTTTTACTTACCTGCTTTGATGGTTAGTATTAGGACATGTTTAATTTAGCATACCTTATGCTATGCATGCGTGCATTCATTCATCAGTCTTGCATGCACCGGGCTCGGCGCATCATGCTAACTGCATAGTATTTCAAATCTAACTTGAATACATGCTATTTGTTGCATTCCACATGCCATCCTAGGATTAGCCGAGCCTATTCTAGTTGCATTTTGTATGCAATGCATTAGCCACTTGACATGGACTTGGATCATACATTGATTGCTAACAAGTTCTTTGTTTTGGCTCGGAGTACTCGGTAAGCTTTTTATGCTTTAGCATCTTGCACGAGTGTGAATGTTAACATGATAGCATGCTTACCATGTGGTTATATGCTTCTGTGATATAAACTGTCTGAATGCCTGTGGATGAAGGTTGGATTGTTTGAGTTGGAATAACTCGTTGAAATCCGTGTTTTAGCCTACTTGTGAGTAGCAAATTTCAAATGGTCTTTCAAATGAGCGGATATGCAATGCTTTGTTCCAAATTAGGCAATCTAGTCTATACTTTTGTGTTGTGCGCATCACATAGTAAGATTAGCTAATTAACCGGAATAAGAACGCATATGTTTTCAAAACAAGATATCATGGTTAGTAGAGACCGATCTTTGATCGGGCGAGAGGGGGTGCTCATAGCTGACCTTCCCCAATCGTACCTAAGTTCCCGAGCCGAGGCAACTTTGGTGATGACGGACACATGGCCTTAGGCAAACGAGTCAGGGTTTCCTAGATTTTCCAAAATAAAATATTTAGGTGGCGACTCTGTATCTGGCAAAGCAGTCCATGTTTGGCATTTCTTTACAAAACAAATCTGTTTCCAAAAACGATTTGCCGGATTTGGACTCTTTGGTTCAGATTAAGAACTGTGAGAAATTGAGTCCGAACTGTGGCAGCATAGGCCCCCGCGGGCGCGTCCACAACGCTACACAATAAATGAGATCAACCAAATCTTATCTATTTCAGTCTATCTCTTTAAACAACGGGGCGGTAGACAGACAATGTATATAATTGTAGTTTGTCAGAATCTGGCCAATAATTGTAGTTTTTCATTAATTTTTCTCAAGACTTTTTTGTCTTTGTATTTATTTTTTGTAGAAACTTTGTCTAAGCCTATGTCTAGGCTTGTAGACTTTTGTAGAAAGGTGCAAAATTTTGGCCGTATTGGTGTGATAATTTTCTACAATGTAATAATGATAGGATAGACTAGGATGACTTTTTGGTTTTGTTTGTATATGCAAGATGTATTCTATAAATTGGCTTTCACGCCAACAAATGAATGTATGTAAATTCTCTCCATTCCTTTTTTGCCTACTTCGTCTCTAACTCCATAACTCCATCATAACTCCATCATAAAAATATAAAAATAGTAGAAAGCTCCTTTCCCTTTTGAGACAAAGAGTAGAGTATGCTTTAAGTCAGAAAACATGTAAAAATAATCACAGCTTGTTGCAGTTTAAATTTTATAAAATATAACTTGACCTAATTATTGAAGAGGACAACCAAAACTCAATGCAAGTCGAGAAGGTTTAGACTCAAAATATCACCAATGACAAGCCAACTTAACCATACCAATAAAAGACATGAAATCAAGAACAAATTCCATATTAGGACTAAAACCAAAAAGCTATTTCAAAACGCAAATAAATACATAATGTAGTTAAAAAGATATACCCAAATCACAAAATCAATAAAAGCAATTGCAAACATAGATCTTATAATCATTTCTAAATGTAATAGATCTTTGTTATGTTAAATAATTTGTGAATTGAATTTGGGACTCAATAATGTCATAGTTTTCCCTAAAATATGATTCTAAATTAGGGCTATGTTTGGTAGAGATTTCAATTCCACCCCTTGGGTTGAGTGTGGTGTTTGGTTAGAGTTTTCAAAAATTGATTCCACACCCATTTTTAAAAACACGTCTACCCGGTCATTCTCCTGGACATCCCCTCGGATGTTCGGCAGATTGACTAGAACAGTGTTCGTGTTTTTTTTTTTTTTTTTTTTTTTTTGTTGGGAAATTGGCACTTGTTATTTTTTTATATTTTAAATAAAAAATATTTTTGAAAATTTTAAATTTTTTTTATGAGCTTTGAATAGAATTTTGGATTGTGTGTTTGGTTATAAGTTGTAAGTTTTTTAATTAAATAATTTTTCTAATTTCAAAAACTCAAAACTCCCTTCAAAATTCAATTCAAAACTCATAACCAAACAAATTTTCTCTTTTCAAATCATAATTCCAAAACTCACAAACTCAAAATACAACTCTATTCTCAAATCATAATTTTAAAACTCTACCAAACACTACCCCAAGAATTTTTAGTAGGAAATATATAAGTCTTTGAAATTTATTAATAATCCAAAAACTTTGATCAACCCTAATGCTTATAAGATTATAATAGAAAAGACCAAAAACCATAGAATCAAACATTCCAGCATTTTCTTATAAGGTCTAAACCAGCCTCAAGCCACTTTAAAGGCTTCAAAAACCTCAGCCAACTGATTGCAATTCATGAAATTGGACATATAGCTCCTCATTTTACCAGAACTATCACATTAGCTATAGCACTCGGCCCCAACAACAATTTTGTAGTGACCTTGATTTTTCGTAAGTCTTTATTATTATTATTATTATTATTATTATTATTATCTTATTTTATTTTTGGTTTTATTAATGGCGTGATTACATGAGAATTTAATGTGTTGTTTAGTTAATTTAATGTGGTATTTAATTAGTTTAATTTGATATTTAATTATATGTAATTAATCCGAATATTGATATATTTATATTTTATATATATATAAAAAAGTGTTTTATGGATATTATAATTATGTTGTATTATATAATATAATATATTATAACAGTTTATTAGGCTATAAGTTTTAGAGCCTCACTAAAGAAAAACGAGAGCAGGTGTAGCGAAAAGTCGAGAGAGAGAGAGAGAGAGAGAGAGAGAGAGAGAAAAGAGAGACGGCGGGAGAGAGGAAGAAGAAAAAAAGGGTTAGGGTTTTGTTTTGGTGGCTCCATTAGTTCTTCAAATAATTCTTTGGTCTTCAAAAAAAAAAAAAAAAAATATTGTGAGTACAAAGCCCACTTCCCTTGATTTATGTTTATTTCGGTGTTTTTATTTATTTATTATATATATATATTTGATGTTAGTTTGATATGGTATTTGTGTGAAGATGATGGTTTGATTTTAATTATTTTGATTAGTTGTGTATGCAAGGTTTAGGGTTTTTATATGGATTTATTTTATGGTTGTAATCATACTCATAGATATATGAAATTAAAATTAATTAGGAATCCATAGATAAATTCCTTATACTCCACCGTGACTCCATGGATTGTTGTTTTATTTGAGTGTTGGTGAGAAAGAGTGTATAAAAAAAAAAGTGAGGATTATGAGATTTATTTAAATGCCTTAGGCTTGGCATTATTATGTTTGTTCTTATGAGCAGATGAGAGATTGTGTATATATATATATTGTTGCCTCGTTCTCATGAGTAGACGAGTGCTTTGATTTACGCGCATAGGTATATGCTAACCATTCGGGGAGTGTGGGTCAAACTCGGGATGATATCCCTATGCAACTTTGGCATCAGAGCGTTGTTACGTATACGGGAGGCACATGGGATGTATGTGTAGGCCGGAAGTGAAGGGCTGAAGTGGTGGAGTTAAGGTACAAAGAATTAAATATGATCAGATGGGTGTGTCAGAGCTTACTGCTTTTCAGAGTCGGTATGGGTTATACGAGTTTCCTGTAATGCCTTTTGGTTTGACAAATGCTCCTGCCTATTTCATGGACTTGATGAACAAAATTTTTCAATCGTATCTAGATAAGTTTGTGATTATCTTCATAAATGATATCCTGGTGTATTCTAAGAATGAGGAAGAGCACAGAGAACACTTGAAAGTCGTGTTGCATACTTTGAGGGAGCAGCAATTATATGCTAAGTTTAGTAAGTGTCACTTTTGGGAGAAAGAAGTTCAATTTTGGGGGCATGTTGTATCCAATCAAGGGATAGCGGTAGATCCTGAGAAAGTTGTTGCGGTCAAAGAATGAAAGCAGCCTACAAATCCTTCAGATGTGAGGAATTTTTTAGGACTAGCTGGTTATTACAGAAGGTATATAGAGAAGTTTTCCACTATTGCAGTACCCATGACCAAGTTGACCCTCAAGAATGTGAAGTTCTTATGGACAGATGATTGTAAGAGAGCTTTCTAGGAGTTAAAATAGCGGTTGACTACAGCACTAGTGTTAACTATACCAGTACAAGGGGAAAAGTTAGTTGTGTTTACTAATGCGAGTAGAACTGGGTTGGGATGTGTGTTGATGTAGCATCAGAAGGTTGTATCTTATGCTTCTCAACAGTTAAAACCTCACGAGAGACGATACTCTACTTATGACTTAGAGTTGGTAGTAGTTGCTTTTGCATTGAAAGTGTGGCAACACTACTTGTTTGGGGAGCGCTTTGAGTTATATACAGATCACAAAAGTCTCAAATATCTTTTTTCTCAAAAAGAGTTGAACATGAGGCAACATAGGTGGGTTGAATTTGTCAGTAGTTATGATTTCGAGATCCTTTACCACCCAGGGAAAGGAAATGTGGTCGCAGATGCACTTAGTTGACAACATGGGATTATAGCTTCTTTGATGATTTAGGAATGAAAGACCTTGGAGTTAATTTCGATGCATGATGTTTAACCAATAGAGAGTGTTGAGAGGGTATACATTGGTAGTTTGACCGTGCAACCAACGTTACTGGGTAAAGTTCGTCAGATGCAGAATTTAGATGGGTTTCTCGTCAGTAAGCTCAATGACCTTGTAGTGGATTTGATCGATGATTGTCCTACTAATCAGTTTGTGGACTCAGATGGGGGATTGCGATTCAAGTACATGTTGTGTGTACCAAACATTGTTAAATTGAGAAAAGAAATTATAGATGATGCCCATAGGTCCCGATATACCATTCACCCTGGTGGGACTAAGATGTATCATGACCTGAAGAGGACGTTTTGGTGGGAAGGTATGAAGAAGGACGTAGGAGAGTATGTTTCTTGATGTTATGTATGTCAACAGGTTAAGGCAGAACACCAACGACTATCTGGACTTTTGTAGCCTCTCGAGATCCTTACTTGGAAATGGGAGTACATCTCTATGGATTTCGTGGATGGATTGTAGCGGTCTAAGAGAGGTAATGAATCTATTTGGGTGATAGTGGATTGACTCACCAAGTCTGTTCATTTTATTCCTATTAGTGTTCACTGAACTGCGAATAAACTAGCTAGGCTATATATTCAAGAGGTGGTGCGACTTCACAGCGTGCCAGTTTCTATAGTTTCAAATCATGATCCGTTATTTGTGGCAGAGTTTTGGGAGAGCTTTGAGCATGCTTTGGGTGCTAGGTTAGACCTAACCACAGCTTATCATCCTCAGACGGATGGGCAAACTGAGCGAGTAAATCAGATCTTGGAGGATATGTTGAGAGCTTGTGTCCTCGATCTTGATTGTAGTTAGGAAGAACACTTGCCATTGGTGGAGTTTGCTTATAATAATAGCTATCACTCCAGTATCGGGATGGCACCTTTTGAGGCTTTGTATGGAAGGCCATGTCGATCACCTGCTTGTTGGATAGAGGTAGGAGATGCGCCATTGTTAGGGCCAGAGTTAGTGAGAGAGACAAAGTTGGTGAGAGAGACCACGGAGAAGGTGAACATTATTCGAGAACATATTAAGACTGCACAGAGTCATCAGAAGAGTTACGCTAATAGAAAACGTAAGGGGGTTGAGTTGAATGTCGGAGATTTTGTGTTTTTAAAGGTTTCGCCGATGAAGGGTATCACGCGGTTCGGAAAGAAGGGAAAATTCGCACCTAGATTTGTGAGACCATATGAGATCACTGAGAGATTGGTAATGTGGCTTACAAATTAGCCCTTCCACCTGCTTTAGTTACGATTCATAATGTGTTCCATATATCTTTATTGCGGAAGTGTGTGTAAGACCTTTCCAAAGTAGTACCATCAGAAGTGTTAGAGATTAGTGACGATCTAATGTATGTGGTTTGACTGGTTACTGTTCTAGATTGGGATGTAAAGCAGTTGCGGCGCAAGAAAGTGAACTTGGTGAAAGTGCAATAGAGCGAAGATGAGAATGACATTACTAGGGAATTGGAAGAGAAAGTTCGGTGTATGCACCCGAAACTTTTTGTTTAGTACTCTCTCATGTCAAATCTCGGGATGAGATTCTTTTGAGGTATGTATATTGTAGCGACCTTGATTTTTTGTAAGTCTTTATTTATTATTATTATTATTATCTTATTTTATTTTTGGATTTATTAATTGCGTGATTACATGAGAATTTAATGTGTTATTTAGTTAATTTAATGTGATATTTAATTAGTTTAATGTGATATTTAATTATATGTAATTAATCCGAATACTGATATATTTATATTTTTTATATCTATAAAAAAAAGTGTTTTATGTATATTGTAATTATGTTGTAGTATATAATATAATATATTATAATAGTTTATTAGATTATAAGTGTTAGAGCCTCACTAAAGAAAAACGAGAGCAGGAGCAGCGGAAAGTCGAGAGAGAGAGAGAAGAGAGAGACAGCGGGAAAGAGGAAGAAGAAAAAAAGGGTTAGGGTTTTGTTTTGGTGGCTCCAGTGTGTTTGGTTTGAGTTTTTTGAATTAAGTTTTTTGAAAACTGAGTTTTTTGGTTTTCGTGTTTTTTTTGTTTTTAGTGAATATTTTTAAATTTTTAAATTTTTAAACATTTTTTTTACTTTTTTAGATGCACCTTACTTAGATGTATCTAAAAAGTAAAAAATTTGTGAAAAAATATTTTTAAAAATTAATAAATACATAAAAATACAAAAAATGTACTGAATTCTCGTATTTTTTTTTTGTATTTTTGGTATTTAGTGAATTTTTAAAAGGTTTTTTTCAATTTTTTTTTTTTTTTTTTTTTTTTTTTTTACTTTTTAGGTATATTTATGTTAGGTATGTCTAAAAATTAAAAAAATTGCTCAAAATATTAATAAATTCAGTAAAAACAAAAAAATATGGAAATAAGAAAGTAGAATTTTCTTAAAAGTGTTTTTGAAAAATGATAACGAAGCATAGAATTCTTCAAATAATTCTTTGATCTTCAAAAAAAAAAAAAAAATATTGTGAGTACAAAACCCACTTCCCTTGGTTTATGTTTATTTCGTTGTTTTTATTTATTTATTATATATATATATTTGATGTTGGTTTGATATGGTATTTGTGTGAAGATGATAGTTTGATTTTAATTATTTTGATTAGTTGTGTATGCAATTGAAAAAAATAGAAACCCTCTAGATGTTAATTTGTGATTATGTATCAATTTTAAGCAGAATATAACAATCCCAATCAAACAATCAAGAGAAAGAGACACAATGATTTTTACGTGGAAAAACCACAATTGGACACCTCCAACTGTGATAAAAAAACCACGGACAACTGCCACAAGACAATCCACTAAGAAGAATTAAAGGAATTACACAGATATACTCTCAATTATCTAGCAAATCCACAATGCCTAATTGAACCAACCTCTATGTGCCTCTTCCAACCCCATCTTCACCACGGAATTGTCTTTCTGACGAGCCACTCCAGAATCCACCAAAGCTTCAGGCTCGAATTCTTCAGAATCCACAACTGAAGAACAACTCTCTCTTTTGTGTATAACAAACAAACCTTTGATGTACTCTCTTTAAACCATGAGTTGAATACTCAATAAAACGTCAAAGAAAAATAATAAAATATCCCCAGATATAAACCTTCAAGAACCAAAAAGAAGATCTGGAGGAATTCAATCAATCCCTTAGTTTTGGGAGAAAACCAAGTATTTATAGAGAACCAAAAGTAATCCTAGATTGGGAAGAAAACAAACTCCTTGAGAAATCCGGATTCTGAGGCTCGCTCGAGCGAAGCTTTGCTGGCTCGAGCGAGGAGTGTATTTTTCGTGATTTCTACTAGTGCCTTGGCTCGAGCGACGGATCCTTGGCTCGAGCGAGGAATACACTTTTTCATGTTTTTGTATGGACGCAGTCTTTGGCTCGAGCGAGAACTCCTTGGATCAAGCGAGCAAACCTTCGCTCGAGCGAGCCCTTCTTGGCTCGAGCGACCAATGGCAGACATGCAATTTTCAATGCAATTTTCCATTTTGCTTCGGCCGCGAGCTGACCGGGCAGCTCGACCCCCGTAATAATCAGCGAAGTGGCAATCTTGAAAGCATTAACATCACAAACTTCTCTGCATGGCTCGATTCGGGTTTGGATTTGCATCTAATAAACTCATAGCCTCACTGAAATAAAAGTGCGAAAATAAATACATCTAAAAGGAGTTTTGTCAAACGGAGTTGCCAACAATAAAAACCTAACAGCAATGTTTAGGGTTTTTAGATGATTGATTGATTTTAATTATTTTGATTAGTTGTGTATGCAAGGTTTATGGTTTTTATATAGATTTATTTTATGGTTGTAATCACACTCATAGATATATGAAATTAAAATTAATTAGGAACCCATAGATAAATTCGTTATACTCCACCATAACTCCATGGATTGTTATTTTATTTGAGTGTTGGTGAGAAAGAGTGTATAAAAAAGAAGAAGAAGTGAGGATTATGAGATTTATTTAAATGCCTTAGGCTTGGCATTATTATGTTTGTTCTCATGAGTAGATGAGAGATTGTGTATATATATATTGTTGCCTCGTTCTCATGAGTAGACGAGTGCTTTGATTTATGCGCGTACGTATATGCTAACCATCTGAGGAGTGTGGGTCAAACTCAGGACGATATCCTCGTGCAAGTTTGGCTTTGAGCGGTGTTACGTATACGGGAGGCACATGGGATATATGTGTAGGCCAGAAGTGAAGGGCCGAAGTGGTGGAGTTAAGGTACAAAGAATTGAATATGAATTTATTGTTATAGTGTGAATTGTATTGATTTGTACATCTTGAAAAATAGTAAACGACCTCGATAAATTATGAAATTTGAGCAGAGGCATGTATACATGATTCTATACTACTTTTGTGTGTTAACTTTTTACTAGAAAGATCAATTGGAACTTGTAATCAGATGATTTTGGTTACAATAGTTTTTATTTGTTTTACCAATGCAGATTTTAGATGCAATTTTAATCCATGAAACGAGCTTTTTTTTATTGGTTTTGCAAAAACTGAAGTAAAACATTATTCTGCACATTTTTTGTGTTTTGAACTTTTCCGAAAAAAATTATCTTAGGGCAGTTTCTGTTCGTTTTCAACTTTAGATTTTTTGGTTGAATTCCATCTGGGTTCTTCTATCCAGTTTTTCTCTCAACTTATTCAGTTTACACTAAATTCGTTCGCATTGTCCTTTTAGGAAATTTGATTATATACAACTTTTGTTCTTTGAGTTTTGGTCAATTCAAATTATTTAAGTATGAAACGGTGTATTTTGATACTTCTTTAGCAAGTTACTTATGATTAAATTATATTAACTTTATTTTTTTGCAAGATGGTGGGTTTTACTAATTTTTTATGTAGAGCTGACCCACCATATTTTATTTCTATTTTGTTTATTTTATACTCAATTTATATTTCGTTGTGTACGGGCAAGAAAACTAAATGCCACCGTATCTCGAGAAACTAGCCATTCGTCTTGGTGCGGATGAAACTACTTGTCTTGTCCCGTAACAAGAATTAAATGTATTTTTGTTTATGTCTGGTGGACACATGGGTGTTAAATCTTGTACTCATACCAGTATATTGACCCGTTTTGTTTCTTGGCAACTTGGGTGCGTTCTGTTTGAGCACAGTCGAGCTTCCTTTGCAAGATTAGTTGGGACTATGGTGGTGAGAAGAAATAACTATGATCGTAGGACATGTTTTTTGGACTTCTTTTGGTTTTCTTGAGCTTAGGGTTGATATTAGTTTATATATTTATTATTTTTTTTATGACCTTAATATTTTGATAATTTGGCATGGTTTGTAACGTTACATTATTTAAGTTGTTTTGATTAGTTGTTGCTACTTTAATGTTGGAGGTATTGGATAGTTATGAATCTATGATGAATAGTTTGGTTGGCGTTTATTAATTATTATTATTTTTTAATCCCTTATAATCTTTTTTAGCATGAAATTTACTTAAACCTTATGGAGATGAGAACGTTTAGATTTTGTTTCACCCCTAGGATTTGGATGATGGAATATTGATTAAAGTTTAGTCCTAATTTAATATTTAATAGTCTAAATTTTGGGGTGTGACAAATTCCAAACACCATACAAGTACAACCAAGTGATATTTCTAAATCCATAATGATCCATATGCCAAAACTCATCAGTTAAAAAGTAACAAGTTAAGTTCTAATAAAGTTTGGACCTCTGGAAAAAGAAAAAAACAGAGACCAAAAATAAAATAGAATAAATGAGTATATCTCAACCTCAAATCCCAAATTCATATATGGACCCAAAAAAACAATAAAAAAATAAATAAATCTTTTTTTATTCATTCCAAGTATCTGTTAAGTGATCTAACAAACAAAACATTAGAGCCTAAATCAATGAACATAATATTAATCAATGAACATAAGTCATAGGAAAACACAGAGAGGTATATATATAAAGCGAGAAACACATGTTAATGTTAATCTTAGAAATGGAGACAAAATTTATAAGCATGAAAATTTATAAGACTGAGACTGAGAGACACTTTATTTGGTTCCATACCATCTAAGTATTAAGCACTAGGTCCATTACTCTCATCCTGGCTCTTATTAGTTCCTCAGATGTTCAAAATCCAACCAAGCCACCTTAGTATACAACAATAGAAGGGTAAGATGAAATGTGGGACTAAATGTACAAACTTTGAACTCTTTTTCTATTCTTTGGTTCATGGAAGGCTTCCACCATGAGTTTTGGCCCCACTCATCTACCACCTTCAAAAGTATGACAACAGATGTAAGTTGTTTAGGTAAACAGAATAAAAAAAAAAAAAAAATCATCAAATGTAAGCTGCCTCATAATTTTTGAAATGTCTTAGCTCATTAACAAGTATAACTGCCATTAGAGAACAAAAAAAAAAAAAAAAAAACATGAAAATTACTAAACGTATTAACAAAGTCTAGCAAAAAAATTATAACCTGTAGAATGGATCACTCTGTCATTACAATCTGTTTAGCAGCCATGGTAGCCAACCTATTCAAATTCTCGAAGTGTATTTTCTGGTCTATGGACGATTTTAAACAACAAAGTGTGACAAAGATTAGTTGTAAGGCCCATTACTTACAAAAATTAAAGAGCTACATTTTGAATATTGCTTCAAATGAGATAAGAATATCAACAAAAACCTTCTCTTGTAATGCTTGTGCAAAGGCTTCAGAGGCAACCCAGCCAGAGTCCATTGCAAGAAGAAAGAAAAACAAGGGAATGAAAATACAACCAACTAAATTCACAATCATCACAAAGTGCTTGAAATTCGACAACTCCTTTCCATTAGATATGAAGCTCCCAAAATGATAGCCTTCTAGAATCTAAAGCTAGCAAGCTCCTTAGCATCCTTCAAACAAATAATATAAATTAAGAGAAAAACTAAATGCATAGAATCAGTTAAAGACAAGACACAAAAGATGGGTAACATCAATCACAAGATGCGTAACATCGCCATAAATTAGTGTAACAAAAAATGTTGTAACGAAACCACAAAATTTTAGATATTTTGTTACGCTAATTTGTGGTAAGATTATGTATTTTGTAATTGATGTCATGAATTTTTGTAATAAAGTTATGTCAATTGTGATAGCTGTATAGTGTCTGCATCCTAAGGGGGTGCCCACCATAAGGTTTTCTGTGTTAGTATTTTATGAACTTTTAAATTATAAAATTATTTTTATTTTTGAATTTTGAGATATATGATAGGTAGATTTATTTATTAACATTGTATGAATTTGACAGTACCAGACATTGATGAAGGCCAAGGGGAGGTTGGGGAGGGGTGGGCAATGGCGAATGGCGGGGGAAATATAGGCTACTGAGAGTCATCGGAGTGTACTACCAGAGCTATAGTGGTTGAGGGTTAGGGTTTTGGGATGTTCAAAGAAGAGGGGTATAATTAGGATTAAGGTGGAGGTTTAAAGAGAAAATAGGAAGCACTTAATTAAGTGGGTAGAGATTCAAAGAAACGGGGGTCGAAAGAAATAAAGTAGGGATAAATAGCATCCCTCATTCATTAATAATAATAATAATAACCAAAAAAAAAATTAGCTCAAGGGTACTTTTTTTTTTTGGACAAAATAAGAACTTAATTCAAAGATTATCGAAAAACATACATAAGAGAATACAAAAGTGACACATGCGATGTACATTCATAAATAGTTCATCCTGAATTTACAACATGTGTTACAAGTAGTAAAGAGAAATGAAAGCTGAACGGATATTTATATGCCCTAAAGGCTTACATCTTTCCAAGTCATTGCTTGGTTACAATAAAAATAAGACTAGCTCAACACAAATAAACCCCTTGGCTATACAGAAGAGAATACACAAAAGGAAGCTCTTGCTCTAAGGTCCTTCCAAACTATTGCCTTGGTGGAGGCGTATCACCAACACCTGAAAATGGTTTTTCCCAAATAGGGTGAGCCAAAACCCAGTAGGAACAATCAAATACAATATATAAATTTTAACAAAGATATAAGTACAATGTGCATAGACAATGCCTATGACAAAACACTCATATTCTACATGATCATAGAGTGCCAAATGTCATAACTCAATCCATTTTCCTTCAGTTCATTTCAAGTTAATTTATTTTATCTTAATTCATGAGTTGATTTTATAATCCTCCAGACAACCTAACTGAGACTACAACTCAGTGGTTCTCAAATCAACACAACTACCATACAAAAACTTTAATTTGCCATTTTACGAAAATTTCATCTGCGGGATTGACACCCATGTATATGTGCGGTTTCAGGACTTTCACTCTGGACACACAGGCCAACTTTGTTCAATGGAGTCCATCCCATATCTCCTCCCAAATATGGAGTACATCTCCTTTCTCCTCCCAAACATCATATATATATATAATGTGGTAAAACATAGTCATACTCAATGACAATCAGCAAGAGATTAGTTTCAATTCACCTAATCGTCATGCAATTTCTACAACAATCATAGCTATTCTCCACCGATAGCCCAATACAGATATTTCTAAACAGATATTTAATCTTTAGAAAAATAATTCGTTCAAATTCCTATAGGTGTGAGGTAATACATATCTAACTCCACCATTTATATCAATATCCATCCAATTTCACATTTTATAATACCAATTTCATTTATTTATAGAAAATAAATATTTGAAACATTTTAGGGCAACTTCCCTCTTTCCCAAATATCAACTCAAATGCCAAAATCAACTATTTTGTCACAATATAACCTCATTTTCAAACCCCATAGCCATTTATATCACATTCACTAGAAACCCCTCTTTTTATTTTATATTCTAAACCCTAGGTTTGTCCAAAGTACTCCCAATTCCACTATTGTTACACAACAACCAATAACTAAGTTAAAAATCATATGAAAGTGTAGAAAATCCCTACCTCAAAGAGAGAAGAGGAGCAAGGCAAAGATAAAACTTCAAAGATGCTCAAACCCAAATCTATTCGGATCAAAATGGAGATCTTGAGATGCTCACTCTTTTTAACAAAGGCAAATGGGTAGAGAAATCACTAGAACTAGGTGAAAATGTAGAGAGAGAGAGATAGAGAGAGTGTGTGTTTTAGAGAGAGAGGGTCTCAACTTTAGGGTTTAGGAAGAAAAGATCTAAAAAAGTGATGTAAAAAGTCACTTTTACGAACTGATATACGCACAGTCCGCTCGAGTGCAAGAAGTGACGCTCGAGCATTAGACATAATAAGTTGTTCTACTCAAGTGCAAAAAGTGACGCTCGAGCACCAAGGCACAACGAAGAAGACCATTATCGCTCGAGCGCAGAATATACACATCCAGCAGTTTTACAGACATTAGACCAATTGCTCGAGCTAAGCGTAGAATATACTCACCTAGTAGTTTTGCAAACCTGCAAAAGTACTAAGAGTTTGCAAAGCCCACTTGAGCGCAAGAAGTGCCGCTCAAGCGGAGAAGTAAAAATCTGGGCAACAAGAGTTTGGAAACCAAGCAACCAACCTGTGCCAAACACAACCACAACAATCCAATAGGAAAACTTAAGGGAAAATAAGGGAAATAAGATATGAACAACAACACTAAACTATGAACCCAAGTCCAGAGTACAACAAAGGTCGGGTTAAGACTAGAATCGCTATAACCTCCCTCCCTTAAGGAATTTCATCCTCGAAATTTCAAATCAAGTTCAAAATCATTATTAAACTATTTACAATGATGATAATCTGTCAATTTCAATGTCATGACCCATTCTCTGGTCATTCAATTTCATCAACTCGATACACAAGTTCCAGTATTGAGAATGCAGTTTACATTTTTCCAAAACATATACAATGTTTATATTGAGTTCATGCTCCTAAAACATAAATGACATATACAATGTTCTCATGTTTCATTAACATAATAAAGTTCAATACTCAAACATCAACAAACAAGTCCGGATATTTCTCACGGACCTCCAACTCCTGTTCCCAAGTTACTTCCTCAACCCCGCGATGTTTCCACAATACTTTAACCAAGGGAATTGTCTTACCTCGCAAGACTTGGTCCCGGATATCCAAGATTCTCACTGGTCTCTCCTCATATGAGGAATCCTCATCCATCTCTAAGTCAGTCCAATCCAACATGTGCGATGGATTCGGCTCATAATTCTGAAGCATACTAATATGAAACACATCATGAACCTCATAAAGCTATGGCAGTAACGCCAAACGGTAAGTTACCTCCTTGACTTGCTTAAGGATCTCAAAAGGCCCAATAAATCAAGGGGACAGCTTCCTACTCTTTCCAAATCTCATCAAACCCCGCCTAGGTGATATTTTCAAAAAAACATGATCTTACACCTCAAAAGACAAAGGTCTCCTCCTACGGTCGGTATAACTTTCCTGGCGAGTTTGAGTCGTTACTATAGCGATCCCGGTTTTTCCTCCTTTGGTTGTTGTATCCCGGGCTTAGGTCCCGTGGTGTGGGGTATTGCATATATCTTGTTTTCGTCCTTCAATACTTTGTATTTGAGTTATAGGATGTTTTGGGCAGGTTTGTTACAGGTTAGTAGTGAGTTTGAACCAAGTGTTGCTGCCTAGAATTTTGTATCTTCACTCGAGCGAGACTTTCGTCGCTCGAGCGAGCTCCGTGTTTTAGACCTTTCGATCGAGCCAGGGTTCCTTCGCTCGAGCGAGAGTTGAGTTTTGTATCTGGTGGCTCGAGCGAGAAGTCCTTCGCTCGAGCTTGTGTCTGCGTCCAGTTCTGGACCTGATGGTTGTGATTCTTGGCTCGAGCGAGCTTTCCTTCGCTCGAGCGAGCAAGGTTTATGTTTTGGGTTTCTTCGCTCGAGCAAGCATTCTGTCGCTCGAGCATGCTTCTGGGTTGCAGACCTGAAGCTTCGAATTGTTGGCTCAAACGAGACTTTCTACGCTCGAGCGAGGGTTCTTTGTGTCTGGTCGCTCGAGCGACCAATCCTTCGCTCGAGCGAGCCTGTGTTATATCAGTAGGCAGCAGCGGGGAACACTTCACTTTTTCACCTCTTTTGATTTCAAAACCCTAGAATTCGGCTCTCTCTCTCTCTACACTTACTTTCTCTCTAGGGATTGATCTACTTCTAGTGAGTTCCTACCTTAATCTCTTTGTAAGAAAGGTAGAGGGTTGTGTGGGCTACATTTTAATGTGAAAAATCTTGGATTTGGAGCACTTTGGATTTTGGTCATCTTCTCCATTTGAGCTCTTCATTTCGAGGTAGGGATACCCACTCCATCTTATGAGCTTTGTCTTAAATTTTGGTCATTTTGATTAGTTGGTGATGTTGGGTAAATTTGGAAAAGTTAGGGTTGTTGTGTAATTTATAAAAGAGGGGTTTTTAAATATTAAAACCCATGTGTATGTAAGACATTGGAAAATGGAGCTATTGTTGTTAAAATTGGTGGAATCAAACCTTAGGGTTGATATAGAGGAAAGGGGGGGAAAATGCCCTAATTATTGAGATAAATTAATTAGTATAATTAATTTGGGAAAATGTGAAATTGAGTTGAAATCCATGAAATTGGGAATTTATGGGTTGAATGGTGTAGTTGGATTAATTTATCACTCACCGGTGTAATTATTGATATTATATTGGTTTAATGCATTTATTTTCTGTTTAGAAATAACTGCTTTGGGCTATCGGTGGAGGATAGTCTTGATTGTTGTAGATACTGTATGTTGATTAGGGAAAACTGAAACCAATCACATTGAATATGTCATTGAATATGACGGTTGAGTTAATACAACAAATATGTGTATTGATTTATTTTGTGTATAACAAGTGTTAAATACATTGTATATGCATATGGTTCGGGAGGAGATAGGGGATGTACTCCATGGTTTGAAGGGAGATAGGGGATGGACTCTCAAACCTGTTTGGGAGGAGATGGGAGATGGACTCCATGGATACAGCAATTATGTGTATCACTTGAAATGTTAATACAGCGAATATGTGTATTAAATTGAAATATTAGAAGTGATTTTAATATGAGTTGTAGACTTATTTAAATTGTGAATAAGGGAAATGTTTAATAAGGAATGTATTCCTATTAATTGTTTGGCCAGGTCCTGAGCCATGTTTATGAAATGATTTAGTTAAGTAAAGGAAAGTGGAACGTAACATGGACATAATTGTCATGGAACTGTGATGTGATATAACTGGTTTATAAGTGTTGGCCATCTATCAAATGCTATCATTTTAGTCATTGCTTATATTTGGTTTAGTATATCTTTACTGGGCTTTGGCTCACCCTATATGGGACATCATTTTCAGGTCCAGGTGATATGCTACCTCCAAGGACTTAGCTTGGGAGGATTTGGAGTTGAAGACTCTTTTTGGTTGTTTTGTTATTACATGTAAATTCAAGCCAAGGGCTTAATATGTATATGAGTTAGCACTCACTTTTTGTATCCAAGTGTTGGCTTGGAAAGTTGTAAGCCTGTAGGGCATTTACTTTTGTTGTCAACATGTAATATCTTTTGTAAGAATACTCTGATGAATGGAAGAATGTTTTATTCTCTTATATCAATGCATGTCGAAATTGCTGGGTTCTATGTATTATTTTGAGGGCGTTACAGTTACCAACCTTTTACGGATAAGTGCCACTTTCTCCGTCGTTTCCCGAACTGACTCCGACCCTAACAAAGGTGTATCACCCACCTCGGCCTAACACACTGGAGATCTACATGGTCGGCCATACAAGGCCTCAAATGGTGCCATGCCAATACTAGATTGGAAACTATTGTTATAGGCAAACTCCACTACGGGCTGGTGCCTCTCCCACGAACCCTTGAAATTAAGGACACAGCCTTGAAGCATATTCTCAAGGATCTGAATAGTACGCTCGGACTGCCCGTCAGTCTGAGGATAATATGCGGTGCTAAAAGTCAATTTAGTGCCCAAGGCACTGCCACAACCGAGCCGTAAAACGTGGATCTCTATCTGAAACAATCGACATAGGGACCCCGTGCAACTTCACTATATCCCTAATGTAAAGATCGGCAAGATAACCTACCGAGTCACTTATGCGCATAGGTATAAAGTACGCCGATTTGGTTAACTGATCAACTACCACCCAAATGGCATCACTGCCCTGTTGAGTCCTCGAAAGGCCCACAACAAAGTCCATCATGACGTGCTCTCACTTTCACTTGGCTATAGGCAAGGGTTGCAACAAACCTGTTGGCCTCTGATGCTTGGCCTTCACTTGTTAACAAGTAAGGCACTTCGATACAAACATTGCCACGTCCTTCTTCATACCTCTCCACCAAAACTGGTAACTAAGATCGTGATACATCTTTGTGCCTCCCGGATGCACCGCAAGGCGTAAATGGTGAAACTCTTGGAGTACTTCCTCTCAGCAAGATTCTGGCACGAACAAACAGTCATGATATCTCACACTTAGGTGAGGGTACACATTCAAGCCCTTCTCCACCTTCCTACTAGAGATCTTTTCCCGAAGGGATTCCACCTCAAGGTCACCCTTCTGCACTTTTATTACTCGGTTCACAAGTGTAGGTTGTGCAACTACGGTAAACAAGGCTGCAGACTTAATGGACTCGCCAAAATGCAAATCAAATTCACCAAGAGCACCCAACATCTCCCATTCCCAAATGGCAACACTAGCCATACTGCTAATGGATTTTCTACTCAAGGCGTTGGCTACAACATTGGCCTTTTTTGGATGGTAATACAACTCAAAATCATAGTCCTTTATGAACTCCATCCACCTTCTCTGCCTCAAATTCAACTCCTTCTATGTAAACAGATACTTCAGACTCTTGTGATCCGAAAGCACCTCAAATTTCTCCCTTATATAGATAATGCCTCCAAATCTTCAAGACGAAGATCACCGCCGCTAACTCTAGGTCATGAGTAGGGTAATTCATCTCATGAGTTTTCAACTGTTGCGAGCCACAACCTTCCCTTCTTGCATCAATATACAACCCAAACCTTCTCGTGAGGCATCATAATACATCAAATTACCCAAACCCCTCTCCAAAATAATCAAAACTGGAGCAATGGTAAGTTTAATTTTATGCTCTTGAAATGACTTCTCACAAGTCTCACTCCACACAAATTTGATCCCTTTCCTTGTCAATCTAGTCAAAGGTAAGGCTAGCCTAGAGATATCTTTCACAAATCGGTGGTAATACCCGGCCAACCCCAACAAACTACGAATCTCGAAAGCATTCTTAGGTTGTTCCCAATCTCGCATTGCCTCAATCTTGGATGAATCTACAGTCACTCCTTCCTCGGATACCACATAGCCTAAGAACTTAACTTCTCTCAGCCAGAATTCACATTTTCCAAACTTGGCATACAGTTTGTGGGCTCTAAGAAACTCGAGTACTACTCGTAAATGTTCCTCGTGCTCCTCCTCGGAGGGTGAGTAAATCAAAATGTCGTCCACAAAGACGATGACAAAACGATCTAGGAACTCTCGGAAGATCTGGTAGCTGGGGCATTGGTTAGCCTAAAGGGCATGACTAGAAACTTGTAATGGCTATACCGCGTACGAAATGCCGTATTCGGAATGTCCTCCTCCCTTACTCTCAACTGGTGATAACCTGATCTCAGATCTATCTTAGAGAAGCAACAAGACCCCTTCAACTGATCAAACAAATCATCTATACGAGGCATTGGGTACTTGTTCTTAACAGTTCCCCAGTACAACCTCCGATAGTCTATACAAAGCCGCAGCGCACTAACTTTCTTTTTGGCAAAAAGAGACGGTGCTCCCCACGGCGAGGTACTAGGGCGGATGAAACCCTTATTGAACAATTCCTGGAGTTGAATCTTCAACTCACTCAACTCGGCAGGTGCAAATCTATATGGTGCCATGGAGATCAGTGCCGTACCAGGCACCAAGTCAGTAGAGAATTCAATCTCACGGTGAAATGGCAAACTAGTAAGGTCCTTCAAAAAAACATCTGGGTATTCACAAACTACTCTTGGCAACTTGACTCGGACTTCATCACACTCACCACTCAAGAAATTTGCCAGAAGACAGCTAAGTTCACTCCACCCACGCGGATCATATACCGATGATAAGAATCTATCCACTCGGTCTCCCAAGAAATGAAAACAATCACCGCTTATGGTACATACAGTAACCCTCTGACGGTAGCAGTCTATAATAGCCCGATATGATAACAATGAGTCCATACCCAAAATAACATCAAAGCTAGACATGTCAATCAACACAATTGAAAAGGAAACCGGTGACCGGCGACCTTTATATCACAACCTCGACATCCCTGTTTCAAAACCATCTCACCACTAATAGATGACTCTACACAAATAGGAAATGCTAACCAAGCCAACTCTAACCCCAAAATCGATACAAATGTAGATGAGATAAATGAATGGGATGCATCCGTATCAATCAGTACATTAGTAACTAAATTGGAAAACAAGAAGGTATCTCTCATTACCGAAGGCGCTAGTACTAGATCTGGTGCTGTAACAGGATACACATACCTGATGGGTCTCTGCTCAACCTACTCACCCCTCGGAGAATAAGCCTGATGCACTGACTGAGTCGAAGAGGCTCTCTGATTGGCCCTCGAGGCCTGTGCTGATTGTGTAGGCCGGTGGCTTTGTGTTTGCCTCGAATTAGATGCACCAGATGTGCCACCCAACTGATAGCAAAATCTCTTCATGTGTCCTGCCTGCCTACACTGATAACAAGTGAGCGACTGCCCTCTCCCCTGACTCTAGCTCTGAGAATGAACCGAAGATAGTGCAGACCGTTGCCCTCCTCCTTTCTGTGGGAAAGTTGGAGACTTGTGGCCCAGCTGACCACACTTGTAACAAGTCACATCTCCCTAACCACCTCTCCCAGAACCGAAACTCGGTACTGGAAAAGTGGACCTCGACTGTGCTCCGTGGGATAACTGGGGGTTAGAACCTATCTGCCTCTTGTTGTCCCTCTGATTATCTTGACTCCTCCTGGAGCCCCTTATTCTCTCTTTCTCCATCTGCATAATGGTCTCAAGATGGGCCGCCACCTCTACAAGGCACCCATAATCTCTAATCATGGACTCGGCTACTCGGAACATGAGTCTGGTCCTCAACCTCTTCTTGAACTCCAAACAACGGTGCTCCTCAGTCGCCATGAGTTCTGGTGTAAACCTCGATAAATTGGTGAATGTGGCTTCAAACTCAGCCATTGGTGTGTTCACCTGCACCAGTTTAGAGAACTGGTCTATCAACTTCTCCCTAACAGTGGGAGGCAAAAACTTGTCCTAGAAGGCGTCGACAAAAGCCTCCCAAGCCCTTCCAATGCGCCCTCGTGCATACTTCCACCATTGACCCACGTCTCCTTTCAGCTGGAAGGACGCCAAGGTCACTCTCAAACCTCTGTCTTCGATATCGAGCATCTTAAACGTCTTCACCATTTGCTCTAGCCACTCATCTGCCTTCTGTGGCTCCTTGGGATCTCTCACAAACTCATCTGGATTTGACCGCAAAAACTCTCGCTTTAGAAAAGATGGCCCTGCTTCAGCTATTTGGGCCTGGACTTGATTCTCAGCTCTGAGAATGTCCATGGATTCCCGTAACGCTCCAGCCATTTCGCGGGCCAAGGCGCCCATGGCCTGTTGACCAACCCCTTCTTCCTGTGTAGGAATATCATCCTGACTAACCTCTCCTAGGCCTACCACCACCAGGTCCTCATCCTAACATCCTAATGAAGGTAAGAAAAGAGATTAGCACATATAGAATGTGCCGAAGCTAACTCACTCACATCCTAAAATGGTAGACAATAGTAATTCATTCCACATAAACATGTAATCACATAAACACATATGAATTTAATTATGGATAATGACCATCCTGTGGTGTTACCAGAGTTCCAATTAAAAACAGCAGTGATCAAGTGCCTTTCTAATAGGACTCTTAGAAACCCGTAGACTCAATCAACATCTTGGAAACTACATCCTATGGACTCGTCTTTTTCCACGCCCCGCTTTTCGGAAAGAGTTTGAAAAGAAGGCCTCATGGTTCAGACTCCCGCGGTTCTGAATCTAGTCTCACAAGTGCAATGTGAAATTGATAAACACCAAAGAGTCCAAATCCAGCAAACCTTTTTGGAAAATCAATTTTAAATCAAATAATGCCAAAATTGGACTGCTTTGCTAGATACAGAGTCGCCACCTAAATATTTTGTTTTAGGGGAAATTTAGGAAACCCTGACTTGTGCCAAAGGCCACGTGTCCGTCATCACCAAAGTTGCCTCAGCTCAGGAACTTGGGTACAAGAGGGGAATGTCATAAAATGAGCACCCCCACTCGCCCGATCAAAGATCGGCCTCTACTAATCATGATATGTTCTTTTATAAACGTTATGTGTTCTTATTCCGATTATTAATCTAACCTTACTATGTGACGCACACAAGCAAGTATAGACTAGTTTGCAAGATTTGGAACAATTCAACTCATATTTTTTTGCGAAAATGGTTTGAATTTGCCACCTCAAGTGGGCTTAAAGATGCAGATTTGCCACCAAACATAGTGTGCTTAAAACATGATTTGCCATAACAAAGTGGGCTTAAAACACACATTCGTTGAATCGTTCCAATTCAAACAACAAGCCTTCATCCACAGGCATTCATACAGTTAAGCATTTAAGTACATAGCCTCATGGCAAGCATGCGAAACATGGCAACATGGCAATCACACTCATACAAGTATGCTATAGCATAAAAACTCACCGAGTACTCCAAGCCAAAACCGAAACTAGTTAGAAAGATACATGATCCTAACTATACAAGATGCCTAATGCAACACATGTAATAATGCAATTAATAGGCTTGGCTACTAATATGGCATATGAAGCAATTTGAACAACATGCGTTAAACATGTATTCAAAGAAGTATTGAAACAACAATGCAGTTTGAATGATGCGCCGAGCCTCGGTGCATGCAAGACAAATGAATGAATGCAAACATGCAATCATAATGTATGCTAATTGAAACATGATCCCTAATCTAACCATCAAAAGCGATTAAATAAAAGGGAGAAAGACGTGGGGTTTGGAAGACATACACATACGCATGCACACTTATTATAACATTACGCCCTCCGAATGAGGGTCCGAATGAATAAGAGCTAACCAACTAGCTATGCTAATTAAGCTAACTACTTATTATAACACAAAATTTAACTAACTATTCTAAGCTAATTAAATATTACAAATCAATCAAATTAGCTAAATACTTAACTAATTAATTACAAAGCGATTAAGCTAATTAATTACAACATGAATTAACTAACTAATCTACTTAACTAATTACAACATTTGCATGAATTAGCTACCACTAACTAACTAAGCAAAGCAAAGAAACTAAAAGGCCCTGGGAAGTGAGGGATGTATGCATGCTCGGTTTCTCCACCCGAAAAGCCATCACCTTGTTACTCAACGCCTCTGTTTGCACATATTTGAACACCAATAGTGCTGCTAACTCCCAGAATGCCTCTGCTTCACCTTACCAACCTATTGTGCAAATTTCATTGATGGCCGGTCGGCTACCAATGGTGGCCGTCAGCTACCATTGGTGGTCAGTCGGCTACTGCTGGTGGCCGTCGGCCACTGCTGATGACCGGTCGGCCACTTCTGCCCTGAACTTCCTTTTGTTGCAACAGAGAGCAAGCAAAGGCAAAGTAGTGTATTCTCAAGGGTTGTTTGTACTGTTACTCTCCTTATTATCATACAAGCTTAAATGAGTGTAACTCTTGGCTCTCAAACCACCAATCAAGAAATTTTCATGCATGATGGCTAGGGGACCAAGTTTGTACAAGTTTAATGAGTGCAAAACAAGACTCAAAAAGGCCACCACCTTATCATGCATGATCAAGGGTGATGGTGACCAAGGAAAATGGCACATTTCATGACTTTTGAGTATGAAATGTCCCATTTTTATTATGTTTGAATTAACGTCCGATTTGAACATATGCAATGCAACACGAAAGATGTTTATCTTGCCTCTTTTACTTGTTCATTTTGTTTACTCGTTTTACATTACCGATTCATTCTTTAATCGATTAAGTCCAAAAGTGAGTGTCCTCTAATGGAAAGAAGTGTCAACCAAGGGGTAATTTAAGACAGGAGAGAGATCATGCCGTTGGTAATGTACCCTCAAAGAGGATTAAACCATTAAGCATAACCACAATCTTAAGCTTAAAAGATCCCAAGTTTGAAACAACTCTCAAAAGCAAATAAAAGAGTGAAGCAAAGAGGGAGGTTATAGAGATTAAAGTGCTGAAATGAAGTGCAAAACAACACTAAAACATGCTATTAACTCAAAGCAATGATGATTAAAGCATGAAAACGTCAAGCTAGTGAAGGAATTAACACTACAACTATGCAATACAAGCCTCAAATGAATTAACCAGCCCAAAACAGAGCCAAAATAGGTCAAAACAGTGTCAAAAACATGCTGGACTAGAGTTAAGTTAAGCTAGAAAAACATGCTAACTCACAAAGCTAACTAGACATGCAAACAAGACACAAGGAGGGAAGGCTAACCCTTCTAATTTTGGACTTCAAAACAAGGTTTTTACCACTGAAAAACCTCTGAAATTCAGTAGTTAAAAGGCCCAAAAAGTTTGATTTGAAAGAGCAAGAAGGGTGGACCACCCCCTAACTCAAAATAGCCTCAAACCACCATTTTTAGGTCATAAAAAAAGAGATTTTTACAGTTGAAAACTAGGCCAAAAACAGTTTGAAAAGATGACAAAATAAGTATTGAAAACAAGCTTAAATAACAAGTGTTGTACCTCTTGAAACTAAGGCACAAAATAGGCAACAAACCAAGCTCAAACCTCATTCTAAAGCTCAAACAAGGCCCCAAGTGATCTCAGCCCAAAGTTGAGAGTGTTTGGTTAAGGGTTGATGTGCAAAAGCTAAGAGAAATTATGCAAATGTGTGTAAAATAACAAGAAAGAGAGAGAGAGAGAGAGAGAGAGAGAGAGAGAGAGAATGCTAGAGAGAGAGAGAGATTTTTGTTCTAAAAATGCTAACCCTCAAAAATGGGGGAGGACACCTCCTATACATAGAAAAACAAGCTTTGAGCTTGTGAACATCTCACCATACACGTGTATGAAGATGTAGCTTAGTTGTCATGACCCGAACCCGCCCCCATGGGTTAAGGTCATAACCGGCTAGTAACCAAGAGATTGCCTACGGCCTCAGACCAAATTAGATACACTTCAACAGAGTTAAGGGGCCAAAACGGAAGCAACTTAAAACTTTTGTCCATAGAGCTGTGTTTACATGGCACATCGTAACATTTCACATATATTCATTAATAACCCACACCAAAGAAAATTAACACATAGCTTTACACAACAGGATCATTCAAGTCATGGTCATCCAATCAAAAGCTTATATACAGCCATAAACCAAAGTTCTTGCCAACGTAACAGAATATAACAAAAGAACAAAAGGGCGAAAACAAGTCTCGTGCGTGAGACGTATGGGCCGACTCCTCAAAACTTGAATATTTCACACCTGCTTTACTGGGGTTGGGTTTGGATATTGCTTGGCTCACCTACAATCACATGAATGAGAGTGAGCGAAAGCCCAGTGAATGATATCAAGCGGAGAAGGTACATGAACGGTATTTAGAACAAAATACATTAGACGGCCTTGGGCCCAATTCATATTTCTATCTAATATATCAAATGACTAGCGATCCAAACATATCAAACGGCCTCAGGCCCAATTCATTCATGTCAAACGGCCTTTGGCCCAATTGTTCATGTCTGATGGCCTTTGGCCTAATTACTCATGTCCGACGGCCTTTGGCCCAATTATTCATGTCCAACGGCCTTCGGCCCATTCATTCATGTCAAACGGCCTTTGGCCTAATCATTCATGTTAGACGGCCTTTAGCCCAATCATTCATATCCGATGGCCTTCGACCCAACCAGTTATGACAAACGGCCTTTGGCCCAATCGTATGGTATAACAAATATTTGTCCACAATTCAAACAAACTTATGAACTCAAATAGGAGTAAGTAATTGGACAAATAACATACTTTAAAATATATTTACTAAGATATTACTCACAATGATCTGCCAGATGTTTGCCCTTGTGCTTGACCCTACACATTTCATGAACATAATGGGTCACAAACAATTCAATCCGTTCTTAATTCATACATCCCTCTTAGGCTTCTTTCTTATTCTTTTAACTCATTTACAATGCTTAATATATGCCTAAGAGTACTTAGAAATGAAAAAGAACGGAAAATGAAACACAAAACATCTTTACAAAGTTTCTGAAATAGGGTTTCCCGCTCGAGCGTGAATTTCGCCGCTCGAGCGGACCCCATGGTCTGCAAAAGTACTGGTTGCCTTACATTCATGCTCGAGCGTAACTTTGGACGCTCGAGCTGAATGTCAAACATGTGCCTTGGACCCTCGAGCGTGATTCTCCCTACTCAAGCGGACGACAATGTCTACAAAACTACTAGGAGCTAGCATTTCACGCTCGAGCGACCATTACCCCGCTCAAGCGGACATGCCGAATTCTGGGTTTTCCAGAATTCTATTTAAGGCTCAAACTTGCATTCAAACTGATATATCTTGCATTTTATGACCCATAGTTCTCATATACATCTACTAACATGATACAAACACCAATTCATCACATTATGAAGCTCAAATCTTATGAATTAATTACATACATGCCCCAAATTACACCAAACTTATTTCCAACATACCAAATTCATGTATTCAAAACTCATACCTCTATGAATTGTATTTGCATGTGGGATACAACTCTTATTTCCAACTTAAATGATGTAGATGATGATAAAAGGCATGAATTGACATCAAATTCTTCATGGATCATATGTATCATGCTCAATTATACAAATTCATGGCAATTATGCACATGCATGTACATACAAGCTCCATATTCATCAATTACATTTCAAATTATATTCTCAATTGCCATCTAACTTTGAATCCACAAAATTACAAACTCAAACTTATGAATTTATGCTCAATTACTCACCTATGAGCTCCAATCTTGCAAATTATAGTTGATTCTTGAGATAGTCTTCCAAATTCACAAACTTTGAGCCAAAATACACAATCTTCCCTCTTCCTCTCTCTAAAACCGGCCCTCTCTCTCTCTCTAGAGTGATTTTCAGATTTTGAGTCTAAGAGGAGTGAAGTTACGTGTAATATGGCCATTTTTATATGTTTGCCTAATCAAATTTGATTAAGGCTAAGTAATTGAGCTTAATTAATCGTTTTGAATCTAATTATTTCGTTCCAAATCAATTTCCAATTAAATTTCATCATAGGCTCTAAAAATTACGTCAATCACAATAGCGTAATCAATTTCGGTTTCTGACGCCTCTAAGGCCTTCAATTTAAATCCTAGAGCAGAAAATCAAACAGATTTTCCTACGGTGAACAAATAGAAATTCAAAACCACATATAATCATATAAATAACACTCAAAATCATATTAAACACATAATCACAATCATAATTAAGATCAATTAGCATAATACGGAACATGGTTATCACATCAGTGAGCAATAGCTGGCACAGTTGTCAACAAATATCTGGAAAAACAGACTAATGGCCGTCGGCCACCACTGGTAGCCGACAAGAACAAGCCTTGGCCGACAACCTAGGGGCCTGACCGACAGGTCACCCACTCTTCTAGACTAGAGGCAACAAGCTCGTAGTTCAAAAACATGCACAAAACAGATAAGGTTTAGAGGCTCAAAGACAAGGCGTTCCGCCAAGGACTTCGGGCGCTCAAAATGAACACAAACAAGGACAATCATCAAGTGCACAAACGATGACGTCCAAGTTTTGAGGACGGTCAAAAATGCGGTGTTTACACATCCCACACTCATATAACCACATAAGTATGTTATCATGTAAGCACATCATACATACTAAAGTCTCGATCAAGCGAGACAAACCCATTGTGGTAATAACCACTTCCCACGTACCCAAAGTATTCAAACTCGGTACGTTTTGATACCAAGTTGTAACGCCTCTAGAAAAAGTTACAATAATTCGACCCAACACAATTAACACAAGACAACATAATTGAAATAATAAACTTTCACTAATCTGATTTGTTATACAAAAGTGACACACGATGTACATTCATAAATAGTTCACCTTAAATCTACAACATGTGTTACAAGTAGTAAAGAGGAATAAAAGCTGAACAAATATTTATATGCCCTAAAGGCTTACATCTTTCCAAGTCATTGCTTGGTTACAACAAAAATGAGACTAGCTCAACACAAATAAAGTCCTTGGCTATACAAAAGAGAATACACAAAAGAAAGCTCTTGCTCCAAGGTCCCTCCAAGCTATTGCCTTGGTGGAGACATATTACCAACACCTGAAAATGGTTTTTCCCAAATAGGATGAGCCAAAGCCCAGTAGGAGCAATCTAATACAATATATGAATCTTAACAAAGATAAAAGTACAATGTCCATACACAATGCCTGTGACAAAACACTTATATTCTACATGACATAGAGTGCCAAATGTCATAACTCAATCCATTTTCCTTCAATTCATTCCAAGTTAATTTATTTCATCTCAATTCATGAGTTGATTTTATTATCCTCCAGATAACCTAACTGAGACTACAACTCAATGGTTCTTAAATCAACACAACTACCACACAAACACTTCAATTTACCATTTTACAGAAATTTCGTTGGCGGGATTGGCACCCAGGTATACGCGCGGTTTTTGGACTTTCACCCTGGACACATAGGCCAGCTTAGTTTAATGGAGTCCATCTCCTATCTCCTCCCAAACATGGAGTATATCCATTTTCTCCTCTCAAACATCATAGATATACAATTTAGTAAAACACAATCATACTCAATGACAACCAACAAGAGATTAGTTTCAATTCACCTAATCCTCATGCAATTTCTACAACAATCATAGCTATCCTTCACAGATAGCCCAATACAAATATTTCTAAACATATATTCAATCTTTAGACAGATAATTCATTCAAATTCCCATATGTGTGAGGTAATACATATGTAACTCCACCATTTATATCAACATCCATCCAATTTCACATTTTACAATACCAATTTTATTTATTTATACAAAATAAATATTTGAAACATTTTAGGGCAACTTTCCTCTTTCCCAAATATCAACTCAAATGCCAAAATCAACTATTTTTTCACAATATAACCTCATTTTCAAACCCCATAACCATTTATATTACATTCACTAGAAACCCCTCTTTTGATTTTATATTCCAAACCCTAGGTTTGTCCAAAGTACTCCCAATTCCACTATTGTTACACAATAGCCAATAACTAAGTTAAAAACCATATGACTGTGTAGAAAATTCCTACCTCAAAGAGAGAAGACGAGCAAGGCAAAGATGAAACTTCAAAGATGCTCAAACCCAACTCTATTCGGATCAAAATGAAGATCTTAAGATGCTTACTTTTTTTAACAAAGGCAAATGCGTGGACAAATCACTAGAACTAGTTGAAAATGCAGAGAGAGAGAGAGAGAGTGTGTGTTTGAGAGAGAGAGTGTGTGTTTTAGAGAGAGAGGGTCTCAACTTTAGGGTTTAGGAAGAAAAGATCTGAAAAAGTGATGTAAAAAGTCACTTTCACGAACTGATGTACACACAATCCGCTCGAGCGCAAGAAGTGACGCTCGAGCGCAGAATACATACATCTAGCAATTTTACCGACATTAGACCAATCACTCGAGTGCAAGAAATGGCCGCTCGAGCTGAGCCCGCTTGAGCGTTGAAAGAACCGCTCGAGCGTAGAATACACTCACCCACTAGTTTTGTAGACTTGCAGAAGTACTTAGAGTTTGCAAATCCCGCTTAAGCGCAAGAAGTGCCGCTCGAGCAGAGAAGCAAAAATCTGGGCAACAAGAGTTTGGAAACCAAGCAACCACCCTGTCCCAAACACAACCATAACAATCCAATAAGAAAACTTAAGGGAAAACAAGGGGAATAAGATATGGACAACAACACTAAACCATGAACCCAATTCCAGAGTACAACAAAGGTCGGCTCAAGACCGAAATCGCTATATTGTTTGAGTGAGAGTGAGATTGAACAACCCAAAGTCGTGTTTGGGCTTAAAGAACAGAACCAAAGAGAAGCTCAAGAAGGAGCAAAAGATCAACATCATCACGGATGAATTACTGACTTCGGAGAAGTAAACCTGACCCACATCGACCATTGCAAGAACATGGCGGCTCTAATGATGTCACGTCCCGAAAATAATTACAATAATCCAACCCAACACAATCAATGCAAGACAACATAATTGAAATAATAAACTTTCATTAATTTGAATTGATATACGAAAAGGACACATGCGATATACATTCACAAATAGTTTATCCCGAATCTACAGCATGTGTTACAAGTAGTAAAGTGGAATGAAAGTTAAACAGATATTTAAATGCCCTAAAGGCTTACATCTTTCCAAGTCATTGCTAGGGTACAACAAAAATGAGCCTAGCTCAATACAAATAAAGCCCTTGGCTACACAAAAAGAATACAACAAAAGAAGCTCTTGCTCCAGAGTCCTTCCAAGCTATTGCCTTGGCAGAGACATATCATCAACACTTGAAAATGATTTTTTCCATGTAGGGTGAGCCAAAGCCCAGTAGAAACAATCTAACACAGTATATGAATTTTAACGAAGATATAAGTACAATGTGCATTTACAATGCCGATGATAAAACATTTATATTCTATATAATCATAAAGTACGAAAATTCATATCTCAACCCTTTTTCCTTCTCGTCAATTCAAGTTAATTCTTTTCATCTCAATTCATGAGCCAATTTCATTATTCTTCAGACAACCCATCTGAGACTACAACTCAGTGATTCCCAAATTAACACAATCATCACACAAACACTTCAATTTTGCCATTTTACAAAAATTTCGTTCGCGGGATCGGCACTGATGTATATGCCCGGTTTCGGGACTTTTACCCTGGAGACACAGGCCAACTTAATTTCAATGGAGTCCATCTCCTATCTCCTCTCAAACAGTGTAGTACATCCCCTTTCTCCTCCCAAACAATCATAAATATACAATGTATTTAAAACATAGTCATATTCAATGACAACCAACAAGAGATTAGTTTCAATTCACCTAATCCTCATGCAATTTCCACAACAATCATATCTATCCTCCACCGATAACCCAATACAGATATTTCTAAACAGGTATTCAATATCAAGATAGATCAATTATTCAAAATTTCACAGGTGCAAGGTAATGCATATCCATCACCGCCATTTATATTAACGTCCATCCAATTTCATATTTACATTATCAATTTCATTTATTTATACAGAATAAATATTTGTATCATTTTAGGGCAACCTCCTATTTTTCCCAAATCTCAAACTAAATGCCAAAATCAACTATGTTGACATAATATAGCCTCATATTCAATCCCATAACCATCCATAGCTCATTTACTTAGACACCCGTCTTTTGATTTAACACCCAAACCCTAGGTTTGTTCTCAACACCCTAAATTCCACCATTGTTACGCAACAACCCATAACTAAGTTAAAATATAAAAGTGTAGAAAAAATGTCTACCTCGAAGTTAGGAGTTGAGCAAAACAAAAGGGGAAACTCCAATGACACCGAAACCAATTTCTATTCAGATCAAAACGAAGCTCTAGGAATGCTTTAACTTTTTCTCAAGGGCACTAGGTTAGAGAACCTAATGGATCTAGGGGAAAATGTAGAGAGAAGGCTAGTTTTAAAGAGAAAGACTCAAGATCTATGTTTTTGGAAAGTTTTAGAGAGAGAGAGGAATGAAAAAGTGAAGTAAAAAGTCGTCTTCACTAACGGATATACACGCAGTCCGCTCAAGCGCAAGAAGTGACGCTCAAGCGCAGAATATACACTTTCAGAAGTTTTGCAGACGAAAGACATCGCTCGAGCTCAAAATTGGCCGCTCGAGCGCCAACCTGCTTAAGCGTAGAAAACGCCGCTCGAGCGTAGAATACACTCTTCTAGTATTTTACAGGTCTGCAAAAATATTGAGAGTTTGCAAAGCCCGCTCGAGTGCAAGAAGTGCCCGTTCAAGCGGAGGAGCAAAAATCTAGGCAACAAAGGTTCGAAGATCAAGCAACCAACTTGTTCCAAACAAGACCAATACATGCAATAACCAAATTAAAGGAAGAATAAGAGGGAAAAGACATGAACAACCATACGAGGCTATGAAACCCCGAGTCCAAAATACAAAATGGGTCGGGTCTAAACCAAAAACGCTATAACCTCCCCCCCTTAAGGAATTTCATCCCCGAAATTACAATTCAAGTTTCAAAGCTATGTTTAAACTAACTACAATGGTAATAACCGATCAATTCCATCATCATGACCCATTCTCCGGTCATTCATTCTCATCAACAAGATAAACAATCTCTCAGTACTGAATATACAATTTATATTTTCTATAAACATAAGCAATGTTTATAATAAACTCGTACTTCCAAAACATAAACAACATATACAATGTTTCCACTTTTTAAAACATATACAATGTTCTCATATTCTATTTATCATAATAATTATACAATACATGTTCAAACATCAGCAAATAGGTCCATGTATTTCTCACAGACTTCTAAATCATGCTCCCAAGTTGCTTCTTCAACCCCGTAATGCTTCCACAATACTTTAACCAAAGGAATTGTCTTGTCTCGCAAGACTTGGTCCTGAGTATCCAAGACCCTCACTGGTCTCTCCTCATACGAGGCATTCTCATCCACTTCTAAGTCAGTCCAATCTAACACGTGCGATGGATCCTGCTCATACTTCCGAAATATACTAATATGAAACACGTCATGAACCCCGATAGGTTGTGGCGGTAACGCCAAACGGTGGGCTATCTCCCCAATCCGCTCTAGGATCTCAAAAGGCCCAATAAATCAAGGGGACAACTTCCTACTCTTCCCAAATCTCATCAAATCTCGCCTAGGTGATATCTTCAAAAAGACATGATCTCTTACCTCAAAAGACGAAGGTCTCATCTTACGATCAGCGTAACTTTTCTAGCGACTCTGAGCTGTAACTAACCACTTATGGAAAAGTGCCCCTTTCTTCGTCGTTTCCCGAATCAACTCCAGCCCCAACAAAGGTGCATCACCCACCTCGGCCCAACACACTAGAGATCTACACGGTCGACCATACAAGGCCTCAAATGGTGCCATGCCAATACTCGACTGGAAGCTATTGTTATATGCAAACTCCAGTAAGGGCAAGTGCCTCTCCCACGACCCCTTGAAGTCAAGGACACAACCTCGAAGCATATCCTTAAGGATTTGAATAGTACGCTCGGTGTGATAACCCTACTCTGTGTTATGTTAATTAATCTTAATTATGGTTGTGATTATGTGCCTGATATGATTTTGAGTACCAATTTTATGATTATATGTATTTTTGAATTTCTATCTATTCACCATAGGAAAATCTGTTCAACTTATTGCTATAATTTGAAAATTGAAGACCGTAGAGGTTATAGAAACTGAAATTGTCTGCACCATTGTGATTAACATGATTTTTAGAGCCTATGGTGAAATTTGATTAAAAATTGATTTGTATCGAAATAATTAGATTAAATTAAGTGAAACACATTAGCTTTAATTGAAATTGATTAACTAGGCTAATCACCTAGTATATATAGGCCAATTACACTCAAGCTCATGTTTGTTTGAGCTCAAAAATTTGAGATGTACACTCTAGAGAGAGAGTGAGCTGAATTTAGAGAGAGAGATGGCTCATCTTTGAAGATTTTGCAAAGGAATTCAAGAACTAGGTGGATTAGCTCAAGGCTTAACTATATTTGGAAGAATTGGAGCCTTTAGGTGAGTAACCAACCCTTAATTCATGAGTTTAAAACTTGTAATTATGTGAATTCCAAGAGAGTTGGTGATCAAGAACAAAATTTGAGTAGTGTTTGATGAAACTGAAGTTAATATCTCCATGCATGTAAAGAATTACCATGAATATGCATAATCATGAAGAATTGAGTACCAAAGTTTACATGCATGCATAATTTTAATGAGCTTCATGATTTTGAGCACCATTTGTGCCATTTGAAGTAGGATTGGAGTCAATAATTAACATGCATGCATGATTCATGAAGATGTGAAGTTTGTATGAAATTTGAATGCATAAGTTTTGAAATTGACAAGGAGAATTCGGAATGATTTTGGAAATGGACCATGATTTTGGGAAATTGGCTTCAAATTACCTAAGTTTTTATATTACTCAATGTTTTTCTATGTTTTAACCTTAATTTGCAAACTTTGGAGCCTTTGGGGTTGTGTTTTGAAGCTCAAATAGCTTGCTGGGAAACCCAAAATTCGACCAGTCCGCTCGAGCGAGGAAAGTCTCACTTGAGCATGAAAATTTAGGGGTTATTTGGGGTGTCCTAAATAATTGTACTTTTTATCTTTTTAGACTAAAAAATTGAGGTTGAAAATATGGATGTTTGGGTTAACTTTTTGACTTTTTATGGAAAAATGTGTAATAAAAAATTGTAAAAATTGATTTGTAGGGAAAAATTCGAATTGGGAGTTGTGCAGTCGTAATTGTTGACTTTTGGTGAATAGTGTTAACTTTTTAACTTTTTGAGTAACTTTTTGACTTTTTGACTTTTTTACAAATTTCCAAACTTGGCCTTAGCTCCCAGAAGTTTTGTAGAGATTTACACAGTAGCTCGAGCAGCAAACCTTACGCTCTAGCGAACCTTGTTTTGTAAGACTCCTCGCTCGAGCGTCGAAAATCTCGTTCGAGCATGAAATTCATGTAACCAGTACTTTTTCAAAGTTTTGCAGGCCGCTCGATCGACCAAATCTACGCTCGAGCGGAGAGCCCTGTTTCAAAAATGTTGAAAGGTTGTTTTATGTTTTGTTTTCCGTTCTTTTTTCATTTATAAGCGCTCTTAGGCATACATTGAACATTGTAAAGGAACAAAAGGGATAAGAAAGAGGCCTAGGAGAAATAAACAAATTAAGAACGGATTGAATTGCTTGTGACCCAATGTGTTATGAAATGTGTAGGGTCAAGTGCAAGGGCAAATCCATCGGCAGAACACTATGAGTAATATCTTAGTAAGGATATTTTGAATTATGCTACTTTCCAAATGCCTACTTCTTCATAAGTTTCACGGATTTGTTAATTTGAATTGTGAACGAATATTAGTTATACCAATGATTAAATAAGGCCGTTAGAATACGATTACGATTATGATATGATTATGATCTCAAGTATGAAATGTGCATAAACATGAGTGATTGGGCCAAAGGCCATTTGATATGAATGATTGGGTCAAAGGCCGTCTGACATGAATGATTGAGCCAAAGGCTGTTTGATATGAATAACTGGGTCAAAGGCCATCTGACATGAATGATTGGGCTAGAGGCCGTTTGACATGAATGATTGGACCAAAGGCCGTTTGACATGAATGAACTGGGCCCGAGGCCGTCTGAAATGAATGAATTGTGCCCGAGGCCATTTGATAAGAATGAACTGGGACCGAGGCCGTTTGATATGATGGGCCAGAGGCCGTTTGATATGTTTGGGCCTGAGGTTGTTTGATGTATTAGATAGAAATATGAATAGGTCTAAGGCCGTTTGATATATCTGTTACGAATTTCATTCGTGTAGCTTCTTTATTATGATATTATTCACTAGGCTTTCACTCACTTTCATTTAAATATATGTAGGTGAGCAAAGAGATGACCAAACCCAGCCTTAGCGAAGAATGTGAGAGGAAGTCAAGTTTTGTGGAGTTAGCCTGAACGTCTAACGCACGAGACTTTGTTTTTGTCATTTTTTTTTTACTCTTTTGCTACCTTGGTGAACACGTTGGATCACCCATGTATATGAACTTTTGTTTGGCTGACTACATGTTTGAAGTTCCTAGATGTACAAGATGCTAATTCTGCCTATATGTGTGAGTTATTATGGAATGCTTTTGGAATAATTTTGCTATGCCATATAAGCACAGCTCATTGGACAAAATTTTTAAGTCTGTTTCCGTTTGGGCCCCTTTATTTCTATTGAAACATGTTTAATCAGGTTTGAGGCAGTAGGTAATCTCATGATTACTAGCCGATTATGACCTTAATCCATAGGGGCGAGTTCGAGTCTTGACAAAGTGGAATCAGAGCACGAGTTAATAACTCACACACTTGTTCAAATGAGCAATAAGCATCTAGAAAAGATCTAGGATGCATTCATGTGATAAGTATGAACTTGAAGACATTAAAAATATGCTTAAATGTTTCGAAATGAATAATTATGTGCCATATGTTTTGTGATTTACTTGCATTGTGAATTTACTTGAATACATATGCTCTTTTGTATATTCATACTTGTGAACATTTTTGTATAAAGAATAATGCAAGTTTAATCAGATAATAGTGAGAACAAGAGGTGATGAATTAGAAGAGTCCTCTACTACCAGAATGGATAGGATGGACAGATTAATACATGATATGGCAGAAACATTGAGGCAACAACAACAGTGGCAGCAATGGTGGCAACAGCCACACCCTCCGCCTCCACCTCCGGTACCACATGTACAAGATCTACAAAATGATGACCGAACAATAGCTCTCACCAAAGAGTTTAAGAAGATGAACCGCCACAATTTCATGGAGGATTAGATCCATTGAAGGCTGAAGCATGGGTCCTTGGTATAGAGAAATTGTTTGTAGTGTTTCCTTGTCTAGAAACACAAAAAGTTTTGCTAGCCACCTTTACACTTGAAGATGAAGCAAAAAGGTGGTGGATGTTGACGCGTGAAAGCAATAAAGATATTGGCTGGGCACAATTCTTGGAAATTTTCTACGACAAATACTTTCTACAATGTGTTCGTGACAGGGAAGTGTCAGAGTTCATGGAACTTAAGCAAAACAGCATGACAGTAGCTGAGTACGAGGCCAAGCTTACTGAATTGGCCAGATTTGCACCACATATGGTCGATGCTGACTATAAGAAAGCGAGACACTTTGAAGGAGGTCTTCGAGATGACATCTTAGAGAAGGTGAATGTATTAAAATTGGAAACCTATATTGATGTGCTAGACCGAGCAATAATATCAGAAGCTAACATAGCCAGGCATAGCAAATCATTAATTGATTAGAAAAGTAAGTGGCAGGGCTTCTTTTCAAAGAAACAAAATACGGGCTCCTCAAGCACTTCAAATTCTTCCAGAGATACGTCTCCAATGTGCAACCAATGTGGTAAAAGACATCGCAGGGTTTGCTACCGTGTATCAAGGGCCTACTTTAAGTGTGGTAAAACAGGTCATATGGCCAGGGATTGTAATCAAAATAATGGGAAGTTAGCTGCTAGCTCAACTAGATCGATCCCAAAACTGGGAAACACTACGAGGCCTACTACCACCGGAGACACCGTAAGACAGGGGAGAGTCTTTGCACTCTTTCTGGGTGATACATGGAACGCAGAAGCCGTCATCTCAGGTACTATCTCTATATGTAATCAGGATGCATTTGTGTTAATTGACTCCGGATCAATGCACTTCTTTGTAACTTATGCATTTGTATCTAGATTGAGTAGACCTCTAGAATCATTGCCATATTTGTTATATGTATCTGTTACATCCAGGGAATTTGTGTTGTGTACATCTGTGTGTTGATATTGCAATATGCGTATTGGGAATGCTACTTTATATGTAGATCTGTTACTCTTAGACTTTAGACATTTTGATGTAATTCTGGGCATGGACTAGTTATCTAAATATTGTGCCACCATCGACTGTATGTCGAATCAAGTTGTATTTAGACCACCAAGGTAGGAAGAAATTGTGTTTGTGGGTAACGGGGTAGTGCCTCCACCTTATTTGATATCTTCAATGAAAGCATGCAAATTAACCAAGAAAGGGTGCCAAGGTTACTTATGTTGTGTATTGTCTGAACAATCTGTGAATGTTGAATTGAGCAATATCCTTATTGTTAGCGAATTTCCGGATGTATTCCCAGATGAATTGCCGGGAGAATTTGTTGACAAGGAGATAGAATTTACTATTGATATTGTACCAGGTACTCAGCCTATCTCAAAGACCCCCTATAGAATGACTACTACTGAAATGAAAGAACTGAAGGAACAATTGCAAGACTTACTTGACAAAGGATTTATTTGACCACGTACTTCACCATGGGGTGCACCGGCATTATTTGTGAAAAAGAAAGATGGAACCTTGCGCTTGTGTATTGACTACCATGAATTGAACAAGGTAACGATAAGGAATAAATACCCTTTACCCCGCATTGACGACTTGTTTGATCAGTTGCAGGGTTCACAAGTATTTTCAAAAATTGATTTGAGATCCAGGTACCACCAGTTGAAGGTAAAGACAAAAGATATTGAGAAGACCGCATTCAGAATGAGGTATGGTCATTATGAATTCCTTGTTATGCCGTTTAGAGTGACTAATGCCCCCGCAGCATTTATGGATCTTATGAACCAAATTTTTAAGCCTTACCTAGATGAATTTGTTGTAGTTTTTAATGATGACATTCTGATATATTCAAAGAGTAGACTTGAACATGACAGCATCTGAGAACCATCTTGCAAACACTTAAAGAGAAGAAATTATTTGCTAAATTAAAGAAATGTGAGTTTTGGTTGGATGAAGTTGTTTTCTTAGTGCATGTCATCAACAAAGATGGGATTTTGGTAGACCCACAGAAAATATAGGCAATTATAAGTTGGCCTACACCAACAAATGTAACAGAAGTCCGCAGTTTTATGGACTTAGCTGGGTATTACAGAAGGTTTGTGAAGGACTTTTCAAAAATAGCCGTACCTCTTACCCAACTGACACGCAAAGGACAACCATTTGAATAGAATGATGAAAAAGAATCTGCCTTTCAAGAACTGAAAACAAGACTAACCACTGCACCAGTTTTAACATTGCCCTTAGGTATGGAACACTTTGAGATATATAGTGATGCTTCTTATAAAGGCTTGGAAGGGTGATTTCTTATGCCTCTCGATAGTTGAGGCCACAAATAGTTCATCCTGAATCTACAACATGTGTTACAAGTAGTAAAGAGGAATGCAAGTTAAACAGATATTTAAATGCCCTAAAGGCTTACATCTTTTCAAGTCATTGCTTGGGTACAACAAAAATGAGCCTAGCTCAATACAAATAAAGCCCTTTGCTATACAAAAAGAATACAACAAAAGAAGCCCTTGCTCCAAAGTCCCTCCGAGCTATTGCCTTGACGGAGGCATATCATTAATACCTGAAAATGATTTTTCCCATGTAGGGTGAGCCAAAACTCAGTAGGAACAATCTAACACAGTCTATAAATTTTAACGAAGATATAAGTACGATGTGCATTTACAATACCGATAATAAAACATTTATATTCTATATAATCATAAAGTACCAAAATTCATATCTCAATCCTTTTTCCTTCTCGTCAATTCAAGTTAATTCTTTTCATCTCAATTCATGAGCCAATTTCATTATCCTTCAAACAACCCATCTGAGACTACAACTCAGTGATTCCCAAATTAACACAATCATCACACAAACACTTCAATTTTGCCATTTTACGAAAATTTCATCCGCGGGATTGACACCCATGTATACGCGCGATTTCGGGACTTTCACTCTGGAGACATAGGCCAACTTAATTTCGATGGAGTCCATCTCCTATCTCCTCCCAAACAATGGAGTACATCCCCTTTCTCCTCCCAAACAATCATACATATACAATGTATTTAAAATATAGTCATATTCAATGACAACCAACAAGAGATTAGTTTCAATTCACCTAATCCTCATGCAATTTCTACAACAATCATAGCTATCCTCCACCGATAGCCCAATACAAATATTTCTAAACATGTATTCAATCTCAAGACAGATAAATTATTCAAAATTTCACAGGTGCGAGGTAATGCATATCCATCACCGCCATTTATATCAACGTCCATCCAATTTCATATTTACATTATCAATTTCATTTATTTATACAGAATAAATATTTGTATCATTTTAGGGCAACCTCCCATTTTTTTCCAAATCTCAAACTAAATGCCAAAATCAACTATGTTGACATAATATAGCCTCATATTCAATCCCATAACCATCTATAGCTCATTTACTTAGAAACCTCTCTTTTGATTTAATACCCAAACCCTAGGTTTGTTCTCAACACCCCAAATTTCACCATTGTTACACAACAACCCATAACTAAGTTAAAAGGCATATAAAAGTGTAGAAAAAATCTCTACCTTGAAGTTAGGAGTTGAGCAAAGCAAAAGGGAAAACTCCAACGACGCCGAAACCAATTTCTATTCGGATCGAAATGAAGCTCTAGGAATGCTCTAACTTTTTCTCAAGGGCACTAGGGTAGAGAACCCAATGGATTTAGGTGAAAATGTAGAGAGAAGACGAGTTTTAGAGAGAGAGACTCAAGATCTAGGTTTTTGAAAAGTTTTAGAGAGAGAGAGGAATGAAAAAGTGAAGTAAAAAGTCGTCTTCACGAACTGATATACACACAGTCTGCTCGAGCACAAGAAGTGACGCTCGAGCGCCACACACATTGTTCCGCTCGAGCGCAAGAAGCGACACTAGTGCACAGAATATACACTTTCAGAAGTTTTGCAGACAAAAGACATCGCTCGAGCTCAAAATTGGCCGCTCAAGCGCCCACCTGCTTGAGGGTAGAATACACTCTTCCAATATTTTGCAGGTCTGCAAAAATACTGAGAGTTTGCAAAGCCCGCTCGAGCGCAAGAAGTGTTGCTCGAGCGAAGGAGCAAAAATCTGGGCAACAAAGGTTCGAAGATCATGTAACCAACCTGTTCCAAACAAGACCAATACAATCTAATAACCAAATTAAAGGAAGAATAAGAGGGAAAAGACATGAACAACCATACGAGGCTATGAAACCCGAGTCCAAAATGCGAAATGGGTCGGGTCTAAACCAGAAACGCTTTAGATGATTTTTCCAATGAGCTCAAACCCATCTGCCATACATCCTCGAAGTATGTGTCCAAATTCCTAAATGTTAGCGAGGTAGATGCTATCACCGCACAGATGGTGTCTAGCACTCCACACTCAATGAAACTCTGATGATGATGGTGAGCCTTGAAGACCAGCTCCGTATGCTCTAGATAGGCACAAGCACATGCGGCCAACAAATACGCTCCAACCACCAGCAATTTATGAATACTGAGCACTTTCTTCACCGCGATCAAGGTTTTCCGAACCAACCAAAAACCAAGCATGATGTTTGTTATGTTTCGATCGAGAATCGACAGTAGTGAACGTAAACGCTTCAACCATATTTGCTCATGCTCATTCTCAAGTTCAATAGCCATTTTCGGAGCTAGTTTTTGAAAATGTTTTAGAGTTATTGCAATGAAAGCTGCGAGAGGAATGATGAGTTTTCTTTTTCCATAGCATTATATTACTCTTTTAATAGCAATTTAAGAACACTACAGTATATTACAAAATTCGAAAAGATATTACTACATAAGAGTATTCCTAGCCTTCCTAAACCCACGCCTTATTACTCTTTTTCATATTACTCTTTTTTTTTCCCTTTTTTATTTTTTATTTTTACTTTGCTTTGTTTAGGGACTGCAATACACATTTATGATTTTTATTTTTTTAAAATTTATAATTAAAAATTATATTTTAATAAAATAGAGAAAAAAAATGGGGAATTTGTTAGGAAAAATGTATGAAAAAGTGATTCCTAAAATAAGTAATGAATTTTTTAATAATATTTTAAGATAAAATATAAGTAAATTGGTAAAGATGCTCTAATAGGTGTGCTATAAGAGAGTTTTTTTTGGTTAAATCCTAGAATTTAGGCGTTGAGTCCCCCTTCACCCTATGAACAAAACACCTTTAAACCCATTTTTTTATTTTATTTTATATAAATATACACCCATCTCATCTAAAATTTTAATTTATAACATAATTAAATTATTTTTCAATTTAATAATTCATTATTTATATATCATTTTTTTAATAAAATATATATTTATCTTTATATATTTTAATGACTATTTATTATTGGCATTAGTTATGGCCACTTTAATCCAGAGAGATTAGTATAATTATATTAAAATATATGATTAATTCTATTCTTTCTTTTTCTTAAATGATGAGTGCAATTTACCCTATATAATAATAAGATGTTAAACTACACCCACATTTAAGGTTTATATACTCAGTGGTATGAATCATATGCAAGTTACAATATTTATAAGTTTGATTATCACAAATATCATAATTGAATCTTATACAATTGTAACTATTTTTTTTTTTTTTTGTCATAACCAAACAATACATGAAGTGTAATAAGAAATTTTTTGAATCATAATCAAACTAATATCATAACAAACTTCACAATGAGGCATAACTAATACCAAGATGTGTATAACTAAATCATAAACAAAATTTAACTAACAGTATAATATATCTTGACCAAAAATTTTAAGAGGCACAACTAAGATATATGGTACACATCTAAAAAAACAAAAAAGTATATACCATAGAATTTCTCAATGAAAAATGAAGTCAAATTTTTTTTAAAAAAATAGCCATGCAACAATAAGAATTTGATTTGACATGACACAACACAATAAACGAACAGATTATTCAATGGGTTGAATATTGAGTTATTTAAAAATAAAAAAATAAAAAAGGTCATATCAGTACAAAACTCATTTAAAATTAATTTGATATAAATAAATTATTTTTAAAAATTTATTATAAATTTTAATATTAGTTTCACTAAAAAATATCCTCACACGTTTAAAGTAACTCCATCATTAAGGGAAAAAAAAAAAGATGTAAAATTAGATTTTGAGATAAATATAACCTTATTATCAATTTTTTTGTTGGATATATTCTGATTTTTAATTTATTATTATGGAGATAATATACAAAAATAAATAAATTAAAGAAATAGAATTGAGTTGAAATTAAATATTATATGAATAATTTTATTTACGTTCCTAATGAAATATATTTTTATGGGTGAGATTATGAGTATTGTGTGATGAAAAAATTAATATTGTGATATTGAGGCCTCGTTTGTTAATAGACTATTTTAACTTAAACGTCATTAGAGAATTGTCACATCATTTTTTATTTTTTTACATATCTTTTCTTAGAAAGTCACTAAAATCAATTCCCAAACGAATCCTAAGTTAGAGATTGTATAATAAAATATTTTATTCATGAATTAGTGGGGTTATATTTCAATTAAATCTATAAAATTATCTAAATATCTTTATCACATATATTGAAGAGTAAAATAGTATTTTTAAGAGGTACTTACGTAATTCCTAATAAGTGGACTTATTGTCTAATGGGTCCTATGGAAAAAATTTGCCATAAAAAAATGTCACTAATTATAAGTTTTAGCGACAATTTATAAAAATCATGACCAAAAAAAGTCATTAATTGTCAATTTTTAGCGACATATATAAAAAATTGTCACAAAAAATTATTTTTAGCGATAATTTTACTAAAACTTATTTTCAATAAGACTCGATATGAATTAAGTCCAACTATTAGAATCTATTGATAACTTACTCTATTTTTTAAATTTTTTTTAAATACAGCTCATGTGAAGGGATTAGTCATTCCAACCCTTAGGTCACAATACTAATTTCATTATTGAGTGGATTTATATTTTCATAAAATTGCTAATGACATGCTATTTTATTACAAAGAAAATATAAATTAAATGGGTCCTACACGATACCCAGTTAAACATGATAATTATTTGCGGAGGTTATGGCATGCCGATGGAAAAATTATTTGGTGTTTGAGGAGAACCATGTGATCATGTTCTTGATGAATCACAATATTTTATGAGAAATAGCTTGTTTCTAGTTAAAATTTCAACTAGATCAGACAGTTGAACTCTCTCACCGGTAGGAGTCATTAAACGGAAGACTCTTATCGGTAAAAATCTTTGAAAAAAATTAATTAGATCATATTTTCATAAACTCTTATCTGTAAGAAACTTTTGTTTAATGACTCTTACCGATAAGAAACCTCTGTTTAATGATTCTCAGAGATAATAAATTAAATTTTAAACTAAAGTTTCGTTTCCATTATTTAACTAAAGTTCCAAATATTCCTAATTTCCGTTGTTTAGTTAACCAAAATGTAAGTAAAATATTTCTTAGTAAAATATTCTTTATCATAAATGATAGAGCGTAAGATGATGTATGTTTAAAATTTTCATAATCGATATTACTTGAGAATTACGCCTCAAGCTTTATTGTTAGCATTTATAACTAAATTTAAAAAAACTTGAAAATAGGCGCTGGTTGGACAATATTAGATTTTTATTTTATTTTTTGAAAGAAGAATTTATTGAAGGTGCTTGCTACTATACATAACACTAACCTCTTTAAAAAATGGCATATAACAATGGAAAAGTCTACAATGTACACCTTCTAAAAGGGCATATGATATGCACTTATTGTGTGTCCAAATTGTGCCACGCCATAAAAAGTAACCTGCTAAACAGGTCATTTAACAGGTTACATGAAAGAATCATAACTTTTTTTAAACATCATAACAATTACTACAATGAATCATAACAATGTCATAATATACACTACGGTGTCATAACAAAAACACTATCAATCATAATAATATGGCAATGACTCATAACAAATGTAGTTATTTCCAACAAATTATCGTAACATTTGAATCGTAACATTTTTTTATTATGATTCACTATAACAAATCATAACTTCTGGTAATACAAATCATAACTTTTATTAATGAATCATAACCGTAACACATTGATTGTAACTTTTTTTTTCCACAATTATGACGACATTAACAAAATATCATAACTTTTACCAATGAATCATAACATAGCATGTTGATTGTAAATTTGTTCCGAAAATCATAACAACAATAATAAAACGTCGTAACTTTTTAAAATTTCAAACACAATTAATTGTGTAATCAATTGGTATAGCATATAAGAGTGAATGAAAAATCATAATTGATTGCAAAATCGATTGGATTCAAAAACCACAATTGATTATATAATCGATTAGTAGTCAGGGTTTTGAACAAGCACAATTGATTGTACAATCCATTAGAATATAAGGAGATTCAAATATGACAATTGATTGTACAATTTATTGTAGGGATCCTTGTTATAATAAACATAATTGATTCAATAATCAATTAGTTTTCAGAAGCCACACTAAACTAATTATTTCCCAACTTATTCATAGTTCCTAATCAATTAGTAAAAGCCTAATCATTACTATCAATTTAGTCAATATTTGAATAGTAATTAATCGATTGATTGGTCGCCATTTTTATCTAATTATGTTGTTGTGTTGTCATTACCTCAAACATTATCAGTGACAAAAATGCACGACACTCCAACTACGTTTCTTGCTCTATGATTCTCTCTCTCTCTCTCTCTCTCTCTCTCTCTCTCTCTCTCATTCATTATCTTCAATGTTAATGTTACTTGAAATGTTGTCGCTATGACTATCTCGTTGACTCTCACTATTTCTTTCCTTGTCATTATTAGTGACTTGGACAACAATGTTATTGTTACCAACTTCAATTAATCATGCTCTTTGATCCACTGAAACACAACCATCATCATCGACTTAGACCACTATAATAGCATTGTTGCCATTTCATGTTGTCGTTATGTCTAAATGATGATGTCAGCTATAAATCACTTTGACACATTCATGACTTTAGCACATACCAGTATTCGTCCTTGCCTATTATTTCATAGTCAGTCACTACCTTTTTACCGTCACTCCTTTTTAAAAATAATAAATTGTATTTTCATTTTTAGATATATATATTGTTTGTCATTGTACCCACCTTAGTCCCTATATTATTTGTCTTTTCTTATTTTGGTCCAATTGCTAACTTCTGAGGGTAACTTTAGAATTTTAAAAATTAACTTTCCTACTTTGATCACTCAGAAAACTTCGTTTTCCCACCTCGAAATAGATAGGTTATGGCAAGCGGTAAATGAAACTGTTCTACGATGAAGGATTGCATGTTGAGGTGGTCTATAGTAATGGTTTTCGTACAAATGAAGGTGAATTTGACCCATGCCGCATTTTCCGTCACAAAAGTATAACATTTGTTACAATTTGGACTAAAAGAATATAATAGTTTCGAGACCAAAGTGGGAAAATATTCATAGGTAAGCGAGGTGAAGGTGTAATTTACAATTTTACAAGATGTAAACCATGCCCTAATTTGTGAATAAATTATTGATGTAAGTAAGATCATAATAATTAATATTTATTATTAGAAAATATGCTCTCTTTTTTTTTTGGATGAATAAGTCATAAATTAAAACTAAAAAATTTACAGATCTACAAGGGGCATGTCCCAGGACCTACCACAACTATACAATGTTACCAGAGCTAAACCAAATCTACAAGAAAGCTATGCCAAAAAAGAAAACCACTAACAAGACTACACCATCACATAATAATAAATCATAATATACCAAAAACTTAGTCACTGGCATCAATATATTTGTTTGAGAGCCATGTCCACAGAGGATAGGGGTCTTGAATAGTAAAATACCACCAGCAACTACACAAAACAGTGGCAGTAAGTATCCTGGATAGCAACACATTAGCAACAACCAAAGGCGGTTAAACACCTGAGCATCTTAGACTCCACAGTAGTAGCAAACAGAGCATAGTATAGCATATCCCAGCACAGTAGCACACAGACAGGTAGTACAGTAGTATGCAACCAGACAACTTAGCAAATAGCATAAAGGCCACAGCAGTAAGGAATAGATATAGCAGTAGCTGGCAGCAAAGCATATGGCAGCCACATACAACAAAGGATCAGAAAAAATCCCCAGACACAGCCCGCCTGGGTAAGCTTCAAAATCAGACCAGATATAATCAATAGAATTGTATTTCACCTACATTTCACACACATTTTCCTTTCCCTTTCTAAATCCCTATCCAAATTCATAAACCAAACACGGCCTAAGTGATAAATTAACAAAATAGATTAAAAATTACTACTAAATATTACTTCTTTGCCACACTTTTTTATAATACTTTAATAATGTTTGGGCTCACTTCTATCGTCTGTGGGATAGATATGTATGTATTGTAGGGGTCAAAGAAGTTTTGCAAGGGCCAAACATCTACAAACAGCTACACATCACTATATCACATACACATATACATAGAGTTCCTACAATTCTTGCAGGGGACACAACCTCCTCTCTGTCTACTATAATGAGAAAATAAACTTATAAAATAAGTTATCAACAAATAAGAAAGAAGCAAAAGATACAGTTTTATGCCCTAAACATTTTAATCCATATAATTAATCACAACAGAAATTGAATAAATTTTATTCAAGCTACATCTTCCCTCATTGTATTCTTCCAACCAACAGTAAAACAATATATTTGGTAAGTAAAGAAATTATTCTTGAATTTTTTTACCAAATTGACCCCAAAAAATTCATTCATAATTGAACAACAACGTACAAGAACCTAAATTTCAAGGCAAGACAACTCACAAATTCTCAAAAGGGCCAAAAAAAAGTAAAAAGTAATTAAACATGTAGATATCAAACTATCGAAGGAACGTATAAAATTCTCACTTCAAAGTATTTAATCAACCAAAGAAAATCAATAAATACATACACCAAGATCAATCCAAGGGGTTCCATCAACAGAAACATAACAAACAGCCACAGTTCAGCCAAATGAAAGAAAAGGATTTTGTTTAAAAGTTGTGGAGTTTTATTTTTGTTTTATAAAAGAAAAGGGTGTTTTTTTTCCAAAGTAAAGGGGCCATGGACTCTGTTAGTATCCAAGGGATCCATCAATGAATCCATTAGCAAGATTGATTAGCGGTACCAACCCTTTGAACCAAATGGAAAGAGGAAAATGCAAAATCTTACCTGAATTCAATAGCACCTTTGTCTTTCTGGTGATTGTTTGAGCTTCGAAAACGTGAAGGAGTGAAGCTTACTGAAATTCTATGTCTGAATGATGGACCGCAGCTTCGGGTGGTGTCATAGGAGGGAGTGAAATACAAGAGGCAGGGAGAAGATCATCGGAGTGGTGTCAGACAAAATGTGAGGGAGGGTTCTTTTTGAGGGTTGGGGATCTCCTGAATTAGTTAACCGATTGAAAAGGTTCTAGGTTATGCTTCTTAAATTATTCAATGGCCTAGATTAGTTTTTAAATATCTAACGGTTATCAAGTAAGTTGCACATCATGTGCACCCTTTGACAATATACCATGCTAACCAGACCCTATAACAATATACCTAAAATTTGAGTTAATAGTTCACAAGTTCCACCAACTTGGATCATAACAAACCCGAATTGATTTATAACATAAATACCATAACCAAAACTATTTCAATTCATTCAAAACATCTCACATTTCTTTTGATCAGCAATTTATTTCCTTCATTCTATTAAGAAAAAATTATTCGCAGATATTTTTAACCTAAAAGCCTATATTTATATCAAGACAACAATTTTACTAATATTAATAAAATCTAGACTCACTTGCAACTACTCAAAAAAAGATTTGCTCAAATGCCTTTAGCCTGGCATTTCTATATCGAGTTGTATGCATGTGAAACACAATTAATACTATTTCAATTCATAACCATATACTCCAAAGTCTCATAACTAAAATGAATTGGGTAATGGTAGGAATACCAAATTTTCTACCAAACAAATGACTAAATGTCTCACAAGGGTGTGGGGTCCGCAATTTTGTAGACCCCACACCCATGTAAGACATTTGGTAGAAAATTTGGGGCTTATAGCATTTTCTAAATGAATTTGATGGGGACAAAGTATTTTAACTAAAAATTCAAAAAAATCACTATAAATTATCACATCACTTTCTCTACTTTTCTGTACATCTTTTTAATAAAAAAATCAAAAAGTTACTAAAATAACATATTCCCAAACGTGACCGCATTAAAAAAAAAAAAAAAAAGGGCCGTAAAACACTAGCAAGCTTGAACATTCTCTTATTAGTGTATAGATATAATTCATAACTAAAATACAAGCATACTTGTAGCCTAGAGAGCGAGAGAGCAGAGCCTCTTTCTCTAAGAGATGTCCGGCAATGCTTTGGCAATCCTCTGGTGACATTTCGGCGACTCTTTTTACACTTTTAAAGTGTACATCTACACTCCTACAGTATAAATCTATAGCTTTAGAGTGTAGATCTGGACTTTTTATATTCGAAATAAGAGTTTTGAGAGTTTTCTCCTCCGATTTCGGCATAGATTTTTGAATTTTCAACACCCACAATAGTTCCCTCATCTCGCAACCCTCCCATACCATTGTGGGTGTCCTTCCTTGTAACACCCCGAAATAATTACAATAATCCAACCCAAATACTAATAACATGTGATATAAATAAGACAAGGATCTTTCATTAATAAGAGTTCAGTTACAAAAGGATAACACATGCGATATACATTCATAAATGTCATATCCTGAATCTACAGTATGTATTACTAATAATCAAAAGATGAAAGCTTGACAGGTAATTAAATGCCCTAATGGCTTACATCTTTCCAAGTCATTCCTTGATTACAACAAAACGAGTCTAACTCAATACAGTTTAACACCGTGGCTATACAATTAAATACAACAAAAATGAGCCCTTGCTCCAAATCCTTCTAGCTACTGCCTTGGCGGAGGCATCTCAACAATACCTGAAAATGGTTTTTCCCAATAGGGTGAGCAAAAACCCAGTACAAACAATCTAACATAATATATGAATTTTAACAAAGTTATAAACATGATCCGTATATTTCAATACTCAATGGCAAAAAATCATTTATAACTTTCTTTTCAAAACCATGCTATATCAAGTATTATATCACAATTCATTCCATATCAATTCCTTTTATTTCATTTCATATTTCCTCAATTCGTGAGTCAAATTCGTCATTACCTAGACAACCTAACTGAGACTACAACTCCATGGTTTTCTTGTCACACAACCTGTTCACACAAACACTTCAATTTGTCATTTTACGAAAATTTCGTTTATGGAATCGGCACCCATATATACGCGCAGTTTTCAAGACTTTCATCCTGGACACTCACGGCCAACTTAATTTAATGAAGTCCATCCCCTATCTCCTAGTTTTCAAGACTTTCATCCTGGACACTCACAGCCAACTTAATTTAATGAAGTCCATCTCCTATCTCCTCTCAAACATAGAGTACATCCTATTTCTTCTCCCAACGACATACATAAACAATGTATTTAAAACGTAGTCGTATTCAATGACAACCAATAAAGGATTAGTTTCAATTTACCTAATCCTCATGCAATTTCTACAACAATCATGGCTATCCTCTACCGATAGCCCAAAACAGTTATTTCTAAACAGATATACAATTCCACAACAGATAAATTATTCAAATTCTCATAGGTGAGGCAATACATATCTCACTCCACCATTTATATAAACATTCATTTAATTCCATGTTTTTAATGCTAATTCCATTAGTTATACAAAATAATCGTTTGAGATATTTTAGGGCAAAATCCCCTTTTCTCCCAAGATCCAACCCAAATGTTGAGAACAACAAATTTAATGCATTACAAGCTCATAATCATTCCCATAACCATTTCCAAGACATTCTTTTTGAAAACCCCTCTTTTGAATTTGAACCCTAAACCCTAGGGTTGTTAAAGTCACCATAAAACCCCAAGTTCTCACACATCACAAAATAATCAAGTTAAAACTCATAGAGAGTATAGAGAATCCCTACCTCAAAGTTGGGAGACCAAAGGAAGAGATGGGGGAACTTCAAGGATGTTGAAACCAAATTTTAATCGGATCAAAACGGAGCCCTTGTGACGCTCTTTTTAACAAAGGCACTAGGGTATAGAAACCACTAGATCAAGGAAAAAATGTAGAGAGAGAGGGAGTTTTTAGAGAGAGAGAATGAAGATCTAGGATTTTTGAAAAGTAGAAAGGAAAAGAGATATGAAAAAGTGATGTAAAAAGTGACTTTCTCGGACTGATATACGCGCAGTCCGCTCGAGCGCAAGAATTGACAGTCGAGCGTGAGACGCAACATTTCATTATGCTCGAGCGCAAGAAGTGACGCTTGAGTGAAGAATGCACACTTCTAATAGTTTTGCAGACAACAAACCAATCGCTCGAGCACAAAAATGGCAACTCGAGCGCCAACCTACTCGAGCGTAAGAAACGCCGCCCGAGCGTAGAATACACGCGCCCAGTAGTTTTGCAGACCTGCAAAAGTACTGAGAGTTTGGAAATCCCGCTCGAGCACAAGAAGTGCCGCTCGAGCAGATGACCAAAATCCTGGGCAACAAAAGTTGAAAAAACAAGCAACCAATCTGTTCCAAACATAACCACAACAATTCCATAACCAAATTTAAGGAAGAATAAGGGAGAAAAGACAAGTACAACAATACCAAACTGTGATACTCGAGTTTGGAATACAAAATGGGTCGGGCCAAAACCAGAAACGCTATATTCCTTCTCCAGCGGCAATGGTGGCAAAGTTATGCAGTAGTGACGGGGACAAAGTCAATGGTTATGGCAGGCTTTCAAGCAGATCTTGCTTTCCAGACCACATATGTGAACAAATCGGTGATTTTCCTTAAATCGTAACTATTATTTTTGATAGATTTCTTTTTTGTTGTTTGTTTTTTGTTTTGTTGTTTGGTTGGGATGGCTGTTTGGGGTCTTGATTATGTACTGTTATTGTCTTTTATTAATATAATGTTTCCCATGTTCTCAAAAAAAAAAAAAAAAAAAAAAAAACAAAGAATACAAATCTTCATAACTAATTAATGATATAATTCATAACTAAGAATACAAATCTTCATAACTAATTCAAAATTAATGAACTTATATCAAGGCCAATCCACTCTAACTTGTATCTTCAAACTATCTAAAATTTGAATAAGTGAATCATCTACGTAGATGATCATCACAGATTTTGTCAAGTTTCAAGACTTATTTTTTATGAAGAAAACTTTTAGTCTATAATATCAATATATATTTATTTATTGAACTTAGAAATATGTCTATATTGTTCTCATAAAAAGAAAAAATTGAAATATGCCTATACACTACTAAAAAAAATAAATAAAAAAATAAAAACCTTTTGCAACTACCTCATGCTGTTGCAAAAAATAGAAATACAATTGTAAAATTTTTTTTGCGACAGCCCATGCAATTGCAAATGAGAGACACAAATATTGGGGTAGCAAATACTTTTGCAACTGCAAAGTAGCGATTGCAAGCCTAAACTATTTATTGCGTCTGCTGCTTGCCGTCGCAAAAATTTTAAAAAAATGCTTAATATGTTTTAGCGACCATTTGATTACCGTCGCAAATAGTTTTCAATGACTTTTTATAAATAGTACAATAATAACTTTTTAGTGACGAATATTTTGAGACAAATCTACCAATAAGATCCCGCTAAAAACAATAACACCAAACCATTTATTCAAGACAAATCTAGCAAAACAAAGAAAGAGGGAACAAGCAGGTCAGTATTTTCTAGGTTTAAGTACACAGAGGAGTAACATATGTTCAAACTAGGCTAAATCAAGAACCAAATACTTCACACTCAACGCATCAAAATGCACTTTGAAAAACTATTAAATGTGCAAAATCAGTAGGATTAGAACATTTAAGCCCTGTGTGTGCTTTTCTTGACTCTCAAGCATTCATCAATTGCAAAGCCAACCTATAAATACATCAGAGACAAACATAAAATGCAAGGTCATCAAGAAAAGAAAGCCTATCAAGGTACACGAGAATATAAAAGCATGGAAGTGATGTGTTCACTACAAAAAGCCCAAGACCAATTCTTAGTGTGAAAAAAAATGTCTCGAAAGTTTCGAGACTAAAAGTTTCGAGACAGAAAACTGTTGTTTAACACCTCATAAATTTTTGTAACAGGTAGAAGTAACAAGTGGAAGTGGAATGCATATTCGACAAGCTGTTGTTACTATTTGTACGGGAAAGAAATAAACCTTCTCGTATAATTCTGTTGATCAAGTCTGCGCTCCTCCGTACGACGTTGCTTTATCACCTGAAAACACAAACGTGAGCTAGCCGGCGGGTGTGTGCCGGAAACCTCTCCGATGCCTAAGTCAGCAAACAAGACAAATAGGCAAAAGCTCTATGTATTCGAGAATCAAAGTTGCGTTACCTCCCCATAGGTGATGTTTGTGGGCTTTTTATAGGTTTCGTGTGGCACAATCCAAGTAGGACTCTTACTCCTCCATGTAGAGTCCTCCTAGGATTCATACTCCTGAAGGACAATGCTTATCCTTCAACACCCCCTTCACTGCTTAAACCAAGTGAGATGGTCTCACCACGGCCGGACTACCATACGACCGAAGTAATCATGGCTTATACTTAGCCGAACTATACTTAGGTCGGTTCTATGCCCTTAGTTCCTCTTCCATTAACCACGACATGCCTAAGACCGAACTATCTTTTATCAAGGTTTAGACCGGTCTAGTTTTACTGCGCCATGACCGGTGTAAGTTCAAAGCATCCTTAAACCGGTCTGACTGCAAAGCATACTTCAACCGGACTAACAACAAGAGTCCCTCGGACCGGTCTAACTTCTGGCCTTAAGGCCGGACTAACTTTAAGTCAATGACCGGAGTAACTTTATGGCCGTTTAACACAGCCCTTCACACTGAGGCCCATGACGGCCCAGCGAGGCCCAATTTGCAAATAAATTACCCTCTCAATTGCCCCTTAATTCCATCTGTGCAGCATGATAGGAATTACCTGTCTACGAACTGGGCTAAAATGTTAACCTTTCCAGCCGAGCTAAAAACTCTGAAGCCTTTCCGGCCGAGCCACTTTTAGCCTTTCCAGCCGAGCTAAACTCAAGCCGAGCTGTGCATGTCCAGTCAAAACGTCTCTTCAGTCACAACTGAAACGCTTCTCCTTCCAAGGACACGTGGCAGCCTCTGATTGGTCCTTTGCAGCTGTCACGCCGCCCTCGTACTTCGCAAGATTTGAACAGTCCCGCCCGTTTTTGCCTTTTACACAAAACAATCTCCTCACATTGAATCTCACTATACTCTGTTCATCCTCTCTCTTTAGCTCCATTGTTCTTCGATTCTTGGAACTGTGAAGCTTGCTTCGTGTTCTTCATTACTGCAGTTGCCTCTACCTCCAGTTTTCCTGCTTCAATCTGGTAAGCAAATCCATCTTTCTTGTTTCGTTTTTGCTTTTGTTGAATCCACAGTTTTTTGCATTTGTTTTTGAAAAACACCCTTTTTGCTTCCATTTCTGTTTTTCCTGAAAAAACTTGGCCATAGAACACTCGAACACACAAAATATCCTGTAGAACATTGATTTTGATCCACAATCATGAAGCAACCAAACTAGGATACTGTTTGCGTTTAAGTGCGAATATAGCCAGATCATAACCGAGCTAGAACTTGTGAATATATCAGTAGTTTCAGGTCACCATCTTCTGATTTACCTTAGCCGATATAATCGAACCGAACTAAGTCTGAACTTAGAAAACTGGAAACCTTAGCCCTCGACCGAGCTAAGTCTTCGGGGCCAAGCCAGCTTTCTTAGTTTGAACCGAACTAAGAAAGCTGCCCCTAGAGGCTCAACCGGGGTAACAAAACCCGTAGTTCAAACCGAGATAACCAATCCCCATATACAAACTGATCTAGCGAACCCATTGCTCAATCCGAGCTACCAGGCATTTTGCTGAACCGAGATAAACCCTGTAGCATCCCCCATAGGCTGAAGTAGGACTTCTGTATCTTTGCTTTGATTTTGTAGCACGGTCAACGATCTGTGCTTAACACCTTTGTTTTCCACTTTGCAGACTTAGGTTGCCCAGGCACTCCTCTGCGCACTCAACCGAGCTACTGAGCACATTATTCTGACCGAACTAACTTATTCTTAACTTATAGAATAAATGGGTAAATATAGGTTTTTGGTAGAAACCCCTGGAGGCCTAGCCGAATTCCGTAAGGAGTACAACATCCCTGATGACGTCCAACTTGTTTTAGCCAAAAAAGATGTCACACCATGGGGGAATGAGGGCTTCGTACCTTTTACCCTCCTTTCAATAATAGAAACCGGACTAAGATTTCCAGTCCAGCCATTAATTTGTGAATTCCTTAGACAAACACGACTATGCCCAACCCAACTTTCCACCAATTCATACTGAATCATAATGGGAATAGCCGAACTAAACCGCCAAGCCGGTCTAAACCTAGGTTTAGCCGAAATATTACACCAATACTCCATAGGCTCTAAAGAAGATGGCTAGGTTTATTATCTAAGAATACGCCGCAACCGAGAAAAAATAATAAAAGATACGCTGGATAAAGACTTGAATGACGACGATTTTTTCTGGGTGTCTGGGAATTATGAAGATCATCAAGCCCAGATTCCTGGCCGAAGAATAAACTGGAAAAAAGGACAACTCGGTATAACTACTCCGGTTTTCTTTTATGCTTTCTCTTATTTCGGCTTCCATTCTGAACCGAGCTAATAATTTGTCTTCTTTATGCAGATTCAGCTCATCTTCACTCCCTTTACAGCTACCCCAACCTCAATACCCTCCACGCCGCACTACGGGTTAAAGAAAGAAGTTGGGCCAAACTGTTAAATTTTGAGCCGACCTACCGATACAGCGGTCGCCGAAAAGCCAGAGTGACTGACTTTCTTCTAGAGGACGCCCCAGAACCGGACCCAACCTTGCCTGAAATCAACTTAGTCCCTCTGACAGCCGAACAGGAGATGGCCAAGAGAAACAGAGTCAGGGCCCTTTTGACCGAAACCAACAGATCCGAAGTACCGCCCCCAAGCCAGACGCAAGAAACCGTCGTGGCCCTTCCTTCTCAACAGCCTTCTTCATCACGCCCATCCAAGCGCGCCCGGACTACCCCAACCGAGCAGCGCCTTGTAGATGAAGATGAAACCACCATTCCACCAAGCCACCCACCGAGTCCACAACCGGAGCCTTCTGACCGGACTACATCCAGGTGGGCTCCCAAGCTCAAGTTTCAGAACCGAGATATCCAGGATACCGATTCGGTGGTTGCTGAGAAGGATCACTTGATGGCATTCAACCTTGCCAAGAGTGTTTGCCTTCCAGCAGACATGGAATACCACCAGAACCTGACCGAACTAAGGGCCATCCGATCGGCCACTAAATCCATGATCCTGGTGAGATGCCCCTCTACTTTTAATTTTCACAGGCTTTTAGTTCGGTTTTGTCTCTGATTTCCTTCCATTCGTTTCAGTCTCTCCAAAATAGCCAAATTGCCCATCAAAAGGTGCTGGAGCTCAAGAAAACAGCGAGGCAGGCCATGGCGGAAGCCGAAGCCAAAAGCGCCGAACTAAAAGAGTCCCAACAAAAAACGGCTGAGCTAGAGGCTGAGGTAGCTCGTCTAACCGGACTAGTTACTTCGGCTGAAGCTGACAAACAGAAGGCCTTAGCCATGATGAAAGACAAGTACCTTCGCGAGCTAGCCAAGCTCGAAGGGAAAAAGGACGCCGAAATAAAAGAGAAGGTGAAAGGTGCCAACGCCGAAGGTTTTAAGGAGGCAGAGGCCCTTTACATCCCACAATGTGAGGCAGCGAAGGACTTATTTTTTAAGTGCGGCTGGAGAAGTGTTGTGGAGCAGCTCGGCTGTGGTCCTAAAACCGAGGTCTACAATGCTCCACAGTATTTTATTTCGGCCTCACTAGCGGAGCATGCTGCTTCTATCCAACAACAATTTTTGCAAAGTTCAGATGATGAAGATGAAGAAAATGAGCCAACTGTTACTCCGGTAGTCAATGAGCAAGGCAACGATAAGTCAACTCGGTTGGAGCCAATGGTTGAAGACCTAACTGTTGAGCCGCCGACTGACACTGTGATGCAAGTTGCTACCGAGACAGATCTACCATCTGCAACTGGTGTTCAAGTTGACATTGAAGCCGATCTTGAAGACCTTTTTAACTGATCGTATTTTTCTTTTTCTTCTTTCTGTTTTGACTTGTAACCGGGCTGGGAGCCCCTTCTTTGTAATCGCTCTTGAACTTGATCAATGGAAATCATCTTTTGTGCTCAACTCTTATTCCGGTTTTGATTTGTATGCTTTGCACTTGTAATGTCTTCTATTACTCCAACTGCTATTTCGGTTTACTTTCTTATATCAGCGTACTTCCATCTGTTACTTGCAATATTTTCGGCCGAGATACCGTATTCCGGTCTTAGCTATTCAACCTTACTAGCCAACCCCTCTTTAGCCGATATAATTATATCGGTTGAAGAGGAACCAGAGTTGTTTATTTCAGCCAGCCACTCTTCAGCCATAAACTTACTTCGGCTGAAGAGTAACAAGAGTTGGTTTAATCCAGCCAACCACTCTTCAGCCATAAACTTACTTCGGCTGGAGAGTATCAAGGGTTGGTTTAATCCAACCAACCACTCTTCAGCCATAAACTTACTTCGGCTAAAGAGTAACAAGAGTTGGTTTAATACAGCCAACCACTCTTCAGCCATAAACTTACTTCGGCTGAAGAGTAACAAGAGTTGGTTTAATACAGCCAACCTCTAAGTTGGTTTTTCCAGCCAACTTAGAATACAGTGTTTGGTTATTCCGACCAAACGTCCTGCAGCCTGGATCCTTATCCTGGGCTTAGGAGGGGTGTTGGTTTAATCCAGCCAACCTCTAAGTTGGTTTTTCCAGTCAACTTAGAATACAGTGTTTGGTTATTCCGACCAAACGTCCTGCAGCCTGGATCCTTATCCTGGGCTTAGGAGGGGTGTTGGTTTAATCCAGCCAACCTCTAAGTTGGTTTTTCCAGCCAACTTAGAATACAGTGTTTGGTTATTCCAACCAAATGTCCTGCAGCCTGGATCCTTATCCTGGGCTTAGAAAGGGTTCATAGTTGGTTATTCCGGCCAACTATGTTTACAATGCTCCTAACTTACGAAAGTTACCTTCTACTGAAAACACTTATGCTGAAAAGAATCGACTTGTTTTATTGAGAAAGTAAAAAATTACACATTCTTAAAAGAAAAAAAAGCTAAAAATAAAATAACTTGAGATTGGCAGTGTTCCATGGCCTGGAAATTGCTTTGCCGTCCTTATCTTCTAAGTGGTATGCCCCTTTGCCTGCTAATCCGACCACTTTGTAAGGTCCTTCCTAGTTAGGCCCTAGCTTGCCATCTCCTGGTACCAAGGTATTTCCCATTACTTTGCGCAGTACCCAATCTCCGATCTTGAATTGCCTTGGATGCACTGTTTTGTTATATTTTCTGGACAATTCTTGTTGGTGGGAGGTGATGTGAACCAATGCTCTGTCTCTTCTTTCTTCCGCAAGGTCAAGCTCCAATGTTATGGTTTCGCCATTTAAGTATGGGTCAAAGTTTTCGCTTCGAATTGTGGGGAGACCAACTTCTAATGGGATAACTGCCTCCATGCCATAAGCTAAGGAGAATGGTGTTTCTCCTGTCGATCGCCGGGGTGTGGTGCGGTAAGCCCATAAAACATGAGGGAGTTCTTCTGCCAACTTGCCTTTTGCTTTCTCTAACCTTTTCTTCAATCTATCCAAAACTACCTTGTTTGATGCCTCCGCCTGACCATTTGCTTGGGGATATGCTGGTGTAGAATTGTAGAACTCTATCTTGTACTCTTCACAAAAGCCTCTGAAAATCTTGCCGTCGAACTGAGTGCCGTTATCTGAGATCAGTGCTTTTGGTATGCCAAACCGAGTGATGATGTTCTGCCAAACAAACTTCTTCACATCTTTTTCCTTGATTGATGCCAAGGCTTCTGCTTCCACCCATTTTGTGAAGTAGTCAGTTGCTGCAAGAAAGAACTTCCTGTTGCCTGGTGCTGTTGGAAGTGGCCCTACTATGTCTAAGCCCCACATTGCGAAAGGCCATGGGCTAGTGAGAGGTAAAAGTTCTCTGGCAGGTTGGTATATTTGGTGCGCAAATTTTTGATACTTTTCGCATTTTTTGACATACTTTTCTGAGTCTGCTTGCATATATGGCCACCAGTATCCTTGCGAAATTGCCATGTATGCTAGCGATCTTCCTCCTTGATGACTTCCGCATACGCCCTCATGTATTTCGAACAAGAATGCTTCCACTTTGCTGGGGTGGACACACTTTAGGTAAGGTCCTGAGAATGATTTTTTGTACAATGCCAAGGATAGGGAGAGCCAAAATCGCAGCGACTTTGCTCTTATTCTGTTGGCCTCTTTCTTTTCTTCTGGTAGGGTGCCATCTTTTAGGAACAATATGATAGGATCCATCCAAAAAGGACCTAGATCGGCGCAACATACCTCTTCTGCTTCTGGGTCTTCAATGCTTGGTCTAGGCAGGTAGTCGATCAATAGTGGATGAGGGATGGAGGTATCTGCCATTGAGGCGAAGCCTGCTAGTTCGTCTGCTCTGCTGTTTTCCACTCTGCCGATCTGTTCTATTCTCATCACTTCAAACTTCTTGATCTCTGTTCTGACCAGCTGTTGGTACTTAGCCATTCTGTCATCCTTTGCCTCATAGTCGCCTGAAATTTGGTTCACCACCAGCTGTGAGTCGCTATAAACCATTAGTTCGGTGGCCTTCATGTGGAATGCTGATTTGAGACCTGCCAGAAGCGCTTCATACTCCGCTTCATTGTTCGATGCTGGGAAGCCGAGGTTGACTGCTTGCTCCACTACTAGGCCGTCTGGAGAGATGAGGACTATGTCAAGTCCTGCTCCATGCCGGTTGGATGCTCCATCCACAAAGAGCTTCCACATCTCCCCAACGAACAACTTCCAGCAAGTGGAGGGATCGGATGATGCCTTGGGATCTTCCATATTGTTGGTGTCTTCTTCAAGGTCCATGCTTATTGTCCGCCCCTCGTCATCTGGTTGTACCAAGTCTTTATTTGTTGGTGAGTCTTGACTTGGTGTAGTATGGTTTGCTTCTTCCTTGCTTGCTTTACTCTGGTCTGCCTTAGGACCTGACTGAGTAACCAGTACCAGGGGTTGCGTTATTCCGACGTCAACTTCCATCCCTAATTCGGTTGTTTCAGTTAGGTCGATTGGGCAGATATGATGACTTCCTGGAGTGAATTCCGCGACAAAGTCTGCCAAAGCTTGTGCCTTTATTGCGGTTCTGGGTTGGAACTTGATGTCGTATTGCCCTAGCTCGACTGCCCACTTCAAGATTCGCCCTGAGAAGTTAGCCCTCTCAAACAACGCTTTTAATGGGAATGCTGTGAGGACAACTATGGTGTGGGCGTGAAAGTAGTGCGACAACTTCCTTGAGGCCATCATCAAGGCTAATGCCAGTTTTTCCAGTAGCAAGTACCTTGTTTCGGCGCCTAGCAGTGTCTTGCTGACATAATAGATGGGTAGATGTTGGATTCCTTCTGCACGGACCAACACTGCGCTAATTACGTGCTGTGAGACTGCCAGGTATAAGAAGAGTTCTTCTCCAGGAATTGGGGTTACAAGTAGTGGTGGAGAAGACATGTATTCCTTCAAGCTCTCCAGAGCTCGGTCGCATTCTTCGTCCCACTCAAACTTGGCTTTTAGGGCATGGAAAAATGGTCGTAGTCTGTCCAACGACCAGCTAATGAACCGATTGAGCGCAGCTGCCATGCCGGTGAGATGCTGCACTTCTTTTACTGAGTTTGGTCTCTCCAGATCCTGAATGGCCTTGATTTGGGAGGGGTCCGCCTCTATACCCCGGTTAGTCACCAGGAAGCCCAGGAATTTGCCAGATCCTACACCGAATGCACACTTGGACGCATTGAGGCGCAACTTGTGCTTTTTCAGGATCTCAAACATCTCTCCTAGGTCCTTGAGATGGTCGCTCTCATCTTTGCTCTTGACCACCATGTCGTCGATGTAAGCCTCCATTGTTCTGCCTAACAACGGTTCAAACATCTTGGTGACCATCCGTTGGAATGTTGCCCCTGCGTTCTTTAGGCCAAAGGGCATGATCTTGTAACAGTACAGTCCTTTTGGAGTTGTGAAGGATGTGACCTCCTGGTCTGGTTCATGCATGGCGATTTGGTGGTAGCCTCTATATGCATCCAGAAAGCTAAGTCGGTTGTGCCTCGCCGTTAAGTCTACCAGTTGATCTATCCGTGGCAGAGGAAAACTGTCTTTAGGGCATGCCTTGTTGACTGTTTTGTAGTCGACACAGACACGCCACTTGCCATTCTTCTTTGGCACTACGACTGTGTTGGAGATCCATTTTGGGTAGTGTACCTCTCTGACTGCTCCTACCTCCAGCAGGTTTCCTACTTCTTCCGCCACTATTTCGGCGTGGTGGAGTGTCGATTTGCGCGTGCGCTGAATGATTGGTCTAGCGGATGGGTGGACATTGAGTTGGTGACAGATGAAGTTGGGATCAATGCCTGGCATGTCGTAAGGTGTCCAGGCGAACACTTCGATGTTAGATGTCAAAAATTCCAAGACCTCTAATCTCTCAGTGCTGGACAACGACGAACCGAGCAAAAAGAACTTATCCGGGTTCTTTTCGTCTATTCTTACCTCTACCAAGTCTTCCACCGCTTTCTGACAAGCCGATTTGCCAACATCTGCGAATAGTTCATTACTCTCAGGTTCTTCCACCGAATGAACGTATCCTTTGGCGGCGCAGCTGCCATTCACCGTGACAAAGCACTGCTTCGACATGATCTGGTCTCCATAGACTTCTTCTATTACTCCGGTGTCGTTGGGAAACCGCATTACTTGGTGGTAGGATGACGCCACCGATCGCATGGCATGCAGCCATGTTCTGCCCAAGATGATATTGTAAGTGGAGGGGACCTTCAATACCCAGAAATCCACTTGTTTCGTCACACTCCCTGCTCTGACTGGGAGGATTATTTTGCCGACGGGCCATTCTGGCATGGAGTTGAATCCAATCAGGGGAGATACGGCAGGTGCCAAGTCTTTGTCTTGTAGCTTCAGTTGTTTGAATGTTTCGTAGTACATGATTTCACATGAACTACCCTGGTCTATCAGAATCCGCTTGACGTCAAAATCCTTGACTCGAAGAGTGACGACCAGGGCATCATTGTGAGGGCAATATATCCTTGCCAAGTCTTTATCTGAAAAAGAAATGACGTTTGTGGCCTCAGTCTTCCCCTTCTTGACTGCAGGTTGGGCACTTAGCACCTCTCTTAAGTGCTCAGCCTTTTTGATTGATCCTCTGAGCTCGCATACACGCTCAGGTTCAAAGACTCCATGTATCACGTTGATAATGCCTTGATGTGGGGCGTCGATTGCCATTCTGTTGGGGTTATTATGGTCCTGGGGGGCTGGTTGCGCCCCTCCTTCAATGTATTTATCCAGGTGACCTGCTGCCACCAACTTCTCCAAGTGTTGTCGCAATGGCGTGCAATTCTCAGTGCGGTGCCCCTTTTCTTTGTGGAAGGTGCACCGCGACCTCTCATCGTAGTCCTTCTGGGCCTCTCCTAGCTTTGCAGGCCATCTGACGAAAGGTTCGTCTCTTATTTCACTTAGAATTTGATAGATCGGTTTTTTGAAGACCGTGGTTATGGCAGTGCGGACTCTCAACCATCTTTTATCCTGGTCCTCTCAATTGTCCCGCCTGCCACGTCCGTTTTTGTTCGGACGATCTACCGCGTTGACCTTTGCTGAGGCCTTCTTTTCTGGTACTGTGCTTGTGCCAGATTTTGCTTTGGCACGTGCGCCATCCTCCTCCACCCTGATGTGCTGATGCACTCTCTCTATCAAGGCTTCCATGGTGAGGGGTGGTGTCATGGTGATTGAGTCCCTTAGTCTGTTGCCGACTGGAAGGCCTCTTTTGTACTGTGCAATGGCGAGATTGGTGGGGCAGTTCCGAATCTGGTTGAAGGTCTCCCAGTAGCGACTATTGTAGGACCTTAAGGTCTCCTTGTCGCCCATGTCGATGGAGAGTAGTTGGTCGATCTCCACCGGGGTTTTAGTGTTTGTTCTAAATCTGGTTACAAACGCTTCCGCCAATTGCGCCCAGGAGGCTATGCTGCCTTCAGGAAGTTTTTCGAACCAAGTCAAGCCTAGATCGCCAAGGCTAGATGGGAAGAGGATACACATCAAAGCCTCGTTTCGCCGGTATATAGCCATGACCTGGCGGAAGTGGCTCAGGTGCGAATAGGGGTCCGTTTTTCCTTCATATGTGGTGAATTTGGGCTGAAGGAAGCCTGAAGATAAGGGCGCATTCTCAATTGCCGGAACAAACGGCGAAGTCTGCAGCCTTGCTAATGCTTTGTCCGTCGGTTCATAGGCAGGGCGCGGTATTGGCATTCCAACCTCGACGCTTCCATGCGATCGAGGAGCCAACCGCTGTAAAGCAGAAACTCTGTGTGGATCGCGTGCCCTGGCGTCCTCCTTCCATCGTGCCTTCTCTTCGAGCACGGTGCGTAAGTCGGATGATCTGGGCAACTCCGTCTGCCTGGATCTTGTTTGGTGCGTATGTGAAGGCCAATAGGTGCTTCCTTCAGTGTACGACCTCTCAGACCTCGTCCTCTCAGTCCTGGAGTGACGAGTTCTGGAGGTTTTGGATTGAGTGTCGCCTGTCCTGAGGCTTTTACTCTCCGCTTGGGATGGCATGGTACGTCTACTACGATCTTCCGAGTGGCGAGGAGGCGTCTTGCCTTTGCGCCCCTCTCCTGTCGCCACTTCTTTTCCCTTTATCTGACGCTTCATGGACTCCATGTCTGCTGCCATCCGTCGTATTAGTTCATCCTGCTCCTTCACACGGTCCTCCAGAGTTTGAGGATCAATTCTTCGCCGCTGTCTCTCTGGACTCTGTGAACGAGAGTGACGAGGGCTGTTAGTCCGCCTTCTTCCCCTCCTATCTCTCCTGGGATGCTATTGTGGCTCCAACTCCGCTATGGGAGGGACGAGATGTAGACCTTCGCGCCTCGCACCCCCTTCTGGTGTTTGTCCGTCGATGGCGGACTGTGGTAAATCTTCGTTGTGCGCCATTGATTCTTAAGAGGAAAAGCTTGATCAAGAGGTTTTGTTCTTGTCTGAAATTCCCACAGACAGCGCCAATTGTATGGGAAAGAAATAAACCTTCTCGTATAATCCTGTTGATCAAGTCTGCGCTCCTCCGTACGACGTTGCTTTATCACCTGAAAACACAAACGTGAGCTAGCCGGCGGGTGTGTGCCGGAAACCTCTCCGATGCCTAAGTCAGCAAACAAGACAAATAGGCAAAAGCTCTATGTATTCGAGAATCAAAGTTGCGTTACCTCCCCATAGGTGATGTTTGTGGGCTTTTTATAGGTTTCGTGTGGCACAATCCAAGTAGGACTCTTACTCCTCCATGTAGAGTCCTCCTAGGATTCATACTCATGAAGGACAATGCTTATCCTTCAACACCCCCCTCACTGCTTAAACCAAGTGAGATGGTCTCACCACGGCCGGACTACCATACGACCGAAGTAATCATGGCTTATACTTAGCCGAACTATACTTAGGTCGGTTCTATGCCCTTAGCTCCTCTTCCATTAACCACGACATGCCTAAGACCGAACTATCTTTTATCAAGGTTTAGACCGGTCTAGTTTTACTGTGCCATGACCGGTGTAAGTTCAAAGCATCCTTAAACCGGTCTGACTGCAAGCATACTTCAACCGGACTAACAACAAGAGTCCCTCGGACCGGTCTAACTTCTGGCCTTGAGGCCGGACTAACTTTAAGTCAATGACCGGAGTAACTTTATGGCCGTTTAACACAGCCCTTCACACTGAGGCCCATGACGGCCCAACGAGGCCCAATTTGCAAATAAATTACCCTCTCACTATTGATAAAACATTAATAGGTGAGTTGTATTGATACAAAATCCAGCCATCCAACCCCATAACAACACTACCAAGACGGCAATAAATTTTCTATCTTTTCTCCTGTACAGATGCCACAATTATCAACGACAATATGAATTTGCATTGCTGCCCAGTACCAAAGAGCACTACATCAGTACTTAACAAAGGAAACCAGAAATATTTGGGAGAAGAAATTTGTCAAGTTAAAAAAAAAGGTGGAGGCAAAGAACTTAAACATATAATGCAAAGTTAGAATAAGATTGCCAATAGCAACAATACAGTGATTAACAAAATGTTTGCAACAAACTCTTCCTTTTTGGAACACAAGGAAACTAATTGATTTTTTCCAAACCAGTTCATCTCAGCTCACCTCTTCTCCACCATCAACAACTCTATTGTCACTAACACTCACTGTCACACAAATGGTCAGATTTCTGTTTCTCAATTTTCTTTCTAAAGATTATATGACCCTTACATCATGCTTGACAGTCACAATCATTTTATTTCAGTTCATATATAATAAGCAGGTCTATGTGAAGTGGAAACAAAAATGAAGGAATAATTCAAGGTATTTTTCTATTAATTGTGTTTTTTTTTTTTTTTTTAATTCATTGTTCTGTGATAGAGATTAAATTACTCGAGATAATTTAATACAACATTATACACAATTCAGGAGATGACTTGCTCAACTTTGTGTGTGTGTGTGTGTATGTGAGAGAGAGAGAGAGAGAGAGAGAGAGAGAGAGAGAGAGAGATTGAATTACTTAACTGTACATGAGATGACTTGCCAAGAACAACATCACCAAAAATGCTTGACTGAAACTTTGGCGAATTCAGATTGCGATTGAAACCAACAGAAAACACCTGAAGGAAGCAAAATAATAATAATAATAACACTAGTTACAGCAATTCCATATTGTGCATCACAATTCAGGGGCAGTGGAAACTAAAGCTAGGACGCGCAAACAAAATTAGAACATCCAAAACCAAACTCATACTACATTCATTAAGAGGAAGGAGCAACTACTACAATTTTTTTTTTTTTTTAATTTTTCAGTATGAAACAGAACATTATTAGAATAATTACAGAATAAGGGAAGAACAGAAACCAGAAACAAAATTATGACTCCTCTTCTACTTTCTGTTTGTTCTGATTTCCAAAAGTCAAACAGCCCTTTGTGAACTTAAAAATTCTAGGGGTTTTCTCCAGTTTCATTTGTTTTCTTAGCTTAAACTTTTTCAATGACCAAACAGAACCAAATAAAAGCACATTTCAAATCAAGTTAATCTCTGACAATTAACTAATGAGCAAAAACCAAAACAATCAAGAGACAAAGAGTAGAGCATGCTTTAAGTTGGAAAACATGAAAAAATAATTATTGAAGAGGACAACCAAAACTTGACAGGTTTAGACTCAAAACATCACCAATGACAAACCAACTTAACCATACCAATAAAAGACATGAAATCAAGAACAAATTCCATGTTAGGATTAAAACCCAAAAGCTATTCCAAAACGCAAATAAATACATAATGTAGTAAAAAAGATTTACCCAAATCACAAAATCAATAAAAGCAATTGCAAACATAGATCTTATAATCATTTCTAAATGTAACAGATCTTTGTTATGTTAAATAATTTGTGAATTGAATTTTGGACTCAATGTCATAGTTTTCCATAAAATATGATTCTAAATTAGGGCTGTGTTTGGTGGAGATTTCAAAACTCAATTCCACTCCTTGGTTTGAGTGTGGTATTTGGTTAGAGTTTTCAAAAATTGATTCCACGTCCACTTTTGAAAACAGGTCTACCCGTTCATCCTCCCGAACGTCCCCCCAGACATCCAACTGGTTGACCGGAACAGTGTTCGTGTTTTTTTTTTTTTTTTGTGGCAATTGGCACCTATTATTGTTTTTTATTTTAAATAAAAAATATTTTCAGAATTTTTAAAATTTTTTTATGAGCTTTCGATAGAATTTTGGGTTGTGTGTTTGGTTATGAGTTGTAAGTTTTTTGATCAAATAACTTTTCTAATTTCACAAAACTCAAAACTCCCTCCAAAACTCAATTCAAAACTCTACTCAAAACTCATAACCAAAGAAATTTTTTCTTTTCAAATCATAATTCCAAAACTCACAAACTCAAAATATAACTCTATTCTCAAATCATAATTCTAAAACTCTACCAAACACTTCCTGGGATTTTCAACAGAAAACATATAAGAGTCTCTGAAATTTATTAATAATCCAAAAACTTTGATCAGCCCTTATGCTTACAAGATTATAATAGAAAAGACAGAAACCATAGAATCAAACCTTCCAGCATTTTCTTATAAGGTCTGCACCAGCCTCAAGCCACTTTAAAGGCTTCAGAAACCTCAGCAAACCAATTGCAATTCATGAAATATAGCTCCTCATTTTACCAAGAACCATCACATTAGCTACAGCACTCGGCCCCAACAACAATTCCAAACACCATACTGGTACAACCAAGTCTTATTTCTAAATCCATAATGATCCATATGCCAAAACTCATCAGTTAAAAAGTAACAAGTTCCAATAAAGTTTGGACCTCTGGAAAAAGAAAAAAACAGAGACCAAAAATAAAATAAAATAAATGAGTATATCTCGACCTCAAATCCCAAATTCATATATGGACCCAAAAAAACAATAAAAATAAATAAATAAATAAATAAATCTTTTTTATTCATTCCAAGTATTTGCTAAGTGATCAAACAAACAAAACATTAGAGCCTAAATCAATGAACATAATGTTAATCAATGAGCATAAGTCATAGGGAAACACAGAGAGGTATATATATAAAGAGAGAAACACATGTTAATGTTAATCTTAGAAATGGAGACAAAATTTATAAGCATGAAAATTTATAAGACTGAGACTGAGAGACACTTTATTTGGTTCCATATCATCTAAGTATTAAGCACTAGGTCCATTACTCTCATCCTGGCTCTTATTAGCTCCTTAGATGTTCAAAATCCAACCAAGCCACCTTAGTATACAGCAATAGAGGGTAAGATGAAATGTGGGACTAAATGTAAAAACCTTGAATTCTTTCTCTATTCTTTGGTTCATGGAAGGCTTCCACCATGAGTTTTGGCCCCACTCATCTGCAACCTTCAAAAGAATGACAACAAATGTAAGTTGTTTAGGTAAACAGAATAAAAAAGTAAAATTCATCAAAGATGAAAGTTTCAATAAAAATTAATATTCCTATGTTTATGGATACAAATGTAAGATTCCTCATAATTTTTGAAATTTCTTAGCTCATTAACAAGTATAACTGCCATTAGAGAACCCAAAAAAAAAAAAAAAAAAAAAAAAAATGAAAATTACTAAACATATTAACAAAGTCTAGCAAAAAAAATTATAACCTGTACAATTGATCACTCTGTCATTACAATCTGTTCAGCAGCCATGGCAGCCAACCTACTCTAATTCTCAGAGTGTATTTTCTGGTCCATGGACGGTTTTAAACAACAAAGTGTGACAAAGATTAGCTGTAAGGCCCATTACTTATAAAAATTAAAGAGCTACATTTTGAGTATTGCTTCAAATGAGATGAGAATATCAACAAAAACCTTCTCTTGTAATGCTTGTGCAAAGGCTTCAGAGGAATCACAACTAGCAATAGCCACAAAATTTTACCACGATTTTCTCAAACCAAATAATCAACCAATAAACACAAGAAGCATCGAAAAAAGAACAAAAAATTAGAACAAAATCGAGCAATTTATGGATCAAAGAACCAAAACAGAGGTAAACTATAAGCTAAAACAGAGCCGAGGACAGATCTGCATTGCGATGCTGAATACATATACATATGTATATAAGCATGCATGTAATTATGCATCGATAGGACGATATGTACACAATGAAGCTCAAGGATAGTCTCTGTGTGTGTGTGTGTGTGTGTGTGTGTGTGTGTGTGTGTGTGAATTTGAGATAGATAAAACGCATGAGAGGTGAGCTAACTCTGCTGCATTTGAGACCTCTGAGAGACCTTTTCCAAGGCAGAGTTAGGGTTTCTTTGCGACGAATCGTGCAAATTGTAGTGATATTTTATTAAAAATACTCTATTTGATTAATTGGAATGAAATAGTAATTTTTTAGATTTTTTTATGAAATGACCATTCCATTCCATCTGTGATGCATTTGCTATTATTTTAATAAACCAAACACTGCAAATGGAATCATTTTTCACCATTTTACAAGAATAGTCAATCTATAGAAAAACATAAGCAATCATCTTTCCATTCCATCTCATTTCAATGAGCCAAATAAAATATAGAGGTTTTATCATTCTTATTATTTTTTAATTGCCAAAAGTCCGTTGGTATTGTTTTTTTTTTTATTAGTAAAAGTCTCTTTGTTAATTTGGCCCCAGATCAAAATTTAGGATCATCCTTGCCAGTTTATAGGAAACAGAAGGATAAAAATTTTCATGCCAATAGATAAGGTGATAATTTTTATGTAATTTCATAAACAATCAATAACATCCCCATTGATCCACAAATACTAAACAAAATAAAATTAATGTATAGATGGACAAAATCATCCATAATTATAACATAGGCAAAACAGGGAGTAGTTATTGGGTACTCCTGGAGCACGCTCACATAATGCTCCACAGGTGTTGTGATTGGTGAAGAAGGTGGCACCCATGATTTTATGTTAGATGATTGAAAAACAAGAGGCATGGTGTATGATAATTAATGAAGAAGTATGAACACGTGGTAATCCAAGAGCACCCAAAAAGTGGTGGTATCCTAAATAATTTTTGACCCCATCTCTATCTTTCCAACCCTAACCCCAAACCCACCATCACCTCTACCTCCACCTCCACTCCAGCCGGCAGCCTCCCCGCCATCACCAGATTTGACCATTGCCATCATCGCAACATCCCCTTCTCCATCATCACAACACCGTCGTCACTCCCTAAACACCGTTGCAAGGCCCCTTATTCTTCACCGCTGCTATAAAACTCCTGCAAACCCTAGATCTAGGGTTTGCGTCGCCCTTCTTAGTCGTCATTGCCATTGCCGTAGTAATCCTTGCAAAGGAGAAGGAAAAAAAAGAAGGGGTGTGGGTTTGCGACGATCGTGCTTGGGAAAGTGTAATAACCCTCACATTGTCCTAACCATACTCATGTGCATTTTGTATGATTTTGCTTTGATAAGCTTGCATTTCAGATCTTGACTTGTCTTGCATAAGTATTACTTGGATGCTATGTTCTTTTGGTGTGTGTTTTAGCCGAGGTTGTCCTGTGCCTAGGTTGCCCCTTTGATACTCTTACACTTAGGACCATCTTGAGATTTCCTTGGCTGACCTCCACCCTTACCCTGACATATTGGCCGAGATGATTATCATCTGGGCCGAGGTGTGTATCGCCGAGGCCGAGGTGTGTGTTATCTAGGCCGAGATGTTGTCTTGAACCCAAGTGATCTTGTCCTGGAATGGTATGACCTAGACCGAGGTGTGGCACATCTAGGCCAAGGTGTGGCACAGCTAGGCCAAGTGTTGTTCTTCCTAGCCGAGATCATTATTCCTTGACTTGCCGAAGTTTTACCCTTAGCCGAAGTCATTGTCCTTTGCCGATGTCATTCTTGCCGGAGTGTTTGCTGAGTAGCTTGCTGAACGCACCCTGTCAGAGTGTTGTCTTTTCAATCAGTCACCTTTTTGAGCTGAACCAACCAACCATTGCCACGTGTCCGAGCTGAGTGCTATATCAGCCGGCAGAGAGAGAGATGTATCATTTTGGTCTCATATCTTGTTCTTGAGGAGAGAGAAGCTCTAGGAGGAGTTCTAGAGTGAGAAAGTGGATTAGCAAGCTTGATCTTTAGAGTTCAACCGTTAGATCCTTGATTTGAGGTTAGAATCTTGACCTACTCTTGTTGTCTTCATTGATCATTTAGTTGCATTGCTTGATCGGATCTGTTCTACATGCCATGCATTGATTTAAAGTTGGTTTTAGAAAGAGAAAGTTAGAGTTCTTGAGTTCTTGAAGGAAAACCCCGTTTGATCCGAAAGTTTGTAACAAGTCTCATGTTTTTGTGTTTGTTTTCGTAAGATCTCCTATCACGGGTACCCAGGTCCATGTTTTTAAACTCATAGCATGAAATCTCAGGTTTTATAATCATAAGTTGTGATTCTTGCATTCATCTTCTTCATGATCTTCATGTTCATGTTCTTGATGTTCTTGAGCTGAGGGAAACCCAGATTTTCCCGACCTCATTTGTCCTCGAATGTGGGCCTCGGAACCTCACCTCGGCGAGGAGGTGTGGGACCTCGGCCAAGACCTGGTTAGTGCCCAGCATGTTCCCCGAGATGAGGAACAGTGTTTGTTTTGGTTTGACTTAGTTTTGGAGAACGCCGAGGTCATTTTGTGTGCATGTGAAGCTTGTTTGAAAGTGCATTCAACAGACTTTTGCCATGTGTTTGTAGGACTTGGACTTGCCTTGACCCCGACGTCTGAAGAATTATGTGAGTGGTATTTTAATAAAGATATGTTGTAAAGCTTTGATAAAACCTTGTTTTGCTTTGATTTGAATATTGCTTACAAGCATGAATGATTATTCCTATTTTGTGTATCAAACATTGTACCTTGCCTTGATGACATTCTCGGGTAGTCCGTACGTGCCAGGGGACTATAAGCACTTGTGGCACCAGTCCGTACGTGCCAGGGGACTATAAGCACTTGTGGCACCAGTCCGTACGTGCCAGGGGACTATAAGCACTTGTGGCACCAGTCCGTACGTGCCAGGGGACTATAAGCACTTGTGGCACCAGTCCGTACGTGCTAGGGGACTATAAGCACTTGTAGCACAAGTCCTTAGTGTTCGGGGACTATAATGCAACGACACCCTTGTTAGAGATCTCTCTTGTCTTGTCTTGCCTTGCCACTGACGGTTTTACCGCGTGGGCTTGTTTGTCCGAGATGTCATCCCTTGTATTATATTGATGTTAGTAAACATCCCTTGAAGCTTGGAAGATTTGTATTGCCTTGTTAAAAGACCTCGGATGTCATTCATGTAAACCCCTTTATTATTTATGCCATTCACTGAGTATCCAAGCTCACCCTCTCTATATATATGTAGGTGATGAGCAGGGCGGCGGCGACGCCTAGATGTATTAGCCGATGTGTTCTTTTTGCCGATGTGTTTTGCTGATGTGTTGCCGACGTGTTTCGGATTGCATTTTTGCAGCATCTTGAAGATCATGCTTCTTGGTTATTTTCTTTGTATTTTGTATTTGATGGCTGAGAAGCCTTTTGGTCAAGATGTATTTTTGTACTTCATTTGTTGTATTAAAAGCTATGTAATGATGTATGACATTTCATTCAATCTATGCACTGCTCTTATGGATTACTTAGCCTTGATTTATTGCTTCCGCATTTGTAAGCCCCATATGTATACTCTGATTTGTGTGTGGATTCTTGTAAGTGGCCTTTGGTAATCCCAAATTACTGGCCATCATGGCACCATTCTACTAGGGGCGGAATGGGGTCGTGACAGATTGGTATCAGAGCACAAGTTCCTCATAGTACGTTATTCACACACTTTGAGTCCTAAAGAGCATAGGATTTCCCTTAGAAAGATGTTAGGATTGCACCATGTTGCTTGCTACTTGACAATATGTGCATTATCTCGGCATAACTGTTTGTTGCTTGCATACATACTTTATTGCGCATTTTGTTTTAAAGTCACATTTTGCATACTCATAGCACTATGAGGAGAGGAAGACCACCAGTTGGCCGAGGTCAATCAGAAGACAGACTAGACCGACTAGAAAGACTAATGGAAGGGTTAACTCGGGAATTGAGACAAGTAAGACAACAGAATACTAGTGCTACAACTACCCAGGCCGAACAGACGAATGGCCGACATGCAGTTCCGCCTCCACCCCCTCCAGTGCCTCAAGCGCCTCCACAGCCAGCCTTGTATGGGGAGGGAACCTTGACTTTGATTAAGGAGTTTAAGAAGATGAACCCGCCGAGATTCCAAGGGGGCATAGAACCGATGAAAGCCGAAGCGTGGGTTTTGGGAATGGAGAAGCTGTTTGAGATCTTTCCCAGCACCGATGCACAGAAAGTGGCATTGGCCGCATTTACGTTGGACGACGACGCCCGAAGATGGTGGATGCTGACCCGAGAAGAAAATCCTGACTTAACTTGGGTTAAATTCTTGGAGTTGTTTTATAACAAGCATTTCCCTATCAGTGTTCGAGATCGCAAGACCACGGAGTTCCAGAATTTGACACAAGGGAACAAGACAGTAGCAGAGTACGACCGTGCCTTCACCGAATTAGCGAGGTATGCGCCTCATATGATCAGTGATGAATATAGGAAAGCTAGGAAGTTTGAAAGCGGATTGCGTGGACCGATACAGGACAGAGTCAACATGCTCAACATGCCGACTTATGCAGGAGTTTTGGACAAGGCTATTCTTGCAGAGGCCAACTTGAACCGATATCAGAATACAGGAGAGAATCAGAGGAAGAGACAGAGCTATGATAGTCGCCGAGCTCCGTTTAATGCCAAGAAGAGAACGAATGTGGGCAGCTCCAGCAACTCGAACCAGGAAGGAAATACTAGGCCGATGTGTACAAGTTGTGGGAAGCCGCATTCCGGAGTTTGCCGTTGGGCGTCAGGTGCCTGTTTTGAATGCGGAGAAATAGGTCACCGTGTGAAGGACTGTCCGAAGTCAAGGACTGATGATGGTAAGAGAGATGGAAGTACCTCGGGCTCTGCACAGGGAAACAACGTCGGAAGGACACAGATGAGGCAGGGCAGAGTTTTTGCGCTAGTGCCAGGAGACACCCAAAATGCTGAGACCGTAGTGTCAGGTATACTCCCAATCTGCTCTCAAGATGCATACATATTGATTGATTCGGGTTCTACGCATTCATTTGTATCTGCTAAGTTTGCCGAGAAGTTAAATAGAGAACAAGAACCCCTTGATTATGTGTTATATGTGTCTGCTCCATCTGGGAGAACTATGATTGTTGCATCTATTTATAAGGCGTGTGTTGTTGTGATTGAGGGTGTAGAACTGTTAGTTGATTTGATGCCGTTAAACATGACCCACTTTGACGTCATATTAGGAATGGATTGGTTAGCAATGAATCATGCATCTATAAATTGTGTTTCGAAGAATGTCACATTGAAACCCCCAAACCAAGCCGAGGTTATTTTCCAAGGTAAAGGAGTAGTACCCCCACCATACTTGATTTCGTCCATTAAAGCCTATAAGCTAATTCAGAAAGGGTGCCATGGCTACTTGTGTAGTATACTGAGTGATCAGAGTGGAAATGTTGATTTAGCCGACATCCCAGTTGTTAATGAATTCCCCGACGTCTTTCCAAATGAACTGCCTGGCCACTTAATCGATAGAGAAATAGAGTTTACCGTGGACATTGTGTCAGGAACACAGCCGATCTCCAAAACACCCTATAGGATGGCCCCAGCCGAACTCAAGGAATTAAAAGTGCAGCTACAGGAATTGTTAAACAAGGGTTTTGTTAGGCCGAGCACTTCACCGTGGGGAGCACCAGTCCTGTTTGTTAAGAAAAAGGATGGCACACTTCGTCTTTGCATTGATTACAGAGAACTCAACAAGGTAACCATTAAGAATAAATACCCGTTGCCTCGGATTGACGATTTGTTAGACCAACTACAAGGAGCACGAGTCTTTTCCAAGATTGACCTTAGGTCGGGCTACCATCAGCTGAAGGTTAAAGCCGAGGATGTTGAGAAGACTGCTTTTCGGACGAGGTATGGCCACTACGAATTTCTGGTGATGCCTTTTGGAGTGACTAATGCACCGGCAGCATTCATGGACTTGATGAACAGAGTCTTCAAGCCGTACTTGGACGAATTTGTAGTTGTTTTTATTGACGACATACTGATCTACTCCAAGAGTACAGTTGAGCATGAGAATCATCTGAGACTTGCCTTACAGACCTTGAGGGACAAGAAATTGTATGCTAAGTTGAGTAAGTGTGAGTTTTGGCTTTCCAGCATTTCATTTTTGGGGCATGTAATTAATGAAGAAGGTATCTCTGTCGATCCCAGCAAGATTGAAGCCGTGGTAAATTGGCCGACGCCGACCAACGTGTCCGAGGTTCGTAGTTTTCTGGGTTTGGCAGGTTACTACAGAAAGTTTGTAAAGGACTTCTCAAGGATTGCAGTACCATTGACACAGTTGACTCAGAAGGGAGTGACATACGAATGGACCAAGGTTAGAGAATCAGCCTTTCAAGAGTTGAAGACGAGGTTAGTTACAGCACCAGTTCTTGTACTTCCATCAGGTAATGAAGAATTTCAGATTTATAGCGATGCTTCACATAAGGGTTTGGGTTGTGTGTTAATGCAAGGAGGCAAGGTCATAGCATATGCATCTCGTCAGTTGAAGCTTCATGAAAAGAATTATCCTACCCATGACTTGGAGCTAGCAGCCGTGGTATTTGCTTTGAAGATTTGGCGTCATTACTTGTATGGAGCTTCTTGCCAAGTTTTCACGGATCACAAGAGTTTGAAGTACTTATTTACTCAGAAGGAACTTAATTTGAGGCAAAGAAGATGGCTGGAATTGTTGAAGGACTACGACATGCAGATCCAGTACCACCCAGGTAAAGCAAACTCAGTAGCCGACGCATTGAGTAGGAAGTCAGTGGGGAGTTTGGCATGCTTGACCATTATTTCAGTAGAACCGACTATCATTGAGGAAGTAAAAGCAAGGCAAATGGAGGATGAATTCCTGAAGAAGGTAGCCGACGAGATCATCGCCAAGCCGAGGTCAGGTTACACCTTTGAGAATAGAGTGCTTAAGTTTGAAGGAAGATTGTGCGTAGCCGATGTCCCAGAGTTAAAAAGGAAAATTTTGCAAGACTCTCATGGTTCCAGAATTGCTGTTCATCCAGGGAACACTAAGATGTATCACGATGTTAAGCAGACCTTTTGGTGGCCGAACATGAAGAGAGAAATAGCCGAGTTCGTATCCCAATGCCTGCAATGCCAGCAAGTGAAAACAGAACATCAAAGACCAGCCGGACTTCTTCAACCCTTGCCGATTCCTGAATGGAAATGGGAACACATCTCCATGGACTTTGTGATTGGTTTGCCGAAGACGCAGAAGGGAATGGATTCAATTTGGGTCATAATTGACAGATTAACTAAGTCAGCACACTTCTTGCCTGTTCAGACTACATTTAATGCTGACCGACTAGCTGTACTGTATATGAATGAAATTGTGAGACTTCATGGAGTGCCGATGTCTATTGTTTCAGACCGAGATCCGAAGTTTGTTTCTAGATTTTGGCAGAGTTTGCAAAGAGCCTTGGGAACTGAGTTGAAGTTTAGCACAGCTTTTCACCCCCAAACTGATGGGCAAACAGAAAGAACCATTCAGACACTTGAAGATATGCTCCGACTATGTGTGTTAGATTTCAAGGGAAGTTGGGCAATACATTTACCATTAGTGGAATTCGCTTACAACAACAGTTATCAAGCTAGCATTGGCATGGCACCGTACGAAGCTTTGTATGGGAGGAAGTGCAGATCGCCGATATGTTGGACTGAAGTAGGAGACAAAGTTTTGATCGGCCCCGAGCTGATTCAAGCGACAACCGAAAAGATTAAACTCATTCGACAGAGAATCAGAACTGCCCAGAGTCGACAGAAGAGCTATGCCGACCAAAGAAGAAGAGAATTGGAGTTTGAAGTTGGGGACCATGTATTCCTGAAGATTTCGCCGACGAAAGGAGTCTCCAGATTTGGGAAGAAAGGTAAGTTAGCACCTCGTTACATCGGGCCCTTTGAAATTCTTGAGAAGATTAATACGACTACCTACAGACTTGCTTTACCACCTGAACTGAGTCAAGTTCACAATGTGTTCCATATTTCGATGTTGAGGAAGTATATTCGGGATCCCTTGCACGTGATTGATCATTTTGGGATTGTGGTTGATGAAGAATTGAGTTATGAAGAGAGGCCAGTACGTGTTATTGATAGGCAAGTGAAACAGTTGAGAAATAAGGCAATACCAATGGTGAAAATTGAATGGAAGGAGCATTACGGCAAGGATGCTACTTGGGAAATGGAAGAAGAAATGAAAGTTCGATATCCGGAGTTGTTTCCGAATCAAGGTAACTCAAGTTTGGGGACCAAACTTCTTTAAGGGGGGAAGGATGTAATAACCCTCACATTGTCCTAACCATACTCATGTGCATTTTGTATGATTTTGCTTTGATAAGCTTGCATTTCAGATCTTGACTTGTCTTGCATAAGTATTACTTGGATGCTATGTTCTTTTGGTGTGTGTTTTAGCCGAGGTTGTCCTGTGCCTAGGTCGCCCCTTTGATACTCTTACACTTAGGACCATCTTGAGATTTCCTTGGCTGACCTCCACCCTTACCCTGACATATTGGCCGAGATGATTATCATCTGGGCCGAGGTGTGTATCGCCGAGGCCGAGGTGTGTGTTATCTAGGCCGAGATGTTGTCTTGAACCCAAGTGATCTTGTCCTGGAATGGTATGACCTAGACCGAGGTGTGGCACATCTAGGCCAAAGTGTGGCACAGCTAGGCCAAGTGTTGTTCTTCCTAGCCGAGATCATTATTCCTTGACTTGCCGAAGTTTTACCCTTAGCCGAAGTCATTGTCCTTTGCCGATGTCATTCTTGCCGGAGTGTTTGCTGAGTAGCTTGCTGAACGCACCCTGTCAGAGTGTTGTCTTTTCAATCAGTCACCTTTTTGAGCTGAACCAACCAACCATTGCCACGTGTCCGAGCTGAGTGCTATATCAGCCGGCAGAGAGAGAGATGTATCATTTTGGTCTCATATCTTGTTCTTGAGGAGAGAGAAGCTCTAGGAGGAGTTCTAGAGTGAGAAAGTGGATTAGCAAGCTTGATCTTTAGAGTTCAACCGTTAGATCCTTGATTTGAGGTTAGAATCTTGACCTACTCTTGTTGTCTTCATTGATCATTTAGTTGCATTGCTTGATCGGATCTGTTCTACATGCCATGCATTGATTTAAAGTTGGTTTTAGAAAGAGAAAGTTAGAGTTCTTGAGTTCTTGAAGGAAAACCCCGTTTGATCCGAAAGTTTGTAACAAGTCTCATGTTTTTGTGTTTGTTTTCGTAAGATCTCCTATCACGGGTACCCAGGTCCATGTTTTTAAACTCATAGCATGAAATCTCAGGTTTTATAATCATAAGTTGTGATTCTTGCATTCATCTTCTTCATGATCTTCATGTTCATGTTCTTGATGTTCTTGAGCTGAGGGAAACCCAGATTTTCCCGACCTCATTTGTCCTCGAATGTGGGCCTCGGAACCTCACCTCGGCGAGGAGGTGTGGGACCTCGGCCAAGACCTGGTTAGTGCCCAGCATGTTCCCCGAGATGAGGAACAGTGTTTGTTTTGGTTTGACTTAGTTTTGGAGAACGCCGAGGTCATTTTGTGTGCATGTGAAGCTTGTTTGAAAGTGCATTCAACAGACTTTTGCCATGTGTTTGTAGGACTTGGACTTGCCTTGACCCCGACGTCTGAAGAATTATGTGAGTGGTATTTTAATAAAGATATGTTGTAAAGCTTTGATAAAACCTTGTTTTGCTTTGATTTGAATATTGCTTACAAGCATGAATGATTATTCCTATTTTGTGTATCAAACATTGTACCTTGCCTTGATGACATTCTCGGGTAGTCCGTACGTGCCAGGGGACTATAAGCACTTGTGGCACCAGTCCGTACGTGCCAGGGGACTATAAGCACTTGTGGCACCAGTCCGTACGTGCCAGGGGACTATAAGCACTTGTGGCACCAGTCCGTACGTGCCAGGGGACTATAAGCACTTGTGGCACCAGTCCGTACGTGCTAGGGGACTATAAGCACTTGTAGCACAAGTCCTTAGTGTTCGGGGACTATAATGCAACGACACCCTTGTTAGAGATCTCTCTTGTCTTGTCTTGCCTTGCCACTGACGGTTTTACCGCGTGGGCTTGTTTGTCCGAGATGTCATCCCTTGTATTATATTGATGTTAGTAAACATCCCTTGAAGCTTGGAAGATTTGTATTGCCTTGTTAAAAGACCTCGGATGTCATTCATGTAAACCCCTTTATTATTTATGCCATTCACTGAGTATCCAAGCTCACCCTCTCTATATATATGTAGGTGATGAGCAGGGCGGCGGCGACGCCTAGATGTATTAGCCGATGTGTTCTTTTTGCCGATGTGTTTTGCTGATGTGTTGCCGACGTGTTTCGGATTGCATTTTTGCAGCATCTTGAAGATCATGCTTCTTGGTTATTTTCTTTGTATTTTGTATTTGATGGCTGAGAAGCCTTTTGGTCAAGATGTATTTTTGTACTTCATTTGTTGTATTAAAAGCTATGTAATGATGTATGACATTTCATTCAATCTATGCACTGCTCTTATGGATTACTTAGCCTTGATTTATTGCTTCCGCATTTGTAAGCCCCATATGTATACTCTGATTTGTGTGTGGATTCTTGTAAGTGGCCTTTGGTAATCCCAAATTACTGGCCATCATGGCACCATTCTACTAGGGGCGGAATGGGGTCGTGACAGAAAGAGAGAAAGGAACTTCGCGTCTCAGCCAGTGAGAGAGAGAGGAGCTTCGCAACTGAAGCTAAACCACAGCGAGAGAAGAGCTTCGCGAGAATCATAGGGCTTCGAACAAGGGTCGTAATTCCAGCAAAGTCAGAAGCTGATCACGCCGCCAATGGGAGGAATGTCGAGAGGTCGTTGGAAAGAAGGTTAGAGAGAGAGAGAGAGACAAACAGACAGAGAGAGTTGCCATAGTGCACCGCCAGAGCTGTAGTGATTGAGAGTTAGGGTTTTGGGAGGATCAAAGAAGAGGGGTATAATTAAAAATTAGGGTGGGGGTTCAAAGAGAAAATAGGAAGTACTTAATTAAGTGGGTAGGGATTTAAAGAAATGGGGAGGGGGAGTCAAAAGAAATAAAGTAGGGATAAATATCAACCCTCATTCAATAATAGTAATAATAATAATAATACTAACAATTTAGCTCAAGAGTACCCTCTTTTTGAGAAAATAAGAACTCCATTGAAAGATCATGGAAAAACATACATGAGAGTACTCATCCTTCATTTACATACCCAGCCAGAGTCCATTGCAAGAAGAAAGAAAAACAAGGAAATGAAAATACAACCAACTAAATTCACAATCATCACCAAGTGCTTGAAATTCGACAACTCCTTTCCACTAGATATAAAGCTCCCGAAATGATAACCTTCTAAAATCTAAAGCTAGCAAGCTCCTTAGAATCCTTCAAACAAATAATATAAATTAAGAGAAAAACTAAGTGCACAGAATTAGTCAAAGACAAGACACCAAAGGTGGGTAACATCAATCATAAGACGCGTAACATCGCCATAAATAAGTGTAACAAAGAATGTCGTAACAAAACTACAAAAATTAATATTTTGTTACTCTAATTTGTGGTAAGATTACGTATTTTGTAATTGATGTTATGAATTTTTGTAATAAAGTTATGTCAATTGTGGTAGCTACATAGTGTCTGCATCCTGAGGGGGTGCCCACCATAAGGTTTTCCGTGTCAGTATTTTATGAACTTTTAAATTATAAAATTATTTTTATTTTTGAATTTTGAGATATATGATAAGTAGATTTATTTATTAACATTGTATGAATTTGACAGCAGCAGACATGGACGAAGACCAAGAGGAGGTTGGGGAGGGATGGGCAGTGGCGAATGGCAGGGGAAATATGAGATGATGAGAGTCATCGGAGTGCACAACCGGAGCTATAGTAGTTGAGGGTTAGGGTTTTGGGATGTTCAAAGAAGAAGGGTATAATTAGGATTAAGGTGGAGGTTTAAAGAGAAAATGGGAAGCACTTAATTAAGTGGGTAGAGATTCAAAGAAATGGAGTTCGAAAGAAATAAAGTAGGGATAAATAGCATCCCTCATTCATTAATAATAATAAATAAAATAAAAAAATAGCTCAAGGGTACTTTTTTTTTTTTTTTTTTTTTGTGGACAAAATAAGAACTTAATTCAAAGATTATCGAAAAACATACATAAGAGTATTCATCCTCCATTTACATACCCAGCCTGAGCCCATTGCAAGAAGAAAGAAAAGCAAGAAAATGAAAATACAACCAACTAAATTCACAATCATCACCAAGCACTTGAAATTCGATAGCTCCTTTCCACTAGATATGAACATCCCAAAATTATAGCCTTCTAGAATCTAAAGCTAGCTAGCAAGCTCCTTAGCATCCTTCAAACTAATATAAATTAAGAGAAAAAATAAGTACACAAAATCAGTCACAGATAAGACACAAAATGTTGGTAACTGATTTTGTACCCCATTTATGTGTTTGTAGCAAAGCTCATAAATTAATAGCCAAACTAACTTTGTAACTCAAAATAGAACCTAACCAACTAAATGCAAATCTAACAGTCATCAACACCCTTGATTTTGCTACAGGTGATTAAGAAATTGGGCGATGTATAGGTCCTGTACATCTCCAAAATGAAACCACCATATAATATACTAACTGAAATACAGATGTACAAGTTGTCTCTTGTTAGATAAACCATAATTTGCATTAGCCCTCCAAACAAGACTTCTACAACATAAATGTCAGCGGCCGTGTGCATAAGCCAGGCAAAGGCAAAAAAGTCTTGTTACCCAAAAGGCAACCTAAGAGAGGGGGGGGTGAATTAGGTTTCTATAAATAAAAATAATAATACCTTAATAAAAATTATGATTAGCACAATAGATAAATATGGTTAATGAAATAAAAATAATTAAAACAAGTGTTCTAACAACTATGTCAATTAATGATTTTAGCCCAATAAAAAATATAAAATATAGTTATGGCAATTTAAATAAAATAAAGAGATAACGGAGAGAGAGACAAACAAATTTATAGTGATTCGGTTTCAATTCGGCCTACGTCCACTTCTCAAGCTTCACTTGAGATTTTTCACTATTCTCTAGCTTCACAGGGTGCTAGCAACCTTTTCACAGATGGAGCAATCCTCCACAGATTTTACACAGACTTTCTAAGTCCAAAAAACACTGAGAGTACTACACTCTTACAGGATTGAAAAGAAGGTGTTTTTGCTTTCACAGAAAGCTACAAGAATTATCTCTCAAAGATAGATGTAAAAAAGAGATTCTGATTTTTCTGTAATCCTCACACAGGAAAGATGGGCTTAAAGCTATAAGATTTAATGTATAATTTCTGAGAGATGATGTAAACAAAAATAAAAGAACACTTCTCAGAAATTTTTTCAGAGAATAGATGAGAGTGATTTTAGATCAAAGAATATTTTCTGGTTTCTGTAACTTGTTTGTAGTTGCTATCACTTGTTCACATCAGAGGCTTTGGTATATATAATGAAACTTATAGCCGTTTATAGCCGTTGTATTCATTTGAATATCTTCCACTCCATCATTACTAATTTGAATATTTTTCACTCCATCATTACTAATTTGAATATCTTCCACTTGAACTTTTGGGCCTGCTGCTGTGCTGAGCTGTTTCAACCTTTGTTTTGGGCTGTTTGAACCTCTAGTTTGGACATTATTTTTGGTTTGAAATGAACTCCTAATTCAAGCAAATATTAAATACATTCAAACAATATTTAGGATAAAAGTTTATGTGAGAAATAATGGGACAAAATAAATTTTGATTCTATTTTTCTCTTTCAAATAAATTAAAACATAATTAAATAAATTATCAAAATAAATTTTAGATTCTATTTTTCTTTTTCAAATAAATTAAAATATAATTAAATAAATCATCAAAATAAATTTTGGATTCTATTTTTGTCTTTCAAATAAATTAAAACATAATTAAATAAATCATCAAAATAAATAAGTCTAACTCCCCCTTTTTGATGATGGCACACAATGATGTTTTGATTTGATTTTGAAGTAAGAAAGACTCTCCCTCAAGTCATGCTCCCTGAATTCATTTCTAAATACATAGGTTAACACATGTGTAATAAATAAACTTTAGGGTAATGCTATAGTGTGCAACTTACACCTTACACCTTTTTGTGTTCACTTACACCTTACACTTACACCTTTTTTACCTTGCACTTACACCTTTTGTGTAAGTGGCACATGGTGTGCAACTTATACATTTCATTTATACCTTCCACTTACACTTACACCTTACACTTACACCTTTTGTGTGAGTGGCACATGGTGTGCAACCCACTTACACCTTTTGTGGGTTGCACACTTAAGAAGAAGCCTAAACTTTAATCAACAACATGATATAAGATTAAGATATCAAACTATAAATACATAACATTAGATTAGTTTGAAAATAATACCATAATACATAACATCATAAGTTTCTCCCCCTGTAACATTATCAAAAAGGAAATCATGGCTCAGAATCGGGAGGAGGAAGAGGAGAAAGAGAAGGAAGAGGAGGAAAATGAGAGGGATAAATGACATTAAAAACAGATAATCAAAACAGAGATATACATATATATATGATTCGCCCGCCTCTCTCTTTTCTGTCTAAAATCGCGTTGGACACGCGGCCTCGCTTTTGCGTCAGCCGACCGACAAAAGCAAGACGGGTTAATCAACTGCCTCGGTTCTCTCTCACGTTTGTCTTCTTCTTTTCTGACTTCTTCTTCTTAATCACTCGCTTCACCTTCTTCTTCCTCATTCGCACGCATCCCTTTCTACGTCGTCTTGAGAGAGACATAGCAAAGAGACTGAACAGAGCAAAAAGTCTGCCAAAAATGACTCTCCTTTCGATTATATCTCTCTTGTCGACCACATGGCCTCGTTCTGTCCCCTCACTCTCTTTCCAGACCTAAATGACCCCTCCAGCGCTGCTAGGCCGAGTGCCCCAGCGCCTACTCTTCCCAACCTTTCTATGATGTCGATTGAGCAAATAATGGCAGCGCAATCAAATATTAAAGCCAATCATTTCACATTGACATCATGTATGGAGACGGTGACTGCAGTCACAGAATTAGCTCATCGACTGCAGAACAGAACGAGTGAGCTCCATCAGGTCAACGCCCAACTCTCTCTGCGCCAGAGCATGTACAAGGATGTGCAAGTAGAGATTTACGCATTGAAGGCCGAAAACAAAGAGCTTAAACGGAAGACCACCTCCATGGCCCGATTTGAAGCAACGTTGTTCTTGGCTTTTGATAGTCGGCGGGGAGTGCTTGCCCTCGACGAAAGCACGGAGGCACGGACATCAAGCGTCGCCCAAGGTGATAAAAAGAAGAAGAGAGCAATGGAAGAGGCAAGTAAGTGAGGTCGGCCAATGGCCGAAAAAATGAAGGGAATTTTTTTTTTTTTTTTTTGGAAATATGTATAGTTTTATTTGTGTTTGTTTTTATGTTTAATGTAAGTACTTGAAGATGAAAGTAAAGTGCAAAAAAAAAAAATCAAAATTAAGGCTCAAGGCAAAACAACAAAAAAAATAAAAAATAATGAAAAGAAAAGAAGAAAAAAATAATAATAAAAGAAATGAAGCCTATTAGTAAAATAACAAAAAAAAAATAAAAAAAATAAAAGATATTAAGCCTAATAGCAATAAAAAAATAAATTAAAATAAAATAATACCAGCAGAAATTATACTTAATGGGACTTCGGTATTACTGGAAGGGTAATGCAAAAAAAATACCATGAGGGTTTTCAAAAAAATCAATGTATGCAAAGTTAATTTTACCTCAAGATGCAAAACCTAAAAAAAATTACACAGTTGAGAATAGCAAACTGTTAAGAATAATAAATGTATGACGAACTTGAGAGCATGCAACTGATATAAATGTTTCCATATCAATGTAGCAATACACATATATCATTTTAACAAAAATTCAAGTTTTACAGTCATAACAAAACTTTTTAAGTAGAAATCGACATTCCAAGCTTGCCACGAATAAAATTAAAGCGATCCTCACGTAGGGGTTTTGTGAAAATATCCGCCAATTGTTTGTCGGTATTTACAAATTCAAGTACAATATCCCCTTTTTGAACATGATCTCTTAAAAAATGATGTCGAATTTCAATATGTTTTGTTCGTGAGTGTTGAACCAGATTTTTGCTTAAATTGATGGCACTAGTATTATCACATTTAATAGGGATATGATCATAATGCAAATTAAAGTCCTCAAATTGTTGTTTCATCCAAAGTATTTGGGCACAACAACTTCCGAAAGCTATATATTCAGCTTCGACCGTTGATAAAGCAACAGAATTTTACTTTTTGCTAAACCAAGATACTAATAAGTTACCAAGAAAGTGACAAGTGCCACTGGTGCTTTTTCTATCAAGTTTGCATCCAGAAGTCAGCATCCGAGTAACTAATTAAATCAAATGCAACACCTCTAGGATAAAACACTCCCAAATTTTGAGTGCCAACAAAATATCTAAAATTCTTGTAACAGCACTGAAATGTGATTCCTTAGGATTTGATTGATATTTAGCATACATACAAACACTAAACATAATATCGGGTCTACCTGCAATTAAATAAAGAAGTGAGCCGATCATACCTCAATATTTTGTTTGATCAATGGACTTAACTTTTTTATCCTTGTCTAACTTAATGGATGTGCTCATAGGTGTTCCAGTTATTTTTGAGTCATACATACCAAACTTTTTGAGTAGTTCTTTTGTGTACTTAGCTTGGTTGATAAAAAAATTTTCCTCACATTGTTTGATTTGAAACCCAAGAAAATAATTTAGCTCCCCCAACATGCTCATCTCAAACTCACCTTGCATACACTTAGCAAATTCCTTACACAAGGTTTCATTAGTAGCACCAAATATAATGTCATCCGCATATATTTGCACAATAAGTAAATCATCATTTTTAATTTTAACAAAAAGTGTTGTGTTAATTGTTCCTCTAGAAAAATTATTTTGAATCAAAAATTTACTTAATCGTTCATACCATGCACGAGGTACTTGTTTCAAACTATATAAAACTTTTGATAGTTTAAAAACATGATTTGGAAAAGCATGTTTCAAACCATATAAAACTTTTGATAGTTTAAAAACATGGTTTGGAAAAACATGATCTTCAAAACCTGGAGATTGTTTAACATAAATTTCCTCATTTATAAAACCATTAAAAAAAGACACTTTTTACATCCATTTGATAAAGTTTGAAATCTCTAAAACATGCAAATGCAATGAACATATGAATGGCTTCTAATCTAGCAACCGGAGCAAAGGTTTCATCGAAATCAATACATTCTTCTTGATTGTATCCTTGTGCAACAAGTCTAGCCTTATTTCTTATAATTGTGCCGGATTCATCAAGCTTGTTTCGAAAGATCCATTTGATACTAATAATGGTATGATCTTTAGGTTTTGGCATAAGTTCCCACACTTTGTTTCTTTCAAATTGGTTAAGCTCTTCATGCATAGCTATCATCCAATGTTCATCGAATTCGGCTTCTTGAAAGTTTTTAGGCTCAATCTGTGAGAGAAAAACCAAGTTACTACAAATGTTTCTAAGTGAAGAGCGAGTTTCAATACATTTTGTAGGGTCACCTAGGATTAAATCCTTAGGGTGATTATGAACAAACTTCCATTCTCTTGGCAAATCATCATTGTTTCATCCTTCTTCTTGAGGTGGGAGAATAGGTTGTTCAATCTCTTTGTTCAACTTACATGGTTAGTTCTCTTCTTTGTAGATACTTGAATCTTCCATATTTGGCTCTAAATCTATATTATCACTAACAATTTGCTTTTGAGCAGAGATGTTAGTTTCATCAAACGCCACATGTATAGATTCTTCCACAACAAGAGTTCTTTTATTAAAAACACGATAAGCTTTGCTAGTTAAGGAATAGCCAAGAAAAATTGCTTCATCAGATTTTGAATCAAATTTACCTAAGTTATTCTTACCATTATTACGCACAAAACATTTATAACCAAAAACATACAAGTGACTAATGTTGAGTTTTCTATCATGCCAAAGTTCATAAGTTTTTTAAAGAATAGGTCTAATTAATGCACGATTTAAAATATAGCATGCGGTGTGAACGGCTTCGGCCCAAAAATATTTAGGAAGATTATTTTCGCAAAGCATTGTTCTACTCATCTGTTCTAAAGTTCTATTCTTCCTTTCTACTACACCATTTTGTTGAGGGGTTCTAGGTGTTGAAAAATTATGTCCAATACCATGCTCATCACAAAACAATTCAAATTTCTCATTTTCAAGTTCTCTACCATGGTCGGTTAGAATATTAGTAATAAGAAAGCCTTTTTTTATTTTGAATTCTACGACAGAGTTTTGTGAAAGAAGAAAATGTTTCATCTTTGTGTGCTAAAAACATAACCCATGTAAATCTTAAATAATCATCAACAATGACAAGACAATAATGTTTACCACTTAGACTAATGTCCTTGAGGGACCAAATAAATTCATATGCAATAGTTGTAAAGGTCTAGTTGTGGAAATGTGGGATTTTGATTTAAACGATGTTTTAGTTTGTTTTCCTTGTTAACAAGCACTACAAAGATGATCTTTTTCAAATTTAATTTTTGGAAGTCCAATGACCAAATCATTTCTTAAAAGTTTAGCAATTAAATCCATATGAGCATGACCAAGTCTTCTATGTCATAACCAACTATTTTGATTATTAACATATAGACATTTAACATCACTAGCATAGAGATCATTGAGATGAAAAACATAAATATTATCATGACGATCACTAACGAATAAAGTTTTATAATCATTTGTGCTTTCAATTGTGCAATGTGATTTATCAAAAATAACTCGATTACCTTTATCACATAATTGACTAATACTACGTAGATTATGCTTAAGTCCATCAACAAGTAAAACACTTTCAATAGAAGGGTTAGGAGAAATACCGCTGCTACCAATACCGATGATTTTTCCTTTCTTGTTGTCTCCAAAAGTAACAAAGCCTCCATTTTTGGATGACAGTGTAGTAAAGAAGGATTTATCTCCGGTCATGTGTCTGGAACATCCACTATCAAGGTACCACTTCCATTCTTTAGCTTTGGACTTAAAACAAACCTATAAGATGACAATCAAGTGTTGGTTTTTGGTATTCATAGTTTCTTGGGTCCTTCTTGGTTAGTTCTGTTAAATCCTTTAACAATCCAAATCATTTTACTTCTCATGTTTATATTATTTTTGAATGGACAAGAAGATATATAATGGTCTTTCTTTCTACAATAATAACAAGTAATATGAGGGTGAGTCACGAGAGGTGCCTTTTCAAAAATTGAATTGAGATTCTTTTATTTTTTAATAGGGTCATATCCAATGCCCGCTTTATCGAAAACACATATTTGATTTCCAAGAAGCATGTTGAGATTATTTCTACCCTTTTACAAAATTTTCAAGTGTTTTTGTTAAATCATCAATATTGTTTTTTAAAGTAGTTTTCTCATTAAAGATAGTATCAAAATCATTTTTCAAAACAATTTTTTCTTTCTTTAATTCTTCTACATTAATAGATAAAGATGCAACAGATTTCTTCAACACATTATTTTTGGCACAAACTTTTCTAAATTCATCTTATAGTTCATGGAATGCACTTTCAAGTTCTTCATAAAGAGTAGTTATCTCATCTTGAGTAGAGTCTTCATCTTCAAGAGCCATGAGACATAAGTTGGCGACTTCATTTTCAATTTCATCACTTAAGCTTTCATCTTCACTTTCTCCCCAAGCTGCTACCATGACCTTTTTGTTTCTTTCAAGTTCTTCATAAAGAGTAGTTATCTCATCTTGAGTAGAGTCTTCATCTTCAAGAGCCATGAGACATAAGTTGGCTACTTCATTTTCAATTTCATCACTTGAGCTTTCATCTTCACTTTCTCCCTAAGCTGCTACCATGACCTTTTTGTTTCTTTTGTAGTCTTTTCTATAATTCTTCAATTTTGGACAATCCATCTTCATATGTCCAGGATTTTTGCACTCATAGCAAATAATAGGCTCTTTCTTATTATCTTTGTTGTACTCTTTCTTGAAAGGTCTCTTTCCTCCATAATTGTTTTTCTTGAAATGCTTTTTGAGATTTCTACTAAACATGACATAGCTTTCATCCTCACTGGAGTTTTTATGTTCTTCTTCATTTGATGAGACTTTGAATGCAATTCCATTTTCTTTTTTGTTTTCAACATCCCCATGTCCTTTCATGGTGATCTCATGAGTCATAAGGGAACCCATAAGCTGATCCAATCCAAGTGTGGAGAGATTTTTGGCTTCTATAATGGTCATGACCTGTGCTTCCCAATTCTTTGGTAAACACCTAAGAATTTTTCTCACCAACTCACTATTAGTATAAGTTTTGCCAAGAGATTTCAAAGAGTTTACAATTTCAGTAAATCTAGTAAACACACTTGAAATAGATTCATCAGAGTTCATTTTAAATAATTCATAACTATGAACAAGCATATCAATACGAGATTCCTTCACTTAGTTTGTGCCTTCATATGTTATCTCAAGTTTGTCCCAAATTTCTTTTGCCGAATCACAACTTGAAATTCTATTATACTTCGTAGAGTCTGATCCACAAACAAGGGAGAGTTTGGCTTTAGCATTGGCTTGCAATAATTTATGATCCCTCTCATCACATTCATCTTCAGTTTTAGGTACACTAATATTGTCTACTAATTTGATAGAAATTTTTGGACCTTTGGTGACAATAATCCACATGGCATAATTAGTGGCTTATAGGTATAGGGTCATCTTATTCTTCCAATGACTATAGTTGTTTCCGTCAAATAATGGTGACCTATTTGTGGCTTGTCCTTCAACTAAGGTTGCTATAGATCGAAACTCCCAGATGGTTAAATCTAAAACAAGAGTCTAAACTTTGATATCAATTATTATCCAAAAGACAACCTAAGAAGATGGTGAATTAGGTTTTTACAAATAAAAATAATAATACCTTAATAAAAATTATGATTAGCATAATAGATAAATATAGTTAATGAAATAAAAATAATTAAATCAAGTATTCTAACAACTATGTCAATTAATGATTTTAGCACAATAAAAAATATAAAATATAGCTATGGCAATTTACATAAAATAAAGAGATAAGGGAGAGAAAGACAAACAAATTTATAGTGGTTCGATTTTAACTCGACCTACGTCCACTTCTCAAGCTTCATTTGAGATTTTTCACTATTCTCTAGCTTCACAAGGTGCTAGCAACCTTTTCACAAATGGAGCAATCCTCCACATATTTTATACAGACTTTCTAAGTCCAAAAAACACTGAGAGTACTACACTTTTACATGATTGAAAAGAAGGTGTTTTTGCTTTCACAGAAAGTTACAAGAATTATCTCTCAAAGATAGATGTAAAAAAGAGATTTTGATTTTCCTATAATCCTCACACAAGAAAGATGGGCTTAAAGCTATGTGACTTAATGTATAATTTCTGAGAGAGGATGTAAACAAAAATTGAAGAACATTTCTCAGAAAATCTTTCAAAGAATAGATGAGAGTGATTTTAGATCAAAGAATATTTTTTGCTTTCTGTAACATGTTTGTAGTTGCTATCACTTGTTCACATCAGAGGCTTTGGTATATATAATGAAACTTATAGCCGTTGTATTCATTTGAATATCTTTCACTCCATCAATATTAATTTGAATATCTTCCACTTGAACCTTTTGACCTGCTGTTGTGTTGGGCTGTTTGAACATTTGATTTGGGCTGTTTGAACATCTGGTTTGTGCATTATTTTTTATTTGAAATGAACTCCTGATTTAAGCAAATATTAAATACATTCAAACAATATTTATGATAAAAGTTTAGGTGAGAAATAATAGGACAAAATGAATTTTGATTCTATTTTTCTCTTTTAAATAAATTAAAACATAATTAAATAAATCATCAAAATAAATTTTTGATTCTATTTTTCTTTTTCAAATAAATTAAAATATAATTAAATAAATCATTAAAATAAATTTTGAATTATATTTTTCTCTTTCAAATAAATTAAAACATAATTAAATAAATTACCAAAATAAATAAGTCTAACAAGTCTAAACAACCCGATAACAACAGGATGAAGAACATGGGATCAAGATCCTTACACTGTCCAAAAATTAGTGCACAAAACGCAGTAACACCCTGTATGGAAGTTATTGCAAACGGTCCAAATAATTTGTGAGGCGCATGTCGAAACATAAAATACACGGACGTTTCAATTACTAAATGAACAACCCCAAGAGCCATACCAACAAATTGAAACAAAAGCGGATTTACTGATGAATTTGTGCAAGTGTCAATAATTTGACCTATTGCACTACAGAGAAACGTAGATGAAAATAGACCAACAGAAACCAAGTAGTGGTTGAATCCATTTCTGCAAGAAAAACAAAACCACTTAAACATCAAAGAACTCTATGTGACCCATATAAAACAATCAATCTCTCCAAAGAAATTAGCTATAATTACCACGGATAAAATCAATGTCATATAGCACAATTAGACACCACAACAACCCCGAACATGAAGGACAAAGGCATTAAATCTCAATATTATAATAATGCCCTAAGAAGTGTATATAGAGCAACTCCTATAGTAGAATCATATACTAATGGCCTTTGAATGCTAAAACAACTAAAAAATTATGACAATGCCAATGGTTTAGCATCACTTTTCAATTTCCAAATAGTTCAAGGTAAAAAAAAATTAAATGCAACCATCATTACACTGATTGTTACTCGGTAGAACTCTTCTAAGGTAGCAGACAACAAGTATACTACAATTGCAAGATTTAATTTATTGTTCAAATGATGAAAAACGAACAAAAATGGTTGCTTGCCAGTAGTCTTGACATGCAACTAACATCCCAAAATGGAGAAATTTATACCATCACCATCAACAAAATCCATTGGTTGATTCAAATAGCTGATTTGGAAATTTCAATACTTATGTTTAATTGATTTCTCAAAAAGCAGGTTTCACTTGCTCATAAGTGTGCATGTCTGAGACTCTGAGTATGACTGCTCACGTCTGCCAAAGTTTTTCCTCTTTGAAAATTGCATATAACATGTGCTTGCAAATGCATTGGGATAATGCCCAAGCTCTAATACCACATTGTGATAATTTGTGTTTCAATTAGCATATTTCCCTTTAAAATAATGCTTATTTTATGACAAAAATCCATCAATTTTGAAGATGATGGCTACGACATAGAAACGGAAAATCCTTTTACCATTCAAGCAGTCATACTTCTTCCGGTTCTGTTCAATGATCTAAATGCTAAAACCTTAATCAGCTGCTATGAAATCCTGTCTTATTAGCACCTTGAATCAAGGTTTTCAATTCCCCTACTCTGTTTCTCAAGCCCTTCTCTTTCTTTCTTCTTATGCACACAAAATAAGTTAGGAGTACGTACGTGCAGGTCCTAATAAATGGACTTATTATCTAATAAGTTCTATGAGAAAAAATTGTCATAAAAAAAGTCACTAATTGTAAGTTTTAGCGACAATTTATAAAAAGCATGACCAAAAAAAAAAAAATCACTAATTGTTAATTTTTAGCGACAATTTTACCAAGACTTATTTTCAATATGACTTGATAGGAATTAAGTCTAACTATTAGGACCTATTGGTAGTTTACCCAATAACTAACATAACATTACTTTTATATTAGATGAAGTAATAGGGAAACACAAAACACATAATTAATTAAGCCTCCGTTTGGGAAGGTAGATTTGGGCTAAAATAGCCACTACAGTCCAAAAAAGGCTAAATTAGCTGCTAGTAGAGAAAAGAAATTCACGTGCTATGCATTGTCCCAAGCTGGGGTGAATTTACTAAACTACCCCCATCTCACTTGGCTTCACACGAGCACCGCCTCACCACACACGCAACACTGAAATTATTCTAGGTCACACCAACAACACGCTGAAGTGAAGGGACGAATCGAGGACGCTAAACGGCGTAGACATTGCGCGAACAATGCCAAAGCCGATCGGCTCCAGAGTACACATCACGCGAAGAATGCCAAAGAAGAACTCGCCGTCTGAAACACCACTGATCTTTAGGTACTTGTTGCTTTTCTGTTTTGTAAATCCGTCGCCTTCAACCCGATTTGGTGGGTTCATCTGTCAAAGCCATTGTTATGGGTGATTAAACATCTTCTGCCATTTTTTTTGGGCATCTGTGGTTGCTTTTCTAATTTGTGTTTGCTTTGTTTATGTCAATTTTTTTTTTTTTTTTGGCATATGCAAAACCCACTGCTCTGTCATGGAAATATAGCCAAATACCCCCCCCCCTTTTTGAACTACAAATGCTAATCTTGATACCATTCTATGATAAATTTTTTTTTTTTTTTTTTTTTTGTAAATTAAGGTTCATGTTTTTTTTTTTTTCCTAATTGCAGATATGCTAATTATATTTTTTTGGAATTTAGTTTGTTTTTCAAACTGAGGTTTTGTAATTTTGGTTTTTTTTTTTGCTTTTTGCAAAATTTTTGTTTTTGTTACACTCGGGTTCAGATAATCCATTCCAAAATTTTGATAATTCATGTATTGCCAATTTCATGTATTATCTTGCCAATCTGAAAAGAATTCACGTATTTTCTTTCTTTTTCTTTTTTTTTTGAAATCTCGAATTCCTGTTTCTGTATTGCCAATTTGATGAAACAATGAAAACACAGAGAAACAGATGAACTGTTTCACAAAGTTAGATTTTAATTGTAATTTTATTTGATATTGATACTAACGAAACTTACATTGTCCCAGTTGTGAAACCCCAATTTTAAAAACCAAATTGGGACATTCCTCAACTTTTAACAATCTAACAAATTCCTCAAGTATTAACAAAGTGCCACCTACATGTCATCATTAGTGTTTCACCCGGTCAGCAAACATAGCATAGCTTCGTTTATCTCTACTGCAACTTCCAGTACATGGCCACGTCGGATGTGTGCCTGTGGCTATGGGCACTGTATTGTTAATATATCCAGGTCGACCAAAAACCTAGGACATCCCTACTTTGCATGTCCCCATCCTGTGGTGATTGTCTAATTCATTGACGGTCATAACTGCATTTCATTACGAACAAATTGACTAATAGCTTCGTCATTTGCACTCGTCAGCCCTGTGTCAGTTGGATTGGTTGATGCGAAGAACCAAGGCAACACAACATGGACTATACCTCATCCAGAAACGACATTGTCATGCAAATGCGGGATGATGTCATACACATTCAACAGTCATTGCGTCTCCTTAAAACCATTGCCTACGTGCTATGCATTGTCGTTGTCCTTTTGTTGTTGCGTATGTAAGGAAACCAATTTACATTTTCAGTATGTTGATTGCTATGACTACAAGTTTGGCTTGCGTTCCTTCACTAGTTCAGGATAGAAATATATTAATGACTTTAAGAAAAATTTCCATCGTGTTGGCGCTTGTTTATTTGTAATTATTTATTTTGTGTACTGATATGTTACATTATGGGCAATGGATATATACTGTCAACTTGTATTGTTTATGGGCAAACATTTTCCCACTTTTATTTATCTCATTTTTGCAGTTTATTGTGTATGGGCATACATTGTGCATGTTGCAACAAATTTAAATTATTCTGCTATAGTCTTATATGTTTGTATATAACAAGCAAATTTGTGATTGTGATAATGTGGAACCGTAAATTAGTTGCCTTAACTGCGTGATTGTTGGTAATGGCTTCCATACGTACTTCTCCGTGTACCCAAGCGAAAAACAAAGGCATTGCTCCAGATAAGTCAAGCAGTATGGAAGAGACACAGAAACAGTTGACCCACAAGGCCTCATGGGACAATGAGGAGTCCATCCGAATTTTCCTACAGCTGATTGCAGATAAGATTACAAAAGGAAATCGGTCATTCCTAGTCCTAAGCCAAGCAGGGTATGAGTCATTAGCAAGAAAATTTGAGAAAAAAAAATGAAGAAAACATGGCCTTAAGCAATTAAGGAATAAATACATGAGTCTAAAAAAAGATTGGAATGCGTGGAGGAAATTGATGGATTCAAGCAGAGGAGTGTCAAGGATTGGCTTTGACAACGAAATTGGTATGTTTCAGGCGTCTGAGGAGTGGTGGGACAAGATGGAATCGGTAAATACACTGTAATTTCCGTATTTCGTTTCGAATTTTCCTGTGAACAATCTAACTTTTCCCCTTTTTGTTGTTAGTTAACATTACTTTATATTTCATGTAACATTTTGCTTTTTTGTCAATCTCCAATTTTGCAGACAAACAAGGCATATGCCAAGTTGCGGAAAAAAAAACTTTGGAACATCGCAAGTTGATGAAAACGGTGTTTACAGGGACATCAGCTACTGGTAAGCACCATTGGACCCCAGGAGAGAGAGTTGTTGAACCTGCCAATGTCTCATCTGATTCTGTGGATAGTCTGGGAGCCCAGCCATTCGTAGATCCGATAGCTGCATGAATGAAGGACGTGGATTCAGATTCTTCACTCGAACCGGTTCCGGCTGCTATCGAAAAATGGAAACAAACTCCGTCAACAAGTGTTTCAAAGTCGAAGAAAGCAACAAGTAGGGCGTCAGTTATTGCGGAAAGCATGAACAATCTAACAAATGTGATTCGTACCCAAAATCAACAAGTTACGGTCAAGCACCTCACAGGTAACGAATCACTGTACACAATCTCGGAGTGCATACAATGACTGAGGAGCATTCATGCCCTTCTCGGTACGCCGCTATTCCATTTTTCCTCAACACTTATGGATAATGCAGATTATCGAGAGGTGATGATATGTGTAGACACCCCATTTTTGACCGTCCTCAAGGCTTGGATGTCACCGCTTGAACACTCGGTGATCCTCTTTATTTGTGTTCGTCTCGAGTTCCCGGAGGTCTCGGCTACGCGCCTTGCCTCAGGATCTCCCGACTCGACTGTTTTGTGTTTGGTTTTGCACCAAACACTTGTGTTTTGCCTTTGAGGGGCAGGGAATGGCTTGTGAGACATCCCCACACGTCACCGGCCAGGGCTAGAGGCCACCGGCCAGTGTTTTGTTGCCATCGGCCATATATTTGGCCGGTCGGCACTCTGTTTGGTCAGTCGGCCATCTTTATTTGGCCGATTGACTCTTTTTCTGGCCGAGACCTCTTCTTGAGGGGGTTTGAACCTTTTGAACCCCCTGTTTTAGCTTCTTGAGAAAGCTTGAACCTTTTGAACCCTTAGTTTTAGCTTCTCGAGGAAGCTTGACCCTTTTGAACCCTTGGCTTGGCTTCTCCTAGAAGCTTGAACCTTTTGCACCCTTGGTTTGGCTTCTCCTAGAAGCTTGAACCTTTTGCACCTTGGTTTAGCTTCTCCTAGAAGCTTGAACCTTTTGCACCTTTGCCTAGCTTCTTCAAGAAGCTTGGACCCTTCTAAGCTTCCAAGAGAAGCTTGCACCTCTTGAACCTTTTGCCTAGCTTCTCCAAGAAGCTTGGCTCTTTTGTCTAGCTTCTCCAAGAAGCTTGGCCTTCTTGGCCCTTTTGCTCCAAGCTTCTAAGAGAAGCTTGACCCCCTTGACCCTTTTTGCTTAGCTTCTCTTAGAAGCTTCAAGCCTCCATCTTCTCTATAAATAGAAGTGCTCCTCTTCCATTTTAAGGGTTCCAAGAATTGGTCTAAGGCTCCATACATATATCTCTCTCCATATCTCCTCCATTTTAGCTCCAAATTGCTTGGTTCTTGGCCCCTTTGCACACCAACCCTTAGCCTAACACCTCCATCATCAACCTAAGGGTCTTGGAAGCCATTTTCAGAGGTTGAAGGTCTACATTTTTGGTCCATAAGCTGCTGGAGCTTCTTGGCTACAAGGGTGAGCTTCTTACCTTCTTTATTCCCCGTTTTTGCACACACTTTTAGCCTGTCTTGCATGCTGATTTGAGCTTTGTGTATAACATAAAAAAGTTCTGTTTTTTTGTGTTTAAGATACTTCATTAAGGTCACTTTTGTGTTTGGGATCGTCTACCCCCTCTTAGGCCTTGTTTGGCCCCATTTTGTGCTATTTTTGGTGAACTTCGGGACCAACTTGTTTGGGCCTCCTCACCACTGAAATCTTGAGGGATTTCAGTGGTGAGGATGGTGGTTTAAGGTCCTAAGAAGGAGAGGGCCATCCCCTCCCCTTGTTGTCTTCAAAAAGTCCCATTTTAGCCTCATGTGTGAGCACCATTTTTAAGTTCATGTTGGCCATGTCTTAAGTGTTATTTGTGCTTATTTTGCCATGATATAGCACTGTTTTTAATTGGTTTAGACACACCATGCTTAGCTTGCATACATGTCTTGTAATGCCATGATTTGCCTTAACATGCTTTGTGCTTTGAGCCTTGTTTCTAGCATGTTTTTGGCTTAGCTTTGTGAAACTTTTGTGCATGATTTTATATGCTTAAGGTCTGTTTTTGGTTGTTTAGGCCATCCTTGCCATGCTTTGTATAGCTCCTTTGCATTCTAGCTTACTAGCCTTGGGTATGTGGGTCACTAGCATGCTTTACTTGGCTTATTCTCATGATTTGGCATCATTGGAAACCATATTTCAGTCCATGTTCCATGCTTGCATACTTTCATTTTCCATCCCTTTCATGCTTTGAAGAGTTGATGGCTTATGCTCTATGTTTAGGCCCTTGTGCATGCATGCTTGTGTGTGTGTTTTCATGCCTTTGTTGCATCATTTTGGCCACTGTTTTGAGCCTGGTAGAGAGCTGTCCAAATTAGTATAAGACCATCCTCACATGTTGTTACATGCTTATATGCTTGCACACTTGCCTCCATGCTCATGTTGCATACTAGTTTGCATGCCTGGGTTGCATTACATTGAGCATGCATGCCTTGCCTCTTGAAATCACCATGATAGGGGTTAGGCCTTATTTGTTTGTCTAGTGTGCATTTCATTCCACATTGAAATTGCATACCTTGGTTCCTTGGGCCATCACGCATTGAGATGCGCGATTGGTGGTCCGAGAATCGAGTACCATACCCCTTTGAGTCATAAACATGATAAGGGATGTGGTGGTGCACACATTTGCTTGAAATGCATTGCCATGCCTTGTTTTGCCCTCTGCTGCTGTCAAAACAGGATTCTGCAGGAAGCCTTGGCCGGCCGGCCATCTCCAGTGCCGACCGGCCATCCATAAGTGGCCGATATCTTAATAAGTGGCCGATGATCATTCCCCTTGGCCGGTGGCCATTCCTCTCAGCTGGTGGTGTTCCACAGTGTCCAGAGAGCATACCTTGGGAGTTGTGCAATTTTCAAAGGAGCAGAGCAGGGAAAACAGAGGCAACTCGTGCATGGCGACGGATTTCCGAGCAAACCCGAGCACGCGTGCATTGGACCCTCTTCCCGAGGCCTTTTACTGCTTTCCTTAGCTTAGTTAATTTGTTAATCAATTAAGTGGACTGTAATATTTAATTAGCTTGTAGGTTAATTAATTTGTATTATTCTTTTGGTCCCTCCGAACGAGGGCAAATTTGTAATAAGTGTGGGTGCGTGTGTGCATGTCTTTCAACCCCCACTTCTTTCTCCCTTTTACTTATCTGCTTTTGATGGTTAGTATTAGGGCATATTTAATTTAGCATACCTTATGCTATGCATGCGTGCATTCATACATTTGTCTTGCATGCACCGGGCTCGGCGCATCATTCTAACTGCATCTGTATTTCAATTCCAAATTGAATACGTGTTAGTTGTAGCATTTCACATGTCATTGTAGATTAGCCGAGCCTATTCTAGTGACATTCTGTATGTGATGCATTAGCCATTTTTAAACATGAACTAGGATCATGCATGATTACTAACTAGTTTCTGTTTTGGCACGGAGTACTAGGTAAGCTTTTATGCTTTAGCATACCGCACGCGTGTGAGTGTTGCCATAACAGCATGATTACCATGAGGCTAGTTGCTTATGTGATATTACTGCTTGAATGCCTGTGGATGGAGGTTGAATCACCTAAATTGGAATAATGCATTAAAACTATGAGTTTTAAGCCCACTAGATAGTAGCAAAACCATCTTTTCTAAGCCCACCCGAGAGTGGCAAAATCTACATTTTAAGCCTACTTGCGAGTAGCAAACCACTTTCTAAACAAACATGAAATGTTTTGTTCCAATTCAGGCGATCCAGTCTATACTTGTTTGCTGTGCGCATAACATAGTAATTCTAGGCTAATAACCGGAATAAGAACATATAATATTTTCAAAACAAGATATCACGGTTAGTAGAGGCCGATCTTTGATCGGGCGAGAGGGGGTGCTCATAGCTGACCTTCCCTAATCGTACCCAAGTTCCCGAGCCGAGACAACTTTGGTGATGACGGACACGTGGCCTTTGGCACCGAGTCAGGATTTCCTAAATTTCCCAAAAATAAAATATTTAGGTGGCGACTCTGTATCTGACAAAGCAGTCCATGTTTGGCACTTCTTTCTAAAAAATCTGTTTTCTCAAAACGATTTGCTGGATTTTTACTCTTTGGTTCAAGATTAAGAACCGTGACACAAATTGAGTCCGAGCTGTAGCGAGGTCCCCCGCGGGCTTGTTACAGTTTCTGGCGACTCTGCTGGGGATTTAGAGAACTTGACTCGAACTCGTACTCGTGATATCCTGTTTTGATTTCACTTATGCGTTTCTTTGCATTGCATGTGCATTGGTGCGCCTAGGACACCGTGTTTGCCATCTGCCATTCCTGAACGGTTTGCCGGAGGCTTGTCTTGTCAAGCCATGACCATAAGGCTGACCGGTTATGGGCTCTGACAGTATGGGAACACAAACCCCAGTTTTACCGGGGCACCCTTTTTTGACCATTCGACCTAGTGCATATCGAAATCCATAGTGACCATTCCAAACTAGGACAGGTTGCTTACCCAATCATAGGTTGTTTGAAACCGCTGCGTGCGTAGTGAAACCCTAGCTCCTGACAAAATAGGACAGGGAAACCCTACCCCAACATAGGGGTGTTTTGGCTCTCACTTGTCTGCTATGTGCTTTTAGAATGTATCTCTACAGGGAATGCACATGTCAGTTTGTGAATCTGGGTATCAGGCCTGCGGGCATCAGTGTGAAGAATCAGTTTTACCTGAGGGTATCAGTTTACAGGCATAGATTTGGGCAGAATTCAGTAAAGGGCACACTCATTCAACTATGCTCGTATCTGTTCCGGTGAAATCAGGCTGAGATGCTGTCTGTTTTCTGTTTTGCTAAGTGGTCTTGGAACCATAGTTTCAGAAGGGTCTGATATCCCCCGGGTACTCTAGACTTGTGTTGTTATGTGATCGGGGGATGAACCACCTGCGGGCGGCACTCAGTTTACTCCGGATGTGGCGTTTGGCACGCACTGTTTTGAGCATTTGCGAGTGCTGCTTATTCTACTTTCTGACTTGGGTATTGAGTCTGTTTCGTTGTGTCGAGTCAGTCCTGTTGAGTCTGTCTTGTTGTATCGAGTCAGTCCTGTTGAGTCTACCTTGTTATATCGAGTTAGTCCTGTTGAGTCTACCTTGTTATATCGAGTCAGTCTTGTTATATCGGGTCAGTCCTGCCGAGTCTGTCTTGTTGTATCGAGTCAGTCTTGTTGAGTCTGTCTCATTGTATCAAGTCAATCCTGTTGAGTCTGTCTTGTTGTACCGAGTCAGTCCTGTTTTATTGGAGTCGGGTGATTCTGGGGGTGTTACCTCGGACATCACCATTTTGTTTTGTGTTTGTCTTTTTTACTTTCTTTTGAGTCTGTTTCTGCTTTAGAGCCAGTTATGCCAACAGATCTGAAGGGAACAGCAGTGATTTTCACACTCTCGTGTTTGCTTCTGCCGTGTGCCAGTTGCGCTAGAATTTCTAAATGAGATGGCAGTATTTGACTAGAAGCTCTGTCTTTTCTGTGCCTTGAAGTCATTGTAATGACCTGAGTTTTTCAAAACTTTTTGAACACTGCGGTGAAAACAAAGAGGGAGGAATTCCTCGGGTTTTGCAAAACTTTGATCAATTGAGAGAAAGAGAGGCATGCTAAGCCCTTAATGAATGAGATCTTGCTTGTTAGTATGAGTACTGAGAAGGATCCTGACTTGATCCAGATTGGTCCTACACTGTCTTCAGCGCGAGCGATTTGTCGCTTTCTTAAAAACTTTCAAAAAATGTTTTGCGTGGTCCTGCGAAGACCTGTGTGGAATCGCTCTTGAGATTGTGCAGCCTAGGATCGCTCTCAGCCTCAAGATTCAACCCTTTTGCTCCCAAAACCTTGAACTTGACTTCAGAACGTTCAACGGTCAACTACAATGTGAGGCCTGTGTGGGCCAGATTTGAAGCAGCCCTCAAACAAGAGGCACCAAAGTCAGATCAAGAAGATCAGATCAAAGGAAGCTTGTAAAGCTAGATCAGAAGCCCCCCCCCTCAACTAGGGGCAAAAATGTCCGATATGCTCGAAGAGCCGAAGATGGATCCTTCAGTAAATCAATACCACAACCACTCTCCTGGATACGGATGGCTTCAAAACCCTAAAACCATTTGGCATGGACTTGTTACACTTTTACCCTTTGAGAGGCTCGCTGGGTCGAAAACCCGGAAGGGCGACCCAGGCAAAAGTTAGAGCAAGAGAAACACAAAAAAAGAAGAAAGACAAAAAATACAAGAAAAAGAAAAGAAAAGAAAAATACAAAAAATGCAGAAGAAATGAAAAGAGAAAAAATGCAAAAAAAAAAATCCTAAACAAAAAGTTGAAAAGAAAAGAAAAACATAGCTCGCAAGGTCGAAAACCTGCAACAGGTGCCTTGGCAAAAGTTAGAGCGCAAAAGGAGAGGTTAAATACCCGAGTGTACCTTAACCCCGAACTACGTAAGGCTTGATTCCCATGTTTGGGATACGTAGGCAACTTCATTCTGAAGTCCAGCCACAAACACTTCCAAATCAAGTGTGTCCATGTGTTGGTTTTTGATGGTCCTCGCCTTCTTTGTATCCAAGAGTCCGGTTGTGATCATTACCATGAAGACTGATTACAATGCGCTGCGATGCCATTCAGACAAGGGGCAACTTTCCGTTGCCATACAATGTGCTGCAGCATCATTCAAACAAGGGGCAACTTTCCGTTACCATGCAGCTCTCTTCAAGCATGGGGCAATTTTCCTTCAGATTTGAGGTTGTGCATCTCAAGAGTAGGTTTCATGCTCGTTGAGCAAGTGGCCGTTTGCAAAAATAGTTTTGGGAATTTTTACTGAGGTTGACTAATTTTCTCGAAAATTATTTCATTTTTCGAAACTGGACCATTTTCTTGGACCCAAAAAAGGAAAATTTTCAGTGCTCATGGCCTGACTTGCATGATTTCAAATCAAAAATTGAACAAGCGTGTTAATCTAACTCTCATATTGGTTAAAATTGTTTTAGTAGAAAAATCAAAACAAAAAATGGTCAAAATAAGGAACTAGGGGCACAGTTGAGTCAGGTGTTCTGTCTTTTCCCCTTTGTCAAAATACTTGCTAGAAAGGGCACTCTACTTGCCGGAAAGGGCACCGTATTCGCCAGAAAAGGGCACAACAAAGGGCTGAAAGCTCTCTCACCCTCCAAGCAATGAGATATCAAGCCAAGTGCGAAGCACGAACTGAAGTGAGGCAAGATATTCCACTCCATCATCTGGACAGATCTTATCATGTCCAAACTCCCCAGCAAAGTATCATCAACCGATGTTAGCTGCAGATTTGCTACACCACCAGTTGTAGCGCAACCCTTCTATGAGGGGAATTCACTAGCTATGAGCGGAAGAAAGAGAATCTAGCAGCATGCTAGGGGCAAGAGCCCACAACTTCCTGTTTATCCATCAACCACCCAGGGGAAGGATAAAAAATGAGAGATTAAAGAATAGAGAGATATGCGATGAGAGAAAAAGTGAGAAAAGGGTTTTGACAGAAAAGCCGAGCCTGAGGGTCGAGTGATGTGAGAATCACAAATGAGAAAGGGTGGGATTCAATACCCGGAGAAACTGGCTCCTCGCGAACTGAGAGGTCTCTCATCTTTGTAACACGTCTGTGTGTCGTGTCTCTTGTTTTTGTTTATCTCGATTCTTGTTTTGAGTCGTTTCGAGTGTTACTCGATGTGTCTAGGTTGTGTGCCTTTTATTTCCGTGTTGAGTTGTCGTGCTGTGTTCAGTCGTAGGCTCAATACCTGGTCGAAAACTCATCTCTCAATTTCAAAAATAAAATCGTTTTGTGCTCAAAGTGCTGTGCCATTCTTCACGTTTGTGCAAAACAAGATTCTTTCTTTCATAAACCGCAGGATTCAACCCAGGTCATGTGAGAACAGTAGAACAAGGACCTATCTGAAGCTGTATGGGTTCCAGACTGCAAAGCAAACGAAAAGAGGGAAAATCGAAGCATCTGAGTGTGTTTCACCTTCAGCAAATTCCGTGATTGTACTCCGGATGTACCTCATCAGGCCTTGTCACTACTCCGAAGTATGAGTGTATCTCAGCCCCAAGCTTAAGCCTACTTCAAGTCAGAATGGCAATTAAAGCAGCAGCAGATGTTATCTCTCTCTGATATGAACAGGGTGTGCCCGTTTTTGAGCTGAGTGTGTTGTAAACCCCTCCGAAAGGTAAATCGGAGGTCGCGTTCGAATTTGGTCTCGTTAATTTGATCAATTTCATTACTTGCGTAGACCGCACGTTTTGCTTGCGTAGACCACATGTTTATAATTAATTCCATTACTTGCGTAGACCGCACGTTTTGCTTGCGTAGACCGCATGTTTTACTTGCATAGACCGCATGTTTTACTTGCGTAGACCGCATGTTTATAATTAATCCCATTGCTTGCGTAGACCGCATGTTTTGCTTGCGTAGACCGCATGTTTATAATTAATTCCATTACTTGCGTAGACCGCATGTTTTGCTTGCGTGGACCGCATTCTTATGTTCAAATTCATTACTTGCGTAGACCGCATGTTTTGCTTGCGTAGACCGCATGTTTATAATTAATAGCACTACTTGCGTAGACCGCATATTTGTAATCAATTTCATTGCTTGCGTAGACCGCATGTTTATGAACAATTTCATTACTTGCGTAGACTGCATGTTTGTAATCAGTATCATTACTCGCGTAGACCACACGTTTTGTTTGCATAGACCGCATGCTTTACTTGCGTAGACCGCATGTTTGTAATCGATTTCATTGCTTGCGTAGACCGCATGTTTATAACCAATTTCATTACTTGCGTAGACCGCATGTTTTGCTTGTGTGGACCGCATGTTTTGCTTGCGTGGACCGCATTCTTATGTTCAAATTCATTACTTGCGTAGACCGCTTGTTTTGCTTGCGTAGACCGCATGTTTATAATTAATAGCACTACTTGCGTAGACCGCATGTTTGTAATCAATTTCATTGCTTGCGTAGACCGCATGTTTATGAACAATTTCATTACTTGCGTAGACCGCATGTTTTGCTTGCGTAGACCGCATGTTTATAATTAACCGCACTACTTGCGTAGACCGCATGTTTGTGTTCAATTTCATTGCTTGCGTAGACCGCATGTTTGTGATCAATTTCATTACTTGCGTAGACCGCATGTTTATGATCCATTTCGTTGCTTGCGTAGACCGCATACTTATGTTCAATTTCATTGCTTGTGTAGACCGCGTGTTTGTGATCAATTTCATTACTTGTGTAGACCGCATGTTTGTGTTCAATTTCATTGCTTGCGTAGACCGCATGTTTGTGTTCAATTTCATTGCTTGCGTAGACCGCATGTTTACGATCAATTTCGTTACTTGCGTAGACCACATGTTTATGATCAATTTCGTTACTTGCGTAGACCGCATATTTATGATCCATTTCGTTGCTTGCGTAGACCGCATACTTATGTCCAATTTCATTGCTTGCGTAGACCGCATGCTTATGTTCAATCTCATTGCTTGCGTAGACTGCATGCTTATGTTCAAATTCATCGCTTGCGTAGACCGCATGCTTATGTTCAATTTCGTTGATTGCGTAGACCGCATACTTTACTTACACCTGTTCAATTTCATTGCTTGCATAGACCGCACGCTTTACTTACATGTGTCTATGCCTTCACAGCATTATTATGCTCCTCACTCACTTGCATTGCGATGCACGTTCCAATTGCATTGTTATGCACCCACTTCACTAGTATTGTTATGCTCATTCATTGCATTGATTATGCACATCCATCTTGCATTGTTATGCACCTTTTCACTTGCAATTATCATTCTTTCTCCTCGCGTGTGCGACAGGTTAGACCTCCTTTGGTTTAGAGCATTTGGAATACGTTCCAATGCTCACACCATTCTGAAACGCCGGGATACGTCCCTATGTTTCCCCCTCTTCGGTTAAAAGCGTTCGGAATACGTTCCAATGCTCACACCATTCCAGCAGACGGGTCTGGCAAGACCTTAAATACGCTCGGTCTGGCGAGACCTTAAATCCGCTCGATTGCATTGTCATGCATCTCCAACGACGCGCGTGGTCGCGTATTCAAAATCATGCATTTTCATGCATATCAAAAGACGTGCGTTGTCACGCACTTGCATCACCGCGCATTTTCATGCATTTCAAGCCGCCCGTTGACGCGCACTTCAACATCATGTATCATTTACATTTCAAACAAAAAACAACAACAACAACAACAACAACAACAAAAAAAAAAAAAACATGCATTTATCATACATATCCATTGTATCCACACCCATTTCATTGCATATTTGTAAATATCGCATTGTAGCTTGCATGCATTCACTGCATCACCCCCTCCATCTACGGCTTGCACCTTTCCTTGTTGAGCCTGGTTTGGTATGTGCTCATACTTTTCACGTTGAAGCACAGTTCTGCATGTGTACGCGCCTATTCCTTGATGAACTTGGTTTGAGGGTAGCGGCACCTTTTCTGTGTTAGACATGACTTGTATGTGTACATGCCTTTCCTAGGCAAGATTCGGTTTGGCTGCATGCCATATCCATTGTATATATTACATTGTAGTGTAATTTTGCATCCAGCATTGGGATCGTTGTTCTTTCCCCAGCGGGTCGTTTCCCCACTTATGTCATTTCCCCCCAATACTTGTTCTTGTGTCCGTCTACATTACTCATAGTTCAGTTGATCGTCTATGGTAGACGGACTTGTTACCTCCATCAATCTATTTGACATTTGTGTTGTTTTGAACCGCTCATGATTGGATCATGATTCAATTGCTTTGCATATAGTTTGCATTGTTTCAATTGCATTGCATTTTCATTTGCATTATTTATACATTGTTTTGTATATATTGCATATCATTTTGCATTCATTCTTGCATTGTCATGCATGTTGCTAACAATATCATACCTGTTAAGTTGTTTTCTTTGCAGGCACGATATTGTATGTACGGTTCATTTGCGACTGGTGGAACCAGACGAACCGGACAGGTATTGTACCCTCTGCGTGAGACGTATCGAGAATTGCATAATTCTCTTACATCCTTTCTGCATTGTAGTGTAGTTTGGTGTACGCTAGCTTAAAACTGTTGCATGTGTGCTTTGTTACAGCTTTCTTTGCATGATCATAAGTTATGCCCGGCTCTGTGCATCGTCTTGCATTTTGCCCTGCCTTCGGGCGCATATCTTTATTTGTAGCTTATATGCTTTGTCTAAGTCTTCGGCCTTGTCAAAAATGGGTCGTCTCTGAGCTTTAACACTCACTCCCGTCATTGTTATGACTTCCGAGTTGTGTCAAAGAGGGGCAACTGTAGACACCCCATTTTTGACCGTCCTCAAGGCTTGGACGTCACCGCTTGAACACTCGGTGATCCTCTTTGTTTGTGTTCGTCTCGAGTTCCCGGAGGTCTCGGCTACGCGCCTTGCCTCAGGATCTCCCGACTCAACTGTTTTGTGTTTGGTTTTGCACCAAACACTTGTGTTTTGCCTTTGAGGGGCAGGGAATGGCTTGTGAGACATCCCCACACGTCACCGGCCAGGGCTAGAGGCCACCGGCCAGTGTTTTGTTGCCATCGGCCATATATTTGGCCGGTCGACACTCTGTTTGGTCGGTCGGCCATCTTTATTTGGCCGATTGACTCTTTTTCTGGCCGAGACCTCTTCTTGAGGGGGTTTGAACCTTTTGAACCCCCTGTTTTAGCTTCTTGAGGAAGCTTGAACCTTTTGAACCCTTAGTTTTAGCTTCTCGAGGAAGCTTGACCCTTTTGAACCCTTGGCTTGGCTTCTCCTAGAAGCTTGAACCTTTTGCACCCTTGGTTTGGCTTCTCCTAGAAGCTTGAACCTTTTGCACCTTGGTTTAGCTTCTCCTAGAAGCTTGAACCTTTTGCACCCTTGGTTTGGCTTCTCCTAGAAGCTTGAACCTTTTGCACCTTGGTTTAGCTTCTCCTAGAAGCTTGAACCTTTTGCACCTTTGCCTAGCTTCTTCAAGAAGCTTGGACCCTTCTAAGCTTCCAAGAGAAGCTTGCACCTCTTGAACCTTTTGCCTAGCTTCTCCAAGAAGCTTGGCTCTTTTGTCTAGCTTCTCCAAGAAGCTTGGCCTTCTTGGCCCTTTTGCTCCAAGCTTCTAAGAGAAGCTTGACCCCCTTGACCCTTTTTGCTTAGCTTCTCTTAGAAGCTTCAAGCCTCCATCTTCTCTATAAATAGAAGTGCTCCTCTTCCATTTTAAGGGTTCCAAGAATTGGTCTAAGGCTCCATACATATATCTCTCTCCATATCTCCTCCATTTTAGCTCCAAATTGCTTGGTTCTTGGCCCCTTTGCACACCAACCCTTAGCCTAACACCTCCATCATCAACCTAAGGGTCTTGGAAGCCATTTTCAGAGGTTGAAGGTCTACATTTTTGGTCCATAAGCTGCTGGAGCTTCTTGGCTACAAGGGTGAGCTTCTTACCTTCTTTATTCCCCGTTTTTGCACACACTTTTAGCCTGTCTTGCATGCTGATTTGAGCTTTGTGTATAACATAAAAAAGTTCTGTTTTTTTGTGTTTAAGATACTTCATTAAGGTCACTTTTGTGTTTGGGGTCGTCTACCCCCTCTTAGGCCTTGTTTGGCCCCATTTTGTGCTATTTTTGGTGAACTTCGGGACCACCTTGTTTGGGCCTCCTCACCACTGAAATCTTGAGGGATTTCAGTGGTGAGGATGGTGGTTTAAGGTCCTAAGAAGGAGAGGGCCATCCCCTCCCCTTGTTGTCTTCAAAAAGTCCCATTTTAGCCTCATGTGTGAGCACCATTTTTAAGTTCATGTTGGCCATGTCTTAAGTGTTATTTGTGCTTATTTTGCCATGATATAGCACTGTTTTTAATTGGTTTAGACACACCATGCTTAGCTTGCATACATGTCTTGTAATGCCATGATTTGCCTTAACATGCTTTGTGCTTTAAGCCTTGTTTCTAGCATGTTTTTGGCTTAGCTTTGTGAAGCTTTTGTGCATGATTTTATATGCTTAAGGTCTGTTTTTGGTTGTTTAGGCCATCCTTGCCATGCTTTGTATAGCTTCTTTGCATTCTAGCTTACTAGCCTTGGGCATGTGGTTCACTAGCATGCTTTACTTGGCTTATTCTCATGATTTGGCATCATTGGAAACCATATTTCAGTCCATGTTCCATGCTTGCATACTTGCATTTTCCATCCCTTTCATGCTTTGAAGAGTTAATGGCTTATGCTCTATGTTTAGGCCCTTGTGCATGCATGCTTGTGTGTGTGTTTTCATGCCTTTGTTGCATCATTTTGGCCACTGTTTTGGGCCTGGTAGAGAGCTGTCCAAATTAGTATAAGACCATCCTCACATGTTGTTACATGCTTATATGCTTGCACACTTGCCTCCATGCTCATGTTGCATACTAGTTTGCATGCCTAGGTTGCATTACATTGAGCATGCATGCCTTGCCTCTTGAAATCACCATGATAGGGGTTGGGCCTTATTTGTTTGTCTTGTGTGCATTTCATTCCACATTGAAATTGCATACCTTGGTTCCTTGGGCCATCACGCATTGAGATGCGCGATTGGTGGTCCGAGAATCGAGTACCATACCCCTTTGAGTCATAAACATGATAAGGGATGTGGTGGTGCACACATTTGCTTGAAATGCATTGCCATGCCTTGTTTTGCCCTCTGCTGCTGTCAAAACAGGATTCTGCAGGAAGCCTTGGCCGGCCGGCCATCTCCAGTGCCGACCGGCCATCCATAAGTGGCCGATATCTTAATAAGTGGCCGATGATCATTCCCCTTGGCCGGTGGCCATTCCTCTCAGCCGGTGGTGTTCCACAGTGTCCAGAGAGCATACCTTGCGAGTTGTGCAATTTTCAAAGGAGCAGAGTAGGGAAAACAGAGGCAACTCGTGCATGGCGACGGATTTCCGAGCAAACCCGAGCACGCGTGCATTGGACCCTCTTCCCGAGGCCTTTTACTGCTTTCCTTAGCTTAGTTAATTTGTTAATCAATTAAGTGGACTGTAATATTTAATTAGCTTGTAGGTTAATTAATTTGTATTATTCTTTTGGTCCCTCCGAACGAGGGCAAATTTGTAATAAGTGTGGGTGCGTGTGTGCATGTCTTTCAACCCCCACTTCTTTCTCCCTTTTACTTATCTGCTTTTGATGGTTAGTATTAGGGCATATTTAATTTAGCATACCTTATGCTATGCATGCGTGCATTCATACATTTGTCTTGCATGCACCGGGCTCGACGCATCATTCTAACTGCATCTGTATTTCAATTCCAAATTGAATACGTGTTAGTTGTAGCATTTCACATGTCATTGTAGATTAGCCGAGCCTATTCTAGTGACATTCTGTATGTGATGCATTAGCCATTTTTAAACATGAACTAGGATCATGCATGATTACTAACTAGTTTCTGTTTTGGCACGGAGTACTAGGTAAGCTTTTATGCTTTAGCATACCGCACGCGTGTGAGTGTTGCCATAACAGCATGATTACCATGAGGCTAGTTGCTTATGTGATATTACTGCTTGAATGCCTGTGGATGGAGGTTGAATCACCTAAATTGGAATAATGCATTAAAACTATGAGTTTTAAGCCCACTAGATAGTGGCAAAACCATCTTTTCTAAGCCCACCCGAGGGTGGCAAAATCTACATTTTAAGCTTACTTGCGAGTAGCAAACCACTTTCTAAACAAACATGAAATGTTTTGTTCCAATTCAGGCGATCCAGTCTATACTTGTTTGCTGTGCGCATAACATAGTAATTTTAGGCTAATAACCGGAATAAGAACATATAATGTTTTCAAAACAAGATATCACGGTTAGTAGAGGCCGATCTTTGATCGGACGAGAGGGGGTGCTCATAGCTGACCTTCCCTAATCGTACCCAAGTTCCCGAGCCGAGGCAACTTTGGTGATAACGGACACGTGGCCTTTGGCACCGAGTCAAGGTTTCCTAAATTTCCCAAAAATAAAATATTTAGGTGGCGACTCTGTATCTGGCAAAGCAGTCCATGTTTGGCACTTCTTTCTAAAAAATCTGTTTTCTCAAAACGATTTGCCAGATTTGGACTCTTTGGTTCAAGATTAAGAACCGTGACACAAATTGAGTCCAAGCTGTAGCGAGGTCCCCCGCGGGCTTGTTACAGATATGCCAGCTTGATGACAACCACATTATAGGATGGCTGACACAGAAGCAGCTCCAGTCTAGTGCGGCAGCCCCGTTTGCGAACCTGTTTGGGGCTCGACAAATTTGATATAGCGGAGTGTTGCTTCAGATGCGTTTATTTAGCTTGCTTTCAAAAACTTTTACTTACGTTAATGTTAGACATGTACTAAACAGGGTGGTTGTGCGTACTTTTTTAATACTTTTTTTTTTCATATTTTTCGTGGTTTGGTTAAGAAATATTTGCATGTCTGTATATGTTTGTCGCCGATGACATGGGATGGTTGTGTGTTTTGTTCGGATCCATCAGGATGGTTCTGTTTTTTTTTTTTTTTTTTTTATGGGAATTACATCCGCAAAGGCAGGCTGTCGTTTGTTGGTTGTTTAGATATTTCTGTTTCTTACTTTATTGTTATGTTCTTTTGCATAATGTATGGTTGTGTTGGTAATACAGTAGATGTTTTATTGGTTTGTGAATTAATAATTACCACCAGGTGCCGACATTGGTTATTTCATATAATATTGTCTGGGATTGTATTATCTAGAAGGGTTAATATATTCCATGGAGACATATCATAAATATTTCCAATGATGTGGGCTTTCTGTAATTGCAAACTGTTATTACCTTTAAGCCAATGCAATCACGTGTAAACTGATTCAAACCGTCCCATTGTTATAGGTTTCACTTGAATCGACGTAATAAATCCCGGGGATGGAAACAACAATCAGGATTTAATGGAAATGCTTAACCAAATGGTCATACAAATATAACAACAAAACAACTGGACATTTGTAGAAGCATGCCGGTATGTGCAAGACTGGTACAACAAACATGTGCAAAATGCCATGTCGCACTTCAGTTTTGACCAGGCATGCATGAATAACTGAACTATATGCGGGACATGTAGGTCGATTTGCAGAACATGTGTGCATACCAAAGGAAGTTTTTTCGGCTTTGTGTTAGACATTAGTAAGTGATTTCGGGTTACAAGTACCGCAACGTCCACATGACTTAGCTGTTGAAGAGAGCGTTGCAATGTTTATCCACATGTTGAGAGGGTGGCAAAATCGAGAAATCCAAGAACGGTTCCAACATTCAGGGGAGAATGTGTCCCGACACGTGCATAATATATTAACGGCGATGGAGTTCACTGTTGTACATTGTCGGCCTACATATAGTCAGCATCATATACATCCATACGTGCAGTGTAAACGAAAATACCTACCGTTCAAGGTACTATTTGAAAACCTCACTCAGTTAAAGTATGTTTGCATTCGGTTATTTTTATTTTATAGGGCGTGACGTATGAAAAATAACCATTTCATGTACCCCGTAGAAGTAACAATACAATTGGGTTGTTGGCAGGACTGTATCAGAGCCATAGACGGAACACATGTTAGTGCACGGATTACAGGCCCAAATGCCACAACATATTTCGGTTGGAAATATTGTCACACGCAAAATATCATGGCCGCGTGCGATTTTGACATGTGTTTTATCTTCGTTTCGCTTGGATGGGAAGGAAGTATAACGATAGTCACATCTTCAACGAGATACTAACAAATGACAATGTCCCATTCCCACATCCAGGAGAAGGTAACACATTGAAGTGTTAAAAATCAATGGGAGGACATAATTTGTGGGCAAAAAATCGTTACTTCAAAATTTAACACAATTTTGTCATTCGTGTCTTAAATTCTTGTACTGTATGTAGGCAAATATTTTCTTGTCGATGCTGGCTATCCAAATCGGGTAGGTTACCTAGCACCTTTCAAAGGCAACTGTTACCACCAACAACAATTCCACGTTAGTGAACAAAATAGAACAATAGACACCCCAAGGGAATTATTTAATAAAGTTCACTCGTCGTTACACAATGTGGTGGAACACACTTTCGGCGCTTGGAAAAAATGATTGGGATTTATTAGAGACATGCCTCGGTATGATTTTGCAGATGTGCAAGTTCAGTTAGTAGGTGCGTCAATGGCGTTACATAATTATATACGTCGCAATATAGGCAATCCAACAACTGTTAACCCCAATTTCAACGAGGAAGAGGCCATGGCAATAGTAAATGCCATACCAGAAGTTGAACATGCTGAGGATAGTTTAATGGTTGGGGATGAGGACCCGCACATGGCATTGGTGCGACTTCGCATACGAGACAACTTAGTGTACCTGCGTAATAACGGAATGTTAGGAAATATATAACCCGGCCATCTAATATTTGTAGGCTTGTACCATTGCTAACCCAGGCGGAACAATATGTTTGTAAGTATATTATCATATAAAATATGTATGTGTTTACACGAAAAATAACTTCTTTCAATTTTATACGTGCCTTACTTTGTAAAAAAAAAAAAAATCCTTTTGCCAAAATCAAAAACCAAGTTCAAAAAAAAAAAAAAACCAAACAGCACCTTTTTTAAAACCGAAATTATCATTTGCCACGATGTTTTTAAAAAAAAAAAAAAAAACATAACAGCCCTTTTCCAAAGAAGAAAACAAATAAAAAACAACAAAAAGAAAAAAAGAAATAAAAAAAAAAAACCAAAGTCAAACAGTTTCCACGCCATTTAAAATAAAAAACATGAACAAGTGTTTTCCAAAAAAAAAAAAACATGAACATAGCAGTTTCCCAGAAAAAAATGAAACAGTGTTTTAAAAAAAAAACAAAACAAATTTCCAAAAAAACAAAAAAAAAAAAACAAGACATGAAAAAGCCTTTTCCAAAACAACAAAACAAACTAATATACAAAAATATAAATGACAAGAAAGAAGACATTTTTTTCATTTCCCAGTCATTTAAAAAAAAAACAACAACAACAACAACCATAACACAACCTTCTCCCCAAAAATAAATTTAAAAAAAAAAAAAAAGGAAATCGGCCAAAAGAAGAAGGCTGACGTGTCGGTGTCGGTGGCAGAGCAGTGCCCAACTTTCAAACCAAGGGCAGTTGGGTAATTTCACATGTGAACACCTCACCAAAAAGCCAACTCACATCCCAAACGAAGGCTAAATGAAAAGATGAAATAAGTTCAAAAAACAGAGAGTGCTTTTAATGCAATTCTTATTTGTATACACAACTCATAAAAGCGCATAGAAAATTTAAGTGGTGCCCTTACAGCAAAATATATGCAACTAAAGCACACTTCAAAAACAAAAAGCAAAAACAAATTTTCAATCAAAAATCAAAGTTTGTTTATATGATAAATCAAACCAAACCAAACCAAGCCTTAAGTTTCATCAAATGGGGTCAGCTATACAAATCCTCCTCTACGCAGCTCTATCTAAGGCCATTTCGTTAGTCAAATTAAGTAGATCCATATCTCTACTTACAACGCTAGTCAACGTTAATTTAGGCCTACCCGATCCCCTAACACTTCCATCTACCGTCACTGTATCGCATCTCTTCACTACTGCCTCTATTGGTCTCCGTTGAATATAACCAAACCATCTCACTCGATTCTCTCTCAACTTATCTTCTATCGGTGCTACTCCTACTCATTCCCAAATACACTAATTCTTAATTCTATCTTGTCTAGTTTTGCCACACTTCCACCTTAACATTCTCATCTCAGCAACACTCATCTTATCGGCATATTATTTCTTAGTTGACCAACACTCCGTCCCATACAACATTACTGGTCTAATAATCATTCTATAGAACTTACCTTTTAGTCTAGTAAGCATTCGTTTATCGCACAGTACCCTAGACGCACTTCTCCACTTAAGCCATCCCGCCTTAATCCTATGGGCCACATCCGCATCAATCTCCCCTGCCGTTGTGATAATCAATCCCAAATAACGAAAATGTTCACTCTTAGGTAGTTCTTGGTTTTCAATATTCACTTCTCTTCTGCATTCATTGTTACTGTTATTAAATTTACACTCCATGTACTCTATCTTAGTTTGGCATATCCAGAATCCTTTAGATTCAAGTGTTTTTTTTCAAATTTCCAACTTTGTGTTAACTATTCATACTGACAATGGCAATTGAGACCATTTCAGAAAAAGTCCAACCAACATCATCATCATCAATTTAAATTAACCAACTAAAAACAGAATAATACATAGAACTTTAAGCGACAATAAGATGTCAAAAACAACTTCAAATCAAATACAGTGCAATACAACACAATCAAATCAAATCAATCCAAGTCTACTATAGACATACAAACAAAGTTATACCCATAAATTGATTTTGCAGCTAAGATTTAGCTCCTTTACAGTCTCACAAATTTAGGGATATTCCCGCTATTTCTCATTAGAATGTGCGATGGTGCTAAATGCTCTCACACATGACCAAGATGGCAAACTTGTTGGCCAACCCTTCTACTTAAACTCCAAAAGTGCCATTTCAATACGGAACTCAATGCTAACTATTGGGAACCACAAATTCAACTAATCGAAATTCCTATCTTTCACCCTACTGCTACCTTCACCTACTTCCTACCACCATTAGCAGCAACTCCCACAACCACCATCACCCAAATAGTCACCCCTTCACTGCCAATCATTATAACCACCTCACCATCATCTCCTTCTCACCACTGCCTCAGTGCCACTCACCAAAACGCCTCTTTTGACCACACACAGGGGATGTCTTACAAAACAAAACCCACCATAGAGCCCTCATCAAAGACTCCAGCGACCAAGGGTGCTAGAGCCACAATTATGATATTCATTGAGGACCTTACAAAATGAAGTGTTCATATCATCGAAATGGAACACGTGGTGGGTCCCACGAACCTCTCAAATTCTCTCATGTGTATGTAAACATTATAAAAGCTCAACCCTTATTTTAATTACAAAATATTGTAAAACTCAACTCTCTCATTTACCCATGAAGAACTCTCTCTCATAAAGAATTCTCTCTCTCTCTCATTATACGAAAGTTTCTCTTTTTTCCATTACAAAGCATGTCTCTCTACTCACTCATCTATCTATTTGTCTCTCTATCCCCATAAAACCTCCACCTCTTCATTTTCTCTCACCACCTATTTTGATCTCCCTCCCAAAACCCCCCTTTCCTCTTCAATCTCCTTTTTGAAAAATTATGATGGCAATTCCATGGTGATGGAGCAATGGCAATGGCATTGAACGTCTAATTGTCTCTCTCTCTCAAAAATGGTCTTCACTCTTTTTATCTCTAAGCTCTATCAATCATATTTGTTTGAAATTTTTTTTTTATCAATCTAAGGTTTTTTTTTTTTTTTTTTTCCCTTTTGAATAACAGTGTAAGGGGTAGATTTAGTTGCCTTTGTGTCATCAACCAAACCGACTGCCAAACCAAAAAGTTTCACGCAGTTGATTTCGAATAGTAGGTTGGTCAGCATTGATGATCAGTTTTCTAAACCAATGAATTCAGTTTGGCTGGTAAATTGAGGGTGGAACTGGCTTGATCCGGCCTGTGAACACCCCTAAACCATTACAATGAGAGGGGGGAAAAAACTGTTAGGCGATGACGAACATAATTTGATCCTAATACTTGATAAATAATAATAATCCAAACAAATCCTGAAAAACAAGGGCAACCTAATAATCCTAGTAAGTAACCATTACAATATTAAAACCATTAAAAATATCCAGACAGTAAAAACATGACAAATACTAACAAGCTCCCTGGGCACTGTTTATATGGTAATTCGTGTAAAAGCGTTTGAAAATGGTGAGGCGGTTTTAATATATACATATATTGAAATCAATGAAAAGTAGTGTTCTTCAACTTTTTTTTTTCCCCCCTCAAAAATATAATCTGATACTACTAAAACAAGTGAGCCCTAAAATGAACACAAAACATAGCAAAACACACAACGAAAAGAAAAGCAAGACTTGCAGAGAACATAGCCAAACACACAAAGAAATAAGAAATTATTGCGCAAAGAAACCCTAAATCATAAAAGTCCTAAGTCGAAAGCCTTAAAAACCCCTACATCGGCCGCCGGGGGGGGTTGGATTTGAAGCCCGATTCAGTAGTTTCAATAGTTTGAAACAATTTAACCATTAAAAAAATTAAATAACTAACGCTCTTTCACTTTCAACGACCACTTCTCTTCATCTCTCTTTCATATATTTGCTTCCTCTCTTACCTTCTCTCTCTTCTAATCTAAACCGAAATCGCAGCAAAAAATAAATCCAAATCCAAATCCAAATTCAAATAAAAAAAACATAAACCTCTATCAAGACCAAATCTTCCAACTGCAACTTCGAATGTAGATTCAGACAGTAAAAAAACAAAGCACTAAAACCTATATGAACAAAGAAACAAACATCCAAACATATAAAGGCCCAAATCAATATTTTTTTTCCGACAGATTTGTTTCTGTAATTAATATGATTGCATTATTTGTGTGTTTAATCTGAGTTTTGATCTGGTGAAAATCTCATCTACGGTTCTGTAGAGTGGCAATGAGAGAGAGAGAGGGGGGGCGGGGACTTACGGGGCAATCTGGGCAGTTTTCGGGTCTTACGGACTTTGGTGCTGCCGCCTCCGCCCGTGTTCGTGGTGGTCCTCGTCTTCCTTTCCTCTGTTACTTCCATCTTCCTTGGGTATAACGACGTCTTCCTTTAGATGCACTCTTCCTTTCGGATCCTCCAGAATGGGGAACGACGAGGACAGTTTGTGTTCAAGGTAGCATAGAGGAGATTTATAATGTGGGTGTTTGGTAAAACTTAATTTCAACTTAAAGCAGCTTTTGACTTAAATTAAGTTATATTGGTGCGTTTGGTATAGCTTATGAGGATAGCTTATGGCTTAATTTAAGTCAAATTTCAGCTTAAATTCAAAGTTGCTCGAGAGATGCTTAAAAAAACGACTTATGCGAGCAGCTGTTTGGGGAGGGGCTAAATGACTGAAATGCCCCTCCTAATCTCCATTATTTACGAAAATGCCATTATATAATCCCATCTGAAAACACTGTTCACTCTCTCTCTCTCGATGGAGGCGATTTCCGGCGAGTGTGGAGGCGATTTCCGGCGGTCCATGTAATCTCCGTCATTGCGATCTCAAGGCATCTGACACTCATTTTCATCCTCAACACAACACAACATCCATCGTCATCGCGACCTCTCTTCTCTCTCTCTCTCTCGATCGTCATCTCGATCTTCCCCGTCCGAGGAAACCCTAGCGCCGTCGTCATCTCGATCTTCCCCGTCGTGATCTGCTCTCGCGCGATCTACTCTCGAAGTTGTAGAAGCTCTCGAAACCAAAGGAAACCCTAGATCTGATATGCAATCTCACTCGATCTCGTCTCTCTCTTTCTCCGTTGCAGACCACCGGCGACGAGGAAGATCGAGGCTAGGGTTGCGGTGTACGGAGGCTCTGGAAGGAAGAGGAAGGAAAAAAATTAAATAAATTAAACAAAAATAATAATTAAAAACAAAATAATAAAAATAATATTGAACAAAATAAATTGAAACAAAAATAAAATAATCAAATAATCAAAATAATAATAAAAATAATTTATTAATATTGAAATAAATTGTGCAATTCATATCCATTAAATAAATAACACAATTTAATTGTAATGAAAAAGAATAATAAATTAAAAAAATAATTATATTAACATTATAATAATTATATTAATATTAAAAGAATTAAATAAATTACACAATTTAATTGTAATAAAAAAGAATAATAAATTAAAAAAAGAATTATATTAACATTATAATAATTATATTAATATTAAAAGAATTAAATAAATTACACAATTTAATTGTAATGAAAAAGAATAATAAATTAAAAAAAGAATTCTATTAACATTATAATAATTATATTAATATTAAAAGAATTATATTAACATTATAACAATTTAATTGTAATTAGTATTAAAAAGAATTATATTAAAAAATAATAATAATTAGTATCAAATAATATTAATATTATTTGATATTAATTACATTTTATCAAGTGTAATAATTTTTATATTAGTTGATACTAATTAATACTAATTATATTAACTTTTATTAATGAAATAATTTTTTTAAATTAAAATTGAAAAAAAAATGACAAAATTATCATTTTTATATCATATAAGGGCAAAAAAGTCAATTATACAGAAAAAAGCTATTTTACAGCTTATTTACCAAACACTATTCTGCAACTTAAATCTATAATCCCACAGCTACACCAAACAGGTTACCAGCTTATACTCACAGCTGTAAGCTATAATCTGTTAAGCTATAATCTATAATCACTTGCTCACAGCTCTACCAAACGGGGCCAATGAAAGAATTGTTTGTGAAAAAATTAAGTGAAATTTTATTTATTTTGATGATAGTTATTAGTGTAGAAATTGTTAAATTATTTTTATATAAAATAATAAAATAAATAAAAAAATATAAAAAATTAAACATTAATGTTCAAAAAAAATACCTAACATGTAAAAAATAAAAATAAAAATTTAGTCTCCTCATTATTTTTCTAATACCACATCCTCCGTCTCAATCATCTTTCCAACATCCTTCTTAATCCCCTCCTCTATCATAATCTCTTCCCCAACTCTACAAACAAACACAACACTAAATAGGTTTCATCTCTATTCTAATCACATCCCACTCTCTACACCCAAAACAACGGGCCATAGAGAAACTGGTTTTGAAGACATGAAAATAAATGTCAGCCATTAGATGTACTCTTTTGATCTAGGCCATCTATTCAAAACTTTTTGTAACCGGTTACAATCGGTTTATCCAAAGAAAAATGCTATGAATTTCAAATAATTTATCAAATCTCTCATATAAATATGGGATTCACATAAATTCACATCTATTTTGAATCTCACATCCATGTGAGAAATTTAATAAAATATTTAATATATTATTTGAGATTTCTAAAATTACCCTTGTCCAAAAAGGGGAGCTGTTACAGTGTGAAATCCCTTAAGGTTGTTGGCCATTAGATTACACATATACATCCTGGCATTGAATTTTTTACTTTTGAAAAATTGGACACCGAGCAACCGGTTGACCACCATCTCCAATATTAAGGTATTCTCTCTTCTTCTTCATAATGTATTCACATACACAGAGAGATAATTATAATTTTTATTTTATTAGAGTTTTATAATTTAGTTTGAGAAAAAAAAAGGTACAAAATTTAGATATATTTAAAAATATAAATTTTATTAAAAAAATTAAAATTACACCAAATATAAAAATATAAAAAAATCGTTTATTTTTTATATTTTTTGCATTTATAAATTTTTTTATAAATATTTTACTTTTTAATTATATGTAGATTAACTGAATTTAAAAATTAAAATATTAATAAAATTCACTTAAAACAAAAAAAAATGTATTGAAAATTCAAAAATAATTTTTGCAATTCTAAATCAAACATAGTATTAATTTTTCAAAATTTAAAACAAAAAAGATACATTATTTTTTATTTTCATAAATAAAATAAAAAAATTGAATATCCATCATGATTGTCCATCCCCATGCAAACTCTGACTCATGAAACTCTGTGTCATGATTGTCTATCACCATTGTTGCGGCAATAAGATTTTAGATCTCCTGACACTTATCTAGATCCATCACGAACCTTTATTTTTATTTTTTTTCTACCTTTCTCTTTATGTCTCTTTGTCTCTATATTTTGTTGATGGAAAAATTAAAATTTATAGAGGCAATTATCAAAGGGTTCAAAACATATTTTTTTCTCAACTCGTGATTCTTCTGCAATTCTACATTATTGTAGGCCATCATAGAATCCACTATACTAAAATGTCCCACACCTTGTGAGGCCCTAACTTTTTGTAATTTCTCCAAACTCTTATAGTTGAAGAGTTTTTATAAAAAAAATCTGGTTTCTTCATTTCTTACAAATTATTAGAAACGACTGCACGAGCTAACCGGCAAACCCTAATCGATTCTGAGAACTTAAGAAACATTTTAAAACCCTAAATTAATAATTTAGAAACCCTAGAATGAAAATTTATAAGAGAAGGAAACCCTAGTTTTGGTAATTGCTGTTTTATCCCAGTATCTCGCCTTTTGTTACGAACCAGTACTACATGACCTGAATTTGTTTTCCTACCATTATTTAAATATATATTTCAATTCAAAATTTTAGATTCAGCCCTTTTCTTTCTTTATTATTGCATTTTGGCCCCAAAAACTCCAATATTTTAATTAAATAAGATTCAACTATTATTATATTGATTTGTACATAATATCTACAATATTATAATAACAAAAAAATTGATTTCCAAATGTGTAGAAGACCAACCGGCTGTGAATAGTAGTAGGGACAAGAAAAATTAATTTTTTATTTATAATATCTTGAATATTATATTGGTATATCTTTGAATAAACAAAAAGAAATGGCTAGCATTTATTGCTATGTACTTGTGTCTCCCAATTAGCAACTAAGTAGGGTTTTTTTTTTTCTAATCAAGATTAATTAACACAAATCCTAATTGGATTCAATTAGATTACAACCAAACTTGAATAGTTTCCATTAAAAACTAACCTAACCAAACCAACCCTTCGCTCTCCTCCTTGGCCTATAATTACAAGGCTCTAGCAACTCATATTCCTCACACTTCACACACATAAAAACCGGCTGAAGAGGGGGAAAAAAAGAAAAGAGAGAGAGAGAGAGAGAGAGAGAGAGAGAGAGAGAGCTTGTAAGTTGAGAGAAAGAGAAAGAAAAAGAAAGAAGGAAAGTAGGAAGAAACCCTAAGCAACTAAGGTAAATTTCATACACCTCTTCTCTCCATGAATCATCATGCTTTTCCCCTACATTTGTTACATTAATATGATGTATAGTTTGAAAATGTAATGTTCTTTTCTTCCTTGTAATTTCTAACAAGCTTTTCTCAAGATTTTTGATTTTATTTCCATAGCAAACCTTCACAAACTCAAAATCTGTTTTAAAGGGGTATTATTTGACATATATAGAGTATGTGAGAATTTTGGCTAAGACCATGGATGTGTTTTTCTGGCTCTTTTTATTTTTCTAAATACTTGGTGCAAAGAACCTATTTAAAACAGAAAACTTTAGAAAATTCTAGAAAATTTCATAAAAATGAGCTCACATTCATTTTGTTATCAAAATCTTCCTTTGAAGGTTAGCTTTCAAACAAAATTTATTTCAATGCAAATGAATGAGTATTTTAAGAGAAACACCAATTTTTGTAACAGTTGTCAAATCTGGACTGAGTCTGTGTATTTCTTAAATATCTAAAAATCAAAAAAGGCCACCCTACTTTCGTAAAATGATTCTAAAAATAGACTTGATTCTCTACAAATCCTCAAGAAGCCATATTTTTGAAACCCGTAAAAATATTTTTTTTCTATATTTGTTTTTGAACCGGTGTAGTGTTGGAAATTTGAACAATGTGGCTCTTATTTGTGCTATCATTCACATATACTTGAACTCATTATGACATGTTTGTTTATAATATATGTTATACTTGTATTCTTGAGTTTCACCTTGAATAGTCTTATTATGCTCTTACTTGTGCTAACCACTAATGTGTAATGAACTTAATGTAAAAAGGGAAAACTAAATGGGTTGGTAAAGAGGGTTGACGACCACACTAGTTATTTATGATAAATGATGAGAATGTTAAGTTGATATTAGTAATGGATTAAAATGAGCAAGTCTTGCGCAAGTGGTTGTTTCGGAACCCTTGAATGGTACTATTGTATTTGGACCCTAGGTAGTTCGGTGTAAAGAGGGATTTGGGCAAGACCCATCATTACTGTCTCTTTTGAGGCCCTACGGGTGGCGCTACGTGGTATATAACCGTTGGTAAACATCCGAGGTAAGGTTTGCAACAAAACAACAAAAAAAAGGGGCATACTGAATCATCCACGTCTAATTCTTGAAGTTGGGAGGACGAAATCTCTTTGGGGGATTTCTAGACTACTAACAACTAACCATATAATCTATACTATGAACTTAAATGCCATGACCCCTTTCTTCTATTTTTTTGTAAATGTTGTTGTGTATTGGACTAGGAAAAAAGTATGGGGTGTGTGTGCATTTACTAGATATTCAAAGCTTACAGTGTATCATGCCAGGTGCCGAAAAGAATCTTATAGCAAGAGACGACGAGCCGGAAACCTTCGAAGACATGTGGCTATCTTAGAAAAGTTAGAAATTTTCTTGTTTGATGTTTTGTAAAATTCATATGAAATTTAAATTTTCTTTTGGAATGTAATATTGATGGAACGAGCTTTTGTAATTAAGGATATTTGTAATTATTCTATTTTATGTACTTATATTCTAACACCAATATAGTTTCCTACTTTGCTTATGAGACTTTGCGTCAATATCTTTTAAGATTTGTCAAAAGGATAGTGCACTACCTAAGAAAGCTGGACTTAAAAGGGAGGCTAATTTGACTCCTCCGGCGATGTGGAATCTTACTTAGTTATTGGTCATAGGACTCATGACTTTCCCTTGACTACAACCCTTAGTGTAGATTTGGGGTGTCACAACTTGGTATCAGAGCCTAGGTTCAACTCTTAGCCCGCACAACCCAATACGCCACTCTAGAAGCCCTTACCCTTTTACATTATTGTATTTTACTATCACACCATTATATTTATTTAAAAGAGACTAATAATTAAAATCTTTGCCCTCCACCTTAGGATACGTCAGAAAGTCGCCAGACGACCGACGTCAGTCTCGACACGTGAAGAGCATTCCGCATGCAAGGCAGGAGGGCCCTATCTCTCAATACCTATTTCAGCTGTTGAATGTGTGAATTCACCGATGAGAAGTTGATTATCAAGGAGATACGAAAGGTGGAAATGGATTACTCTTATTACATGAGGGAACAAAAGAGGTCCTTGGTTTGACGATGCCTACAATACCTAAGTCGCACAGCGAAAATGCAGTCCGAAATGAGCAGGATGACCAGAAAATGGACGCTTTGATGCGCCGAACCCTAGCAGGAGAAGCACAGCACCAATTTCCAGCAGAAAGTGGCGAGTCCCACTACCCTGGGCAGAACAACAGTTAGCCAATAGAGGTAGGACAACCACCAATACAACCAGGAATAACTTCGGCCTTCCCAATTAAGGTGTCATCTGAATACGTCCCCCCTTCGCCGATATACACGCCCCACTCTCCTAGCCAGGAAACCGACTCGGCCGATGAGGACCTCGAAGAAGACTTCGATTGGTCGAGAATAAGAGTTAATCTAGGGATAGTAAGCTAGATTTTTTGTGAGATCCACTCATGGCAGGGATCTTTAAGACATATGTAGTAATCGTATGACTATGGCATGTGTAATGTTTTTGAGTAAAACTATGATATGGAAGCCTTTGTTACTAATACCTAATATAATTATATGAAATGATGGTTTGCTATATATCTGTTGACTATTACTTGTTTTAATATTTGTCACACCCTAAGAAAACTAAACCTTAATTTCAAATCTCGTAAAAAGATTACCTCTAGCTGAGAAATCTAAAAACCAATTTACCTCATACCATGAATAGAATGGTAGATAAGCGAGCTAACGACTATTTAGAAACTAGCAACAATGCCTAGAACTGTCCCAGAAAACAGCATGGGCCTATACCCATGGGAGCCAGTATCCCTAATAAGAATTGGGACGGCTAAGGAACAATCGGCAAATTCTAGAAGAATTGGGACAGCTAAGAAATAATCGGCAAAACGAGAGGACTCGACTCTTTTCGGAGTTCAAGAAACAAAGGCCCCCAAAATTTACAAAAGTACCAGACCCAAGGGTGGCTGAGAATTGGCTTCGACAGATAGAGAAGATGCTAAACACTATGGGAATAACCGAAGATGCCGATAGAATAGCATTGGCTGTGTTCGAGCTTGATGATGAGGCCGATCATTGGTGGGAACTAATCAAGAATATACGTGACGTTACAAACATGTCATGGAACCAGTTTAAGGAATTGTTCCTAAATAAATACTTTCCAAGTGCAGTTCATCGAGAGTGAGTCAAGGAATTCCAAAACCTGGAGCAAGGGAATATGACCGTAACTCAATACGCTGCAAAATTTGAAGAGTTAGCCCGTTATGCAACTAGATATGTAGCAAATGATGAAGGGAAAGAAAGGATGTTTGAGTAGGGGTTGGACCTTCCAATCAGGGGAAGAGTTCTCCCGCAACGAGTCCACTCATATGCCGAGGTGTTGGAGACGACATTAGAACCTGAAAGGGAAGTAGCTAATGCTAGGAAGACTTAGAACAAGCAGAAAGAGGGCCAAACATCTATAGGACCTCTGAGGAACCAGAAGGGAAACACGACCCTAAAGCCCTACTCTAGACCACAACAACAACGGCAACAACAAATCTAGAAGAGAGGTTATCAACCAGGGCCGACAAGACAACTCTAGTGCTTTCATTGCCAACAATTGGGGCACAAAAAGAGCGAGTATGAAAAAGTCATGTCTAATACATAGCAAAGACCAGCTTTTGGTCAAGAGTGATGGTTTTCACATTGCATGGTAGAAAACAACAAACGTGTGAACTCATTGTACTTTCTGCAGAGTTTCTTCTTCCTTGACCAACTGTAAATTTGTATTGGCCACTATTTCACATATAACCATGAAAATAGCGAAGATCATTATTATTGGTCATTTCCATGCTTCCCATTGTGAAAATATAGGAAAAAAACTCAATAAATATATTTTCTAGACTTCGATGTTTTGTTAACCATTACATCAAAATTAAATTTTGATGTGAACCACAAATCCAAAATGGATTTTGAACAACGAATATAGTTGTATATGGTGGTTTTGGAAATTCAAATATTTTAAATCTACTGACTGTGTGTTGCTCATCATTTTTAACCAAACTTGGTTTAAAAACATGCTCCGTAACAAGCTTTTCATGACTTAGCTCTCTAAAATGGATGTATGAACCCTCCGAGCCATATATGGAACATCATTTTTAGCCATGTTTGACTCAAAAACATGCTTCTTCGTTATGTTAATTTCATAATTTGACTCTTTAAAAACGAGCTATTGAACTCCCTGAGCCATTAATGAAGTTTTTTTTTCACCAACTTCAGTCATAAAAGACTTGAAAACATTTTGTAAAATCCCACAAAATTCAGTCATTAAAGACTTGACAAAAAAAGGTTGATAACTCATGTCTCCATTAGCAACTTTTCATATCAAGTTAATGAATTACTCCAATTAAATAGTGTATTTTTTTTTCTACCAAATAATATGGTAATGAAGAAACAACTTGGAAATTTTCTTGATCAAGAAAATGGATCTCTTCTTAAAGATCCAAAACTCTTTTTTTTTTCAAGCCAATATATTCCATATTGACAAATTTGAATGGCAAAATCCAATTCGTTTGTCATTTCTTCTTCTATGCCTTCTGCAAGGCGCTCATCTTCTCCTTATCGTCTTCGTTTAGCCATTATAATTCGAGTCCCACTGGGCGTGCCAAAAATATATGTTGGCTTTTTTGGCTTTCGAGTGTTAGAAATGTAATTTGAGCGTGCCAGCAAGGATCAAATAGTTTTTACATAAATGTTAAGTGCCAACCAATTAACCAGACGATTTCTTTGAAGTTCTTTTGGCCTCAATGAATATGACTTTTACTGGTGGCTTGTTTTTCAGAGAAAATTCAGAAGATTGATCACAAAATAAAAGAAAGAGGAAAGAACAGTTTTAGAAATCAAATTTCATTAAATGACCAAGAGTTTACAATTTGTATCTTCGCACTTTCACAGCTTTGAAGGGGATTACAGTAATAGACTACCTTAGAATTACTCTTAGAAATTGGAAGTGCATAACAGGAAAATAAATGACTGGAAAATAAAGGATTGAAAAATGTAAATGACAGGAAAATATAAAGTATAATAAACGGGCTTTTGTATTTGGTTCTGGGGTCTTGTAAATGTAGTCATCAATGGCTATTTATAGGAAAAATTTTCAGCAATAACTACCCAATAACCATCTAAAACTACCCATTATTTCACCTTCATTCCCACAATGCACATATCTCTCCATGTCTTCCACTAAGTCACTTTATCCATCATATTCTTCACATGTGCTTTAACTTCTTCCACCTTGTCTTTCATGTTCCACCATGCAAGACCACTAATTTTGTAACTTCTCTTAACTCCTGATTAATTAAGAAAGTACCACATATCCTGCAATAATAATAATAATAATAATGATAATACTATTTATGGTGTCAACAGAGACATAACTAATATCAAGATTTGTATAATTAATTAAATCATAACTAAGACTATAATAGATAGGAACCAAAAATTGTAAAAGGCACAATTAAGATATACGATACACATCTTAAAACAAAACAAAAAAAAGGCCACGCAGCAATAAGAATTTGATTTGATATGACGCAACACAATAAATAAATAGATTATTCAATGGATTGAATATTGAGTTTTAAAAAAAGAATTATATCAATACGAAGCTCACTTAAAATTAATTTGATATAAATAAATTATTTTTAAAAATTTATTATATATTTTAATATTATTAGTTTCACTAAAAAAATATTCACATGTTTAAAGTAACTCCATCATTAAGGCCTCGTTTGGGAATAAACTATTTAGGCCTCGTTTGAAAACATGCTATTTTAGTAACTTTTTAGCTTTTTTACTAAAATATAAGGTAAAAAAAACTAGTGTGTTTGGGGTGACTTTTTGACTTTTTACGAAAAGATGTGTAAAAAGTAGAGAGAAAATGAAATTTTTGACTTTTTGGTATAGGTTATAGGCTTTTTGGCTTTTTTAGTAACTTTTTGACTTTTTGACTAAAATATTAACTTGTCAAACGAGGCCTTAGTAATTTTTTAGCTTTTTGGCTAAAATATGAGGTAAAAAAACTAGTATGTTTGGAATGATGTTTTTAATTTGTTATGACAAGATGTGCAAAAAGTAGAGAGAAAAAAGAATTTTTGACTTTTTTGTATAGGTTATTGTTGGTATTTTTTCATAATAATACAAGAAAAATATATAAAATAAATTAAATAGAAATGACAAAACAATTTTTTTTATTTAAAGAATGAAATACAGAATAAACTATACAATTACAGAAATGAATTAGATTACATTACTAATTAAACAAATTATTAACATGGATAAATAAAGATTAGAACTCATCTTTGTAAACTAAGTATTGAAAAATTTAAGAACAAATGATAAGAAAAGAAGCAAACCGAAGCCAACACTGGACAGTTTCCTTAAAACAGATTCACCGCCTCCCGTATCCATTTTGCAACCCATTTAGTTTAATTCTCAAAACTTATACATTATACACACATTATGATTTATATAATGGTTTTAGAGTTTTAAACCTTTGTAACTCTAGTCTTAATTAAGGCTAGAATTGATGATATTTGATGGCCCTATTGATATAGCATTCATGGCTAGGGTTTCCTACACCTGTATAAATAGAGGTCTTTCCCTTCCAACTAAGAAGAATAATTTTTCGTGAGGTTTTGATAGAAAATGGAGATGGTGTTTTAAGATAAAAAGTTAGAGATATTTTTTTTCCACGAAAGAAAATATTTCCTATCTTCTTTTGCTAGTCCCTTCTTTGGTTCTTGTTAGAGAGCGTGCAACTATTGTTCAGTTCGCCGAAACTATTCAGAAGGTGCTTCTGTATTAGCTGGTTTTGACCGTCGTGTCATAGAAGAAAGACGCCGGCGTACCTCCAGCATCTATCGAAAGGCGGTGAACCCATTTTAAGGAAACTGTGGTATCGCACAAGCTTCAATTTGCTTCTTTTTTTATCATTTATTCTTAAAATTTTCATTATTTAGTTTACAAAGATGAGTTCTAATTTTTAGTTATCTGTGTTAATAATTTATTCTATTAGTAATGTAATCTAATTCATTTCTGTATTTTTAGTTGTGTCGTTTATTCGGTATTTCATCATTTTAATAAAAAATTGTTTTGTCATTTCTATTTAGTTTATTTTATATATTTTTCATATATTATTATGGAAAAGTACCAACAATCAGTTATTGACTTTTTGATTTTTTTAATAACTTTTTGATTTTTAGGCTAAAACAAGCACATGCCAAACAAGGCCTAAGAGAAGAAGAAAACAAAAAAAAAGATGATGTAAAATTAGATTTGGAGGTAAATATAACCATATTATCATTTTTTTTTTTTTGTTGTTGGATATATTCTAATTTATTTATTTATTATTATTGAGATAATATAGAAACAAAAATAAATAAATTAAAAATAATATTTAGCTTTTTGAAATTAAAGAAATAGAATTGAGTTGAAATTAAATATTATATGAATAATTTTATTTAGATTCCTAATGAAATATATTTTTATGGGTGAGATTATGAGTATTGTGTGATTGAGTGATGAAAAAATTAATATTGTGATATTGACACCTCGTTTGTCAATAGACTATTTTAACTAAAGGTCATTAGAAATTATCACATCATTCTCTACTTTTCTACATATCTTTTCTTAAAATATTAAAAAGTCACTAAAATTAATTCTCAAACGAGTCCTAAGTTAGAGATTGTATAATAAAATATTTTATTTGTGAATTAGTGGGGTTATATTTCAATTAAATTTATAAAATTATCTAAATATTTTTTTATCATGAAGAGTAAAATAGTATTTTTGGAATACAATCCATGTGAAGGGATTAGTCACAATACTAATTTCATTATTGAGGGAATTTATATTTTCAAAAAATTGCAAATCACATGTGTGTGTGTTGTTTTCTGACCACACTGCCAAACAAGTACTCAACTGGAGAACACTAGTAGAATATATTACGCCTGAACGACCTGTCACAGAAAGAAAAAACTCCGGCAGTGGTTCTTCCATCCAGGGGCACTTCGACGATCAAGTCAATACTTAGTTTATCTCTCAAAGATAATAATTAGTGCTTAACTCACTAGCCAGAATACAAAAAACGTACCTTAGACCCACGAGGGTGCCTTGCTTTTATAGCCAGCATTGACCTGATCCCTATAGAAGCCTAGCTTCAATGGACTCTGGCTCAATGCTTATCATGGACTCTCAAATAGATAGAGATAAACTCCCTAAGAGCTTTATCCTTATCCAGGCTGAGGTCCTCCCTCATTATAAGACTCTTGTCCCTTATCCATTCATCTCGGATTCTGGTATCTTCGCAGATAACCTTGGCCTAGCCGAGATCATCTCAGCGTCATGACCAAGACACATGGCACCTCGGCTGGCACTTCGGCGCCACCTTAGCCACGTGTTGTCATTCAAAAAATATATCCCCACAACTGCCCTCTAGGTTCTATTACCTCGTCATCCTAAGGTGATGAAACCTATATTATTTGACCATATAGCACATCGGCTAAACTTGCTCTACCCTTTATTACCGAGGTCATCATTAGTTGGCTCCACACGACCAAGACTTGTAATCTGTTTTCATCAATGCCTTAGAACCAAGAACCAAGTTTTTTCAAATTCGTTAGCCGAGATCGTCCCTATAGCCGAGGTCTTTGCTTCAATAAATCAAGAACTCTAAGAGTTTTTACATACATATAAGCTGTCACGCACAATAATTCAACCGTTTTTTCCACGCGTCTCTTCCCCATTGAACCATATCTGTCATGCGCCTTTTAAGTCGTATCGCACTTGCGTGCGCCGTCTGACAAGCACGTCATCCCAGGCACACTAATTGCGATTTGCCGCCTTTTCATGTTTTGACAAAACTACTTCCCTCTCTCTTCATCTTTTCACTTCTGTAAACACGATTTTCTCCCAAAATTCTTAACTTTCTCTCTCTCTAAAGATCCCTTACCTCCATTGTTGCCTTTTTCAAGCTTTCTGTAACCTCTTCCGTTCACCTCCTCCGGTGAAGCTTTTGCTGCTCTTTTCCGCTCGCTGCCACCGTCTTAACCCGGCGTCTTCTACACCGGCCTCTATTTCTTTGGTAAGTCAGTATTCCCCCTTATTTCAATTCCTTGTTTTACTTCAAACTTTGCTATGCTTGTATACTACCATTGCAAATCTATTCATACTCTTAAATAGTCATTTGTGTGTTGAATTCCACCATTCGTCATCTGTTTTATGATTCTATCTTTGTACAATCTATTGCTAATATACACACACATATACACACATGTTGACGTTCTTGATAGCTTGTCACTGTTCTTTATTTTGTTTTCTGGGTTCTGACCCAAACACATACTCGTTATTCTGCCACTAAACTTGGCTTTGTATATCTGTACTTCTATCATTAAAATGTTCTTGAATTTCTTGTTTTGTCTTCTTAAGTCTAAATCATGTTCTTGTTTCTGTTTTCTTGTTGCATTTTGCCAGATTTTTGCCTCCAATTTCCTATTTTCACATAGTTTTTAGGCTTGGGTTTTGATAGGAGACACTATCCCTAGGAAAATTAGAACAAATTTCCCCAGATCTTAAAAAGCCCTTGCCCTTGCTTTATGTTCTGAATTTAAGCCAAGGTCCCTCAAACCTTAACAATCCACTTCCTTCTGAAATCCAACACCTTCCAATTTAGCCGACGTTATGGGTATGTTCGGGTGGATGGTAGACACCCCAACTAAGCTAGCATACTTTAGGTAGGAGTTTGTCATCCCTGCTGACATTCACCTCAAGTTGGCTGGAGAGGAGGACTCCATTATGCCCAAAGACGACTTCATGCCCTTTCCAGTCGTAGCCTTCACAGAGTGTGGACTTAGGCTCCCTCTTGACATCCTTTTCCAAAAAGTCCTTCACTATTATAAACTCAACCCAATGCAATTAGCCATTAACTCTTACAGAGTCATCAACGGTATCATTGCTTTAGCTAGCCGAGAAAATGCTAGGGTAACTCTAGCCGACATCCAGTACTGCTACATCATGTGTGACCTTAAGTCAGAAAAAGGTTACATTTACTACCTTAAGCCGAGGTCAACGGAATATAAGCTCATCGCCGACCTCCCTGATTCCAACAAGGGCGCTGGGGACAATTATTTCATCGTCTCGGGCAATCGGGAGTTCCTTCCAGATGATGACCTTCACCTCTACCCTTTAAGCCGTACATTGTTCAAAGATGGAGATGCTAAGAGCCAAGTGTTACTTTCACTTGCTTCTCAAGTCTTTAATACTTTGTTCCTTCTAAATGTTCTAATGTCTGTTTCTTACTTGCAGCTCTTCCTCAACCTCTAAAGGACTTCCACAAAAACTTCTATCCCAGCAAGGATTTCAAGAAGCTGTTGGGTCTACCAGTTGACCAGCGAAAAGCCCCTTTGCTGCTCAACTACATCCCGACTTACAAGTCTGTACTTCCTGACGTTCCAAGAAAAAGTAAGTCTCTTCCTTCAGCAACAACTCCTCAAGCTGAATCATCAAGGCCTAACCAAGGATCAACATCTGGTCCTGTGGAGCAACCATCAACCTCTGCTCCACAACTGATCCCACCTTCTCAACGCCAGCACCGACATCGAACTCCACTACACGCACCAGTAGGCAGGACTCAAAGCCGAGGACGCCGAAGTGCTGAGGCGTCATCTTTGGACCCAGCAAACCTACCAACAGCTCTACCAGCAATCCGCCTTAGCACTAAAGTTACCGTTGCCATCTCCTTCAACAAACTGGGGTGACAAAAGGCCGTTGCTAAAGACCTTCTTGCCAACATCCCCAAAGTCGTCACAGTTCAATCTTCCCTATTTCAACCCAAGCCGAAACCAAAGAGGCTGAAAAAAGCCCAAGCCAAGGCAACGGTGACTCAGATCGACTCTAAGGACACCTTGCCAATCTCAAAAATGACTGAGGCAAAAAAGAGTGCCTCTGCCGCCGAAAAGAGGCTCGCAGAGGCTGCTCCCTCCGAATCCACCTGGTCAAAGAAGCCGAGGTCAGAGTCCGCTACAACCTTAGGGTCCATGAAGTCCGATGCCCCCTAGGCCCCTCTAATCACCATTGAGGACAAGCCAGTCAAAGTCAGCGACAGCGCGACTGACATCGAAGTCGACGTCGCCCTCTCTACTGCCTTGCTCCTTCCCAAAGACCTCAAACGCAACGCCGAGGTCAGTGAATACAAAAATTTCGCTCTGCAGTTACAGCACTCCGTACAAGTAAGCCCTTAACACATGTTACTTTTCTATTTTTTCCATACTTTGAGATTTTTATTAACTTTTGTTTTTTCCATTTCTTCTAGGCGATCCAGCACGCCCACTCCTTCGCGATGCAGGCCTTCGACATTAAGAAGGAGTTGGCCCGCAAGACGAAGGAGGCTACTGGTTTGCTTAAGACCATCAATAAAGCCGAGGCCAAGATAAAGACATTGATAAATCAGGCTAAGGCGGCCAAACAGGCCCAAGACAAGGCCGAGGATAGGGCAGAAGCTGCTGAGGCCGTTGCTAAGGTCCTTGAAGCCAAGAAGAAAGAGGCCGAAGCAAAGACCGCCGAAGCCCAAGCCAAGCTCATTGCTGCCTTGGCCACAAAGGACGCCGAGATCAAAGCAGCAGACGAGAAAGCATACACCAAGCGGGCTGCCGACGTCCACGATGACTACAAGAAGCAAGTGAAACAGGCATGCAACAAGGGTTTCACCCTTGGTTGGATGGCTTCCTTAAAGGAGTTGGTTGTCCCTGAGGACTCAACTCTCCGAGATAACAGTCTCCTCGTCCTGCCATTCCCCCCCACTCCAAGCCAATACAAGGACGAGGCTGAGTTCGAGAAAGATGCCGAGGCCGACAAGTCTGAGAAGGCCGAAGCTGCTGGGGCCAAGTCCCCAACTCTGAATGAGCAATTTTTAGACTTGACTCAGGATGAGGAGGGTGAGGGTGAGGTCTCAAAAGAGGATGCCTCCTATGGAAAGACAATATCCGAGGCACCTATCGTTGAGAAAAGCCTCGACCGGACTCTTGAAGAGATCAATGCCGAGCTCGCGGCTGAGAAGGCTGCTGAGAAGAGTTCCCAAATGTCTTCTAAGAACCAAACCCTTCCAGCTGATGACGCCAAATAGTCCTGCTATTAACTCTTTCTTTGTACTTAGTAATTTTCTGAACATTGTTTTCAATTTTCATATTTGGTCGACGTGCCACTTTTGTAATCAGAACAAGTAGTCTTTTTGTAGGCCGAAGTGCCCTTTTTCCTCTTTTAATGCAAGTACAACTTATTCTTTGACTAAGTGTTTGAATGCTTGTCTTCCTTTTACTGTCTTGTATGATTCCATACTTAGAATTTTTGGCATGTCTTCAAAGTACACCTTAACTGTGCAATCTACTCAGGGTGGAATATCTCGGTTATAACCACTAACGGTTTATCTCGGCCTTGGCTGAACACTTGAAAATATTATAAAAAATATTTTCACAAGTGTTATTTACAACTTGCCACTTCACTCTTACTTATTAAGACCTTTCTCTTCCATTATCTCAAAGTTGGGCAATCTGGTCATCTCGGCAAGTACGTAGATAACCTTGACTTAACTTTAACTTGTAAATTTTTCTTAAAATTTCAACAAGTGTTAAACCAATTTTCTCTTGTAAATTCCAACTTCCAAATATTATTCTCCAGCTCTCTGCCCCCTAATGTGAACTTAAGTTTCACTTATGTTCACATTAAGCATGTAAGTATGATCTTGTCGCCGAGATCAAATTCAAATAGAGACTGGCCGAGGTTATCAACCTCGGTCTCTGTTAATCTAACTGATATGTATTTAGTGTCATTCAAAGTTTTCATTCTGTCGACACAGCAAATCTAGGTTAATTCAACTTAGTTCAACTTGTTTATATGCAAAAATATCGCCAACTTAGTTCAACTCTATTATATGCAAGTATAATTCAACTCTGCCGTATAATAAGTCTAATTTATTCGTCATGTTTCAATCAGAAACATCTCCAACTTAGTTCAACTCTATTATATGCAAGTATAATTCAACTCTGTCATATAATAAGTCTAAGTTATTCGTCATGTTTCAATCAGAAACATCGCCAACTTAGTTCAATTCTATTATATGCAAGTATAATTCAACTCTGCCATATAATAAGTCTATGTTATTCGTCATGTTTCAATCAGAAACATCGCTACGTGACTGGTCAATCCTTTTACACAAGTTTGAAATCAAAAATCGAGCTGAAATTTTATTAATTACTTCGACTAATAACAGAAAAACTTAAAAACAAAAGGAAATCTTAATGATAGAAAAACTTCAGGTTGCAAGTATTCCAAGGTCTTGGCAACTCTTTGCCTTCACTGTCTCCAAGGCTATATGCCCCATTGCCCAGGACCGAGATGATTCTATAAGGTCCTTCCCAATTTGGGCCAAGCTTGCCCTCTCTAGGATCCTTCTTGTTACTGACGACCTTTCTCAGAATGAGGTCCCCAACTTGAAACTCTCGTGGGTTGACCTTTTTGTTGTAAGCTCTGGCAAGCTGCTACTGGTATGCCCCTAGTTGGATCGCTGCTTTCTCCCTTCTTTCTTCCAACAAGTCCAGATCTCGGGCTAAAAATGCATCATTAGTCTCATTATCTACTCCCTGGGTTCTGATCCCTGGGATTCCGACCTCCAGTGGAATAACTATTTCTGTGCCATAAGCCATGGCGAATAGGGACTCCCCAATTGATCTTCTCGACGTAGTCTGATATGCCCAGAGTACATTGGGCAACTCATCCACCCACTTTCCCTTTGTTGCTTCCAGCCTCTTCTTGATCCCATCCAAGATAACTTTGTTGGATGTTTCTACTTGTCCATTGCTTTGAGGGAAACTTGGAGTGGAATAGTAATTTTTCATCTTGTACTTTGCACAGAAGCTCTTGATTAGCTTACTATCAAACTGCGTTCCATTGTCTGCTATTATTGCTCTTGGGATCCCAAACCTGGTGATGATGTTCTTCCATATTAAGTTCTTTACGTCAATGTCCCGAATCTTTGCAAGGGGTTCAGCTTCAACCCACTTGGTGCAGTAATCTGTTGCCACCAGTAGAAACTTCCTTTGTCCAGTTGCTTGAGGCAATTGTCCAACAAGATCTATGCCCCATTGGGCAAATGGCCAAGGGCTGGACACTGGGTTCAAATCTGCTACTAGTTGGTGTATCAAAGGTGCAAACCTCTGACACTTCTCACACTTTCTGACATAGGTGTCATGACCCGAATTAGCCCCCATGGGTTAAGAACATAACCGGCCAGTAATCACGAGATTACCTACGGCCTTAAACCAAACCAGATATATTTTAATAGAGTTAAGGGGGCCAAACGGAAGCAATTTCAAACTTTTGTCCATAGAGCTGTGCTTACATGGCACGTCATAACATTTTACAAACATGCATTAATAACTCACATCAAGGAAAGTTAACATATAAGCTTTACACAACAGGATCATTCAAGTTATGGCCAGCCAATCAAAACTATATACAACCGTAATCCAAAGTTCTCGCCAACATAACAAAATATAACAAAATAGTAAAAGGGCGAAAACAAGTCTCATGCGTGAGACGTATGGGCTAACTCTTCAAAACCTTGACTGTTTCACACAAACTTCACTGAGGCTGGGTTTGGACCTCCCTTGGCTCACCTACAAACACATGAATGAGCGTGACCGAATACCCAGTGAATAATATCAAATAAAGAAGATACACGATCGGTATTTAGAATAACATACATCAGACGGCCTTGGGCCCAATTCATATTTCTATCTAGTATATATATACATATAGGTCAAGTGACTGCAGTTCCAAACACATCAAACGGCCTCGGGCCCAATTTATTCATACCCGGCGGCCTTTGGCCCAACCGTTCCTGTCCGACGGCCTTTGGCCCAATCATTCGTATCAAACGGCCTTCGGCCCATTCATTCGTGTCAAACGGCCTTTGGCCCATTCATTCATATCAAACGGCCTTTGGCCCATTTATTTATTCATGTCAAACGGCCTTCGGCCCAATCTTTCATTCATGTCAAACAGCCTTTGGCCCATTTATTTATTCATGTCAAACGGCCTTCGGCCCAATCTTTCATTCATGTCAAACGGCCTTCGGCCCAATCAATTGTACCCAACAGCCTTTGGCCCAATCAATTGTACCTAACGGCCTTTGGCCCAACCATATGGCATAACAAACATTAGTCCACAATTCAAATTAATAAACTTATAAGACTTATATGGGAATAAGAAATTGGACAAATAACGTACTTCAAAATATCTTTACTAAGATATTACCCACAGTGTTCTGCCGGCAGATTTGCCCTAGAACTCGACCCTACACATATCATGAACACAATGGGTCACAAACAATTCAATCTGTTCTTAATTCATACATCCCTCTTAGGCTTCTTTCTTATTCTTTTAACTCATTTATGATGCTCAATGCATGCCTAAGAGTGCTTAGAAATGAAAGAGAACAGAAAATAAAACACAGAACACCTTTACAAAATTTCTAAAACAGGGGTCCCTGCTCGAGCGGGGGTTCTGCCGCTCGAGCGGACCCTCATGGTCTGCAAAAGTACTGGTTGCCTCATTTTTATACCCGATCATGAATTCGTACGCTCGAGCTGAAGGTCACACTACATGGCTCCCTGCTCGAGCGTGAATATCCCCGCTCGAGCAGACATCAATGTCTGTAAAAGTTTTAGGAGCTCGCATTTCACGCTCAAGTGGCGCTTTCCCTGCTCGAGCAGACATGCGAAATTCTGGGTTTTCCAAAACTGTTCTTGAAGTTCAATTTTGATGTTCAAAGGTTCCAAACTCATGATTTCGGTTCAAAAACAAGTAAACACATTATATTACATGAGTATACAAGCAATGTGAGGCCAATTGCTCAAAATCATGGTCACATTTTCAAATTATTCAACATTTCTTTTGCATAATCAAAACTCATGCATTCAAACCTCATATAAGCTTCATATCTCCAATAATCAAACATGCATGTCAATTTTTGACTTCATTTCTATTTCAAATCTTACAAATGACACTTATTATTATGAAACCCATGAAAATTATGCATGCATATGAAGATTGGTGCCCAATTCTCCATGTTCAACATTATTCATGCTAGCTTATGCAATTTCATGACAATTCATGGTGATTCATAGTAATTTCATGCATGCATGTGCATTCTAACTTCATATTCAACTCAATCTTTGCCATGAGCTACCATACCACTTGAATTCACAAAATTACATACTCAACTCATAAATTAAGAGTTGATTACTCACCTAGGAGCTTCAAGCACTCAAGCCCTTTGAGTTTAACTTCCAATTCTTAAGCCTTTAGCCAAAATTGCACAATTCTTCCTCTTTCCCTCTTTAGAGCCGACCCTCTCCCTCTCTAGAGTGTAAAATCTGATTTTGAGCTCAAACTAAAGGAATGTGGGTGTATAGTGCCCCTTTTTAAAGTCTCCCTTAATCATATTTCATTAACACTAATTAATTGAGCACTATTTCATCAATTTAATCTTATTTAATTTGATCCGAATCAATTTTCAATTAAATTTCACCTTAGGCTCTAAAAATTATACTAATCACAGTGGCGCAATCAATTTCGGTTTCTGTGGCCGATAAAGCCTTCAATTTAAATTCTAAAGCAGATAATCAAACAGATTTTCCTACGGTGAACAGATAGAAATTCAAAACCACATATATTCATATAAATGGCACTCAAAATCATATCAAACACATAATCACATTCGTAATTAAGATTAATTAGCATAATATGGAGCAGGGTTATCACAATAGGCTTCAGCATCTTTCTGCATATAGGGCCACCAGTACCCCTGAGTAATGGCCCTATGAGCAAGTGACATGCCCCCAGTGTGGCTTCCACATACTCTTTCATGTATTTCATACAAGAAGTCTTCAACTTGTGAAGGATGCACACACCTCAAAAGGGGACCAGTAAAAGATCTTCTGTAGAGATGCCCCTCTGCTGTCAGACTGAATCTTGCTGACTTCAGTCTGATATTGTGTGCTTCTTTATGATCATCTAGCAGTTTCTCCTTGGAATACTATTATTGCATCCATCGAACTTGGTCCCATCTCCACACACATTGCTTCATGCTATGTGTTCAGTGGTTCTACACTTGGACCTGATAAGTAGTCAACCATTATTGTCATTGCCTCTCCAGGTTTCATTGCACTGGCCAGGTTGGCCAAGGCATCAGCATCGCTGTTGTCATCTCAACTAACTTGTTGTAGTCAGCAATTTTGGAGCAATGCTATCAGTCTGCCCACCTCCTTGACATAGGCCACCATCTTTTCATCTCTGGCAGCATATTCGCCTGTTACCTGGTTAACGATAAACTGGGAGTCACAGAAGACCATTACCTCGTCGGCTTCCATTATTGCTGCCAAATTTAATCCTGCTATCAGTGCTTCATATTCTGCTTCGTTGTTTCAGGCCTTAAACCCCAAATGAATGGATTGTTCCAGCATATGTCCATCCGGCGATACTAGCATTACTCCTGTCCCCGCTCCTTGTCGGTTTGAACTTCCGTCAACAAATAGTCAGAAAGAGTCGCCGACGTAAACATTATAGGGCCTAAGTTTCTCTTCTTTCCTCTGTTTGGCTATTCCCAACTGGGTTTCTCCTTGTTCTCCTGGACATCGTATACCTCAGCTCAACGAAGCTCGATGTATGATGGCGCCTGGTGTGAACTCGGCCACAAAGTCAGCCAAAACTTGGCCTTTGATTACTGTTCTGGGTCTGAATTCCAGGTCATACTGGCCCAACACCACTGCCCATCTGGCTATCCTACATGTCAGATCTCCTTGCTGCAACAGGAACTTCAAAGGATGCTCAGTTAACACCACAATCTTGTGGGCTTGAAAGTAATGATTCAGCTTCTTGAAGGCCATTACCAAAGCTAGTGTTAGCTTTTCCAAAGGTAGATATATGGTCTCTGCATCTGCTAGGGTTTTACTCACGTAGTAAACTGCCCTCTGTTCTCCCTTATCTTCCCTGATTATTACTGCACTTACTGAGACCGCCAAGTATAAGAACAGCTCCTCTCCAGGTACTGGATTTGAGAGAATTGGAGCTGTGGTCAAGTATTTCTCCAAGTCGGCCAAGGCGACTTCGCACTCCTCTATCCATAAGAAGTCTGTGGCTTTCTTTACTAAACTGAAGAAAGGTTTGCATTTATCAAATCTTCTGTTTATGAATCTGTTTAGGGCTGCAGCCCTTCCAATCAGCATCTGCACTTGTTTGGCCGACGTTGGGCTCTCTAACTCCAGAATGGCCTTCATTTGATCCGGGCTTGCCTCAATGCCTTTTTTGGTGACCAAGTATCCCAGGAACTTCCCCGACCCAACTCCAAATGCGTAGTTTGATGCATTGAGTCGGAGCCGAAATGTTTTTAAAATGTCAAAGACTGTCTTCAGGTCGGCCAGATGATCTTCAGGTTCCTTGGTCTTCACGACCATGTCATCAATGTATACCTCCACTGTTTTGCCTATTAGATGTCTGAACATTTTAGTCACCAATCTCTGGTAGGTTGCTCCTGTATTTTTCAACCCAAAAGGCATCACTTTATAGCAATACAGCCCTTTTAGGATGATAAATACAGTATTCTCCTCATTTAGGGGCTATATAGCTATCTAATGGTACCCCCTATAAGCGTCCAGGAAGCTCATCCTTCCATGCCTTGAAGTGGCATCCACCAATTGGTCAATCTTGGGTAGTGGAAAACTGTCTTTGGGACCAGCCTTGTTCAGGTTGGTGAAGTCCACTGCAGACCCTCCACTTCCCATTCTTTTTATTCACTATAACCATGTTTGATAACCATGTCAGGTAGTTTACCTCTCGTATGGCTCTGGCCTCCAGAAGTTTATCTACTTCTTTTTCTACTACCTCAATATGCATCAACATCGGCCTTCTTGCTTGCTGGTTGACAGGTTTAGCCGACCTATCCACATTCAATTTATGACAAATGACCTCGGGATCAATGCCAGGCATCTCGTACGGTGTCCAAGCAAACACCTCAAGGTTTGTTCTCAAGAATGCTTCTAATTCCTTTTCCTCTTCCTCGACCAATCCTAAGCCGATAAGAAAGAAGCGCTCTTCATCCCCTTGCTCGACTAAGATCTTCTTCAGGGCTTCCTCACTTTTCTCGGCTAGTTCTTTGCCGACGTCCTCAAGGACTTCCATATCCTCATCCTCAATCTCAGATGCTTCTGCTTCTCGTATGTTGTAGGTGGATTTCATTACTGCCATGGAGCAATTCTTTGCCTACACTTGATCTCCTCTGACCTCCCCAATTCCCTGTTCTGTTGGGAACCATAACAGCTGGTGCAATGTTGAGGGAATAGCCCCCATTGCATGCAGCCATGGCCTTCCCAGGATAACATTGTAGGGGGAGGGAATGTCAATTATTGTGAACTCGGTTTTTACCTTCTTGGTACCAGCCTGTACCTCCAAACTTACTACCTCCAGGGGCCATGTCGTCATTCAATTGAACCCGACTATTGGGCCATTGGATTGTTCTAGATCATCTTGGTGAAGGCCAAACTCCTTGTAACATCTGACATACATGATGTCACAAGAGCTGCCCTGGTCGATCAGAATTCGCTTTACCTGGCACTCTCCAATCTGGAGGGATATTACCAACGCATCGTTGTGTGGATGCTGCACCATCTCTAGGTCGTCTTCAGTAAAGGACACCACTGGTCCCTGGCACTCGTCTGCCCTGGGTGTCTTCTGTCGAACCTGATACACATGTTGCAAGTGTTTTACCTTCTGGGTTTTCCCACGTATCTCGTTTTCATTGACCTTTGAGTGAATTACATTGATCACTCGAGGTCTGCCTGCTTGTGGTTGTGGTGCTAATGGAGGTGGTGTTGCTGGTGCGTGAGGCAGTCTTGCTTGCTCTTCCCTTGTCCTGGTCTCATCTACCAAGTCCCTTAGATGACCTTGTCTTACCAGGTCTTCCAGATGTGCCTTTAGGGCTCTGCATCCTTGAGTTAGGTACCCATCCTCATTGTGGTAGGCACAGTGTTTCCCCAGACTTCTTCCCATAAATTCACCAGAAAGCTTCTCTAGTGCTCTATAATAGGGTTGATTCTAAATTCTTTCCAAGACTTTGTAAACCGGAATTCGGAATACGGTTGTGACTGCCAGTGCAGCCCTTAGTCCTGTCTCCTGTTTATTGTATCCTCCATTACCTTGGCCTCGCTTGGGCGAGCTGTTTTTCTTCTCCTGTTTTGACGCCTTTGTCCCCGGCATGTCCTCCTCGGCCCTGGCATACTTTTCTATCCTGGCCATAAGTTCCTCCATACTTTTTGGTAGTGTCTTTGCCAGTGATTTTCGAAGCAGACAATCATCTTTCAGGCCATTCTTAAAAGACACTACCGCCACCTCTTGGTTGCATCCTGGTATCCGGTTGAACACCTCATAATACCTCTTGGCATAAGCCCTGAGGCTTTCATCCTCACCTATCCTCAAAGCCATCAGGGAGTCCACCCTCAACAGCTGTAGTTTGTTTGTCACAAACCTGGCCACAAACACCTTAGCCAGGCCTTCCCAGCTTTTCACCGTTCCTTTCGGCAACTTGTGAAACCAGTCTGATACGATTTCCCCAAAGGATGAGGGAAACACTTTGCAAAGCAACGGCTCGTTCTCGGTGTACAGTGCCATTAAGTTCAGGTACAAGCCGATGTGAAAATTAGGGTCAGACTTACCATCGTATATCTGGAATCTCGGCATATGGAACCTTTTCGGGGACTCAAACTTGTCCAATTCAACCAAGAACGGCGTTCTCGGCTTGACCGGTGATGTTACATCGGCATCTTGTCGCTTCCTCTGGAGGTAATCCCTCAGATCGTCCTTAGTCCGTCCAGGAGCTCGGCTATCATTGAATTTCAGCCTTTTCGGTGCGCTACTCCTAGTATCGTTATTAGTCCTCTTGGATCTTTCTCCATTAGTTACGTCGAAACACAGTTCCTTCCCTTAAACATGCCGATGTTCTTTGGGGTCAGCTTCTTTGGTACGATGCGTCCTCCGAGAATCTCCCTTCATTGACTCTCCTCGCCCGACCTCCCTTGAAGGCTGGTGAGAGTATTCCTTAGTCCTGGTGTGCTGGGGAACTGTAGGGACTGTTTCTATCCCCTTCTCTAGGCATTGTTCTTGGCCACTGGAATGGGCGTATCTTGTAACGGAAACGGTGGCTGCATGAGGTTGTTCTGCATCATAAAATTGATGACTGATTGCAGGTCTACCAATTTGTTCGCCATTCCCTTCATCTCACCATCCCTTCATAGGCATCTATCTTTCCATACCTGGAGGTCGTCCTCGTTATAATACCCGCCTCGGTCTGACTTCTTTGGTACGTCGCCCTCCTTACCGACGTCTTTCTCTCCGGGATTCTGATCTCGAGTTTCTTCGTTGCAGTTATCCTCCTCCACGTTAGGGTCAATGTGCTTACCACTCCCAATAGGGATGTCGTCCCTAACCTTTTCTTTCTGTCCGTCATTGGCCATCTATTCTCCATTCTTTCCCACAGACGGCGCCAAATTGTGTGTGTTATTTTCTGATCACACTGCCAAACAGGTACTCAGCTGGAGAACACCGGCAGAATAGATTGCGCCCGAACGACTTGTCACAAAAAGAAAAGACTCTGGTGGTGGTTCTTCCACCCGGAGGCACTCCGACGATCAAGTCAATACTCAGTTTATCTCTCAAAGATAATAATTCACTACAACAAAACTAACTATTCACGGCATCATGTTTACGACATGCATTAAATGCATGTCGTAGTTAGTACATTCTACGGCATTTTTTTTTTTGCAAGCCGTTAATATTTTGTCAATAACAGCATACATACCATGTAAGTCGTTGATTCATATATTTATAGCATGCAAAAGTATGCCGTAAAAAACTTATGTTTTTACGACTTACAAAAATATGTCGTAAAATATTTGCACTTAAGACGACATACATTTAATATTATAAAATATTATAACTTTACACGGCATGCATTAACATGTCGTGAAAACTTTTGCAAAAAAAAAAAAAAATTCAATCCGGAATTTTTTTATGGCATGCAAAAGCATGCTGTAAAAAATGTATATTTTCACGGCATACAAAAATATGTCATAAAATATTTGTACTTAAGATGACATACATTTCATGTCGTAAAATATTATAACTTTACACGGCATACATTAGTATGTCATGAAAACTTTTATTAAAGAAAATTTTAATTCGATTTTTTTTTTTTTTTTGTGATTTAAAAAAGCTAACAATTTCCAATTACGCTTCTCACTTTAAATTTTCCTAATTGAGGAAAATGTAAAAAATAATTTATACATTATTTTATAATTTAGTGTCTCTTTTAAGGGATAATTGCGCCCAGTGAGATTTTGGAAAAAAAATTATATATTCATGAAAAAATTTATAATTTTCATAATTAATATTTATATGGCTTCTCACTAATTTGTAATTTTTTTTAAAAAAATTACCTTGATTTGATATTTTCCCTTCTTTTAATAATTTATTTATTTTTTACTTTTTAGATGTGTCTAATCTGAATACAACTAACAAGTAAAATATTTATAAAAAATATATAATAAAATATAATATATATGAAATGTATTAAATTTTATATTTTTTTGAATTGAATGATTTTTTTAAAAAGTTAAAAATATTTTCTGTTAAATATATGTTAATTATTTGAATTTAAAAAGTAAAAAAAAATAATTATTTAAAATATTTAAAAACTTACAATACCTAAAGCAAAAAAAAAAAAAAAACTCAAAAACATATTTTAGCCCCAAACCCTCTCCCAGACGACTCTCATTCTATCTGTATATTTTTTTGCCCCAAACCCTCTCTCTCTCTCTCTCTCTCTCTCTCTCTCTCTCTATGTGCAAGCTCTGGAGCTCTCTTCGAGCATTGCCTTGATCGATCGCGCGATTTCGCATGGCCTCACAATGTATGTCATTCACTTTCTTTCCTAATCGATCAATTTTTCTCGGTTTCTCGATCATTTTTTCCCAAAAGCTTCGAATTCATCATTTCATTTGAAGTTAGGGTTTGGTGAGAGCCATGGAAATGTAGACTACGAAGCCAAATGCATTCTCAATCAATTGATCTCAAACCCTAACTGATCTCTATACGCTCTTCTGTATCGAACGATTCAGTGAGTTTGAAACTCGTCATACTTCGTATTTTTTCTTGTGTGCGTGTTTACTGGATCAATTGAAGTTTGTATTGATAATTCGATTTTTTTGGAGGTCTGGCAGATCACTAGACAAGTCGATTTCAACGCTTCAGATGGAGCTGGCTGCTACTCGAAGTTCTGAAGAGATGTGAAGATCTGATGAGTTCACTCACATCTCTGAATTGACTCATGAGGGCTTGCCAAGGAAGAAGGCTTTCATAGTTATTGGAATTAATACTGCTTTTAGTAGTAGGAAGAGGCGCGATTCGGTCAGACAAACATGGATGCCTCAAGGTGATAATTTGATATTGTCCTTGTGTATGTCCTACTATATCTTAATTTCATGGCTTTCCCTGACTGGCTTTTTGGGTTTGATTAGGAGAGAGACTTCTTCAATTGGAACAAGAGAAGGGAATTAACGTCCAGTTCATGATCGGCCATAGGTAAATCTCTTGTCTGCATTTTCTCACAAGTTGGTTAGTTTAATACCTAAAGTGAAGTACTATTAATTAAATATGTTGGATTGTTTAAGATAGATAAGTTTTTAGTTCTGCCAACCAAGGGCTTGAGTAAGCTCTGTAAATGCAGGAATTTGAAGAACAATCAATTGACTGGTCCTATCCCTTCAACATTAACACAGATTCCCAACCTCAAAACTCTGTGAGTCATAATTTTTTTATTTTTTTATTTTTTAGTGGAGTCCATGCAGTTAACATTACCATATGTTTTTTTGATTTTATTTACACCAAAGCCATAGACACTTGTGCTAATATATATGTATGCCTTGTCTTTGTGTAAATTTATTCTGTAGGGACCTTGCTCGTAACCAGCTTATTGGTGAGATACCGAGGTTTATCTATTGGAATGAAGTATTACAATATCTGTAAGTGCTACGTCAATTAGGGTTTAACAACTGATAGATAAAATCCAATTTCATTATCAACCCTTGATGCTATTAACACTTAAACATTTAATTTGGTTTATAATTTTACTCTGGACAAACTATTGGTCCATCTATCATCTGGTGGTAATTATGTTCAATTGTTTTGATATAGGTCATGCTATGTGGCAGCAATCATTGTGGATGAATCTCTTATTGTCAATCTTAAAGGTCTAAACAGAAATTCAAGAGTAAAATCAGTTCCAGTGCAATTTTTTGGTACCCATGATTTTACAAGGTGTGAAGTTTTGAAAGTTGAAGGGATTTTTTGTTAGACTTGTTTATTAAAAAGTAAATAATACACTCAAATGCATCTCTCCCTGTGAGGTTAACATCTCTTTATTTTTTGTGATTATTTAGGATTAATATGAAACAAGTTATCTCATTTCTTAGAGGACTTCTCTCTTCTTTCCATCTGAAATGCAAGAAATCGCATTTTGTGCAAAGCTTGGAAGAATCAAAATTGTGAGCTTATTTATTGAGAGTTCATTCTACTCTTGTTGACATGAGAAATTATGTTCATTAAGCCTTTTCTTTTCTTTCTTTCATCCTTTCTTTCTTTTCTCTTTAGTACAAATATCTCTTAATTATTATGCATGACATTGGCATGCTTGGCCATGTTGCTGTATTTAACTCATTATCATATATATTTTTATCCAGGCACAAACATATGTCAATCATGCCTTGTATTTCTTCAGGTGTAACTTGGGGCACCTTTTATGTCTTTACTTCTTGTTAGACAGATCCTGTGTGATTGACATTTTAACGATTTGTACAGAAGTGTGTAGACATGTGGAGTCAAGTGTATGTGATTTGGTTATATCCACCCATGAAATGGTTGGACTCAGTGAGTTGTTTTCTAGGTCCAAAGTTTGTGTGACCTTCTAATTTAGGGCATTTAGGCCTCAAGAGTGAAAAATGTTGCAGACGTTGGTTTCTCTACCTGTTTCTTTATATAATTTTTTTAGCTATGTTTAGCGCATTATATAACTATGCTTATGTAACTATTCTTCCTCGCTGACTTCCTGCCCATGTCCCCATCCCTGTATCTCTTTCCTTACCTTACTTTGGGTTTGCCTTGGATTTCTCATCTGAAGCACTCCCATTACCTGTTGTCTGAAGCACTCCCATTACCTGTTGTCTTTGTAATGTAGCTTGTTCTTCATGGTTACAGTCGTAATAAAAAATATGGAATGGATTATAACCTAGTGGCGGGCCCAGTTCACTGGTTCAACTGTAAGGGCTGAGTTACTTGGCCAAATGAAGATCATCAAAATATAAACTATGTTTTCAGAAAATATGAAGGAGACAGATTCATTTGTTACCAGCTTATTTGCGTGGTTTTCTTTCTACTTAAACATTTCTGGCATAAAGAAGAGTAAGGTATCCATTCCTTTTATCAGGTATCTCAGTGAACAGAAGCTTCCAAAAAGAATGTTAAAGATGCAAAATGCTGTTGAAGCTGATGATTGTGCGAGTGGAAGTCAAGAGGATGAAAAGGGTGCTGATTCAGGTGAAGATTGCAGAGGAGACGAAAGGATACATAGCAAGCTAGAAGGCACCAAAACTTGCCCATTTGAGATAGGGGATTTACAAGTGATAAGTCTTGGTATGTATTATTAAACTGTTGTTGCCTTAAAATATGAGACATTGTATTTACATGCTGTAACATGCAATGCAAGAATGTGATGACTAGGTTATCATTGATGAGAGTTTGTTTTTACCTGCATTTTTTTTTTTTTTTTTGTTCTTGATTTATTTGACAGCTTCGACAAGGAATTTATACATCTTCGGCTACTGTAAATTTTGCTAATAATTGTTCAAATGCATATAAGAAATGGTAGTGTTACTTATTTAATTGATGAGTTAGGACTAATTCCATTCAAACTCATGTGCATATAAATCTCATACAGGAAAGATTGTGAAGGACTCAGAGTATTTTCAGGATGGGAGATTTATCTGGCCTGAAGGATATACTGCTGTGAGGAAGTTTCCTTCAATAGCAGGTGGATCATTTCTTGAAGGATTCTCGATTTTTGTAAATTGCAGTTCTGCCATTGCTTGTACTCAACTTATTTTCCTCATCCCAAGTGTTCCCATAACATTCATTTCTGTTTGTTTTCCAATTTGGGGCTTTAGATCCAAGTGTATATACCTTGTACAAGATGGAAGTCCTGAAATGCAATGATGCGGGCCCAAAGACTCAGCCTTTATTTAGAGTTACGCTGGATAATGGAAAGCAGGTATGATGAAATGCAATGATGTGAACCTAAACTAAATTTGTGGTCACTTTGACAGTAATTAATAATTTGCTTTCATGGCTTCCATAATTGCTAGCCTAATTTAGGATGTCTATGAAATGGATTCTTGCTCCCAATTGACCAATACAAAAATGTTTTTTAAAATTTAAGTGTTGAGCTTGATGTGGTCATGTTGCCTTGTTATTTTGGTATACCTTTACTTTCTTACTCTACATCTATTATTTGAATTTCTCATTTTACTTGAACTATATTTATACTTACAAATGTACTCATTGCTTCTGTTTAAATGCTAGTTTCATATGCAATGCTCATATTTTCATACTAGTCTTCATATGGCATGTTCTATTGCTTGCGGAAGTGGAGGCCATAATTAAGGAATGCGGTGCCATGATCATTTATTTGATGTTATGTCTTATGCACATGAAACCCAGTTATGACATCAAAATTTAAACAGTGAAAGTGATCCTTACTTGAATTTATCGTTGTTCTATTATTAAAAAAAAAAATGTTAATCGCTAAACCTAGTTTGAGCTCACACTTGACCTCTTGATGTGTTTCAATGTGGACATTGATCAATCTTAAAATGGCTGCTTATGCATAAAGCCAACAAAACCCATGTTTTAGGCTCCCAAATTGGAAGGTTCCCAAAATTTTAGGCTCTGTTTGGTTGTTAACTCAAATGTTGATTCCACACCTTAATTCCACAATGGTGTTTGGTTGTGTTCTCAAATATTGATTACAGAACTCTGCAGAGAACACCTACTTTGACAGACGCGTCGCTTCCTTTCAGTCTCTGAAAATTTTTCTGCGCGGGTCGTCCGGCCGGTCGTCCGGCCGGTCATCCGGCCGGTTGACCGGAATTTTTTTTTTTTTTTTTTTTTTTTTTTTTACAATTGATTTATATAATCGAAAAAAATATTTCCTAAAATTTTTTTAATTTTTTATGTGTTTTACAATAATTTTGAGTTGTATGTTTAGTTACGAGTTGTAAATTTTTGTATCACATATCAAATGTCACATCAACAATTCCCCACTCAAATCAAACTTCTTTTCCAAAACTATTTTCAAAACTCTTTACCAAACAAATTTTCTACACTCAAATCATAATTCCACAACACACAAACTCAAAATACAACTCATACTCTCAAATTACATTTACAAAACTCTACCAAACGCTACCTTAAAGTCTACATGCTATTGTTAAGCCCTATATAGTTTACAGTTTCAACATCTTTTTATTTTTTGGAAAAGAAGGCCCTCTTGATTTGTAAAGTTGTATGTATTGATGTTTGATTTGAAATTTGTGGTTTTTTGAATTTTATATTGGCCATACCATTTGTAATCTAAGATGTAAAGTTGAATTCTTTTTGTTTTTGTATTTGTCGAGTAATAACAGGGGCAAAATGGCTTAGTGTATTCGTGTTTTTCAACATTTGGTTACATTCCGTCATTCAAATCCTGTTTTGTTCTTTAATTTGACAGTGGGATGCACTTGAAAACAAGTCTGCACTCATTCTCTATGGAGGTGGGGCAATATTTGTTATTTGGTTGTCTTCCGTCATTGTTGATTCTATCAACTCAGTCCCTTTGGTAAGTGATTTGATTGAGTTCACCCTTTAATTTTAAATTAAAGAAATTTTTCATGGTAAATAAATTGAAGCAAATTACGATGAATGCTTTTCCCATGCTCTGCAATCAAAATTTTATTTGTTAGTCAAATTTCTTTCTGGATATTTCACTAAACTGTTCTAAATTATTACTCTATTATGAAATAAAACCAGCTTCCAAAAATCATGGAATTGGTTGGGCTTGGATATACTGGATGGTTTGTCTACCGGTACCTTCTCTTTAAGGTAAAACTAACTCATTACAAATTAACATGTTTCATGTCCAAATTACTTTATCCGGTTGCCATCTATCTGAATAAAGTTAATTGTCCTGTTTTACATATTTCAAATTAAGTGATATCTTTTCATTAAGCATGTGCATCCCAATTTATTTCATTTCATTTGATAGTCCACGAATTGGACAATACATGGTAGATATTGTGAAACAATTTTCATTGTTCCAAGTTGATATTACAAATACTTCAAGATGTAGCCTTTTCCCCAAACTAGTTTCCATAGAATTCCTGCAAAATCATCTTTTACTCGGCTGATATTTTTATATTCTCTTGGCTATAACTTCTGATTGTTTCTAGCCAAGGGCATGTGAAACCAGAATCCCACAGGTCCTTAGTATCTCCCCAGATTTAGGGATATGAAAGACTTAGCAATGTGTATGTTTGAATCTAGTTTAAGCTCCATGATTGACATACTGTTGATGCTCAGACCCTATTGGATGGTGTAAACATTAGTAGAGAGCTTGTGAGTATTGCAACCTTGTTGGGTTATAAATTTAGACATGGGATATTCTGATACTTAAATATTTCACAATGATGTTTGCCATGAGGTATATCATTGTGACAAGTGAATATGTTTTTCTCAGTCGAGTGGAAAGGAACTAGCTGATGAAATTGAAGCTTTGAAGAAAAAGATTGCTGGAAGTGGATAGAGAGTGGGTATCAGTTGGACAAGTGTAGTTTTTAACATTTAGCCATTGATCACAAATCATAGTAGATAGATATCCTCTAAAAGGGACACTTGACTCATGTATAATTGGTGATCTTTGTTCTCTTTCAATGTGAATCTATTTTATTGTTTCTTGAAATGATAATTAGCAACAGATTGAACAAATCCATTGCATGCTTATGTAACAAGAAACCATGTAATCACTTGTCATTGCATTTCTTGTAATCCAATTTCATAGATATCTTAATTTTCTGGGTACTCTTTAAGATGATTATTTTATTTTAGTGTATGGATATTAGATTTTTTTGCTTACTTCATAGTTGCTGCCTCTGCTTGGTTTGTAATAGGTTACATTTTATAAACTACTGTCTACATACGATTAGGCAAGGTCATATTCCTATATATATATATTATATTAAAAATAACTTTCTACGGCATGCAAAATTATGCCGTGAAAAGTGTAATGATTTATGGCATGTCAGAAAATGTCGTAAAAGATTATATACGGCATACAAAGTATGTCATAAATATATTAAAATGACCTTCTACGGCATACAAAATTATGTCGTGAAAAGTGATTATTTATGACATGCAAGAAAATGTCGTAAAATATTATATACGGCATGCAAAGTATGCCATTAATTTTTTAAAAATAACCTTCTACAGCATGCAAAATTATGCCACGGAAAGTATGATGATTTATGGCATGACAAAAATGTCGTAAAAAGTTATATACGACATACAAAGTATGTCATTAGTGTTTAATTTATTACTTTTTACAACTTTACCTGCATGCCGTAAATGATGCTCAACGTTCCACGGCATGTCATATAACGGCATTTGTGTGCATGCCGTGAAAGAGTTTTTACGGCATGCATTGCAAATCGTAAAAATTCAATTTTGTTGTAGTGATTAGTGCTTAACTCACTAGTCAGAATACAAAAGGCGTACCTTAGACCCACGAAGGTGCCTTACTTTTATAGCCTGTATTGACCTGATCCCTGTAGAAGCCTAGCTTCAATGGACTCAGGCTCAATGCTTATCCTGGACTCTCAAATAGATAGAGATACACTCCCTGAGGGCTTTATCCTTATCCAGGCTGAGGTCCTCCCTCATTCTAGGACTCTTATCCCTTATCCGTTCATTTCGGATTTCAGTATCTTCGCAGATAACCTCGGCCTAGCCAAGATCATCTCGGTGTCATGACAAAGACACGTAGCACCTCGGCTGGCACTTCGGTGCCACCTTGGCCACGTGTTGTCATTCAAAAAATATATCCCCACAACATGCTATTTTATTACAAAATAAAACAAAAATTAAATGGGTCCTACACGATTCCCAGTTAAACAATATGATAATTTTTTGCGGAGGTTATGGCATGCCAATGGAAAATTTATTTGGTGTTTGAGGAGAACCATGTAATTATGTTCTTGATGAATCACAATATTTTATGAGGAATATTTGTTTTCAGTTAAAATTTTAATTGGATTAAATAGTTGAGATCTCTGATCGGTAAGAATTATTAAATGGATGATTCTGATCAGTAAGAATCATTAAACGGAAGACTCTTATCAGTAAAAATCTTTGAAAAAATTTAACTGGGTTATATTTTCATCGATTCTTATCGGTAAAAAAACTTCCATTTAATGACTCTTATCGATAAAAAACCTTCGTTTTGTGATTCTTATCGGTAAGAAACCTCACCTGTCTGATCCAATTGAAATTCAATTGGAGAGAACCCAAATCCAATTTTATGTCATCTTGTTTCTCTATCAGTAACAGAAAATTATAAATTTTATATTATATCCTTCACTAATTATAAGAGCATTTTCAACTCTTCATCAAATTTGAATAAAAATGTGATGAAAAGTTTGATCTAATATGATATATTCCAATGGTTTCATCAACTCTGGGCAGTAATCTGGTCTAGAGTAAATTTTTATCAAATTCATCCCAAAATCGGTTGTCCGAGAGGACGTTTGGCCCAGCAGTCACCTACAAATTTGATGAAAGGATTAAGTTTCTTTGATTTGATAAAAAAATAATTTTCTCTATTTGATATCAGCTTGAAAAAATATGATTGGAGCTCATGTTTTAAGCATTTTTTTATCAAATTTAAATTTAATAACATATTTGATGAAAAATTAGAGATGGCCTAACACAACCTAAAATACAGATAAGGAGATACTGTTGTGCTCTTTATGGAAGATCGTCCTGAGTGTTTTTCGATGATCTGAACCATTCATATTATAGGGTTTGTCGAGTAGATCATCTATACAAAAAATCAAGCTGATTGGATACCTGTAACCAAAGCTCATTTGTTTTTATAAAAATTATCGGTTAACATAATTTTCATAAATTTTTAAAAACAATTAGGACCTAATCATGGGGTTATGAATATCTGATTAACTTAATTTTTTACATGAATAATCTTGACGAACCCTATAATATAAACGATTTAAATCATTAAAAAAACACTCAGAATGACCTTCCATAAAAACCACAACAATAATTAATGTGCCTTGGGTACAGCAATATCTCCGTTTCCCTAAAACACCATGTAACTATTCTCAGAGCATCAAGATCCTCTAGAGTGGTATCCTTGAAGTGATCTCCTAAAGTGCAAGATCCAACGACTGAAAATAAACCTCACCAAAACGACATTGTTTTGGTGAGTAATTTCAAATTTTAAAAAAATAAAATACAGCTTAATTCAAAACATTTGCAGATATAAAGCACTACACACACACAAAGAGAGAGAGAGAGAGAGAGAGAGAGAGAGAGAGAGACATAGAACACACAAGATACAAAAAAAAAAAAAAAAAATGTCAGTGGCATCATCTTCAATCCCATACATCAACTTCTCAACTTCATCACCCTCTTCTTCTTTCTCATCTCCGTCCCAATCTTCCTCCTCCTTCAGATTTAAGCCCTCCATTCCCACCATTCGCTGCTCCCAATCCGATTGCCCTCTCAGACGACCCCTCGCTCCCACTCCTCCCACTACTCACAAACCCGTTCCTCCATCTCCTCCACCGTCGCCGCAACCGCAATCGCCAGTGAAGCCTGCGGCGGTGGTGGAGGAGGGGAAGAGTGTGATTACGTTGGAGTTTCAGAGGCAAAAGGCAAAAGAGCTTCAGGACTACTTTAAGCAGAAGAAGCTTGAGGAGGCTGATCAAGGACCTTTCTATGGATTCATTGCCAAGAATGAAATCTCCAATGGCAGGTCGGCAGCGATGGCTGGACGGCGGCAACAACGGGGCAACGGCTGGACGGCGGCACTCCCGTCTCTCTTCTCTCTCTCTCGTACTCCCGCCTTCTGCTTCTGCTTCTGCTTCTGCTTTTGCTTTTGCTATACCGGTATATGGAGGGAATTTTGAATTAAAGTTGAATTTTTTCTCTTTTTTTTTAAAATTAATAACTAAAACGACGTCTTTTTGGTTATTTTTATTTTTAGCCATTAGATTCTTGCACTTTAGGAGATCACTTCCGGGATACCACTCTAGAGGATCCTGATACATTCTCAAAATCACCAAATAACTCCTCATGCCAATGGAGGTACGAAACTCGTCCACAAAAGAGATTTGTCAGTCAGTCTTTTGCGCCCAACGCCGATACTGCAGGATCTCAGAGTAGCCTACTTTTCAACCTATTCCTAGCTTTATTAGCCACTGATTTGGTCTAAACTTCCCTTGCTACACACTCCACCTCCGCTGATCGGAAGACTAACCCCTTCTAATTTTATTTTATTTTTCTTTTAAAAACTTATATGTCAATAAGGGTATTTGACTAAAGGTTAATAAAATAAAATGTCATATTTAATTTATAATTATTTTTTTTATAATTATCAAATCAATTATCATTTCAAATTCAAACTAGGCCAATGAGTGTTCATTCTCAATTGTAATATATATGAATAGGATGAGAGGGAAAGGAGCGTAGAATTGTTTTATATTGCAACAACGATATATTCCTCAAAAATTAGAACTTTAATTGAGTTCTAGTGAGGTGGAAAATAAATAAATAAATAAAAATAAGGTCAAAATATCATATCAGATGAGTCTCACATACACATTAGAACTATTACAACCCATAAATTAGAATTCCAAAATATTTTTATTTATATTGAGGTGTGCCACGCTATTAGAAGTGAAATTAAAAGGATAAAATTAGAGAAAGGTAACACACACACACACACACACATATATATATATATATATGAAAGTGTACAAGTAAAGGACAAATATTTATAAAATATACAATACAATTTTTACTAATTTCAAAATGTATAATTTTATTATTTAAAGTTTGTTTGGCATATTGGATACTAGCACATTTTTTTTTATCTTTTTATCTTTTTTTTAAGTTATATTACTTTTTTACTTTTTTATTCATATTTTTATAAAAAAAATAAAAAATATACTTATTTATGTCATTCCAAATTAGTCATAAATTATTGTTACTCTGTTAAAAAATAAATAATATTTATTATAGAATTACCCTTGTTAATCTTCTTTCTAACAAGGTGTACTATCTCCACAATCATAATTAATCCTCAGCAATTATTTCAATGAGAATTTTGATTTCATTTGGCTGTGTGTTAAAAGTGAGTAATTGGCTAAAAAAAAAAAATGATTTTACCAAATTTTTAGAAAGTGATTTACGATCATAATTTATATAAATAAAGTGCATCCTGAATAATGCAACCCTTGTAATTATAAGATTAAAAAATAAGGGTTTGTTTGGTTTGTATCTCAAAATATAATTTTTGAGAAAAAAATTTAAAATTTTGTTTGGTTCAAATTTTTTGAAATTTTTTTTCAAAATTATTTTGTCTCTCCTATATATCAATCAATCACTTTTTCTCTCTCTTCCCATTTTTTCTCTCACACACATTTTCTCAACTACAATAAAATATCAAATCATCTCAAACTCCAAAATTATTTTCAATATATACAACCAAATATATCAAACACACCATTAGGTGTTTTGATTAAAATGAAAGTATCACAAATTGCTATGTCATTCTATATAAAATGGGTAAATTACACACGCCTCCCTGAAGTTTGGTCTGATGACATCTTTCTTCTTGACGTTATAAAAATTACATTCTCATCCATGTGATTAATAGTCTCATTTTACAAATCTCCTACATATACAAAAGACAACAACTATTAGTAAAAAAAACAGATAAAATTACATTGAAAAAAAAAAAGTAAAACAAAGAAAAGAAAAGAAAAAAAGAAGTAAAGTAAAGCAAAGCAAGAAAACAGTGAATGTATATGAATTCAATGTCTTTTTAATACTAATGTTAATTCCGTCTAAATAATTATAATGATAGGGGGTCAGTGTAATTTTTTAAACGTCAGATGGTGATATGTATTAAACTCAAATCTCAAGAGGTGTAAGTGTAATTTACCCTAAAATTTATGTATAAAAATTTTGTTTGTATTGCATTATTTATTTTTTTTAACTCATTTAATAAATTCATTTGTCGGCAAATGAAAAACATGTCAAATAAACAAACTTTCTGACCCTGTTTTTTTTTTTTTTTTCAATATAGTTTAGCTAATAAATTAACTTTTTAAACTAAAGTTCCGTTTCCATTATTTAACTAAAGTTCCAAATATTTAACCTAATTTCCATTGTTTAGTTAACCAAAATGTAAGTAAAATATTTCTTGGTAAAATATTTTTTTATCATAAAGCGTAAGATGATATATGTTTAAAATTTTCGTAAATTTATTTTTTCATCAATACTACTTGAGACTTACACATCAAGCTTTAATGTTACCATTTATTAACTAAATTTAAACAAACATAAAAATGGGCCCTGGTCAAACAATATTATATTTTTATTTTATTTTTTGAGAGAAGAATTTATTGAAAGTGCTACTACACATAACACTCTTTAAAAAATGCCATAATATAACAATATACCTAAGATTTGAGTTAATAGTTCACAAGTTTCACCAACTTGGATCATAACAAAGCCGAATTGATTTATAACATAAACACCCTAACCAAAACTAGTATTCAAAACATCTCACATTTCGTTTGATCAACTATTTATTTCCTTCATTCTATTAAGAAAAAATTAAGGCGAATTACACTAATAGTACTTATAGTTTGAGATTCGTGTCACTTTGGTCCCCGACTTTTCAAATTATGACACATTTGATCCTGAATTTTGAATTTTGTTCCAAATAAGGACAATTGAAAATACCATTACTTAATTTCAAGGGTAAAATTGTCAATTTGATAAAATATATACTAATTTGACAAAATAAATGTCAAAAAAATATTTTTTAATTTTTAAAATTATTTCTACCCAAAGATAAAATTATGTAAAATTGATAAATCTTTTAGACATTTATTTATTATCAAATTAATTTTTATTATGTATTTGGATGATGATCATATAGTGGGTGGTTGTTTTTATTTTCATTAAATTAGTTTCTATTTTTCTAAAAGTCAAATATAGTGACAACTTTGATATCATTATTAAACCAATCCCTTAAATCAAAAAATCTAAAACTAAAAACATTTCATATATTAAATATATCGATTATACTTTAAAATCTTAACAACCACTCATTACATGATCATCATCCAAACACATGATAAAAATTAATTTGGTAAAATAAATAAATAAATAAATGTCTAAAAGATTTATCAATTTTACATAATTTTATCTTTAGCAGATAGAAATAATTTTTAAAAATTTAAAAATATTTTTTTGACATTTATTTTGTCAAATTAGTATATATTTTATCAAATTGACGATTTTGTCCTTGAAATTAAGCAATGATATCTTCAATTGTCCTTATTTGGATCAAGATTCAAAATTCAAGGTCAAATGTGTCACAATTGAAAAGTCAGAGACCAAAGTGACACGAATCTCAAACTATAGGGACTGTTAGTATAATTCGCCCAAAAAATTATCCGCAAATATTTTAACCTAAGAGTCTATATTCAGATCAAGACAACGATTTTACTAATATTAATAAAATCTGGACTCACTTGCAGCTATTCAAAAAAAGATTTGCTCAAATGCTTTTAGCCAGGCATTTCTACATTGAGTTGTATGCATATGAAACATAATTAATGCTATTTCAATTCATAACCATATACTCCAAAGTCTCACAACTAAAATGAATTTGAGTCATAAACAAAAAAAACAAGCCATAAAACACTAGCAAACCTGAACATTCTCTTGTAAAAATACAAATCTTCATAACTAAGGGGTTGTAACGCCCCAAAAATAAATACAACGAACTCATCTCATAAGTGAAAATGTAATTGAATTAACTTACTTTCATTATCAGAGTTTGATATACAAAAGGCGACACATGCGATATATAATCATAAATAGTCTATCTTGAATCTATAGCATATGTTACAAGTAGACAAAAAATGAAAGTTGAACAGATATTCAAATGCCCTAAAGGCTTACATCTTTCCAAGTCGTTTCTTGATTATAACAAAAGTGAGATTAGCTCAATACAAATAAAGCCATTGGCTATACAAAAGGAAATACAACAAAAAAGAATCTCTTACTCCAAAGTCCCTCCAAGCTATTGCCTTGGCGGAGGCATATCACCAACAACTGAAAATGGTTTTCCCCAAATAAGGTGAGCCAAAGCCCAGTAAGAATAATCTAACACAATATATAAGATTTAACGAAGATATAAGCATAATGTGCATTTACAATACCAATAGTAAAACATTCATATTCTGTATAGTCATAAAGTACCAAAGTTCATATCTCAATCCTTTTTCTTTCTCGTCAATTCAAGTTAATTCATTTCATCTCAATTCATGAGCCAATTTCATTATTTTTCAGACAACCCATCTGAGACTACAACTCAGTGGTTCCCAAAATAACACAACCATCATACAAACACTTCAATTTGCCATTTTATGGAAATTTCGTCTACGGGATCGGCACCTATGTATATGCGCGATTTCGAGACTTTCACCCTAGACACACAGGCCAACTTAATTTCAATGGAGTCCATCCCCTATCTCCTCTCAAACAATGGAGTACATCCCCTTTCTCCTCTCAAATAATCATACATATACAATATATTTAAAACATAGTCATATTCAATGACAATCAACCAGAGATTAGTTTCAATTCACCTAATCCTCATGCAATTTCTATAACACTCATAGCGATCCTCCACCGATAGCCCAATATAGAAATTTCTACACCGATAGTCAATCTCAAGACAGATAATTTATTCAAAATTTCACAAGTGAGAGATAATACATATTCTTCTCCACCATTTATGTCCACACCTATTCCATTTCATATTTTACAATACCAATTTCATTTATTTATACAAAATAAATATTTGTAACATTTTAGAGCAAACTTCTCTCTTTCCCAAATATCTCCCAAATGCCAAAATTAACTATTTTGTCACAATACAACCTTATTTTCAAACCCCATAATCCTTTATATCATATTCACATAGCAACCGCTCTTTTGATTTTTAACCCAAACCCTAGGTTTGTCCAACATACTCCAAAATCCCATCATTGTTACACAACAACCAATAACTAAGCTAAAAACGATATGAAACTGTAGAAAAATCCCTATCTCAAAGTTAAAAGACCATAGGACAAGTGGAGAAACTCCAAATATGCCGAAACCAAGGTTGATTCAGATCAAAATGTAGCTATTGATGTGCTCTACCTTTTTACAAAGGCTCAAGGTGGAGAAATCATTAGATCTAGATGAAAAAGTAAAGAGAATGTAGGTTTTAGAGAGAGAGGGTCTCAACTCTATGTTTTAGAGAGAAATAGATTTGAAAAAGTGATGTAAAAAGTCATTCTCGCGATCTAATATACGCATAGTCCGCTCGAGCGCAAGAAGTGACGTTCGAGCATCAAACACAATAAGTTGTTCCGCTTGAGTGCAAGAAATGCTGCTCGAGCGCCAAAACACAAAGAAAAGAACACTCACCACTAGAACGCAAGAAGTGACGCTCGAGTATAGAAAACACACATCCAATAGTTTTGCAGACAACAGACCAACACTCGAGCCCTTACCCGCTCAAGCGTAGGAAACACTTTTCTAGTAGTTTTGCAAACCTACAAAAGTAATGAGAGTTCGCAAAGTCTGCTCAAGCGCAAGAAGTGCCGCTCGAGCGAAAGTCCAAAAATTTGAGTAACAAGAGTTTGGAAACTAGAGAACCAACTTGTTCCAAACACAACCACAACAATCCCAAAGCCAAGTTTAAGGGAAAAGAAGGTAAGTAAGACATGTTCAATAGTACGGAACCAAGAAACCCGTATTCCATATTACAACAAGGGTCAAATCAAAACCGGAGTAGCTATAGTGGTTCTTTCCAATCTCGTAATAATACTTTGGAGCATAATTCAAAATTAATGAACTTGTATCAAGGCCATTCCATTCCAACTCATATCTTCAAACTATCTAAAATTTGAATAAGTGAATCATCTACGTAGATGATCATTACAGATTTTATTGAGTTTCAAGACTTTTATTTTTTATGAAGAAAACTTAGTCTATAATCTCAATCTATTTTTATTTACTGAACTTAGAAATATGCCTATATTGTTCTTATAAAAAGAAAAAAGAAAAAATTGAAATATGCCTATATTTTATAAAAAAAAAAATATAATATTTTGTTTGATTAATCGGATGAAATAGTAATTTTTTATGAAATGACAATTCCATTCCATTTGTAATGCATTTGTTATTATTTTCAATAAACGAAACACTACAAATTGAATCATTTTTCACTATTTTAAAAGAATGGTCATTCTATAGAAAAACATAAGTAATCATCATTCCATTCCATCTCATTTCAATAAACCAAATAGAGCATAGAGATTTTATTATTATTATTATTATTATTATTATTATTATTATTATTATTATTTATTGTTGAAAATCCATTGTTATTGTTTTTTTTTTTTTTTAATTAATTAGTAAAAGTCTATTAAGTTGGCCCCAGATCAAAATTCAGGTTCACCCTTGCTAGTTTGTAGGAAACAGAAGGATAAAAAATTTCATGCCAATGGATAAGGTAATAATTTTCATGTAATTCCATTAACAATCAATAACATCCCTCCATTAATTCACAAATACTGAACAAAATAAAATTAATGTACAAATAGACAAAATCATCCATAATTATAACATAGGCAAAACATGGAGTAGTTATTGGGTACTTCTGGAGTACACTCACGTGGGCTCCATAGGTGTTGTAATTGGTGATGAATGTGTGATTCATAATTTTGTGTTAAACGATTGAAAAACAAGAGAAGGCATAATATATGATGATTAATAGAGAAATATAAATACGTGATAATTCAAGAACATCCAATAATTTTCCCAAAAAGAGGTGGTATCCTCAAAATTATAAATAAATAAAAATCCAAGAGACCTTATCCATTAAAATCTATTAAAAATATCCCCCATGATAAAACTGTTTTGAGGGGATTTTCACCACCGAAGATTTTAAAAAACAAAACAAAACTAAAAGACAATCTTCATCTCGTCTTTTCAGTCGCAAAACCACCCTTTCATATCTTTTAGGGCGTAACTCCCAAATTCATTAAAATGGCTGCTAGATATCCCTTTTTTTTTTCTTTGAACCTCCACCACTTCTATTTCTTTTATTAAAATTTTGCTCTTGCATCAATTTTCATTTTTGACCCAATCTCTATCCTTCCAACCCTAACCCCAAACCCACCTTCACCTTCACTTCACCTCCTCCACTCCAACTGACAGCCTCCCCACCATCACTAGATCTGACCACCGCCATCATAGCAGCATCTCCTTCTCCATTATCGCATTGGAAACGGGTGGGCAGTGGCAAATGGCGAGGGGAATGAGTTAATAAGAGTCGCTGAAGTGCACCACTAGAGTTATAGTGGTTGAGGGTTAGGGTTTTGGGAGGTTCAAAGAAGAGAGGTATAATTAGGATTAAGGTGAGGGTTCAAAGAGAAAATGGGAAGCACTTAATAAAGTGGGTAGGGGTTCAAAGAAATGAGAGATCAAAAGAAATAAAAGGCTCTTTGGTAGAGCTTTCTAAAATTAATTCTACCCTTATCTTTGAATGCTATGTTTGGTTGAAGTTTTCAAATCATGATTCTAAATCAATTTCAAAACACATTTTGAAAGCATGTTTGGTAAACCAGACAATTTTTGAATTTTTGGTCTACCCATTCATCCGTCCGAACGTCCTTCCGTACAGTTTTTGAATTTTTATGTCTACCCGATCGTCTCCTCGAACATCCTCTCGGATGTCCAACCGATTAACTGGAACAGTACACTTTTTTCTTTTTTTTTCTTTTTTTAATTGCCAATCGGCACCTGTTATTTAGGGGAGGGAGATAATTTATATTTGTTTTTGATATTTCTTAAATATAGAAATTATTTTTTTAGACCAAAATGACAAATTATTTTTTTGAATTGAATTTTTAATAGAATTTTGAGTTGTATGTTTGGTTGTGAGTTATAAATTTTTGAATTAAATTCTAAAAACTCTTTTCAAAACTCATAACTAAGCAAATTTTCTTATTTCATATATCACATCAAAAATTCAAAACTCAATTCAAAAATCTTTTCAAAACTCATAACTAAACAAATTTTCTCTCTCCAAATTATAATTCCAAAACTCATAAACTCAAAATACAACTTTATTCTCAAATCATAATTCTAAAACTCTACCAAATGCAACCAAAGTAGGGATAAATAGCATCCCTCATTCATTAAGAAAAAGAAGAAGAAAAAGAAGAACAATTTCATTCAAAGATTATGGAAAAACATACATAAGAGTACTCATCCTCAATTTACATACCCAACCAAAGTCCATTGCAAGAAGGAAAAAAAAAAACAAGGAAACGAAAATACAACCAATTAAATTCACAATCATCACCAAGCGCTTGAAATTCGATAGCTCCTTTCCACTAGATATGTAGCTCCCAAAATGATAGCCTTCTAGAATCTAAAGGTAGCAAGCCCGTAGCATCCTTCAAACAAATATAAATTAAGAGAAAAACTAAGTGCACAAAATCAGTCACAGACAAGACACAAAAGGTGGGTAACTGATTCTGTACGCCACTTGTATGTTTGTAGCAAAGCTCATAAATTAATAGCCGTGGTAACTGTGTAACTCGAAATAGAACCTAACCAACTAAATGCAAATCTAGCAGTCATCAACACCCTTGATTTTGCTGCAGCTGATTATGAAATTGGGCACTGTATGTTGGGTCGGTGGATCCTAATAAGTACTGTTCACTCAAACACTGGGTCCAATGGGGGGTTTTGGGTACTTTCGTAATTCTCATGTGCTTCTGTGTAACCCTAATTCTATACTTATAAATAGATGAGGGGGCACCTTTTTTAGGTTAAAAGAGAGTTGTATTTTTCTGATCATAATGAAAAACCGCAGCAACCATGGACGTAGCCATATTCTGGGGTGAACCACGTAAAACCTTGTGTTCTTGTGTGTGTGTGATTTGTTTGATTCGTTTTTCTTCTTTGTTTGTTATTTCGTGTCTCACCGATCTTGGTTAGGAAGGGTCAATTCCTAATAACTGGTATCAGAGCATTGGTTCGAATGGGAGCGATGGCTATAGACGAAAAGGTTAAAATCGATAAATTCAATGGCACAGATTTTGACTTTTGGAATATGCAGATTAAAGACTATCTGTATCAGAAAAAACTGTATAAGCCCTTTTTAAGAACGAAACCAAAAAAAATGAAGGATAATGAGTGGACTTTTCTTGATCGTCAAGCGCTAGGTGTTATTCGACTGTAATGTTGTGTTTAACATAGCGAAGGAGAAGACTACAACAGGTCTCATGGCGGCACTCTCAAACATGTATGAAAAACCCTCTGCCTCAAATAAAGTTTATTTGATGCGTAGATTGTTTAATCTAAGGATGACAGAAGGTACTTCGGTGGCTGAGCATTTGAACGAATTTAATATTGTGGTAACACAATTGAGTTTTTTATCTATCAAATTTGATGATGAGGTTAGGGCTTTGATTGTTCTATCTAGTTTGCCAGAAAGTTAGAATGGAACTGTAATGGCAATAAGTAATTCTTCAGGAAAAGAAAAGTTGAATTACAATGATATTCGAGATTTAATTCTGAGTGAAAAAATTCGCAGGAGGGAATTAGGGGAAACATCAGGTTCTGCCCTGAATATAAAAGCTAGAGAAAGATCAGCAAGAAAAAAACCCAAACCGCAACAGATCAAAATCCAAACACAGAAGCAAGTCAAGAACTGGAAAGGGACGAAGTTGCTGAAACTATGGAAAGAAGGGACATCTAAAGAGAGATTGCCCGACATTGAATAAGAACAAAGGTGATCAAAATCAGAAGTCTACTAATGCTGTAACGGAGGAGATTTATGATGCTTTAATCTTGAGTATTGACAGCCCTCTTGAATCTTGGACTTTAGATTATGGGGCATCATTCCATTCTACTTCATAGAAGGAAATCATGGACAATTACATTTGTGGTGATTTCAGGAAGGTTTATCTGGTTGATGACGAACGTTTGAAGATTGTGGGTAAAGGGAATGTAACAATCAGGTTGCCAAACGGATCTATTTGGAAGATACAGAATGTCAGACATTAGCCTGGTTTGAAAAGAAACTTGATTTTTGTTGGACAACTTAATGATGAAGGTCATGTTGTAACCTTCATGGGTGGTTTGTGGAAAATCACCAAAGGAGCCATGGTTATTGCTCGTGGTCAAAAAGAAGGCACCCTTTACATAACTACAAACAATGGGGATGTAGTTGCAGTTACTGGTGAGAAGGAAGACTCAAATTTGTGGCACCAAATGCTTGGGCATATGAGTCAAAAAGGGATGAAAGTACTTGTATCTAAGGGGAAACTGTCAGATTTGAAATCGGTGGACATTGACTTTTGTGAGATTGCATCTTCGGTAAACAAAAGAGGGTCAGGTCAATTTTTCAAAGGATGAGAGCAAACCGAAGTCAGAAAAATTGGAATTAGTTCATACAGATGTGTGGGGACTTGCACCAGTTTCATCTCTTAGAGGATCATCATACTATGTTACCTTTATCAATGACTCAACGAGAAAGGTATGGGTTTATTTTCTGAAACATAAATCTGAAGTTTATACTACTTTTAAGAAGTGGAAAACCTTGGTGGAGACTGAAACAGGTCTGCAAATTAAGTGCTTGAGATTAGATAGTGGAAGAGAATATGAGAACAATGAGTTCAAGAAATATTGTGCAGAAAGTGGAATTAGAATGAAGAAGACTGTTCGAAAGACACCTCAACAGAATCGCGTTGTAGAACGCATGAATAGAACTCTAAATGAACGTGCTAGAAGTATGAGGATACAGGCCGAATTACAAAAGATGTTTTGGGCAGATGCAGTTAACACTGCAACATATCTGATTAACCGTGGTCCATCTGTTCCATTGGATGGAGAGTTACCAGAAAAAGCTTGGAGCAGTAAAGAGGTAAATCTTTCTTTTTTGAAGGTATTTGGCTGTGTTTTATATGTGCATATAGATTCTGCTAATAGAAGTAAACTTGATCCAAAAATTGTTAAATGTACTTTTATTGGGTATGGCATTGATCAATTTGGTTAACGGTTTTGGGATGATAAAAACGGAAAATAATCAGAAGTAGAGATGTCATATTTAATGAGAAAGTAATGTATAAAGATAGGGATAAGTCTGCATATGAATCTGAATCTGAATCTGAATTTGTTACTTGTCATGAGCATGTTGAGTTAAAGGAGATTAGTGAGAGTGATTTGAATAGTAGGATTCAGAATAATCCTAAAAAACTTATTCCACAAACTGAGCCACATACTCCTACTCCAAAGTTGAGACGGTCAAAAGGAGAGTCTAAACCTACACAGCATTGGTCTCCATCTTTACATTATTTGTTATTGTCTGATGGGGGTGAACCTGAAAGTTATGATAAGGCTTTGTAGGTTGATGATTCAATTAAGTGAGAGTCAGCTATGCAAGATGAAATGGATTCACTCATGAAAAACCAAACATGGGAGTTGACTGAATTACCAGTGCATAAGAAAGCTTTGCACAACAAGTGGGTTTACAGGATCAAACAGGAACATGATGGGAGTAAACGCTACAAGACCAGATCGGTTGTAAAGGGATTTCAGCAAAAAGAAGGGGTTGACTACACTGAAATTTTCTCTCCAGTTGTGAAGTTGATCACTATCAGATTAGTGTTGGGAATTGTGGCTGCTGAAGATTTGCATCTTGAGCAGATAGATGTGATACGGCTTTTCTCCATGGCGATTTGGAGGAGGAAATTTACATGAAGCAACCACAAAATTTCTTGGCACGTGGCAAAGAGGAGTTTGTATGCAAACTTCGAAAAAGCTTGTATGGTTTGAAACAGGCCCCAAGGCAGTGGTACAAGAAGTTTGATAGGTTTATGTATAACAGAGGTTTTACAAGATGTCAAGCAGATCATTGTTGTTATTCAAGAGGTTTGACAAAAGTTATATTATTTTGCTCTTATATGTTGATGATATGCTTATTGCAGGATCTAGCATTGAAGAGAAAAAGATTGAAGAAACTTTTGTCCAACCAATTTGAGATGAAAGATCTTAGAGTTGCAAACAAAATCATTGGTATGACGATTCACAGGGACAAGGCAAATGGTACTTTGAACTTGTCACAGGCTGAGTATGTCAAGAAAGTTCTCAAGAGGTTTAGCATGGATGGTGCCAAACCAATGAGCACTCCATTGACTAGCCACTTCAGACTTACCAAAGAGCAATCTCCGAAGACCGAAGAAGAGAAGGCTTACATGGAACATGTTCCATATGCTTTAGCTATTGGTAGCATAATGTATGCTATGGTTTGTACTAGACCAGACATTGCACATGGAGTGGGAGTGGTTAGTAGGTACATGAGTAATCTAGGCAAATAGCATTGGAAGGCAGTGAAGTGGATCCTTAGATACTTGAGTGGTACTACAGACATGGCACTTTGTTTCAGACGAATCGACTTCGGGTTACATGGTTATGTTGATACAGACTTGGCTGGTGATATGGATAACAGAACGAGTACTACTGGTTATGTTTACACATTGGGTGGTACAGCAGTGAGTTGGATTTCACAGTTACAAAAGATTGTGGCCCTTTCCATAACAAAGGCTGAGTATGTTACTATTACTGAAGCTGGGAAGGAGATGACTTGGTTACAGAATTTCCTAGAAGAGTTGGGTAAGACGAAAGAGATGAGTATTTTGCATAGCAACAATCAAAGTGCTATTCATCTTGCAAAGAATCCGGCTTTTCATTCTAGGACGAAACACATTCAGCTGCGATACCATTTTATTCATTCACTTGTAGATGATGGAGTCTTGTCTCTTCAGAAGATCCAAGGCAGTAAGAATCCAGCAAATATGTTGACTAAGACAGTCACCGTTGACAAACTGAAATTGTGTGCAACTTCGGTTGGCCTTCAAGATTGATGAAAGAAGATCGAGTTGTTGCGGTACTTCTCTATGTGATGAAGATGATGGAAAGCTTGTGTTATCAGGTTCCAATAGGAGATTGTTGGGTCGGTGGACCCTGATAAGTACTGTTCACCCAACCCTATTGTTTACTCAAACACTGGGTCCAATGGGGGGTTTTGGGTACTTTCGTAATTTTCATGTGCTTCCGTATAACCCTAATTCTATACTTATAAATAGATGAAAGGGCGCCTCTTTCAGGTTAAGAGAGTTGTATTTTTCTGATCATATGGAAAAACCGTAGCAGCCGTGAACGTAGCCATATTCTGAGATGAACCATGTAAATTCTTGTGTTATTGTGTGTGTGATTTGTTCGATTTGTTTTTCTTCTTTGTTTGTTATTTCGTGTCTCATCGATCTTGGTTAGGAAATGTCAATTCCTAACAGTATATAGGTCTTGTACAACCCGAAAATGAAACCATCATATAATATACTAACCGGAATACAGATGTACAAGTTGTCTCATGTCAGATAAACCATAATCCGCATCAGCCCTCCATACAAGACTTCCATAACATAAATGTCAGCGGCCGTGTGCATAAGGCGTGCAAAGGCAAAAAAAGTCTATAAAACCCGATACCATCAGGATGAAAAACATGGGATCAAGATCCTTACACTGTCCAAAAATTAGTACACAAAACGTAGTAACACCCTGTATGGAAGCTATTGCAAAAGGTCCAAATAATGTGAGGCACATGTCGAAATATAAAATACACGGACGTTTCAATTACTAAATGAACAACCCCGAGAGCAATACCAACGAATTGAACCAAAGCAGATTTGCTGATGAATTTGTGTAAGTGTAGATGAGTTATTGCACTACAAACAAACGCAACTGAAACCACAAACCAAGCAGCTGTTGAATCCATTTCTGCAAGAAAAACAAAATCACTTGCACATTAAAGAACTCTCTATGACCCATATGCAACAATCTATCTCTCAAAAGAAATTAGCTATAATTACCACGGACCAAATCAATGTCATATAGCACAATTAGACACCACAACCACCCCAAACATGAAGGACAAAGACATTAAATCTCAATATTATCATAATGCCCTAAGAAGTGTATACAGAGCAACTCTTATAGTAGAATCATAGACTAATTACCTTTGAATGCTAAAACAACTCATAAAAATTATGACAATACCAATGGGTTAGCATCACTTTTCAATTTCCCAATAGCTCAAGGTACAAAAAAATTAAATGCAACCATCATTACACCAATTGTTACTTGGTAGAACTCTTCTAAGGTAGTAGACATCAAGTATACTACAATTACAAGATTTAATTTACTGTTCGAATGATGAAAAATGAACAAAAAAGGTTGCTTGCCAGTAGTCTTGACATGCAACTAACATCCCAAAGTGGAGAAATTTATACCATTACCATCAACAAAATCTATTGGTTGATTCAAATATCTGATCTGGAAATTTCAATACTCATGTTTAATTGATTTCTCAAAAAGCAGGTTTCACTTGCTCATAAGTGTGCATGTCTGAGACTCAAGAGTATGACTGCTTACATCAGCCAAAGCTTTTCCTCTTTGAAAACTGCATATAACATGTGCTTGCAAATGCATTGTGATAATGCCCAAGCACTACCACATTGTGATAATTTGTGTTTCAATTAGCATATTTCCCTTTAAAATCATGCTTAGTTTATGACAAAAATCCATCAATTTTGAAGATGATGGCTACGGCATAGAAAGGGAAAAACCTTCAAACATCCAACCAATCATACCTCTTCTGGCTCCCTTCAATGAAATAAAAGCTGAAACCTTAATCAGCCACTATGAAATCCTGTCTTATTAGCACCTTGAATCCCTTCTATTTCTTTCTTCTTATGCACACAAAAATAACTTACTTGTATATTAGATAAAGTAACAGGGAAACACAAAACACATAATTAATTAAATGGAAAGATGAAGTGATTTCAAAAAAACAGCAAGTGTGTTTAATGCCATTATTAGTTGTATACACAAATTAGAAAAACACATAGAAAATTTTAAGTGGTGGCCTTATAGCAAAATATATGCAACTAAAGGACACTTCAAAAACAAATTTTCAATTGAAAATCAAAGTTTGTTAATATGACAAAGCAGATTATTTATACCAACAATGGCAATCGAGACCATTTCAGAAAAAGTCCAACCAACATCATCAGCAATTTAAATTAACCAACTAAAAACAGAATAGTACATAGAAATTTAAGCCGCAATAAGATTTCAAAGTCAACTCCAAATCAAACACGATGCAATACAACACAATCAAATCAAATCAATCCACATCTACTATGGACATGCAGCTAAGATTTAGCTCCTCTACAATCTCACAATTCAAGTGTGACAAACCTTCTCTGTGTTATGCTAATTAATCTTAATTATGCTTATAATTATGAGCTTGGTATGATTTTGAGTATCATTTATATGATAATATGTGTTTTTGAATTTCTATCTGTTCACCGTAGGAAAATCTGTTTGATTTTCTGCTATAAAATTTAATTAAAGGCCGTAGAGGCGACAGAAACCGAAATTAACTGTGTTATTGCGATTAGCCTAATTTCTAGAGCCTATAGTGAAATTTAATTAAAAGTTGATTCGGATCGAATTAAATAGATTAAATTGATTAACTTAAGCACAATTAATTAACTCTAATTAAGGTTGATTAGGGGAGTGTATATATATAGAAGCTAAATGTGCTTAAGCTCATTATATGAGCTCAAAATCTGAAAATAAACACTCTAGAGAAAGAGTAAGCCGATTCTAAAGAGAGGAAGAGAGCATCCTTGAAGATTTTGCTAAAGAATTCAAGAATTGGGAGAATTAGCTCAAAAACTAGCTAAAGTTTGGAAGGTGGAAGCCTCTAGGTGAGTAATTGAACTCACATTCATGAGTTTAAATTGATAGCCAAGTGAATTCATAGAGAATATGAAGTTAAGAACAAGATTTGAGTTGGAAATGATGAAATTGGAATCAATATGTACATGCATGTAACAAATTGCTATGAATCTTCATGTTTGTATATAAGACATGTTAAATAAGTTGAATTGGTAGTCATTTAAGACATGCATCCATGAATAATGAGGTTATGCGGCTTAATTACATGTTTTGGACATGATGAATTCATGTAAGATCATACATGCATGAGTCTCAAAGTTATGAACATGGAATTGAATGATATGAGCATGATTTTAGAAATTGGTCCATGATTTCGAGTAATTGGTTTCAAAATTAGAAGTATTTCCAAATCATATAATGTTTTCCATGTTTTTGTACCAAAAATGTGAGTTTTGAGCCTTTGAAATCAAGTTTTGAACTTCAAACACAGTTCTGGAAATTCCAGAATTCGACATGTCCGCTCAAGTGAGGAAAGCTTCACTCGAGCGTAAAATGCTAGCCCCTAGAAGTTTTGCAGACATTGATATCCGCTCAAGCGGGAAGAGTTATGCTCGAGCGCCCACTCACATGTTTTGACTCTTGGCTCGAGCGACCAAAGTCACGCTCAAGCACAAAAATGAGGCAACCAGTACTTTTGCAAACCAAAGGGATCCGCTCGAGCGAGAGAAGCTGCGCTCAAGCAAAGGGCCCTGTTTTAGAAATTTTGAGAAGTTATATTATGCTCCAATTTCCATTCTCTTCCACTTCTGAGTATTCTTAAGCACGCATTGAACATCCTAATTGAATTAAAGGACATGAAAAAAGCCTAAGAACATTAAGCAAATTAAAGAACAAATCGAATTGTATTATGACCCAATGTGTTATGAATTGTGTAGGGTCAAGTGCAAGGACGAATCAAGCACCGGAACACTGTGAGTAATATCTTAGTAAAAATATTTTCAAGTATGTTATTTTTCAAATGCTACTTCTTTATAAGCTTCATGGATTCGTTGATTTGAATTACGAATGAGTATTCTATATGCCTAATCTTTGTATAAGGCTCTATGAAGAACATGATTTGGGCCCAAGGCCGTTTGAATATCGTGATGGGCTAAAGGCCATTTGAATATTATGATGGGCCAAAGACCGTTTGAATATCGTAATGAGCCAAAAGCCGTTTGAATATCATGATAGGCTAAAGGCCATTTGAATATTGTGATGGGCTAAAGGCCGTTTGAATATTGTGATGGACCAAAGGCCGTTTGAATATCGTAATGGGCCAAAGGTCGTTTGAATATTATGATGGGCTAAAGGCCGTTTGAATATTATGATGGGCCAAAGGCCGTTTGAATATTGTGATGGGCCAAAGGCCATTGGAATATCGTAATAGGCCAAAGGCCGTTTGAACATGAATGTAATGGGCCAAAGGCTGTTTGAATGAAAAAGTGATCATGATCACAAATGCGAAATGCGCATAAATATGAACATAGAAATAATGGGGCCGAGGCCGTTTGATACGTTTGAAATATTTGCAATTGGGCCCGAGACCGTTTGATGAATTTGACAAGTTATACAATCGGCCCAAGGCCGTCTGATATGTTTGCTAAGGATCTAAAATGGGCCTGAGGCCATTTGACATGTACAACAAAAATACAGAATGGGCCTAAGGCCGTTTGTATATGAAATTTACGAGTTCGATGTACTTAATATAAATCTCATTCATATAACCCCTTTACTTTAGTATTATTCACTGGGCGTTAGCTCATTCTTATTTATACGTATGTAGGTGAGCGAAGGGATGTTCAACCCCAACCTTAGTGGAGTTTGAGAAAGGAACCCGAGTTTTGTGAAGCCAACCCAAGTGTCTCACGCAAGAGGCTTTGTTTATGATTTTTTATATTTTCCTTTGCTATTTCCCTTGGTCATGATAGACCATTTATGCGTATAAGCTTTTAGTATAGCTAACTATGTGTTTGAATGATCCTGGGTGCACAAGATGCTAACTACTAGTATATGGTGTGAGTTATTATCAAGTATATGGAAAATGTTTTAATTTGCCATATAAGCACAACTCATTGGACAAAAATTTTAAGTCTGCTTCCGCATCTTGCCCCATATTATTAATTTTTAATTGATTTCTGTTTGAGGCCGTAGGTAATCTCATGATTACTAGCCAGTTATGACCTTAATCTATAGGGGCGGGTTCGGGTCATGACATCAAAGATATCCCAATATTTCTCATTAGAATGTGCCATGGTGCTAAATGCTCTCATATGACCAAGATGGAAAACTTGTCAGCCAACCTTTCTGCTTAAACTCCAAAAGTGCCATTTCAGTATGGAACTCAATGCTAACCATTGGGAACCACAAATTCAACAACTCCAAATTCCTATCTTTCACCCTACCGCTACCTTCACCTACTTCCCACCACCATTAACAAATCCCCAACCACCTGTAACGACCCCAAAATGCATATCTGAAATTATCTCTATTTAATTATGGGTTAATATGCTTCAATTTAATTATATCTGTTTGCATTGAGGAATTATCTATTGAGTTACGACCTTGAAACTGAAATTACCGACCTTTATGGGTTCAGAAATCAAAATTGAGTACATGGATATGCTAATGAGAATTTTTAGAGCCATTTGGAAAAGTTAATTGGAAATTTGATTTCGTATGATTCGTAAGGGTGCGTTTGGCTCTTCCTAATTGTGATAAGCTTATACATACATATATATATGAGTTGAATTCATCACTTTGAGTCCAAAAATATCTGAGGGAGAGGAAGAGAACCGTGAGAGTGAGAGAGCAAAAGAGAGAAAGCTTCTCAAAAAGAGAGAGAGCTCAACATTCATGGGATTTGAACACAAATTGAAGAGATTTAAGAGAAAGGAAGAAGATCAACCATGGAAGCTTGGGAAAATTGAAGAAAGTGAAAAGAAAAACAAAGATTGAACTAAGGTATGGAAATCTATCTTGAATCCTTATGATTAATGCATCAATTTCATGAAGACATAATGAAATTGGAAGATTTGAAACCCATTTGAGTTAGGGTTTTGTGTTATGTATTTAATTGAGCTAAATTTAAGAAATTAGAACTTGGATCCTTTGGTTTTGTTTATGATTGGAGCTCCATCTTGTGAATAACATATGAAATGAACTCTAGATTGTCCATAGGACAAGATTTATGCAAGGATCAAGTGTGTTTGTGGGTTGTGCTTTGGGAACTTTCAAGATTATGAAAGATGGAACATTGATCTTGAACTTGAGGTAAAGATTAATTTGTTTGAGATGAAATTACACTTGAATGGTGTTAGTTTATCATGTTGTGGGGTAATTTTACATGTTTTTGAGTGATTAGAGTTAAAACCAAGCTTAGAAAATGGAAAAAAACAAGTGTTAGAGCAAACAAGAATTTCGGACAGCAGAATTTGCCCAGAGCCGCACGTACCGCACGTGCGGCAGTCCACTTCCAGCATCTAAATTGATTCTGAAAAAAAAGCACCTTGTCCCACACGTGCAACTCAATTTCCACACGTGCAGCCCTGATTCTCACAAGTGCAGGGCACCTCTGTTCCAGCCCACTTTCAAATGAGCATATTTCTCTCATCCGAACTCCGTTTAAGTGATTCTTGAGCCTAAATTCAAGCCTCGGAAGTCTAGTTTCCAATGGTAGTAGTCTCACACCCAAATTCTGAGTACACAAAGAGATATGTTCAAATTAGTGAAGGTTGTTCACTTTTTGTCTACTCGTTTCATGTCATTTCTTCTCCTAACCCAATTTTCTTCCGTTTCTTCCCCATTTCCTTGATATGAATTATGACCCATTGAGGACTAATGAGTTTAGAACCAGCATAAATAACTGGTTAAGGCAAAGTAAAGGTTCGGTTTATTTGATTAATCAAAAATTAAGAAAAGTAACTTTGATCAAGAGAGTAAATCTATGTTCAATATATTTTGCTAGGTAATTTGTAGGTCAAGACAAGGACATCGCCCAACTGCTACCAAGAGCCCATCAATGTGAGTAATAATATTGTAAAGATATGTTCATTTATATTTATTTTAATGTGTAAATGTTGCGATGTTCTGGAATTATGTTTTATACGAATGAATGAGTTACAAGACCTATGATATGGAATATGGATATGAAATGTGAATTATTTATAATATGATATAATTGGGCCCGAGGCCGTTTTGATATATGATTGGGCCCGAGGCTGTTTTGATATTCAATTGGACCCAAGGCCGTTTTGATATATGTGGGCCCGATGCCGTTTTGTTATATGGTGGGCCTAAGGCCGTTTTGTAAATATGATTATGAATAACGCTGTGAATGATGTAAATGTGGAAGAGTGTTGTGTTATGCTTCTTTGAATCTAGATTATTTACTTGATTCACTTCACTTTATTATTACTCATTGAGCTTCGCTCACTCTGTATTTTATCCGTATGTAGGTGATCAATTCGGAGACCATCCTTAGGTCAGCCTCAGGAGTTCTTTTGTGAACCTGCTAAATCAAGCCACCCAAGATGCGCCTCTATGTTAAGGCTTTAACCTTGTATTGTTAGAATTTTGTATTTACTTAAGTTTTATGTATATGTGTGTGAGATACATATAAATGTATATTAGCGTGTTTACATTGTTTTAATTATTCCAATTATCATGCATGCACAAGCTCAATGGACATTGTCATTAATTTTGCTTCCGCTTTAGGCCCTGATGTTGTTTAAATATTTTGAAGTTTTGTCTTTGAGGCCTAAGTATGGGCCGGTCATGGCCTAAACTTTTAGAGACAAGTTCAGATCGTGACACCACCATCACCCAAATAGTCACCACTTCACTGCCAGTCATTATAAACCACCTCACCATCGTCTCCTTCTCACCACTACCTCACTGCCACTCACCAAAACCCTTCTTTGACCACACACGAAATGTCTTACAAAACAAAACCCACCACAAAGCCCTCATCAAAGACTCAAGCGACCAAGGGTGCTAGAGCCATGACGATAATATTCATTGAGGACCTTACAAAATGAATTGTTTAAATCATCGAAATGAGACCCGTGGTGGATCCCACAAACCTCTCAAATTCTCTAAATGTAAACATGATAAAAGCTCAACCCTTATTTTAATTACAAAATATTGTAAAACTCGACTTTCTCTTTTACCCATAAAGAACTCTCTCTCTATTTATCTCATTATACAAAAGTTTCTCTGTTTTTCCATTACAAAGCCCCTGTCTCTACTCGCTCATCTATCTATTTGTCTCTCTATCCCCATAAAACCACCACCTCTTCATTCTCCCTCACCACCTATTTTGATCTCCCTCCCAAAAAACCCCTTTCCTCTTCAATCTCCTTTTTGAAAAATTATGATGGCAATTCCATGGTGATGGAGTGATGGCAATGGCGTTGAACGGCTAATCGTCTCTCTTTATCTTTAAGCTCTGTCATGTTTGATTGTTAATTACTTGTTTGAATAAATTTTTTTTGAGTTGTTTGCATGCTGCAATCTAAGTCTGTTTTTTTTTTTTTTTTTTTTTTTTTTCCTGAATAACAGTATGAAGGGTAGATTTAGTTGCATCAACCGAGCGCAGTTGATTTCGAATAGTAGGTTGGTCAGCATTTGATGATCAGTTTTCTAAACCAATGAATTCAGTTTGGCTGGTGGATTGAGGGTAGAACTGGCTTGATCCGACCCGTGAACACCCCTAACCGATAACCATTACAATGAGAGGGGGGGAAAAAACTGTTATAACAAGGCGATGACAAACATAATTTGATCCTAATACTTGATAAATAATAATAATCCAAACAAATCCTGAAAAACAAGGGAAACCTAATAATCCTAGTAAACATTACAATATTAAAACCATTAAAAATATCCAGACATGAAAAACATGACAAATACCAACAAGCTCCCTGGGCACTGTTTATATAGTAATTCGTGTAAAAGTGTTTAAAAATGGTGAGAAAGTTTTAATATATAGTACATATATTGAAGTTAATGTGAAGTGTAGTGTTCTTCAAAAAAAAAAAAAAAAAACATAAACCTCTGTCAAGACCAAATCTTCTAACTGCGACTTCGAATGTAGATTCAGGCACTAAAAAAAAGCACTAAAACCCATATGAACAAAGAAACAAATATCCAAACAGATAAAGGCCCGAATCAAAATATATATTTTTTTCTACAGATTTGCTTCTGTAATTAATATTATTGCATTATTTGTGTGTTTAATAAGTTTTGATCTAGTGAAAATCTCACCTATAGTTCTATAGAGTAGCAGAGAGAGAGAGAGAGACAGAGAGAGAGAGAGAGAGAGGACTTACGGGGCAATCTGGAAGGTTTTCGGGTCTTACGGGTTTTGGTACTGCCGCCTCTGCCTTTGCCTTCGCCGCCTCCGGTGTTCGTGGTGGTCGTCATTGTCTTCCTTTCCTCTGTTACTTCCGTATCAAATCCTCCAGAGTGAAATAGGTTGATCGGTGAAGTAAAACGAGGAGGTCGCGACACATGTCTCACTAGAGAAGTCAACGGCTGGGATCTCCCTTCACTAAAACGGCGTTTGTGATGAAGGGAAAAAAAATTGGTAATTTATGATAAACATAATAAAATAATGATTTTATTGATTCACTATTCTATTTTGGATGTCCAAAATAATAGTCCCATTTGTAAAATCAAACTAAAAAAACTTTTAATTTTTTAAAATTATCCCTTTTGAGTAATTATAAATATATTAAAAATTTTAAAATTAGGAGTATTAGTGAAAAAATATTTTGAAATTTAAATTTAAATGTAATAATTACATGTCTCCTTAAAAAGTTGAAATATTCAAAAGAGACTAACAAATTGGGACGGAAGGAGTAATATATTATTAAATAATTTATGATAAACACAATAAAATAATGGTAATATATTAATAAAAAGACCTAATAAATATACTAATAAATTATGAACCAGAAACAAATCTAACAAATTATGATGATATATTAATAAAGGCAAATGCTAATTGGTAAAGTAAGAAAAAGTATTTTGAAAAAATGTAAAAGAGTAAGGCTCTGTTTGGTTGTGATTTGTAATCAATTTTCTACGCATGTTTTTCAGTATGATGCTTGGTTATGCGTTTGAAATTAATTTTCACGAGTTCTGCAGAGAGCTCTGTGCATCAGCCTGTGCATCAGTGAAAATTTTGCAAACGGGGACTACCAACCCCCGGACGTCCTTGAGGACATCCACCCGGATGTCCTCTGCTGTACAGAATTTTTTTTTTTTTTTTTTTTTTTTTTTTTTGCAATTGACTTATATAATTGGGAAAAATATTTTCTGAAAATTTTTAAATTTTTTATGTGTTTTAAAATAATTTAGAATTGTATGTTTAGTTATGAGTTGTAAATTTTTGTATCACATATCAAATGTCATATCAACAATTCCCCACTCAAATCAAACATCTTTTCCAAAACTATTTTCAAAACTCTTTACCAAACAAATTTTCTACACTCAAATCATAATTCTACAACACACAAACTCAAAATACAATTCATACTCTCAAATCACATTTACAAAACACAACCAAACGCAACCTAAGTGTTTTTAAATTCATAAAAAATATATTGAATTTAGTAATTAATGCCCTCGGAATTGATATATCTTTTGTCTTTTTTCTTAGGACCTGCGGGCACTTGTTGGCAAGACCAATTAATAAGTGACAATACTAATAAATATTAATTACACAAATTGTTTGATAAACAACAAGATTTATATATATATATACACTAGTATTCAATTCGTGCTATGCATGGCTAAATGCATAAAATAATGATATATATTAGTAAAAAAATATTATAGTGTGCATCTACTTAGGAGTACATATCATATGCATTTTATCACAAATTTACGTAATTTTATCATAAAATTTCGTAACATCAATCACAAGACGCGTAACATCATTATAAATTAGTATAACAAAAAATGTCATAACGAAGTCACAAAATTTTGGACATTTTGTTACACTAATTTGTGGTAAAATTATGCATTTGTAATTGATATTACAAATTTTTGTAATAAAATTATGTCAATTATGGTAGGGTGCATAGGGTATGCAGAAAGGGGCATACATCATAAGGTTTCCCATGTTAATATTTTATGAATTTTTAAATTATAAAATTATTTTTATTTTTAAATTTTGAGTTATATGATAAACAGATTTATTTATTAACATTGTATTAATTTTTATATCATAAATTTTAGAGCAAAGTCTATTTTACCCTATGACCCAGCCAAGATGCAACTTGGGTGTGTAGTCTACTGCTCTCTCTATATCGTGTAGGGCATGCATGGTGGGGGTCGGTACAGTTTAAAAGTAAAATAGAAACCGTATAGCAGGTCGCAGATTAATATAGGTGTTATTAAAAATTGTCATTTTTTCTTATCAAAAATCGACAGTTCAACTGGTAAATAAGGACGGTTTCGACTTGACGGTTAGAACGGATTGACGGTTTATAAGAAAAATATAATTATAATTATAAAACTAGAATCAAAAAGTTTTAAAAAAAAAAGTTATAAATTAATTAAAATAATCAAAATTAAAATAGATGTTCATTCAAATAATCTAATATTAAACATTGATAAACTAGTGAACTAAAAATCCAACAATCCAAACAAATTATACAATAACAATTTAACAAGGCAATAAATACTAAAAAAAATAACATCATCCAAAATACAAAATCTTTTATAAATTCATTTTAAGCAATATTATGCACCCAAAGAACAAGAATCAACAGCAATACAACATCTTTTACCAAGGTAATAAATATTAAAAAAATAACATCATCCAAAATACAAAATCTTTTATAAATTCATTTTCAGCAATATAATGCAACCAGGAAAAAAAAATCCAAAACTCAAATATATGGAAATGTCTGACCCATATCTTTTACCCATATCCAAAATTTAATGATGAAGAACAAGAATCAACAGTAATGCAATATCTTTTACCCATAATTACCCATAAACTCTAGGGTTGTATTTATAATTTTTGGTTTTCCTGGAATGATAATAAAAAATGGGCTAAATATGAAACCCTTTTGTGGAGCATTAAGAAATGGAGAGAGAGCAAAGAGAGAGAGAGTAATCTGTGGAGCATTAAGGAATGGAGACAGCAAAGAGAAAGAGCAAAGTGAGAAAGAGCTACGTACCACTAGCGAAGAGCAGCGCCAGTGACGAGCGAAAAGCGGCGATGGCGACGAACGAAGAGCAGCGGCGGTGGCGCGGTGGCAGCAAGGCTAGTGGCGCCGATCGGGGAGACCAGGAGCAACAGACGGTGAATGAAATGAGATGGATTGGGGGTGTGTCAAAATTAATGAGAATTGATTGTGTGTGTGTGTGTGTGTTACAAATAGTTTTTGATAGATTTAATCCAAGGGTTGAAAACTGGTTCAAAAAAAAATCCAAGGGTTGAAATGCAACCTGGTATATGTATATATTAGTCAGAAGGGAACAACGGGTCGGGTCGGCATATATAGCGGGTTGGCTTTTATAAACCACTGCCTGCACTAACCCGTCCTTCTTGGATCCGACACCTACCCAACCCGACTGTCAAAAGTGAAAAAATGTGTAGTTCAACTTGATTTGATGTGATTTTGGTGATTTTAATGATATTATGCACAATCTTCGTTCGCTCGCCCGTGTGTGTTTGAGTTCTTTTATTTTTGCCTCAAGTGTTGTGAACAAGAAAGTGTTGGAAAAAAATAAGGGTGTTCAAAAAACCGAATTACTCGCAGAACCGACCCAATCCAACCGACCCATTCATGGTACGGGCAGTTTCGACCAACTTCACGGCCGGCTGCGGTTGAAATTCTTCAATTCATTTAATTTTCGATCGGAGGTCGGATTTATTTAAAAAATATTCACTCAACCCGACCCGACCAAAAATATATACATGTATTATATATACTCTTAACCATTACTTGGGATTCACTTGCCTAGAAAAATGAAACAACAGCAGCATAACATTATTATTGTTTTTTTTAAGAAAGCTTTTATATCTTCCCAATGCATTTATCATCTTCCCAAGTGATAGATCTAACTTCCCACCTACCCCTTTGTCTCCCCCACATCATCACGTTTCTTCTCTCTCATTTCCTTTCTTCTTTTGAAACCTCTCATCTCCCTCTTACTCCCTTTCAGCTCCATCCTCTTCTCTCTCTCTCTTTGAAAGATAAACCCATCCCTTATTATTTCTGTGCTTTTTTTTTTCTCCCCCGTTTGGCTCTCTCTTTCTCTCTCCTTTTGAGGGACAAACCCACCTAAGTCTTTCTCATCTCTGTTTTTTTCCTCTTTCATCTCTCTCTCTCTCATGACAAACCCATCTCTCACTATCTTCCTTATCTCAGTAACAATGGTGGTGATTGCGATTGCGATGAGCAATGATTGTGATGTTGTTGAACGGTGGCGTGGACGATCACTAAGGGTGTGTTTGATTGGACGGACTGGAAAAGGGGGAATTAGAATCCATCGGACTTAAGTCCTGGGATTGGAATCCCCCGGACTATTTGGTTGGATTGGATATGTATCCTGTGTTTGTTTTTTCATGGGATTAGATGTCCGGACTGTGAATCCCCCGGACTATTTTTAGTGAATCCAACGTTTGGTTGGACGGACTGGATAGAATAAATGAACAAATGACTATTTTACCCTTTTTTAATTGTTTACTAAGTAATAGCAATATTAAACATATCTTTAATATTTTAATTATTTTTAGCTAGATTAAATAAAAAAATATTTTATTTTATTTTTTACACAATTAAATAAATTTATTTTTTTAAAAATAAATAAATAAATAAATAAAATATCAATAAAAATATATATTATTTTTTTTAATTAAGATTTTAAATAAATTTGTTTAAAAAAAATAATAATCAAAAAATGAAATTAAATAAAACATCTATTAAATTTAAATAATGAAATTAAATAAAACATAAACAAAATTTTAAAATAAAACATCAATAAAATATCCATAAAAAATTATTTCAAAAAATTAAATAAATAAAACATCAATAAAAAGTTAAATAAAATTATTTTATTTTTAAATTGAGACATTTAAATTTTATTGAATTTTATTAAATATAATACATAATTAAATAGTAGAGGGTCAAAATGGTCATTTCATCATCTAATCCAAACAGTGATTAGTCCCCCACTTTCTGTCCCACACCCCCCCCAAGGACAGGATAGTCCCCCATATGGGGGACATGGAGTCCGGCCGAACATGGAGTCCGCCGGACTAGAAAAAAATCAAACGCCGGATAAGGAGCACTAAGGGTAATGGCAAGTCTTCCCCCCCTCTCTCTCTTCCCTATATTCTCTCTTCCATTCTTTTTCGTAGGTCTGTACATACATACATATATATATATATATAATTTTAAATTTGTTGTTTTGAAATTTTATTTCATTTTTCATATTTTTTTAAAAAAATTTTGTTAGATATTCGAAATCATCCGAACCGACCACCAAACTGATCTCTTCTATTCGGTCAATTTCGAATAGTAGTTCAGTCGATGACGGATGGCCAATTCTGTAACCCGAATGTGTCGGTTCGGCTGACGGATTAAGGGTAAATCCAAGCCGAACTGACCCGTGAACACCCTAGAAAAAAACAACACTGGGTCACTGGAAAAAAAAAATTTCAATTGGCAAAAATGTGAAAGTGTTTATAAAACCCAGTTGATGTATAAAAAATATTTTTGTTAAAAAATAAAATATTTAAGTTAAATTATTTTTTTTTTTTTTTTTTTTTTTTTTGTGTAAAAACGTTTTTACAAAACTTGCTTTTGATTACTTAAGTTTAAATATAATTAAAAATGATTTGTTTTTTTTGGCGTGTGTAATGCCCGAAGCCAAACAAAAAAACACAAGAGCTAGAATAGCCTGCAGCACCAACCTCCAAACTCGCCAGAGCACTCTTGACCAGTAGATGGACACAACGCGATCCCAAAGCCTCCCTTGCTAAGCTATCTACACAAACATTTGAAAAACGTATTTTCAAAACAAGTTTTGATATTATATTTTTATTATTATTTTAATCAATTTTAAAATGTAGAAACAAGTTTTTAAAAGAGTAAATTAGTAATAAATCCAATCTAAAGATGGTGTAAGACATTAGGTCTAGTGAATATTTTTTTGTTGGTGAGATCCACCTTTTGTGAAATAGTTTGGTGAGAAATCGTTTTGTTGATTCTAGAGGATATTTTATTTTCAATTTTACCGATTAAGTTATCTATTGATCTTTTTTGATCTGTTGACTTTTTTTGACTATCTGTTCAAAAAAAATTCTATATGTTCAATTTTTTTTTGTCTATATGTTCAAATTCTTGTCCTATTTTTTCCTATCTGTTGAAATTTCTATCTGTGTAAAATTTTATCTGTTGAAATTCTTGTCCTATCTTTTCCTATCTGTTAAAATTTTTGTTCTAATTTTTTTAGCTATTGAAATTCAAACTTATTTTCCCTATCTGTTGAATTTTGCAAGCCTATTTTTCCTATCTGTTTATATTTTTTATATGTGAAAAATCATTTTATATTTGTTTATCTGTTAAAATTTAAATCTTTGTGATTGAAATACACTAAACCTCTTTCTGTTCAAATTTTTAACAAATTTGACCTATTTATCCAAAAAAAAAAATTATTTGTTGCAATCTATGTCATCTTTATCATTATCATCAAACAACAACAACATTCAACTAGTAAAAAATAAATAAAATAAAATAAAAAAGAGAGAAGAAGAGTAATATGTTGAAAAGATTTGTTGAAAATTTGTTGAAAAGATCAAATGATCCATGATCTGTTGAAATTTCCATATCCATGATTTGGAAATTTCCATGTCCATATATATATAAAAAACAAAAATTTGTTGAAAAAATCAAATGATCCATGATCTAGACATTTGACCTGTTGAAAAGATCAAAAAACTAAAAAAAAAAAAAAAAACGAGAGAGAGATCTTAGATCTACAATTACTAAAAAAGAGAGAGAGAGAGAGAGAGAGGATGGATCTTTTCAGAGGGACGGAACCAGGATTTCATCACTGGAAGGGCCAAAACACAAATAAAAAAATTTCACCATATACATATACACGTATGTATATACAATATGATATATAAATTATGTGTATATACAAAAAAAAATTCAAATACTATAGAAGTAATTTCTAATAGGATGAAATTTTTTTGGTACAAAATAAAAAGAAAGTGCAAGATAGGAGAAAAATGAGATATTTATTTTTTATACTAGGGGCCATTTTATGTATAAAATGAGATATATTTTTAAAATGTTATGACAAACCATATTTTTCACAGAAACGGGGGGCCATGGCCCCCCATAGTCTTCTCCTAGTTATGTCCCTGTTTCAAATCACAAACTTGTAGATTATATACAAGGCTGGCCTTGAGATTTAGGAGGCCCAAGGCGAACTTCGGAAATGAGGCCCCTCTTACATTGAAAAAAGATAAAGTTCATAGATAAAATGATAAGTTACAACAACTTTTTATTTATTTGTAGCCACAAAAAAAATTTACTTGCGCATATAATCATAAAATTATAAACAAAAATTTGCTTTCATATATTAAAATAGGAAGCAATCATTACAAATACTCAAAAAAATTAAAAATCTGGTTTTGTTGCTTTATAGTTTAGCAATATCTAATTTACAATTGAACCAACTATCATATAAACATTACTCTTCTCATATGTTTAGATGCAAAATCACTAACAAAGCTTGTGTAACACCTACATCCTTTAATCCATTGGAGTGTATATTTAATTCACTTATTTTCATATTTGGGAGTCTTTGGGGTTGTTGAATGTTGGTTTTGGAGGAGTATAATCTAATTTAAACTCGTTGGGATTGTTCCTTTGCGCTTGTTTACGTTGAAAAGTGTTTGGGAGCATGGAAATCTTGTTATAGGGTTGACACCAATCTTGGTGGTGTCGACACTTGCCTTTTGTTGTTGGCCCCAAGGGTCGACGCCAGTCTAGAAGGGTCAACCCTTGTATGTTGCAAAATCTGGGTGTTGGTTGCTAGAATTTAGTGTCGACCCTTCCTGTCTAAGGGTCGACACCTTGCCTGTTGCACAGATTGCTTTTCTTCTTGAAGGGTCGACACCTCTGCCCCGAAAGGTCGACACCTGTATGTAATTTTCAGCTTTTTGGCCTAGTTTGGGCCCTACTTTTTGGAGATTTTCGACTTGTTCTTTTCATTTGACTTTAGGGCTATTATTCTGTTATTACCTTGCTACTATAAATAGACTCCAAACTTATTTTCATTTCACTTTTTCTCCTCTTTGCTCTCTCTCAAACCGTGAGTTCTCTTCTCTCTCTATAAAACTCAAACTTTTTCACTTAAATCTCTAGATTTACTTACCTAGAGTGATCTTTTCACCATGGTCCCTCGAGAAAGGTTGTAGATCTTGTCAAGGGCTTTCTTTTGATCTGAATAGTACATGGTTTAGTCGCCGGTGAATTTTGGGCTATCATCTCCTTGCTTCAAGAGGTAGGCGTTTCTAGTTCTCTTTCAATACCCTCATTTATAGATAGATTTGTGATATTTTATTTATATAAATACAAAAGTTTATATTTTTATGCATATTGTGATGAATCATGAGATTAGGGGTTAGGATTTGAAGAGAGTTGGGTTTACTTGTTGTGTTATAATCTCGGGTCATGAGTTTAGATGTAAAAGTAATAAAAGGGTTGGAATAAAATGTATTTTTGTAAAAAGTTTTAATTTCTCTTAAAAACCCTAATTTGGCTCATGAAGATGGTTTTACTTCAATTAATAGTAGAATCATTAAATTGAGGTGTTAAATTACACATGTACAAGTTTAATTAAAATTTTAAAGAGTTTGAAAATTTATATAAAAGTTGCGATTGAGCCCCTCAATGTTGATATTTTAGATTATGTTATAATATGAAACCAAACTTGGGAAAAAGAAATTACTAATGATAAGGATGATGTGAGAATTGTGATAAAATGATGAAGTGAACATTTAAGAATCTTATTGTGTTATGTTGAAATACATTGAGTTATATTAAATTGTGTTAAGTCTAGGTTGGGTTAAGATGAATGTGAGTAATAATAGATGGGAGATTGTGAAATATGACGGTATTACGTGAATGAGTTGTATCAATGAAATTAATGTTAGAGATTTAATTTGTAGTCTCACATAGTAATTGATAATCAATGCGTTGTAAAAATTGAATTTGAAGACTTGATAATAATATGGAAGAGTAAAGAAATAATTTGAACCCAAGAATCGTGAACACTTTAAAGATGAATCTTTATGCCTCTATGGAAGTGTTTTGAACTAATGTGTTACGAGAATAATGGACAATGTATTGGCTTTGCCCATTGATCATAATGACAGATGACTTGATAAATTTATGAAATGTAATATTGTTTCGGGATCCATTTCCCACCGTATTTTGAGCTGACAAAGCGTGGCGCTTAATATAGGTTCTGTCTTCCTTCTGGAGTAGCACCTGGTAAAGCGTGTGGTATGTTGGGATATGTAAAGGTGTCACGTTCCTTCTAGCTTGTGACCGGTAAAGCGTGAGGTTCCGCGTTCCTTCTGGCTTGTGACTGGTAAAGCGTATGACACATGGGGATGACTTGTTAATGGATCCGGTGTTTGATATGGCATTATTTGAAAGAATGGAAAATGAAATGGTAATTGGATTAGAGGTTGGTGATGATGGACTCATTAGATTGCTTGTGACTACAAGGGAAAATTATGTGTTTTGTTTTGTAAATAATTGAGAAATTGTATTAAAAAGGGTTTGTTATCCTTGTGTTATGTTTGAACTCTAATTGATAATGTAAATGTGGATGTGATGTAGTTGTGATATGTTAGATTATAATTAATAATGCAAATGTAGATGTAATGTAACTGTTATTGAATATAAAGGAGATTTATTTCTATATTAAGGAGTTACAGCAAATATGAATAGACTAGTGGGAATGGAGTGTGTGAGGGCTATTTTGGATATCAAGGGAACTTAAACTTGAGGTTATGGTGTTATAATTAATGTAATTAGTAAAAAGGAAAAATGAAAATAAAAAAAAGGAATGTTAAGATTGAAATTAAACGAGGAATATTTTGGAATTGGTTAATAAATTAAAATAATGTTGTTCCTTAAATATGTTTGTTTTCAAAAAGGATTTTTGGCCTTATGATATTAAGGGATAATTTTTATAGCTGAAGGTTTTCCTTAAATATTCAAACAATTTTTGAGAAAAGGGTACCCTACGTATGATATTTTGAAAAGAATAAATTAAATTATACATTTTAACCAACCACATACTCAGACTTTGACTATTTTAAGATTTATTTCACTATAGTTCCAATTAAAAGAATCTTCAACCCTTAATATTTTTTTTATCAAAAAAATTTAAAAAGATGAAATGTTGAAAATTATTATTTTTTCTATCAAAATTGGTGAAAAAAAAAAAAAGGGATAAGAATGAAATTCTTCTAAAAATTGATAAAAAATTAATGAAAAAATTAAAGTAATTCATATAAAATCAAAAATTTTATTCAAATTTAAAATCAAATCAGATAAAAAAAATTAAAAGAAAATGATAAAAGTTTGAAAATATTTTGAAACCTTCTTATTATTAAAAACTTGAAATCCATGTGTGTATTATATTCATATTGTATTTTTAGTTATGAAATTGAAATATAAAAAAAAATGTAACTTAAATTATTGGATTAATAATAGAAACATCATATTAATTATTATTAAATATCACTTCACTTCACATTTAATAATAAAATTGTATATTATATATTGTATATTATATATTTGTCTTATTTAATCAGATTTAACTTTTTTTTAATACAAATTATCAAAATTGCACTAATTAGACTTTTATATATATATATATATATATTTATTTATTTTTATTTTTTTTTAAACTAATGATTTAAAATTTTATAAACATAAAAGTTAACTTATAAATATTATGTATATCACGAGATAAAATATTAAATTATTTTAATATAATTATAATAATTTTTTTTAATTTATAAAATTCCGTACATAGCACTGCTTACCACTAGTTTTTCTTTCAAGAAAATATGCAATCATTTGAAAAGAGTTAATAAATGAATTTAGAGCACTCTTTCATAAAATTCAAAATAAAATTATCTTATGATTTTCAATAGAGCCTTGTGGAAATTTTTAAAAAATGGAGCCTTTTGTTAATCCGAGCCTAAAGCAGAAGTTTCAGTGGCTTGGGCTGGGTCAAGGCTTGGGCTGGGTCAAGGCAAGTGAATGGGTGTTTGCGATTTGCTTATTTCATGGTTTTTTTTGGATTTATTTTCATCTTTAGTGAAATTTTTTTAAAAATTCAAAAAAAACAAAGTTTCTAGATCCAAGTTGACGAGAAGGATAAAAATTTTAAAATTTTAAAAAAAAATTCAAAAAAGATAAAAAAAAATAAATAAATAAACAAAAAATAAGTTTTTGTTATACTTATTTTGACTTTTTTTTTTTTTAAAAAAAAAAAAAACTTTTGAGATTAGACCAAAAAATAAAATAAAAAAAATGTGACTTTTTTTAGTTTTTTGAATAATTTTTTTAGTCTGTAATAGGTGATGTGGTGTTACTAATCCCACCATTTTGGAAATTAACCCCACACAATAATAATAATAATAATAATAATAATAATAATAAGGGAAATTTGGCTATAAACCCCCTTTACCTTCCTTTCATTATTAAAAGGACTAAGAAAAAAATTATACTTTCTAAACTCCCTCATGATTATAAAGTCTTGTATAAAGGACAAAATTTAGTATTTAAACATTTTATTAGACTATTATGCCCTCAACTAAATTTTCTCACCTTTCCACCCACTCTCTCCCCACATTCTCTGTCTCTCTCCTCCCTCTTTCCCTTCTAACTTTGTTCTCCGCCGACGTGCTCCTCCTTCCAGATCTGAAGCTTTGTTTCTCGACAATTTTGGTAACTTCTTCTTCTCCGGCGATGATAGCAACGTCATCGTCATCACTCACCTAGCCAAGTCCGGTCAGTTATCAGGCGAAACTCCGGCGATCAACAATGCCGAAACCGATCTCTATGATGAACTCATCAAGAACATCGGGAACGAAATCAACTACAGGCCGGAAAATTGTCCTCCGGTGCCAGAATCGAAGGAGATCGTCTACGAGGAGAAACAGATTGTCTCTAAATTGAGGCATGTTTGGTAGAGTTGTTTGGTTATACATATTTTTTTAAACACAGATTTGAGTTTTGAATATATGTATATATATATATATATATATTTGTGTGTATGAGTGTTGTTGAACACATGTATTCTTTTCATTGAGATTTGTGATTATTGATCGAGTTTTAGAAGTTTTTCTTCTCAATTAGGTATGTTGATTTGTTGATTAATTTGTTTTGTTTTTGTTTGTTTGTTTTTTTTTTTTTTTTTTTTGGATTTATTTTTTGTTGTTTTTGATCTAATTTCATTTGACAGAATCAGAGTAAAATTTTACTCTGATTCTATTGCTCTGTTTTTTGTTTCAGATAATGAGAATAAAATTTTACTCTTGTTCTATTACTCTGTTTTTTGTTTGCTCTGTTTTTTGTTTCAGATAATGAGAATAAAATTTTACTCTTGTTCTATTACTCTGTTTTTTGTTTGAGAGAATTAGAGTAAAATTTTACTCTGGTGTTAGAATGACAGTAAAATTTTACTGTCAAGAGGTGGTCATTGCCAAACACTTCAGCCGCCACAAACACTGCCTTCGCTTTTTTACTTTTATGCAGAGTAACATTTTACTTTTAGCTTCAGAGTCTCACAGTTTACTCGTTTTTCAGAGTAAAATTTTACTTTTATACAGAGTAAAATTTTACTTTTAGCTTCAGAGTCTCACAGTTTGCTCATTTTTCAGAGTAAAATTTTACTTTTATACAGAGTAAAATTTTACTTTTGTGTAGAGTCTAACATTTTACTAGTTTTTCAGAGTAAAATTTTACTTTTATACAGAGTAAAATTTTACTTTTAGTTTCAAAGTATAACATTTTATTCTTATTCAGAGTAAAATTTTACTTTCATACAGAGTAAAATTTTACTCTGAAATACACAGTGAAGATGGCTTAATAGGAGAGCTGATAAATATGAGGGTAATATAGTAAAAGAAGCAAATTTTAAAATATTATGGGGTTTTGAAAGTACTTATATAATTCTTGTCTTTTTGAAAAATAAATTAGATAGTGAGGGGGCTATCACCAAATCCCCCTAATAATAAACTCCCTTCCATTGTTGCCAAATAAAACATGGTATTATGGGACATTCAAAATTTTGGGGTCTCGCAGGTCTCATAATATTTACCAATCTTCCTCTCCCTTCAAATCCCCTCAAGTTATAAAAAGTATTGATTTTATTTATAATATATCTAGAATTCATCATCATTATTATTTTTTTAATATAATAGGCACGATTATTATTGTATGAATCCATGTTAAAAATAAAAAATGGTTTAAATTTTATTTGGTGACGAAATATTTGTTTATGAATGTGACTTCTTGACAAAATAAATTAACATAATGTGAATTGGATTGACATCCAGAACTCATACGCTCTCGGGAGATCCATGCGGGTCAAGTAGTGGATCAGCAATTTCAGTTGCAGCTAAAATGATGGCAATATGGTTGGGTTCTGAGACTGTTCGATCCATCCTCTGCCCTTCTAGTTATAACTCTGTTGTTGGAATAAAAACTACTGTTGGGCTCACTAGTTAGGCCAAGCTTATTCCTATTTTCCCAAGATAGGACACTATAGGGTAAAACATCTTCAAATTTCTTCAATTCTTGAATGAATATAGAAATTAAATACAAACAAAAGACATTGAAAAATATTTTATAAAGTTGATTGGTAAGGTCAATTTTTTTAAAATCTTACTCATCCATAAAAATTTTGTATTGAGCTCTATGATCAAATTATGATCGAGAAGCTCATTCTGAGTTCAATGTGAATGTGTTTATGAGGCATTGATTTGTGGTGTTTTGTCAAAACAGGCCCATCGCCAGAACTGTTTCGGATGCAGTTTATGTATTGGATATTATTGTTGGCTTCAAACATAGAGACTTTGAAGCAACAGCATTGGCTGCAAATTTGATTCCAAGGGGGGGTTACAAGCAATTTCTCAAGGCAGATGGACTCAAGGATAAGAGGTTGGGGATTGTGAAAAACCCCATCTTCAATTCATTAATGCTGTGTTTGGTTAGAGGATTTGGAGAGAGATTTGGAAAGAGAAAGAGAAAAAGTGTGTGAAACTAGGTAAAATATAGGCGTCTTTTATTTATATTTTACCTACTTTTTTCATTTTCCTTTTCTAAATCCCTCTTCAAATTCTCTAACCAAACATAACATAAATGATTCAGTCCCAAGTACAAGCCTTCCAACAACACCTAGACGTTATGAGGTAAGATCAAATGACACAAGATTCTCCATCTCAAATCACTCTATATTCTTATTTCAAAACACTTATAATTGTTGTATTATGCCACGAGATTTTTGTATTTGTATGTATATCCGCTACTAGTTGATTCCAATAGTATCAACTTTATTCTGAATAGGGAAAGAGGTGCAATCTTGGTAGACAATTTGGACATAGCAAACATGGATGTTATAATGAACTTGAATGTGAGTGGTGAAGCAATAGCTATACTGGCAGAATTCAAGTTTTCAATAAACACTTACCTAAAAGAACTAGTGACTTTTCCAATAAGATCACTGGCCGATGTCATAGCCTTAACCAGAAATTCTCCAATCTGGTAAGTATATACTATTTCTAACGTAAATTTTAAATTTCACTCCTTTTTTTTTTTTTTTTTTCTTTAAATTTGCTCCAAACTGGGTTTTTCAGGAAATGCTGGACAAGTACGGTCATGAAATTTTTGTATTAGCAGAGGCCACAAATGGTATCGAAAAAGCAGAGAAGAGGGCATTGCTGAATTTGGAGAGGTTATCAAAACATGGGTTTGAGAAAATAATGATAGAGAATGATTTGGATGGGCCGTTGGCTCCATCAAATTGGGAGGTTGCTCATATTCTTGTCATCTGGTGGAGATTCACGAATCACTGTTCCGGCTGGATATCGCACAAATGGTATGCCATTTGGGATATTTTTTTTGCAGGAATCAAGGGTTCGGAGCCAAAATTGATTGAAATTGCTTATGGGTTTGAGCAAGCAACTATGATCAGAGAGCCCCCTTCTTTCCTACCATAATTATGTCAAGAGTTGTGTTAACAACAACTTACAACGTTATTTTGCGTAATTTTTTTGTTGTAGTTTTAGAGAAAAAATTACTTAAATAAGTAAGAAAAGAAAAAAAAAAAACACTTATTATCTAGAAATTGTGAAAGAGTACTTATAATTTCTACTTTCTGATTATCAAATTTGAAAAAAAAAAAAAAAAAAAAACTACACCAAATAAGCCTAACATCTATCAACTTTATGTCATGGGGGGCATGGGGAGGTCACGGTCATGGACTGGGCCCAAGGGGATGACATCACCACATGAACCCAGTTGTCTAAGTTAAAGACTTAAAGCCGGCAGCCCTTTAAAAAATTCAATTATGATAATGTTTAAAATCTCCCAATTGGGCTTTGCCTATTCCATCAGCTTGATGTGATCAGAAAAACTGAGGCTCGTACATTAATCTTGTTTAAAGAAATGTTATCGATTCTTGACGATAAGAGAGAAAATACAAAGTGAAAGATATGCCATTTTGTTTTGTGCTGATGTTTATTGTTTTTAGTGTTTTGGCAACTGGCAAAAACTCTTAAATTATTGAAAGATGTCTCTTGAATAAGAAGATGTTGAAGTGATGAGCATTTTGCATCTAACTTTTCTAGTGGGAATAATAAAATCATGCATGAAGGGTTTCAAAGCTGCATGACATTGTCTTTCTGTATAATGTTAAAATGTCATTTTCACATATCAGAACAAGTGTTTTGCTCTCGCTCTGTTAAATAGTCAAATGAATCTCAAATCAATTTACTACGTGACAATGTTGTCAATTTTTTACTCAACTATGAAGTTTGTTCTAAATTTTCTTCTCTCATCTTCAACATAAACGCAAAATTATCTCTAATAGTTTTATTTATTTAATGCTACACAAGTTTTTATGATTTTGATGCCTTGTGTGCTATTTTACTGGTGCATGTGAATAGGCTTGAAAGGGTTGCACTCAGTTTCGCTTTGTATTTTTAGATTTTACTTTAGCATTAATTTTGGATAATATTAGAGACACCAAATTTTCTACCAAATAAATAACTAAATATCTCACATGGGTATAGGATCCACAAAAGTGTGGGGTTCACACCCATGTAAAATATTTCATCATTTGTTTGGTAGAAAATTTAAAACCTATACCATTTTTCTTAATTTTTGTATGAAAAATTGTCATTGGCAAAAGCTTGAATAATTTGAGTAGTGATACATACTCGGTAAACTACACTCACCTCCCATGGTTAGAAAAAAATAGAGATGGTAAGTAAATATTGAAATAAATAAAAATAAATATATATTTTAGTATAATTTTTTTTTTTTGACATCATCTATTTATACTAAAATTGTAAAACTAATTGTATTCTTTTTTTAAAAAATTTCAAAAGAGGTGAATGTAATTTATCCAAAAAAATATATATATACAAAATTTATAAATAGAATGATATGACAGTATTAAAACTTATCATTTTAAAATAAAATATGTATTTACATGGATATAAATTTTGTACGAAAATTTAGTCAAACCCCCTCCATTGGATCTTTGTTTAGTGAAAAAGATATTTCAATTTATTTTGTTTCACAAATCCCCTAAAAGAAAATACATAATTGAGTAAAGACAAAATAAAATATCACTTTGCTTGTTTTTGGTTTTCCAAAAACACTTTTCAAAAAATTCTTACTTTTTTATTTTCCGTGTTTTTTTTGTTTTTACTGAATTTTTTTAATATTTTAAGCAATTTTTTTAATTTTTAGACACATCTAACATAAATACACATAAAAAGTATACTTTTTGTGAACAAAATCTTTTAAAAATTTACTAAATACAAAAAAAAAAAATGTGAGAATTCAATATATTTTTCGTATTTTTATATATTTATTAATTTTTTAAAATATTTTTTCACAAATTTTTTACTTTTTAGATACATCTAAGTAAGGTGCATCTAAAAAAATTAAAAAAAAAATGCTTAAAATTTAAAAAATATTCATTAAAAAAAAAAAAAAACACAAAAAACAAAAAACTTAGGCCTTGTTTGGTTTAACTCTAAAAACATAATTTTTGAAAAAAATTTCCAAAATTTTGTTTGGTTGGAAATTTTTTGAAAAAAATTTTTAAAATTACTTTTTCTCTCCTACACATCAATTAATCACTTTTTCTCTCTCCTCTCTCATTCTCAATCATTTTTTCTCTCATACACATCTACTCAACTACAACAAAATATCAAATCATACTAAACTCTCATACTCCAAAACTATTTTCAAAATATACAACTAAACAAACCAAAAAAATTTCTGAACTCTTTACCTAAGTTTTTTTTAAAAAATTTATCTCCCACAACCAAAGCAAACACACCCTTAGTTTTTAAAAAACTTAATCAAAAAACTCAAACCAAATACACACATTTTTTTTGTCAAAACCCCTCCATTGGACCTTTATTTGGTAAAAAAAACAATCCAATTTATTTTGTTTCATAAACCTTTTAAGGAGAAAATGCATAATTGAGTAAGAATAAAGTAAAATATTATTTTTTTTAGACAATATTGACACAGTAACATGTTACTGTTTACATTAATTTCGACGATAATAATATTTTTTTTTAAAAAAAATTTATAGTCAACGTAGATTTTATTTGATAGATTTTGATGAAAATATTTTAAAAATATTAATTTTATTAAAAATTGACATTTAAATCAAAAGTTGTATTATTTTAAAATTTAACATTTTGATAATAATGATGTGTTAAATTTTTCAAATTTTTTTTTATATTTATCTTTAATATATTAAAATTTTATTATAAAAAAGTTTTGACCAAATCTCTCAATTTTGTACACAAATTAATATAAAAAACATTTTTCATAAATAAAGATATCAGTAGAAAAGTTCATTTGGATGTCGGTATCTCTCAAATTAGATGCTAGCTGTTTAAGATCTTTCCTACGGAACACTTCTTTTTATCTTCTCGTGGGCCAAGGAGCGGATGGAATTGACTATTTTAATTAGATAAAATAAAATGTTATATATAATTTATATTTTTTTTTTCTTACAAAAAATTAAAAAATTAAAAATTTTACTTTAAATGAGACTGTTTAACCCTAAATTAATAGTCAAAAAATTAACTTACATCCCAAACGAAGGCTCAAACCGTGGCTCAATAATTAATGGGAAAATGCCATACAGCTCTTTGGTTTGTTTTTAAAATTTATTTTATTGAAATTTTTGAAAAACAATTTGAAAATTAGTTTTCTGATAAAAAGTTAAAATTACAAATACTCATGATAATTTTCATATGGTATTTTTAAGAATAAAAATATTGTTTAATATTTATTTTTTTTAAAAATTATGTATATATTTGTTGGAAAAAATGTGTTATATAGGTTTATTTTAGGCTATCTTTGAGTCCAAAATTGAGTGGGCCCCAACCGTTTTTTGGGTTGGATCCGAAGAGGTGTTATGTTTCTTGCCGCGTAACAAATCACACGGTGAAGACGGAACGTCAAAACCATTTATGAGTGAATGGTAAGTTGATATCGTTTTTAGGTCTAACATTAATTTTTTAGATAAAATACATTTGAATTTTTTCAAAAAAATTATTGTGAGAATTTAGTTTAAATCTAAATTCAAATTTTAGTTTCCTAAGTGGTTTCCCAAGAATGTACCTCTTCCTTTATTGATTAAACTGTTCAAACAGTTCAATAAAAATATTCCAATAGTTTAAAAAAACTGTTCCACCAACGGATACTTTTTCAAACAGTTTGAAAAATTGATCTAAGCAACGGACAGATCACTATTCAACAGTTATCTATTTGAATAGTGCTCGCACCTGTTCAATTTACATGTGCACTTCAATTTGGTACATGTTCGGGTCTGTTTTTTGCCTATAAATTTAGAGCATTTCCAGCAGTCTTGGACACGGAAAATCTGTCTGAATTTTATTTCTCTTTCTGTCTAGATTTTTCTATTTGCATTATTTCTTCATATTAGTTTTAGAGTAAATTTAAAGAGAGTATAGAACATAAGATTCTAGTTCGCTAAACAAATTTGTTTGGAGTGCTACTACAAATTTGTGAAGATCATTGTATCCTGAGAGATAGACGACACTCAACCGTAAGCACTGTAGCGGGGCGAATCTGTCTTAAGGACAGAGTGTCACACACTCGACTTGATCTTTGATTTTTAAATTCGGTTCGATAAATAAATTCGGTACGTTATTTATTTATTTGTTTGATTTAGTTTCAATTTATTTTATTTACACAGAAGATTGTTTCAACAATCTTAAGACAGATTCGAATTATTCTGTTTATAGAATTTTTCGTTTGTTTCCCTTTTTCATTCTTCGTTTATAAAAAATTATTTTCTGTGGATTTACAAAATAATATTCTAGTTGGAAAAACAAATAGTGATTATATACTATTTGATAGATAGTAGTAATATACTGTCTATTTTCTTTGACAACTAGTAGTAATATACTGGTGTCATTAACAATTCAAAATATTTATTTGTGGAATTTTTTCAGAAATTAATTTTGGTTTTCAGAAATTTTTTCTGAGTGTTCATTAATTAAAATCCTGTTTTAGTGTTTTAATTATTGAAGCATTACAGAAATTTAATTTTCTGTGTGGAATTAATTTGGTTAAATAATTTTTATTTTATTTCCAAATTAATTGAAAAATAAAAGTTACATTTTTTGTTTCTTTTATTTTTATAGAATTTAATTCTGTGAATTTGGATTAATTTTCTGTGTAGTATAAATTCTAATTATAATTTTGTTTATAATTTAGAATTCATGGCTACTGAAACAAATGCTCAAACAAATACTACTGTGGTGGCTGCAATTGCACCAACCCCCTCTCCTGTGGTGACAGTACCAGTAAATCACGGTGAAAAGCCAGAGAAGTTCTCAGGAACTGATTTTAAAAGATGGCAACAGAAAATGTTGTTCTATCTTACTACTCTCAACCTGGCTCGTTTTCTCCGTGAAGATACTCCTATTTTGAAAGATAATGAAACCGACCGGCAAGTAGTTGTTGCGGTCGATGCCTGGAAACATGCTGATTTCCTTTGCCGGAACTACATTTTGAATGGACTTGACAACACATTACACAACGTCTACAGTCCTATCAAGACAGTAAAGGAACTTTGGGAGTTTTTGGAGAAAAAGTACAAAACGGAAGATGCCAGCTCAAAGAAATTTGTGGTTGGCAAATTCCTGGACTTTGTAATGGTTGATTCTAAAACTGTGATCAGCCAAGTTCAAGATCTCCAACTCATTCTTCATGACATTCACGCAGAAGGCATGTCTCTCAGTGAATCCTTCCAAGTTGCAGCCTTAATTGAGAAATTACCACAAGGCTGGAAGGAATTCAAGAACTACCTCAAAAACAAGTGCAAAGAAATGTCTTTGGAAGAATTAATTGTGCGTTTGAGGATTGAGGAGGACAACCGCAATTCTGAAAAGCGGGCTGGTAAGCATCCTATGGAGTCTAAGGCAAATGTGATGGAACATACTTCAAAAACCAAGAAACAGAAGTCTTCTGGAGAAAATTCATCACATGGCTCTTAAGGGAGGGAAAATAAAAAGTACAAGTTTAATGACAAATGTTACATCTGTGACAAAGAGGGACATTAGTCCAAAGATTGCCGTAGCAAATGCAAAAGCAAAAGCAAAAGAAGAACAAGTAAGAAGCCTGCTCAAGCCAATATGACCGAAGTGGACAATATTTCCAATGGTGTAGATGATATCAATCTTTCTGCAGTTGTTTCCGAGGCAAATCTTGTCAGAAATCCGAAAAAATGGTGGGTGGATACTGATGCTACTCGTCTTATCTGTGCCGACAAAAAGATGTTCACATCTTATTCTACAATGGACAATGATGAACAACTTTTTATGGGCAACTCCTCAACTTCCAAAGTTGATGGACAAGGGAAGATTGTTCTCAAGATGACATCTGGAAAGGAACTCACTCTCAACAATGTGCTGCATGTACCGGACATTCACAAGAATCTTGTTTCTGGATCTTTATTGAATAAGAATGGGTTTAGACTAGTATTTGAGAGTGATAAATTTGTACTTACTAAGAATGGGATGTATGTAGGAAAATGTTACATGTCTGATGCCCTTTTCAAGATGAATGTAATGACCGTTATACCCTCAGTTATTAATAAAAATACATCTTCTTCTTACTTGCTTGAGTCTTCAAATTCATGGCATGGTAGATTAGGCCATGTTAATTATGGATCTTTACATAGATTAATTAATATGGAATGTTTACCTAAATTTGACATTGATTCAAATCATAAATGTGAAATTTGCGTTGAAGCAAAATTATCCAAAACTCATTTCCATTCAATTGAAAGAAGTACGAAACCACTTGAATTAATTCATAGTGACATTTGTGATTTTAAATCAATTCAAACTAGAGATGGGAAAAAATATTTTATCACTTTTATAGATGACTATACTAGATATAGTTATATTTATTTAATTCGAATCAAGGATGAAGCTTTGGAAACTTTCATTCAATATAAGAATGAAGTTGAAAATCAACTTGGTAGGAAAATCAAGAAACTTAGAAGTAATAGAGGTGGTGAATATGAATCACCTTTTGGTGAGTTTTGTAAAGAATATGGAATAATTCATCAAACCACCGCTCCTTACTCACCTCAGCAAAATGGAATTGCTGAGAGGAAAAATAAGACTTTAAAAGAAATAATGAATGCCATGTTAATAAGTTTTGGATTACCTCAGAACTTATGAGAGGAAGCAATACTTTCTACAAATTATATTTTAAATAAAGTACCCCGAAAGAAAGTGAATCAAACACCTTATGAATTGTGGCATGGAAGAGTACCATCCTACAAATACTTAAAAGTGTGGGGGTGTTTGGCTAAAGTGGTTATTCCTAATCCTAAAAAGACTAAGATAAGTCCTAAGACCATTGATTGCATTTTCATTGGTTATGCCAAGAATAGTAATGCATATCGGTTTTTTATTCATAAATCAGAACAATCCAAAATGCATATAAATACTATTATTAAATCTCGGAATGCATCTTTCTTTAAATATGTATTTCCAAATAAGACTAGCCAAGAGACTAGTAACAATAAAAGATCTCATGATGTTATTACTAGTCAGGATCAAGAACATGATCAAAAACAAGAGTTAGATCAAAATGAGGAAGAGGAACCTAGACTTAGTAAACGTACTAGAACCTCAAAATCTTTTGGTCCAGATTTTCTAACATTTTTGTTGGAAAATGAGCCTTTAACTTTTAAAAAGGCTATGTCCAGTCTTAAAACTCCTTTATGGAAGGAAGCTATCAATAGTGAAATTGAATCCATCTTGCAAAATCACATTTAGGAATTGGTGGATTTGCCACCAGGTTGTAAACCTCTTGGGTACAAGTGAATTTTCAAAAGAAAATTGAAAGCGGATAGATCAATAGACAAATACAAGGCAAGACTTGTGGTCAAAGGTTTTAGACAAAAAAAAGGTCTTGATTACTTTGACACATACTCACCAGTTACTAGAATAACATCCATTAGAATGCTAATTGCCATTGCATCTCTATACAATCTAGAAATTCATCAAATATATGTGAAAACCGCTTTCTAAAATGGTGAGTTAGATGAAGAAATTTACATGGAACAACCAGAAGGTTTTTTAGTTCTAGGAAAAGAAAAGAAAGTGTGTAAATTGGTTAAATCATTATATGGTTTAAAACAAGCGCCAAAGCAATGGCATGAGAAATTTGACAAGGCAATGATGTCAAATAGATTCAAAATTAATAAGCGTGACAAATGTGTTTATATTAAAAACACAGACAAAGGTTATGTCACTGTATGTCTTTATGTAGATGATATGCTCATCATAGGTAGTAATAATGCTATGATTAAAACTACCAAGAAAATGTTGAATAAACATTTTGACATGAAGGACATGGGCATTGCTGATGTAATTCTTGGTATGAAAATTACCAAAACATCATAAGGTTATGCTTTGTCACAATCTCATTACATTGAGAAAATACTTGACAAATTCAGCAAAGATGATGATCATATTGTTAGAACACCTGTAGATGTTAATTTGTTTCTATCTAAAAATATACAGGAAAGTATTTCTCAATTAGAGTATGCTCAAATTATTAGAAGCCTAATGTACTTGATGAACTGCACTCGCCGGGATATAGCTTATGCAGTAAGTAAATTAAGTAGATATACGAGTAATCCGGGAGTAGAACACTGGAAATCAATTATAAGGGTTCTAAGATATCTCTGATTCACTTGTAACATTGGGCTGAATTATACTAGATATCCAACAGTACTTGAAGGATACTGTGATGCAAATTGGATATCGGATACTAGAGACTCAAAGTCCACCAGTGTGTATGTCTTTACTCTTGGTGGGGCGGCCATATCTTAGAAATCTTCCAAACAGACTTGCATTGCTAGGTCTGCTATGGAATCAGAATTCATAGCTTTAGACAAAGTAGGGGAAGAGGTAGAATGGCTTCGCCACTTCCTTGAAGATATTCCAATTTGGCCAAAACTGGTGCCTGCTATAAGCATACATTGTAATAGTCAATCAGCAATTGGTAGAGCACAGAGTCATATGTATAACGGTAAGTCACGACATATTCGTCGTCGACATAACACCGTGAGATGGAATTATTTCCATTGAATATGTGAAGTCTAAAGACAATATAGCGGATCCACTAACCAAAGAGTTAGCAAGAGAGTTAGTTGAGAATTCATCAAGAGAAATAGGACTAAAGCCTATGAAATAAGAGTTACCACAACGGCACCTAACCTGGTTGACTGGAGATCTCAAGATCTAGGTTCAAAGGGACAACCGAGTTGTGAATGACACAGAAGGATCACTGGGGAGTCTAACTCCTACCCATTTCTATGATGAAATAAGTGATGTCTGCAGCGTTTTAGGTTAAGCAAAATTTTAATGATTCTTATATCTAAGTAAACCTAGTGGAGTATGGCATGATACTCTTCATAAGAATCACCTATGTGAGTGTGAACTGGACCGGTTCTATGAGATTTGTGAAGGACTACAATTCTCTAGAGCACTCATGAAAGACCAGGTAGTTTAGGGCCAAAATGAACACAAAAGTGAGAACTAAACTGTGTCTGGGGATATACTGTGTGAGTTCTATTGTCTTGGTTTACACAAACGGCTGAACAGTTCAATACATCATGTTCACTAGTTAGTTAGTAAATCCGATAGTGTCTCACAAGGGAAGGTTCAAAGCCAAAAGCTACCTATCCTTTGCAGAATATTTCCAATTTATGTACTCTCTGTAATTAGATCATGTTGTTGCATTTTCTCTTCGTCAAATTCCATTCATGTGGGGGATTGTTAGAAAAATGGTGTTATATAGATTTATTTTGGACCATCTTTGAGTCCAAAATTGAGTGGGCTCCAACCGTTTTTTTGGTTGGGTCCGAAGAGGTGTTGTGTTCCTTGCCACGTGACAAGTCACACGGTGAAGACAAAACGTCAAAACCATTTATGAATGAATGGTAAATTGACGTCATTTTCGGGTTTAACATTAATTTTTTAGACAAAATACATTTGAATTTTTCCAAAAAAATTATTTTGGGAATTTAGTTTAAATCTAAATTCAAATTTTGGTTTCTTAAGTGGTTTCTTAAGAATGTACCTCTTCCTTTATTGATTAAACTGTTCAAACAGTTTAATAAAAATATTCCAACAGTTTAAAAAAACTGTTCCACCAACGGATACTTTTTCAAACAGTTTGAAAATTTGATCTAAGCAACGGACAGATCACTATTCAACAGTTATCTGTTTGAATAGTGCTTGCACCTATTCGATTTAAATGTGCACCTATTCACTTTAATTTGGTACCTGTTCGAATTAGTTTTTTGCCTATAAATTCAGACCATTTCCAACAGTCTTGGACACGGCTGTCTGAATTTTATTTCTCTTGCTATCCAGATTTTTCTATTTGCATTATTTCTTCATATTAGTTTTAGAGTAAATTTAAAGAGAATATAAAGCATAAGGTTTTAGTTCGCTGGACAAATTTGTTTGGAGTGTTACTACAAATTTGTGAAGATCATTGTATCCTGGGAGATAGACGCCACTCAACCGTAAGTATCATAGCGAGGCGAATCTGTCTTAAGGACAGAGTGTCACACACTCGACTTGGTCTTTGATTTTTAAATTCGGCTCGATAAATAAATTCGGTACGTTATTTATTTATTTGTTTGATTTAGTTTCAATTTATTTTATTTACATAGAAGATTGTTCCAACAATTTTTTTTTAAAAAAAATTATTTTGAAAACTAATTCAAACAAGGAGTATATATCTTATTGAAAGGCTTTAGCTAGCATTGTTAATTCGAGCAATTAACTCCAACATTTATAAACATCTTACTTAATAAAAATATATATAAAAAATATTATATGTATTTTGTCTAAATATTTTGTCTACTATGTATTCTAACAGTATATATTCTTATAATTTGTTTGTTTAGTTGCTTAGATTCTTCAAATATAACTAGTCAAGTGATATCAAAACAAAATGTCTATCTTGCTGTCTATTCTATTGAAATTTCATTTTTGTAATGAGGTTAGATAAAAAGTTTTAAAAATTTTCTTACAATTTGACCCAGAATAATATAATATAATAAATATCAATTTTAAATTTGTTACACTCAATTATATTACATCTCATTATATTGCCACATTTAATCTAAATTGTCAATCTTTAATATTTAATAAATATCTCTTTCCGTGGAGATGCTCTTTTAAGGATGATGAATGGTCAATAGTAAGTATATTTAGAATAATATTATGGGTCATAAAAAAAATCATAAAATATCTCATGAAGATTTTTTATCCTTTGATTAGAATGTGTTGTTTTATTATATGTATAATTCAAAATTAGATAATTTTTCATAATTATTTTTATAATATTTTTTTATAATCCCTAATATTGTTCATGTATTTATATTTGCATCAAGAGGGCAGTATAGGAGGTCCCCGTACGAAATAGAAGAGTTTACTCTTCTTCTATCTATTTGTAGCATTTATTTGATGCCAAATTCACATACATATATGGCATATGTGTTGTGCCATTAATTCACTCCTAGAAACGTCATGTTAACCCTTTCCTGAGGCAAAATAGAGTCTGACTGGGAACTATTGGGGTATGGTAGTATTACATATATTAATTAAGTGTTATGTCATTATTATTAACCCCACCTATTATACAAATTATAAATATTCAAAACCTTCAAAATTATGTCGCATCATCTATTAGTATATTAGTTAGTACATTAATTGATATATATATATATAGTATTATTCATCGGGATAAGGCTAACCCTACTCGACGCATTGATTGTAGCTAAATTGCACGGTGGCTGGTTTGACAAGTGTTAAAAAAGTCAAAAAGTTAAAAAATTATTAAAAAAGTCAAAAAGTTATCACTATTCACCAAAAAAAAATATAAAAAATATAATATACAAATATTAAATACAAATCAACTTTTTGGCCCATCAATGTACTGACGTCAGGCCAACTTTAGTGAAAGGAAAAAAAAAATTGCATGTGTACATTCACTAAGTTGGATGGTAAAGTTAGACCCGTGGGGGCCCACCATGGGTCCCGTTTTGATAATCCGAACCGTTCAAAATGTAGTACTCATCTAGTACTATATGTCTTTTAAAAATCACGTCTATCGGATATCGCTAATTATATGATCAAATCAGTTTTGTATAAAAATTGGATGGTGTTATAGTTAACAGTTGACAAAAAAACTATCACGATCAGATAGCTATCGATATCTAATCAACGTGATTTTTTACAAACTTATAGTACTTGACGAGTTCTACACATTGACGGTTCCGATTAGAAAAAGGGACCCGTGGTGGGCCCCCACGGGTCGAACAACACTATCCAATCAAACCCCGAAAATGAGGTAATCTTTTCCCATGTATTCACCAAGCCGCTGCACTGTCAATCCGTACGGCGTACTACACTATCTTCTCTTACACACTTCTTTATATAATTTTTTTATACACATTTTTTCATAAAAAGTCAAAAACTTAACCCAAATATCCATATTTTTTTCCTCAACTTGTTAGTCTAAAAAGATAAAAAGCACATTTATTTAGGACACCCCAAACAACTCCTATGTCTAACTTATATACAGTAATATGTTTAAAATTTTAATTATTTTTCTAAAACTTTATTGTGGAGTGCATATTTTAGTGTGTTTGGTACATATTCTTTTTATAAATTTTAGAATAAAAATAATTTAAAAAGTTAATTATTTTATAACTAAAGAATTCTAACTTTTATTTTCTTATTATCAATTTTTAATTTTAGAAAATTTACCCCAAATAAACCCTCATTCTAAAGCCTAAAAAAATAAGACAAGTAATTTTCTTTTAATTTTATAAAGTGATGTGACATGTAATAATAAATTATTGATATGAAATTTAATTTATTAAACGTAAAAAATAAGAACAACTCGATTATCACATCAATTATAAAAAATGTTATCCCGTTCCAATTTTCAAAAGGGAATCATATGTCATTTATTGTAAAAAAATGTTATCCCCTTCCAATTTTCAAAAGGGAATCATATGTCATTTCTAACAGTATCGCAATGAATGCCCTTTTTTTGATACGGAGTGGGAAGCGGAAAAGAGAAGTAAAATTTGAGTCCAATCGATAGACACAATCATCGCATGTTCTAATATTTATTCATAGTATCTTGGGTTTCACACCAGCACTTGGATTCATCAATTTATTTTATTTTTTATTTTTTATTTTTTTTAAACTGGTGTTCATATCAATCTTTCATGCAATTCGATCAATTCCACCACTGACTTGGGTGGATCTCATTTAAAATTAAAACAAATGCTTGTATAAATTGAATTAAAAATTTTTATTATAACTAATAAGCATTGTCTTGAATTTTAGAATTCACCATATTATTAGCAGAGTGAAAAATACAATGATTTGGGTGATACCTCAAAAAATAATTTCACTCCAATTTGTCTTGGATTCTACAAGTGTTTTCTTAAATTAACAAAGAAAAACAGAGTTAAACTCTCAAAATTTATATTAATTTAAAATCAATCTCCTTAGCCTAATATATCACTATTATAATAAACCTTATAAAAATCACTCCAAATCAATATTTTCATTTTCTAAACAAATAATAACTCAAAAATACACACAAAGTGCATGTGTTAAGATCAAGTGCATTATGATTTTTCAACCACATCGTTGCTCATAATCTTCGAATCCAGACGTTTGATAAGGAGCGCATTATTCGCTTGGTCAATTCCTTGGACTTGGCCAACTTACTTTTGGATATGATGAAATATTGTGAATTTTTTTGATAATACGAAAATGCTAAAATGGGTTAAATTATTTTGACAGAATAACAAAGTTAACTACTGTTTAATACTAGTTTACATAAAAGGCCTCCTTGATGAGAGACTAATTGAAGAAACCAACAAAGATTGAATGATTGATGCTTAATTAGCAATCTTGTCATCCAGTTTTGGATTTCCAAAGCGACATACCACTTACCAAAGATCCATCGGAGAATTCTCACTCACCCCATGACCACCGAAAGGCAAACCACCATAGTTTGGTGCTTGTTAAGAGTTCACCCTCCCCTCTACTCGGAGAAATTTTTAGGTGCAGATAGAGTAGGTCTTATATAACTTTCTCTTTTCTCATTGGTTGAGAGAGTGGAGACTACATTTATGTGTTGGGTGATGAGGAGACTACATTTATGTGTTGAGTGTTGGGGAGACAACATGGGAGGCCATAGTGTTTGTGTTTGTGATTGGTTAAAGGCACCATGTGACATGTCATATGATACCTATGTGCACCCAAGAATTTTTCCCCTACTTGACACCTTGTTGGGACCAATTATTCATCATTCCTTGGGTCCAATCTTATTGTATCTTTTTTTTCCCACCGCCATAGTAAATAATTTTCAATAGAATGGCTGGACATCTTTTATAATTTTCTAACAATTGTCTCATATCACTAAGTGAGAGTTTGACTATGTGAATATAAGATTTTTGAGCAACTGCATTTTATAAATTGATTCTTAAAGTGAGTTGGGCGAAGAAATTTGTACCATTTGATAATTTTACTGCAAGTGGCCACCAAACCCTGCTCTGTTATTCAGTTTCCACTCCATTTTCTTTGTGAGTAATGTTAGAAGCTCTAAAAATTTTATTAAATTTTTTACCAAATGTCTCATATGGGTGGGATCCAAATTCATATGAGACATTTGGTAAAAAATTTAATAAAACTTTTGAAGTCCCTAATATTTAAAAGTTATATTGTGATACCAATTCATAATCTAATGTAAGATTCATAGAACCTATATTGTTATTTTCATGTTAATTGAAGCATATTTATGGGATAAGGAAAAGTCTAAACTGGGGAGTAATGTTGGTGATTTAAAATTTTGGATGGTTGAATTGAAGCCCCCCATAGCCTAGGCCCACCCGTAGCTAACTTAACTGTAGCTCTGTCTGCGCTATCTGCGCCGTCGCCATGGCCTTCCTTCCTTGCTTTTTTTTCTTCCTAGGACATTAACAGTCAAAGGGATGAGAAACCTAACGGATCACGTAATTGACATTACGATCATTAAATAATTAACAATGAAAACGTGGGATTCATTTGTTAGATACAAAAATAAGGTTGCCAAAAAGGACTTCTTTCAACCAAAAAAAGGCTGCTCATGGGAAGCCGCCGGTCGCTCTCTTGACTTAACAGTCAGCATAGCACGGTGGTGTGGTACAGATTTTGGGAATTGCATTTTCTACTGCGATCAATCCAGCCTTGAGCCCGTCAATAGTTTCACTTGGATGACTCATAGTCCAGTTTTAATGATTTAAATAACTCATTTGATAAGATTCTCTTTATATATCTTTTATAAAACAAATGGGGGCTACGAGCATTGAATCTCCTATTTTTTAACGAAATAAGATTTTTTTTGGAACCAATATATGGGTGTTAATTTTTTGACCTTACAATCAAACTAGATCTCTTAACCGATATCTAAAGAACCTAGTCGTAGAACACACGGAAGAGTAGAGAAGTCAAACACTTGCACACAAGAAAATAACAAACACCGGTGGCTCGTTTATCGGGGGCACTCAGAAGACCAAATCAATCAACTTATCTGTCAAAAATATCAGAACAAGTAAACAATGCACAAGCAAAAACAGTGCTCTCATCTTCTAAAAGTATCATTTATAGGACTTTATCCCTTAGGATAACATCTATGTCGGACTCCTTTAATTCGAATTAAAACAAACTCTCTTAATAGTCTTATTTCTATTCAAACAGAAAATCTCAAACAATTTAAGACTCTTATCTTTTATTTAAATATTTCAAATTCTGATATGATCGTATAATATCTCGACGATATAGTTCCTTAACTAACAAACTCGATTACGTGGACAACCTAACAATAGATCTCACATAACATAAAGGGTTTGATATGCATTTCATGTTAAGTGTACTGTTCGAGGGAACCAATTAGCTGGTCGGTGTCCCAAACTTCCCACTCACTTTTCAATTGTCTTAAAAAAGTCCCCATTTTTTGCAAAATTGTCTCCCATTATAAATTTCAATACTAAAGAATAATATTATGTGCTTGTTTGGTAGCACTTAAAAGCAGCTTAAATCAACTTTTAGCTTAAATTGAGTTATTTTGATGTGTTTGGTAAAACTTAAATGGATAGATTATAGCTTTGATTAAGTCATTTTCAACTTAAATTTGTAAGCAGCTCTGGGGGTGCTTCTTGATTTGAGCTTATGCGTGTAGCTGAAATGGGGGGGGCGTAAAATGACTTAAATGCCCTTCACAATTTCCAATTATTGCAAGTATGCCATGTGCATAAACCAACTCTCTCTCTCTCTAGTGTTCTTCGATCGCTCATAGTGAGCGATTTAAACCACAGACCCTAACCCTAACCATCGCGATCTGAACCACAGACCCTAACCCTAACCCTCGCGATCTAAACTGGAGACCCTGACGGTGACGATCACGTGACAAAACCCTAGCTCTCTCTCTCTCTCTCTCTATGTGTGTGTGTGATCGACAGCATGACAAACCCTAGCTTTCTCTCTCTCTCTCTCTCTCTCTCTCTGTTTCTCTTCGCAATCGACGCCGTCGGTGAGATGAGAAGGAGGAGGAGGATGAGAAGAAAAAGAAGGGGTTGCCGGCGGGACAAAACCTTAGCTCTCTCTCTTTGCGATTTACGTTGTTTTTCTCTCTCTATGCCCCATTGCGATCAACCGTGCGAAGCGATCTCAAACCCTAGCGCCGCCACGTCGTTGGAGCTAGGGTTTTCAATTTTTTTTTTTTTTTGTGGAGGTTTTCAGTGTTTTTTTAATAAAAAAAAATAATAATAATTAAAAATGAAAAAATGAAATAATAATAATAATTAATTTATAATGAAAAAATGAAAATAATTTTATACTAATTGATACTATTAATAATTTTAGTATTAATTGATGCTAATTAAGCCATTAATTGACACTAATTAATTTATAATGAAAAAATGAAATAATTTTATACTAATTGATACTATTAATAATTTTAGTATTAATTGGTGCTAATTAAGCCATTAATTGATACTAATTAATTTATAATGAAAAAATAAAATAATTTTATACTAATTGATAGTATTAATGAAATGATAATTTTTGTAATACTAATTATATTAACTTTTATTAATGAAATAATATTTTTAAATTAAAACTGAAAAAATTGACAAAATAATCATTTTTATATCATATAAGAGAAAAAAGGATAATTATATAATAAAAAGTTATTTTACAGCTTATTAACTGTACGAGCAAGAAATAATATTCTCGTATAATTCTGTTGATCAAGTCTGTGCTCCTCCAAACGTCGTCGCTTTACTCCCTGAAAACACAAACGTGAGCTAGCCGGCGGGTGTGCGCCGGATACTTCTCTGATGCCTAAGTCAGCAAAATAGACAAATAGACAAAAGTTCTGTGTATTCGAGAATCAAAGTTGTGTTACCTCTCCATAGGTGATGCTATGAGCTTTTATAGGTTCCGCATGGCACAATCCTTGTAGGACTCTTATTCCTCCCTGTAGAGTCCTCCTAGGAGTCACACTCTTGAAAAATAATGCTTATCTTTCAGCACCCCCCTCACTGCTTAAATCAAGTGAGATGGTTTTACCACGGTTGGATGTCAATACGACCGAGCAAACATGACCATGCTAAAGCCGCGGACTAGACCGAGCTCTAATTAGCTCGGTTCTTCTTTTCACTGTGTGTACCTCGGTTTGACATACTCCAACTGGGTTGTTTACTTAATACCGAGCTAACCAAGTACGAGGTAGAAGTTAGCTCGGCGCTCCAACACATAGTGCCAAGCTAGCTCGGCTCTCACAAGCTCAGTGCCTAGCTAGTTCGGCCCATAACCGCTTAGTCTATTGGACCGAAGTAAATCTGCTTTTACCTCGGTCTTTCTTGCGGTCCAATTTACCAAAGAAGTCTCCTACTTAGCTCGGCCCAATTTAGACATAAATTACCCTCTCAATTGCCCCTTAATTCCATCTGCGTAGCATGATTGGGATTACTCTTTTTCCTGCCGAGCTAAAAAGTGGTCTTCAACCGGGCTAAACTCACACCGAGCTACTAACCTGTCCGGTCAAAATGTCTTTTCAGCCACTATAACTGAATCGCTTCCCATTCCGTGGACATGTGGTGAACGCTTGTTGGCCCAGCGTAGCTGTCACGTCGTCTTCGTACTCCGAGAAATTTGAACAGTCCCGCCCTTTTTCCTTCTTTTCACAAAACCAAACCCCTAGGCCTTGAACCATCCATTTGCACTATTCATCTTCTCTCTCTTTCTTGCTCAAGCCTCCATTTTTGCAATCTCAGTACCTGCGAAGCTTGCACCCTCTTCACCATTTCGTGGTCTCAGATCTCCATTCTTGCGTCTTCAATCCGTAAGTAACTCAATATTTTCTTGCTTTCCATTCATTTTGCAAATACACATAATATAGATATATACGTACACATATATACCACAAAGCATACTCTATATAAACAAGTTATGGGTGTAGACACCCCATTTTTGACCGACCTTAAGACTCAGACGTCACCGATTGAGTGCTCGGTGATGTTGCATACTGTGCTCGTTCAGAAGTCTCAGAGTCGCGGCCGTGCGCCCTGCCTCCGGACTTCCGAACTCTCTTCTGTGCCTTGTCTCGGTTTGCGAACCAGGCTCGGTTTTCTCTGTTTTCTTTCCTGAGGGGAGGGAGTGGTCCCGTAGACTATCTCTCAGTGGCCGTAGGCTACGTTTTGTGGCCGTAGGCCATTTTGCCCATTTCGGAGCCCGGTTCCCGGTTTTCGGGACCGTCAGGCCGTGTGCCTCGGTTCGGGACCGCCCAACCATCTCCGATTTCTCCGATTTTTGGTAAGTGCCTCTGTTTTAGCATAACGAGGGACACTGGGGTCTCTGATACCCACTTCGCAGCTGAACACCACTTCCGGTGCCCGGCAGCCCATTTTCGGGACCCCGAACTTCGCGGTTTAGGCCCCGAGCATTCATTTTGCATCGATGTCTGTTCATTTTTGGCAGACACCTCTGTTTGGTCCTTCCGAGGGACACTGGGGTCTCTGAGACCCACTTCGCAGCCGAACACCACTTCCGGTGCCTACAGCCCATTTTCGGGACCCCGCGCGGTTTTGGTCCCCGAGCTTTCGTTTTGCATTAGTTTTTGTTCAATTTTGGCAGGTACCTCTGTTTCATCATTCCAAGGAACACTGCGGTCTCAGATGCCCACTTCGTGGCCGAACAAAATCTTTTTTTTTGCCCTCAAAATATCTAGATATTTTGCCCTCAAAATATCTAGATATTTGGGGAAAGATATTTCCACCTTTTTGGCCATAAAAACCAGCAGCTTCCAGCTGGTGGAGGAGAGAAAAAAAAATCCTTTGAGAGCTCCATACATGCCTCTCCTCTCCCTCTCCATTTCCAAGCTCAAAACTTCCAAGTTCTCTACCATTTCTACATCAACACCAAGCACCACCATCACCACTCCATTTCCACCACTTGGAGCTGATTTCCAGCAGCTAAAAGGGCAGCAAATTTGGTCCAAGAGGCAGCCAAGAAGTGTTCTTCAAGGGTAAGTTGCCATTTTCCCTTTTCTAGCTCTATTTGGTATCATTTTTCTACCCCCTTTGCTTGAGTTTTTGGGCTCTGACCCTAACTGATTTTAGGCTTATTTTGAGCCCCTATACAACATTTTAGAAGGGCTCAACCCCATTTGGTGTCTCCATGATACACTTGTTTCAATATCACTCTTTATGCCATTATCTTGCATGCTTTGTTTGGCTTTTGAGTGATCTGATTTCGAGCACACCATAAACTGTTAGTAGGCCTATTTTGAGCCCCTCTTCAACATTGAAGAAGGGCTCCATCATGTTTGGTGGCTCTAGCATGCACTTCCTTTGAAATTCTTCAATTTTACCGTAAAATTGCATGAGTTAATTAGCCTATTTGTGATCTGAGTTGGAGTATGAAACCTACTGATATTGTGCTCATTTTGATCCCCTCTTCAACATTGAAGAAGGTCTCAACCATGTTTGCCTCCTCTATCATACACTTGCTTTGAATCCATGTTCTATGCCTATCTTGCATGCTTTGTTAGACTATTTTGGATTCTGTTTTTGGCCTTCATCAGGCCTTGAAGGAGTCTTATTTTGGTCCATACATCATGATTTGTGAAGGGTCTTAAGCCATTTGGTAATTGGTTTTAGTACTTGCTTTGAAATTCTTCAAATTTACCGTAAAATTGCATGTTTGTTTAGGCCATTCTAGCTTCTGTTTCTGGCCTTTATCAGGCTTGTGAAGTGTCTTATTTTGGTCTATTCTTCAAGTTTTATTAAGGGTCTTAAGTTTTTTGGTCATTGCTTATGATACCTCTCTTTATAAACCTCTTTTGACCCTTATTTTGCATGCTATGTATTGTATATCTACACACTGAATTTGGGGATCTCATCTTCTGTAAAAATGCATATTTTTAGTCCCTCTCTAATTTTGTAGAGCTGATTTTTTGGGTTTGAGCATTGTAGATATCACTTGCTTTGTAAATCCTCTCTTTTTCCGTATTTTTGCAAGCTATTGTTGTCATATCTATGCTTACAATTTGGCCATGTTTTGTACTGGAAAGATGCTATTTTTGGGGCTGCCTTGCTACTGTTTTTGCTTTCATGTGTCAATTTTACATGTATAGCATAGCTGTAGGCCATTTCGGGGGCTAAATATCACATTTCGGGAACATTCTGGGCATCGGGTGCATTTTTATCATCATTTTGAGGCTGTTTTCCCTTCATTTAGTTGCTGGAAATTAGTTTGCATGCTTGCATATCATTTCCATGCCATTTTGTGCCTTTTTGTCATTGCCTCGGTTTGCGTGCGCGTGGGCACGCACTTCGAGGCGCTCCGTTTTCATTCATCGGCATCCCATGTGAGTGCGGCTGAGGCCCTCTCATGTTGGTATAAGCCCAATTTGCATTTCGCATGTCATTCCGCATCGCCTCGGTTTGCGTACCCGTGTGCACGCATTTCGAGGCAGCTCTTTTTTAATCCGACGGCATCTTATGTGAGTGCGGCTGAAGTCCTCTCATGTTAGTGTAAGCCCGATTTGCATTTTTCATGCCTGTACATCACCGCCTCGGTTTGCGTGCCCGTGTGCACGCATTTCGAGGCACTTCTTTTTTATCCGACGGCAGCTTATGTGAGTGCGGCTGAGGTCCTCTCATGTTGGCGTAAGCCCATCATTGCATTCCGTATGCCATTTTATGCATTCCTCGGTTTGCGTGCCCGTGTGCACGCATTTCGAGGCACTTCGATTTTATCCGATTCGCATTTCACATCATCGCCTCGGTTTGCGTGCCCGTGTGTACGCATTTCGAGGCACTTCGGTTTTATCCGATTTGCATTTCACATCATCGCCTCGGTTTGCGTGCCCGTGTGCACGCATTTCGAGGCACTTCGGTTTTATCCGATTTGTATCTCACATCATGGCCTCGGTTTGCGTGCCCGTGTGCACGTTTTACGAGGCATCTTGTTTTTATCTTATTTTCCCAGTATAGTGCATACTAGACTGTATTTTAGTTGCATTCCATGCATATCATACATATTGCATTGTGTTCGGGATAGGAGTTAGCCCGGGCACGGGAACGAGGCCCGTTCCGTACTCCGAGTGACGGAACGTGTCTCAATTCCCAAGTCGCCGACACTCCGGATTACCCATGATGGAGTTAGGTTTTGTTGTAGCATTCACATGCATTCATCCTATATTGAGTTGTGCAATCCGACTCCTCGGCCATCATGCATCGATGTGCGTGATTGGTGGCACGAGGATCGAGGCATGCATATATTTGTGAAATACATTGCTATGCCCCTTTCCTGCTCTCTGTTGCAGCAAAATGAAGAATCAGCGACTTTTCGGAGTTTAGCACGCATTTCGAGAAACATTGCAAACAGAGGCAAATTAGGGCATCCCAGTGGATTTCAGCGCCAAGACAGCCCAACATGCATCATTCATCAGAATCGAGGCAGCCCCCTGGCCTGCACGCCATTTTACAGTTTTCTTATTTAATTTGTTAATTAATTAGAAATCTGTAATATTCGTTTATTCGGTCTGTAATATTCTTTTATTCGGACTGTATTATTTATTCGGACCCTCTGCGCGAGGGCAATGCTGTAATAAGGGTGTGTGAGTGTGATGTATGTCTTCCAACCCCCATTTCTTTCTCCCTTTTATTTATCCGCTTACAATGGTTAGATATAGGGCATATTTCAATTAGCATACAGCATGACAGCATGTTTGCATCATTCATCTGTTTTGCACGCACCGGGCTCGGCGCATCATACAAACTGCATTTGTATTTTAATTCCAAATTGAATACATGTTAGCTGTAGCATTTCATATACCAGTTTAGAATAGCCGAGCCTGCTATAGTTGCATTCTGCATGTGTTGCATTAGGCATCTCTGCATTCTTAGGATCATGCATGATTTCTAATGTAGTTTCTGTTTTGGCTGGGAGTACTCGGTAAGTTTTATGCTTTAGCATCCTTGCATGCGTGTGAGTGACTGCCATGAATAGCATGCTTGCCATGAGGCTATTTGCTTATGTGATATAACTGCCTTGAATGCCTGTGGGTGGAGGTTGAGTTATCTGAATTGGGACAATACATTGACTGTTTGTTTTAAGCCCACTAGATAGTGGCAAAATCATGTTTTCTAAGCCCACCCGAGGGTGGCAAATCCGCATTTTAGCCTACCTGCGGGTAGCACCTTCACACCATTTTCAAACAAACAAACATGAAATGTTTTGTTCCAATTCAGGCGACTCGGTCTATACTTGTTTGCTGCAAGCATCACATAGTAACCTAGGCTAATAACCGGAATAAGAGCATACAATGTTTTCAAAAGCAGATATCATGGTTAGTAGAGGCCGGTCTTTGACCGGGCGAGCGGGGGTGCTCACGATGTGACCTTCCCCAATCGTACCCAAGTTCCCGAGCCAACTTTGGTGATGACGGACACGTGGCCTTTGGCACCGAGTCAGGGTTTCCTAAATTTCCCATTTTAAAAATATTTAGGTGGCGACTCTGTATCTGGCAAAGCAGTCTATGTTTGGCACTTCTTTCAAAAAAATCTGTTTTTCTTCAAAACGATTTGCCGGATTCGGACTCTTTGGTTCAAGATTTAGAACCGTGGCACAAAATCGAGTCCGAACTGTAGCGAGGTCCCTCGCGGGCTTGTTACAGTTTCTGGCGACTCTGCTGGGGATTTAGAGAACTTGACTCGAACTCATGATATCTGGTTTTGACTACACTTGTGTGTTTCTTTGCATTGCATTTGCATTGGTGCGCCTAGGACACCGTGTTTGCCATATGCCATTCCCGAACGATTTCCCGGAGGCTTGTCTTGTCAAGTCATGACCATAAGGCTGATCGGCTCTGGGCTCTGACAGCATGGGAACACAAACCCCGGTTTTACCGGGGCACCCTTTTTGACCATTCGACCTAGTGCATATTCGGATCCATAGTGACCATTCCAAACTAGGACAGGTTGCTTACCCGATAGGTTGTTTGAAACCGCTGCGTGCGTAGTGAAACCCTAGCTCCTGACAAAATAGGACAGGGAAACCCAACCCTAACATAGGGGTGTTTTGGCTCTCACTTATCTGTTATGTGCTTGTTAGAGTGCGTCTCTACAGGGAATGCATGTATCAGTTTATGAGTTTGGGCACCAGGCCTGCGGGCACCAATTCAGTATTTTGGGTATCAAGCCTACGGGCATCAGTGTGTGAAGAATCAGTATTACCTGAGGGTATCAGATTTGAGGCAGAATTTTGGGAGCAGAATTCAGTAGAGGGCACAGTCATCCTGTTATGCTCATATCCGTTTTGGTGAAATCAGGCTGAGATGCTGCATGTTTTCTCTTTTGCTAGGTAGTCCTGGAACCATAGCTTCAGAAGGCTCCGATATTCCCCGGGTACATTGGACTAGTGCTGATAGACTTTGTTAGGTCAGAAATTCAATTCAAGGGCAACCAGCGTTCTTTCGCTGAGGCAAGGCAAAGAAAGGCCAGACAGGGCCCATTGGTTCATCTGATCCGACAGTCACCAGTCACATCATCAGTAGACCCGTGATGGCACAGGGTTCGGAAGAATTTGTGGCCGTGGTAACGGCGTTAAATCAGGGAACTGCTATGCAGGCTGAGACCAGTATTGAAACGCAACGCCCATCTGGAGCATCTGCCTCACATCCAGCTTTGGGACCCCAGCCGAATTTTGATCCACTTCCACCAGTTGAAGATTTGCAGTGTCCGAATCCTCGAGAAGGGTTGGCTCAAGCCCAAGTTTTCAGACCCCTGGTGCAGCCTAATGAGAGGCGTTATCCCCTTGATGCTAATGACCTCGATCTGACCGCAGTGAAAATTGCGAACCTTGAGAAGCAATTCAAAAAGGCACAGGGCCTTAGCTCCATTCCCAACATTGAGGATGGGCACACCGAGTCTGCTATACGGCTCCCAGACAGATTCAAAATGCCACATATTGACCGTTTCGACGGGTCTGGGGATCCAATGGTACATATCCGACTTTTCTTGGATGTCCTCAAGCCGATGGGTCTAACTAAGCCACAGAAACTCTCTCTGTATGGAAGAACTCTATCCGGTGTAGCAGCCACTTGGTACGCTAAGTTGGAGGACAAAGTGAAGCAAAACTGGGAAGAATTGGCTGAAGCCTTTGTCGAACAGTATTCCTACAATACCCAAGTTGAAATGACCACCCAAGAGCTTGAAGCAACCCGCCAAAACCCAAAAGAGTCTTTTGTGGAATTTGTTGCGAGGTGGAGAGCAAAGGCAGCACAGATGACAGATCGCCGCCCTTCTGAGAGGGATCAAGTGCAGATGATGGTGCGAAACCTCGAGCATGATATGTTGCAAAAATTGATAGTCGCTCCATTATTCACTTTCAAAAGTTTGCATGAACTGGGGGTTCAGGTCGAGAATGCGTTCAACAGCGGGATCATTCCCAGAACAAGTGCACCGACAAGGAGGGTGATTTCAAGGAGTACCAATGCCGGAAGTAGTACTATTCCCGAACCCACTGAAATCAATACAGTCACCACAGCCAACCCTTTTGCCAAATCAAGCCTACAAACAACCAGCCCAGCCCGAGCTCAGGGCAGAACTTTCACCCCTCTCTATATGAGCCTGACTAACGCACTAAAAGTCCTGATGGAAAGAGGGCATCTCAAACCTCTCGATCCTCAACCTCTTCCCAACCCACTCCCAGCCAGACATAACCCTGCCAAGTACTGTATGTACCATCAGCAGCGTGGTCATGGCACCGACCGTTGCTACCGCCTTCGTCATGAGGTCCAAAATCTCATCGATAACCGGACTATAGCTCCACCTTCAGACCCCAATGACCAAACATTTCCCACCTACCTCAATCTCATCCATACACTGCCATCCACCTATGACCCCAGCATATACATCACCCCAGTCCATCTATCCAAGCCTGAGGTGTTTATCCCAGAAAGCATGGACTTATGCATGATGGGTGCACCTGAACCCCAATCATCCCAAACCCATGAACCCACTACTTCTGAGCTGATGAGGATGATCGAAGATCTTCAGAGAACTGTGGCAGATCTGGCCTTTGGAGTTTTGGCTCCGTCATCAACCACATCACATACCAGGGAGCTCATGTCAAAAAGTTCCCCAATCTTGGAACGGGCTACATCTGAGGAAGGCCAATCCCTTGGCAAAGTGGAGGCGAGTGGAAAGAACAAGATAGGGGCGGATATGGATCCCCATGAACATCTTCTATTGGCTGTTGAGGCTTTGAAAGCCGAGGGACTGAACAAAGAGCAAGTGCTCGCAGTTGCTGCAAAAACTGTGGACGACACTTTCGCCACTCAAGTTGGGGGTAGTTTGAATCAAAGGGCAAACCGGGAAAAGGGCCGATATACCAGAGGCAATCCTGTTAGCTCAAATCCTCCACTCAGAAGAGATCGGCAAGCCAGGCCAGCACCTGCCAATCCCTTTGCGGGTGCATCCAGCAAAAATCCACAAACCTTGAAGTACCAACCCCGAGGTCAGAGGGTCTTCCATGCCCTCCACATGCCTTTATCCAAGGCCTTCCAAATCCTTGTTGGACAAGGCCATCTCAAACCCCTTGATCCTCGACCTCTCCCGAACCCTCTTCCAGCTACACATGATGCTACCCAGTACTGCGCATACCATCAGCAAACTGGCCATGCTACCAACAACTGCTTCCGTCTTCGCCATGAAGTACAGGATCTATTTGACAACGGGGTCATCCTCCCGCCGAGCTCAGCAAAGTCTATCGGCATTGGGTCAGTGAACTTGGGGGATAATGTTATGTGATCGAGGGATGAACCACCTGCGAATGGCGCTCAGATTACTCCAGCTGTGGTGAATGGCATGCACTGTTTTGAGCAATGTACAAGTGCTGTTAATTTTGCATTCTGACTTGGGTATTGGGTCAGTTTTGTTGTTTTGAGTCTGTCTTTTGTTTTGAGTCAGTTTCTTTTGTTTTAGGTCTGTCTTGTTGTATCGAGTCAGTCCTGTTGTATAGGAGTCGGGTGATTCCGGGGTTGTTACCTCGGGCGTCACCATTTTGTTTTGCGTTTGTCTTTTTGTTTTGTTTTGAGTCTGTTTCTGCCAGAGAGCCAGTTATGCCAACAGATCTTGAATGAAACAGTAGTGATTTCCATACTCTCACATTTGTTTATGCCGTGTGCTAGTTGTGCCGGGATTTGAATGAAATGACAGTGCATTCCACCTGCTCTCTTGTGCCTTGAAGCCATTGTATTGACCTAAGTTTTTCAAAACCTTTTGAACACTGCGGTAAAAACAAAGAGGGAGGAATTCCTCGGGATTTGCAAAACTTTGATCAAATTGAGAGAAAGAGAGGCGTGCTGAGCCCTTAATGAATGAAATCATGCTTGTTGGAATGAGTACTGAGAAGGACCCTGGCTTGATCCAGACTGGTTTCACACTATCTTCAGCGCGAGCGATTTTGTCGCTTTCTTAAAAATTTTCAAAAACAAAATGTTTTGTGCGGTCCTGGGAAGACCTGTGTGGAATCGCTCTTGAGATTGTGCAGCCTAGGATCGCTCTCAGCCTCGAGACTTAACCCCCCTTTGCTTTCAAACATTGAACTTGCATTCAGAATGTTCAACGGTCGACCACAATGTAAGGCCTGTGTGGCCAGATTTGAAGCAGCCCTCGAACAAGAGGCACCAAAGTCAGATCAAGAAGGTCAGACCTCATCAGAAGAAGCTTGCAAGGCTAGAACAGAAGCACCCCTCGAACTAGGGGCAAAAATGTCCGATGTGCTCGAAGAGCCAAAGGTGGATCTTTCTGCTAATCGATACAACAGCCACTCTCTTGGATACAGAGGGCTTCAATCTCAGAACCATTTGGCATGGACTTGTTACACTTTTACCCTTCGAGAGGCTCGCTGGGTCGAAAACCCGAAAGGGCGACCCAGGCAAAAGTTAGAGCAAAGAAAAAAGAAAAAATGCAAAGATACAAAAAATGCAAAAAAAAGAAAAGAAAAGAAAAATGCAAAAAAGAAGAAGAAAAAGGAATGAAAAGAATAAAAAAAAAAAAGAGAAAAGAAAGAAAAACAAAGCTCGCAAGGTCGAAAACCTGCAACAGGCGCCTTGGCAAAAGTTAGAGCATAAAAAGGAGAGGTTAAATACCCGAGTGTATCTTAATCCCGAACTACGTAAGGCTTGATTCCCATGTTTAGGATACGTAGGCAACTTCATTCTGAAGTCCAGCCGTAAAACACTTCAATTTGATTGTGTCCATGCGATGGTTCTGGTCATCCTTGTCTTCTCTGTATCTGAGGATTTGGTTGTGCTCGTCACTCTGAGGACTGCATTCAATGCGCCGCGGTGCCATCCAAACAAGGGGCAACTTTCCGTTGCCATTCAAAACGCCACGGTTTCATTTCAAACAAGGGGCAACTCTCCGTTGCCATTCAATGCGCCGCGGTGCCGTTCAAACAAGGGGCAACTTTCCGTTGCCATGCAGCTCTCTCCAAGCAAAGGGCAATTTTCCTCCGGATCCAAGGTTGTGCATCTCAGGAGTAAGTTTCATGCTCGTTGAGCAAGGGCCGTTTGCAAAAATAGTTTTTGAGAATTTTTACTGAGGCTGACTAATTCTCTCGAAAATTATCCTATTTTTCCAAAACTGGACCTTTTCCCTGGACTCAAAAAAGGAAAATTTTCAGTGCTCATGGCCTGACTTGCATGATTTCAAATCAAAAATTGAACAAGCATGTTAATCTAGCTCTCATTTTGGTCAAAATTTTTTTAGGAGAAAGCAAAAACAAAAAATGGTCAAAATGATGAACTAGGAGCACAGTTGAGTCAGGTTTTCTGTCTTTTCCCTTTATCAACGCGCTTGCCAAAAAGGGCACCGTATCCGCCAGAAAAGGGCACAACAAAGGGCTGAAAGCTCTCTCACATCCTCCAAGCAACGAGGTATCAAGCCAAGTGCGAAGCACGAACTGGAATGGATCAAGATATTCCACTCCATCATCTGGACAGATCTGATCACGTCCAAACTCCCCAGCAGAGCATCATCGACTGATGTCAGCTGCAGATTTGCAACACACCCAGTTGTAGCGCAACCCCTCTGTGGGAGGAATTCACTAGCTGTGAGTGGAAGAAAGAAGAATCTAGCTGAGTGTTAGGGGCGAGAGCCTTCCACTTCCTGTTTATCCACCAACCACCCGGGGGAGGGATGAAAAATGAGAGATTGAAGAATAGAGAGATGTGCGATGAGAGAAAAAGTGAGAAAAGGGCTTTTTCAGAAAAACAGAGATTGAATGCCGAGTGATGTGAGAATCACAAATGAGAAAGGGTGGGAAATAATACCCGGTGAAACAGGCTCCCTGTGCGCATTTGAGTCTTTCGTTGTGTTTTGTTTGTCTCGATTCTTGTTTTGAGTCGTTTCAAGTGTCAATAGATGTGTTTAGGTTGTTTACCTTTATTTTCCCCGTGATGAGTCGTTTTGCTGTGGTCAGTTGTAGGCTCAATACCCTGTTGAGAATCCTTTTCTCATTTTCAAAAGAAAAATCGTTTTGTGCTCCGAGTGCCGTGCCGTTCTCCACATTTGTGCAAAACAGGATTGGTTCTTTCAAAAAGCCGCAGGGTCCACCCCCGATAAGTGCGAACAGTAGAGCAAAGGCCTATCTGAAGCTATTTAGGTTCCGGACTGCAAAGCAAAAGAAAAGAGGAAAAATTTAGAGCATCTTAGCATGTTTCAACTTTAGCAAGATTCGAGACTGCATCCCAGGTGCATCTTCTCAGGCCTCGCCATTTCTCTGGAGTATGAGTGTGTCTCGACCCCAAGTGTAAGCCTGCTTTAAGTCAGAATGGCAGTCCAAGCAGCACCAAAGGGTTTCACATGCAGATGTTACCTCTTGTCAATTTGAATAGGGTGTGCCCCTTTTGAGCTGAGTATGTTGTGAAGTCCTCTAAGAGGCAAATCAGAGGCACCAGAGTACATATTTGCTGTCCCTCTATTGCATAGAGTGCGAGCTTTCATATACACTGTTGTTGCATGCGTGCCGCGCATCATTATGATTCATGCATAGAATATGCTTGTTTTCGATTCCGCATAGAATATGCTTTACTTGTTTCATGCATAGAATATGCTTGCTTTCAATATTGCATAGAAAATGCCCCCATACTTGCATAGAAGATGCATTTTATCACACTTTCTTGTGCATTTTATCTCGCTCGCACTGTCTTGTGCACTTACACTTTGTATCTCACTCGCACTATCTTGTGCATTTCAAATCACTCGCGCTGTTTAGCGTATCGCACTGTTTTGTGCATTTCAAATCACTCGCGCTGTTTAGCGTATCGCGCTGTTTAGTGCATTTCAAACAATCGCACTGATTTGTGCAGTTTTTACAATCGCGCTATTTTGCGCACCTCAATCGCACTGTTTTGTGCAGTTTTACATTCGCGCTATCTTGCGCATCTCAATCGCACTATTTTGTGCAGTTTTACAATCTGAGGTCGCCCGCCTCTCCGGTTTAATTGACTCAGCCGGAGTGGAGAAGCAAAAAGCTTTGACCGAGCTGAAGGATCGTTACCTGCGTGAGCTTGCCACAGTTGAGGAGAAGAAGAAGGTCGAGATAACTGAGTTGGAAAAGAAGATTGACGAAGCGGAAGACCGCGGCTACAAAGAAGGCGAAGCAACCTACATCCTACAGTGCGAAGCTGGCAAGGATTTATTCTTCAAGTGTGGGTGGAAAGCGACGGTGGCACAGCTCGGTCACGGTCCTGACACCGAGGTCTTCCTGAACCCTCCTCTGCACTTCATACCGAGCTACATGGCGGAGTACGCTCAAGCCATTCAACAAAAATTCCTTCAAAACGAGGATGATGAAGAAGAAACTGAGCCTAACAATGCCCCAGTCGTCAATGATCCCTCTGTTCAGTCAGCTCGGGTGGAGCCACCGATAGAAGACTTGACGACCGAGCTACCAGCTGAAACCGGGCTCCGAGTTGAACTGGATGCGGATCTTGATGACCTCTTTGCTTAGTCTTGTACTTTCTTCTTTTTGCTTTAGGAAAGAAACTGAAACTGTAACCGGGCTGTGCCCCACCTTTTGTACTTGTTTTGAATTTTCAATGAAACCTTCTTTTATTCCAACTATTGTTTTGATTTACTTCCATACTTGTACTTAATGCAATATAACATTCTCTGGCCAAGGTACCTATCTTGGTCTTGACCTTGAAATCTATCTGGACATACCTGCCAACCTCTTCAGCCTAGGTTTTTACCTCGGCTGAAGATCACTAAAAGTTTGTTATTCCAGCCAACCACTCTTCAGCCTGGATCCTGATCTCGGCTGAAGAGTACTAAGTGTTGGTTTTTTCATCCAACCACTCTTCAGCCTGGATTCTCACATCGGCTGAAGAGTACTAAAAGCTGGTTTTTCCAGCCAACCACTCTTCAGCATGGATCTTTATCTCGGCTGAAGAGTACTAAGTGTTGGTTTTTCCAGCCAACCACTCTTCAGCCTGGATTCTCACATCGGTTGAAGAGTACTAAAAGTTGGTTTTTCCAGCCAACCACTCTTCAGCCTTGATCCTTACCTCGGTTGAAGAGTACTAAAAGTTGGTGTTTCCAGCCAACCTCTTCAGCCCAGATCCTAATCCTAGCAGAAGAGAACTCAAAGTTGGTTATTCCGGCCAACTCTGAGTGAAGTGTTTGGTTTTTCCAGCCAAACGTCCTGCAGCCTGGATCCTTACCCTCGGCTTAAGAGAAGTGTTGGTTTTTCCAGCCAACCTCTTCAACCCAGATCCTGATCCTAGCTGAAGAGAGCTCAAAGTTGGTTATTCCGGCCAACTCTGATTTTATTGCCCCTAGTTCACTAAAACAACTTTTACAGAATAAAACAATTATGCTGAAAGGAAAACTACTTGTTTTATTGAGGAAAAAAAAAATTACAAGTACTTTAAAGAAAAGCTAAAAATAAAATAGTTTGAGATTGGCAGTGTTCCATGGCCTGAGAATGGCTTTGCTGTCTTCGTCTTCCAAGTGGTATACCCATTTTCCTGCTAATCCAACCGCTTTGTAAGGTCCTTCCCAGTTGGGCCCTAACTTGCCATCTCCTGGTACCAAGGTGTTTCCCATTACTTTGCGCAGCACCCAATCTCCAATCTTGAATTGCCGTGGATGTACTGTCTTATTATACTTTCTGGATAATTCTTGCTGGTATGAGGCGATGTGAACCAGTGCTCTTTCTCGTCTTTCTTCTGCAAGGTCGAGCTCCAATGCTCTAGCTTCTCCATTTAAGTCTGGAACAAAATTTTCACTTCTAATTGTGGGGAGGCCAACTTCCAGTGGGATTACTGCTTCTATGCCATAGGCCAAGAAAAAAGGTGTTTCTCCAGTAGATCGCCGAGGTGTGATACGGTAAACCCATAAAACATGAGAGAGCTCCTCAGCCCACTTTCCTTTAGATTTTTCCAGCCTTTTCTTCAATCCATCCAAGACGACTTTGTTTGATGCTTTCGCTTGGCCGATCGCTTGGGGGTATGCCGGTGTAGAATTGTAGAATTCTATCTTGTATTCTTCACAAAAGGCTCTAAAAATTTTGCCATCGAACTGAGTGCCGTTGTCAGATATTAGAGCTTTTGGTATGCCGAACCGAGTGATGATATTCTGCCAGACGAACTACTTCACATCTTTCTCCTTTATTGATGCTAGTGCTTCTACCTCTACCCACTTTGTGAAGTAGTCTGTCGCTGTAAGAAAGAACTTTCTGTTGCTAGGTGCCGTTGGAAGTGGTCCTCCTATGTCCAAGCCCCACATTGCGAAGGGCCATGGGCTAGTTAATCGTAGAAGCTCTCTGGCTGGTTGATGTATTTGGTGTGCGAACTTCTGACATTTCTCGCACTTTTTGACATACTTCTCTGAATCCGCTTGCATGTAAGGCCACCAATATCCCTGGGAAATTGCTCTGTAGGCTAATGATCTTCCCCCTTGGTGGCTCCCGCATACGCCTTCGTGTATCTCAAACAAGAATGCCTCAAACTTGCTAGGGTGGACGCATTTCAAGTAAGGTCCTGTGAAGGATTTTTGTACAAGGCCATTGATGGGGAGAGCCAAAATCGCTGCGACTTTGCTTTAATCTTGTTGGCTTCTTTCTTCTCTTCGGGTAAGATGCCGTCTTTTAAGAATATTATAATGGGATCCATCCATGAAGGGCCTAGTTCGGCATAACATACCTCTTTTACTTCGGGTTCTTCAATGCTTGGTCTTGGTAAGTAATCAATCAGTAACGGATGTGGGATGGATGTATCTGCCATCGAAGCAAAACCTGCTAGCTCGTCTGCTCTGCTGTTTTCTTCCCTGCCGATCTGCTCTATCCGTACTACTTCAAATTTCATGATCTCTTTTCTGACCAACTCTTAGTACTTAGCCATCCTTTCATCATTTGCCTCGTAGTCGCCTGAAATCTGGTTTACCACCAGCTGTGAGTCACTGTAGACCATGAGCTCGGTGGCCTTCATGTAGTGTGCTGATTTTAGTCCTGCCAGAAGCGCTTCATACTCCGCTTCATTGTTTGATGCTGGGAAGCCAAGGTTGACTGTTTGTTCCACTATTAGGCCATCTAGTGAGATAAGGACTATGCCAAGTCCTGCACCGTGCCTGTTGGACGCTCCATCCACGATGAGCTTCCACATCTCTCTAATGAACAGCTTCCAGTAAGTGAAAGGATCGGATGATGCCTTGGGGTTCCTAGTGTTGCTGGTGGTTTCTTCAAAGTCCATGCTGACTGTTTGTCCCTCACTATCTGATTGTACCAAGTTTTTACTTGTTGATAAGTCTTTGCTTGGTGCAGCATGGTTTGCTTCTTCATGTTGGTCTTCACTCCAGTCTATTTTGGGATGTGGCTTAACATCCTGTATCAGGGGTGGCGCACTTCCAGCGGCGCTTTCCATCCCCATATCGGTCGTGCCGGTTAAGTCAACTGGGCAGATGTGATGACTTTCTGGTGTGAACTCTGCCACAAAGTCCACAAAAGCTTGGGCTTTTATTGCGGTTCTGGGTTGAAATTTGATGTCAAACTGTTCCAACTCCACTGCCCACTTCAAGATTCGCCCAGAAAAGTTCACCCTCTCAAACAAAGCTTTTAATGGAAAAGCTGTGAGGACAATTATGGTGTGGGCGTGGAAGTAATGTGACAATTTCCTAAAGGCCATCATCAGGGCTAAGGCCAGTTTTTCCAGTGGCAAGTACCTAGTTTCTGCGCCCAGTAAGGTCTTGCTGACATAGAAGATGGGCAGGTATTGGATTCCTTCCGCTCTGACCAACACAGCACTAACAGCGTGCTGTGAAACTGCCAGGTACAAAAAGAGTTCTTCTCCAGGTATTGGGGTTACTAGCAATGGTGGAGAAGACATGTATTCTTTCAGGCTTTCTAGGGTGCAGTCGCATTCTTCATCCCACTCAAACTTGGCCTTTAGAGCTTGGAAGAATGGTCGACATCTGTTTGACGACCGACTTATGAACCGGTTGAGTGCCGCTGCCATACCAGTGAGATGCTGTACTTCTTTTACTGAGTTGGGCCTCTCTAGATCCTGAATTGCCTTGATCTAAGAGGGGTCTGCCTCTATACCTCGGTTGGTCACTAGGAAGCCTAGAAATTTGCTAGATCCTATGCCAAACGCACACTTGGATGCATTAAGGCGCAACTTGTTCTTCTTCAGGATCTAAAACATCTCACCTAGGTCCCTGAGATGGTCATTCTCATCCTTGCTTTTGACCACCACATCATCTATGTATGCCTCCATTGTTCTGCCTAACAATGGCTCAAACATCTTGGTGACCATCCGCTAGAATGTTGCCCCTGCGTTTTTTAGGCCAAAGGGCATGACCTTATAGCAATAAAGTCCTCTTGGCGTGGTAAAGGATGTGACCTCCTGGTCTGGTTCATACATAGCGATCTGATGGTAACCTCTATACGCATCAAGAAAGCTAAGTCGATTGTGTCCTGCCGTTAGGTCTACCAGTTGGTCAATCCGCGGTAAGGGAAAGCTATCATTTGGGCATGCCATGTTGACTGTTTTGTAGTCCACGCAGACACGCCATTTTCCATTTTTCTTTGGCACCACCACAGTATTGGATATCCACTTGGGATAGTGCACTTCTCTGATAGCTCCTGCCTCTAGAAGGTTTCCCACTTCTTCCGCCACTATCTCGGCGTGGTGGAGTGCTGATCTGCGAGTGTGCTGTATGATTGGTCTTGCAATTGGGTGGACATTCAATTGGTAACAGATGAAGTTTGGGTCAATGCCAGGCATGTCATACGGCGTCAAGGCAAATACTTCGATGTTAGAGGTTAAGAATTTCATGACCTCTATTCTTTCAGTGCTAGACAATGACGAGCCGAGCAAAAAAAAACTTTTCTGGGTTTTTTTCATCTATCTTTACCTGTACCAAGTCTTCCACCGCCTTCTGTTCGGCTGCTTTGCCAACATCTATGAACAGCTCATTGCTCTCAGGTTCTTCCACTATCTGAACATACCCTTTGGTAGCTCGGCTACCATTTACTATGACGAAGCATTGTTTGGACATGATCTGGTCTCCAAAGTCCTCTTCAATTACTCCGGCTTCGTTGGGGAACCACATTACTTGATAGTAGGTTGACGCTACCGATCGCATGGCATGCAGCCATGTCCTTCCCAAGATTATGTTGTAAGTGGAAGGGACTTTCAATACCCAAAATTCCACTTGTTTCGTCGTGCTTCCTACTCTGACTGGGAGGATTATCTTGCCAACTGGCCACTCTGGCATTGAGTTGAATCCGATCAGGGAAGATACGGCAGGTGCCAAGTCTTTGTCCTCCAGTTTTAATTATTTGAAGGTTTCATAATACATTATCTCACATGAGCTCCCTTGGTCAATCAAAATTCGCTTGATGTCGTAATCCTTGACACGGAGAGTGATGACTAGTGCATCATTGTGAGGGTAATATATCCTTGCCAAGTCTCTGTTTGAAAAAGACATGACGTTCGTGGCCTCTGTTCTCCCCTTTTTAATGGTAGGTTGTGCACTTAATACCTCCCTTAAGTGTTCAACCTTCTTGATCATTCCCCTGAGCTCACATACTCGCTTAGGCTCGAATACCCCATGTATTACGTTAATCACGCCTTGAGGTGGGGCGTCGATTGGCATTCCGTCTGGGTTGTCGTGGTTTTGGGGGGCTGGCTGTGTCCCTCCTTCTATGTACTTGTCCAAGTGCCCAGCTGCCACTAACTCCTCTAGGTGATGTCTCAACGGCGTGTAATTCTCTGTACGGTGCCCCTTTTCATTATGGAAGGTACACCGAGATCCTTCGTCATAGTCTTTTTCTACTTCTCCCAGCTTAGCTGGCCATCGGACGAAAGGTTCATCGCGTATCTCACTGAGAATTCTGTAGATTGGTTTTTTGAACACCGTGGTAATGGCAGTGCGGACTCTTAGCCACCTTTTGTCTGAGTCCTCTTTGTTGGTCCTCATGCCTTGCCCATTCCTGCTTGATCGTTCTACCGTGTTGACTTTTGCCGTAGTCTTTTTATCTGGCATTCCTGTTGTGCCAAATTTTGCTTTAGCACGGGTGCCATCCTCCTCCACCCGTATATGCTGGTGCACTCTCTCCATCAAGGCCTCCATCATGAGGGGTGGCGTCATAGTAATTGAGTCCCTCAACCTATTTCTGACTGAAAGACCTCTTTTGTATTGCGCGATGGCGAGATTTGTGGGGCAATCTTCTATCTAGTTGAAGGTCTCTCAATAACGACTGTTGTAGGATCTCAACATCTCTTTATCGCTCATGTCAATAGAGAGCAGTTGATCGATCTCCACCGGTGTCTTGGTGTTCGTTCTAAACCTTGTCACGAACGCCTCTGCCAATTGCCCAGGAGCCGATGCTACCTTCTGGTAGCCTTTCGAACCAGGTTAAACCTAGGTCGCCAAGGCTGGATGGGAATAGGATGCACATTAAGGCTTCGTTCCGCCGGTATACTGCCATAACTTGGCGGAAGTGGCTTAGGTGCATATAAGGGTCCGTCTTCCCCTCATACGTAGTGAATTTGGGCTAAAGGAAGCCTGAAGGTAGGGGCGCGTTCTCTATCGCTGGAACGAATGGCATGACCTGCAGCCTTGCTAATGCCTTGTCTGTTGGTTCGTAAGCGAGGCGCGGTATTGGCATTCCTATCTCGACGCTCCCATGCGTACGATGAGCCAACCGCTGAAGGGCTGAAACTCTGTGTGGGTCGCGCGCCCTGGTATCTTCCTTCCATCGTGCCCTTTCTTCTAGCACAGTTCGCAAATCGGATGATCTAGGCAACTCCGTCTGCCTGGATGACGTCTAGTGTGTGCGTGATGGCCGATAGGTGCTTCCCTCAATATGTGACTTTTCAGTTCTCGTTCTCTCAGACCTGGAGTAACGAGTCCTGGGAGTTCTTGACTGAGTGTCGCTTGTTCTCAGGCTCCTACTCTCTGCTTGCGATAGCGTGGTATGCCTACCACGATCTTCTGAGTGGCGAGGGGGCGTGTTGCTTTTGCGCCCCTCTCCTGTCGCCACCCCTTTTCTTTTAATCTGGCGTTTCATGGACTCCATGTCCGCCACCATCTTCCTTATTAACTTGTCTTGTTCTTTTACGGGATCCTCCAGAACTTGAGGATCGATCCTCCGCCTCTGTCTTTCCGGACTTTGAGAGCGACGGGGGCTGTTAGTCCGCCTCCCCCTTGTATCCCTCCGGGGGTTCTGTCGCTGGGGCTCTAAATCCGCCATGGGAGGGATAGAAGGCAAACCTTCGCGCCTCCCACCCCCTTCAGGGGTTTGTCCATCAATGGCGGACTGCAGCAAATCTTCATTGTGCGCCATTACTTCCAATTAGAGAGGAAAAACTTGATCAAGAGGTTTTGTTCTTTCTGGTTTTCCCACAGACGGCGCCAATTGTACAAGCAAGAAATAATGTTCTCGTATAATCCTGTTGATCAAGTATGCGCTTCTCCAAACGTCGTCGCTTTACTCCCTGAAAACACAAACATGAGCTAGCCAGCGGGTGTGTGCCGGATACTTCTCCGATGTCTAAGTCAGCAAAATAGACAAATAGACAAAAGCTTTGTGTATTCGAGAATCAAAGTTGTGTTACCTCTCCATAGGTGATGTTATGAGCTGGTTCTGCATGGCACAATCCTTATAGGACTCTTATTCCTCCATGTAGAGTTCTCCTAGGAGTCACACTCCTGAAAGATAATACTTATCTTTCAACACCCCCCTCACTGCTTAAACCAAGTGAGATGGTTTTACCACGGTTGGATGTCAATACGACCGAGCAAATATGACCATGCTAAAGCCGCAGACTAGACCGAGCTCCAATTAGCTCGGTTCTTCCTTTCACTGTGTGTACCTCGGTTTGACATACTCCAACTGGGCTGTTTACTTAATACCGAGCTAACCAAGTATGAAGTAGAAGTTAGCTCGGCGCTCCAACGCATAGTGCTAAGCTAGCTCGGCTCTCACAAGCTCAGTGCCTAGCTAGCTCGACCCATAACCGCTTAGTCACTTGGACCGAAGTAAATCTGCTTTTACCTCGGTCTTTCTTGCGGCCCAAATTACCAAAGAAGTCTCCTACTTAGGCCCAATTTAGACATAAATTACCCTCTCATTAACCAAACACTATTCTGCTGCTAAAATTCATAATCTCACAAGTACACCAAACAGGTTAACAACTTATGTTCACAGCTATGAGTCATAATCTGTTAAGTTATAATGTACAATCACTTTTTCACAACTCTACCAAACAGGGCCTACGTTACCAAATTATCTCTGTTTAGCCAAGACCAAAAAAAAGAGAAACATACGCATATGTTTCCCAATTATTTTTGTTTAGTGAAACATTTTTAATTTGTGTCAAATAATTTTTCTTTTCAAGTCCTTATTTACTATATTTTTTATTTTTTATTTTTTTTTAAAATCCCAAAAATAAAAGACAACGTTTTTTGGGTGCGTCTTTGGTGGATTTAAAAAAGTTTTAGTGTCTTCTATTCTAGTAAAACTTTTTTTTTTTTAAGTTAAATAAATTTTTTAAAAAATTGAACAAAAGTGTTGCCAAAAAACAGTTGTCAAGTCAGACCTTGTTTGGCATGATATTATTAGCACATTTAAATAAAATAAAAAATCTTTTTAGGTTTTTGAATCACAGTATTTTTTTATTTTTTTACATATTTTTTCGTAAAAAGTCAAAATGTATACTTATTTTAAATCATTCCAAACAATCATTCACAAAGAAAAAAATTACAAAAATATATAAGGTGCAAGTAATTTTGTGATAGGGTGTAAGTGAAATGTTATGAGGATGGAATATATTTAGGTAAAAAAAAAAAAAAAAAATTCTAACCCACAGGGATGTAATTTCTCTCTACTATTGAGCTGAATTAGATTTTGATCACACGCATTTTTTCACACGCTATCAACACGTGTGATCAAAATTTAAGTTTTCTTTAGTTCAAAAGAATGGAGAGTTAATACACTTTCTTAAGGGAGTTGCAATTCTCACTCTATTTTGTTCTAAATATATATATATTTGTTATTTTATTATACATAGTTACTATTCTCACTACAGTTTGTTTCAAATACATTTTTCTCTATATATAAGGATAAAGAAAGAATTGTATTTAGAGTAAAGTGAAATAAAAATAATGACTCCCTTTCTTAAATATGAAACTCATAATTTTAATAAATCAATTAAAAAATATGTCTTATTTACAAACTCTTAAAATATGTTAACAAATTTATGCTTTATTTGTGTTAATAATATATTAATATAGGCTATTAATATATATATGGCTATTAATATTAATATATACATGTATAGAATACAGCTAGATAGGATCCTTCTTTCGGTTGTTTTCGATGGCTTTTCATGATGATGTTTGTCAATAATGATGTTTGTAACATAGAAGCTCCTATATAACGGAGACCCTCTATATGGCTTCTGATATATTGAAATACAAAGATTACTCTCTCAATATCCCTCTCTCAACTTATTTTACTTAGTATCAAAGCCTCAAATATATAGCTCATTAATTAGAAAAATTCACATTTTCTGGTAGTTATCTGTGTTTCATCACTGATCAGATCTTTTTTGTTCTCAAAAATTTTCGCACTGCTTACCAATATGCTTGGAATCTTCTCACGATTCCAACGCCACCAACGGCGTCCTCAGATTTGCTCTAACGTGCCCTCATGCTCTACATTTGTCACTGGCGCATTACCCACTTCCGCCTTCAATATCTCACGCGCCACACGCGCTCCTTAGCCACTTGAGCCGTCTCGTCATCGTTGTCTCACGCGCTACACGCCCCCACAGCTGCTTGAGCCGTCTCTCCCAGCGCGTGTCACTCGTTCGCGTCGCTCTAGCCGCTCGCGCAAGCTGCTTGCTGCAGTTGCCTTCGCTTTCGGCTCGCGCTACTCTAGCCACTCGCACAACACCTTCAACTCTAGCCAGTTCAGCTCAAATTGGCTCAGCAACTTCCCCAGGCCGGTTCAGCCCTATTTTTGGACTTTTTTGGCCAGTTCAGACCGGTTCCTTACTAATTTTGACTTTCTGAATTCACTGGTACACTCGGTTTTTTCAGCTTCTACCTCGATCGTGTTGTTTCTTCTTCATGGATCGCTCAGACTCCTCTAACCACCCTATTTCCATTGTTATTGATGGGACCAATTATGTCTTTTGGGCACAAGCCTTGTCTGGCTTCCTCAAAGGCAAGAAAATTTGGCACATCATCACTGGGGATGTGTGCAAACCCATCATCCAAGAGACTGTGGAATCACCTGACAAATATGTCAACCGCCTGGAGGATTGGGATAGTAAAAACTATCAGATCATCACTTGGTTTCGCAATACTTCTGCTACATCTATCAGCCTTCAGTTTGGTCGATTCCAACTGGACTCTGTTTCCACTCTAGCAAAAGACATCTGGGATTTTTTAAAAGCCCGTTATCAAACTACTGGTCTTGCTCACCAATATTAACTTCTGAGTCATCTTCATCGTATGCGCCAAGACACAACTCAGACCATTAATGATTTCCTCTCCCAAATGTATTCTGTTTGGGATCAGCTCGCTCTTTCTGAACCTCCATGGCCCCATACTGAAGATGCTGCCTTGTTTACTACTTATCGTGACCAACAGCGATTGGTTTAGTTTCTGATAACTCTCACTCCCCATTTTGAGCCAGTGCGCGCATCTCTCCTTCATCGCACTCCTTTACCCACTCTTGAGCAAGCAGTTTCTGAACTACTTTAAGAGGAAACTAGGTTTGGTACTCTCCATTCGCACCCTGTGGACTCTATTCTTGCTACTCCCCAGACTCAGAGTTCTCCTTCACCACACAGGTCAACTGCCTGCAACTACTGTCAAAACCGAGGTCTTCCGTCTACTCATCTTCTGGTTAATTGTCCAGTTCACCTTTCTCGATTTTGCAACAAGACTGGTAATGGTCATCTCCAACAAGATTGCTTCCGCAATCCAACCCGCGCCTTTCCTGGTTCCTCCTCTCGCCATGGTTCTTCCACCGGGAATTTTTCACGCGGCAACTCTCCCCATTTTGGGAATCAGTTTAAATCTATGCATGTTCCTCGCACTGTTGTTGCTGCGTCAGAGGATTTACCTTCCTCTGTCTCTATAGATCCTTCTACTCCAGTCTTCTCTCAAACCGATGTTGAAACCATGTTCCAACAATTTCTCTCCACTTCCGGTACTCCTCTATCTACTGCTTTGTCTGTTACCTCAGGTAACACTTCCTGGTACTTTGACTTCGCTTGTTGTAATTACATGACCTTTGACCCTACTATTTTTACTACTCTCTCTTCTGATCCTCATGTTCCTTCTATTCATACTGCTGATGGGTCTTTTCTGTCTGTAAGTCATATTGGTTCTGTTTCCACTTCTCACTTATCTTTATCCCATGTATATCTTATGCCTGCTCTTACTTTAAATCTTATCTCTATTAGTCAATTATATGAGCATGGTCTAACTATTACCTTTTTTTATACTGGTTGTGTCACGACCCAAACCCGTCCCTAAAAGTTTGGCATCGTAACCGGCCAATAATCCAAGATTACCAAAGGCCTTCCTGTACAATAAAAATAATTGGGGCTTGCGGAAGCAAAAATATACCAATAGTCCAATGAACTGTGCATCTATATGAACAAGTGTTTACATGCAAAACGTTAATTTACCCACTTACAATACATAAAATATAACACAATATCTTATACAAAACATATCTACGGGTCAGAAGTACAACAAAAACAAAGCTTGCTAACGGCCTTCCAGACCTAGCCCCAACTCGGAGGCACCCAAAACACTTGGTAGGCTTCAAAACGGTGGCTCGGTTCAAGACTCTGCCTAGGCTTGACTTCCGGGGCGCTCACCTATAAATGCATATATAAAAACAGTGAGCTAAAGCCCAGTGCATAACATTAACATAAATGGGTTAGTAAACGAATTCCAAATACAATATCCGTAAAACAAATCACATCACAATCAATCATATCAGTCTCATATTAGAACATAATGTAATGGTACGTCTCACAGAACATATCACATATCGTCTTCCGACTAGAGTAATTGGTTCCGAATACTGATTAAACACATATCACCACAATGAAGTGGCTAACGAGATCTCGTATCACATATCTGTCATGGACCCGCATTTACACGCCATCCCCCATGACTTGGGACTATCTGTGGATGCCATAATAGATTCACAAATAGGACATCCGTTCACATAATCAAGATAGCATTTCAAGAAACCATAGCATATCGATAACAATTAAAACATAATTTATATCAACATATCTTCACAGAAATGTTACTCACAGTGGCCTTCCAATATCCGATGTTCGGTCTTTGAGTCTTGGCCTACAAACACAAATATTCATAGCACAATTTCTCAATACATATCCGAGTCATGTAATTGGTTCTTAACCTCATTCAATTATCCGTTACTCGGTAGTTCAATTATTTCTCTTCTTTTCTTATTTTATTTCACGCTCATGAAACGTATATGGATGCATATGACATGTGAAAACCGTGTAAACAAAGGTCTGAAAGTCAGAAAACGGAAAGAAACAAAAATCAGAAAATTTGTCCTGTTTGGCCACACGTGCGGTGGCCTTGGCCGCACGTGCGGTGCCCTGGCTGCTCGTGCGATGACCTTGACCGCACGAGCAGTGGAACTGCAGAATACATCTTTGGCCAAATCAAGGTTGGCCGCTCGAGTGGTGGCCCAGGCCGCTCGCTCGAGCAGTCTAGGTGAAAATTTAATTCGAAAATTTGTTAAACAATGAGTCTTCTCCTTTCTTGCAAACCCAACTCTTTTGTATGTAAAATGAGTCTCAAAACACATTGAAATAAACATTATAACTTCAAATCAAAACTCAAGATTCCAAATACAAGATCAAACTCTTAAATTGGAAAGCAAAATCACAACACATGCACTTTGGGTCCCAAACTCAAAATTCATGGAGATTTCCCTCTTTAAATCTCATAAGCCATGCAAGAAATCAATTATATGAACATACTTCATATGAATTTAGGCCATGCATGTTAAGTTTATGTGTTAATTACTTCCATTAATGCCATGCATGATAGATTCATGGACTAATTTCTTCAATCCATCCCTTAACTAGGCTTGCATGTTCTAAACTTTCAATTACAACCACAAAAGTCCCAATAACCATGAATACATCTTAATTACACTAACCTCTTAAAAGATTATGAGTATGGATGCCTTAATTACAAGAAATTGGGTTGAAACTCCTACCTTGAATTGACAATTCATAAAGATGGAGGCTTGGTCTTCAATGTTCTTCTCTAGAGCTCCTCTCAACCTTGAGTCTCTTTCTCTCAAGAAATGTCTCCCAACAAAACCCACTTACTCTCTCCCTCAAACATATCTCTTCCTTCTTAACTAGATGAATAGAGTTAGGGGATTATTTTATTCACTAATTTTATCTTAAGCTTTAGTTAATTATAAGTTTAGCTAATAATTCACATTAACTAAATTAATTCATTCCTTATCATACACATCATAATCTAATTTAAATTAAACTAATTTTAATCACACTAATATGAATTAGGCTTTAACTAACCATCTTTAAACTCAATACAAGTGATGAGAGCCAAATATAACTTTACGAATCAGACAAAAATCAATTTTTAATTAAACCTCCCAGATGATTCTAAAAATTTCAATTAACATATCCATGTACTCAATTTCAATTTCTGAACCTAGTAAGGTCGTGAATTTCAATTCCAAAGTTGCATTCTCAACAAATAATTTCCCAATTTGGACAATTATACACAAATTAAATCATATAATCCGCAATTAACACATGGATAATTCAAATAATTATAATTTACATTTTTGGGGTGTTACAGGTTGTTTGGTGCAGGACCCTCGGACGGGACGAACTCTTGGATAGGCCATAAGCATGGACGTCTCTATGAACTCATCCATCTTCATGTTCCGGATTCCTCTCAGATCGCAGCTCCTACCACTGCTCCTCTTTTATCTTCTTTTTAGCTTTGGCACTGTCGTTTAGGCCATCTCTCTGTTGGTCGATTAAAGTCTTTAATTTCTAGTGGTCATTTAGGTCTTGTCAGTCCTGATACTTTAGATTGTTTGTCATGTCAACTTGCCAAACAACCTGATTTATCGTTTAATAAAAGTGACTCTGTTTCTCTTGCACCATTTGATCTCATCCATTCTGACATTTGGGGCCCCTCTCCTACTCCTACTATGGGCGGCGCACGCTATTTTGTTGTTTTTATAGATGATTTTTCCCGTTTTACATAGTTGTTTCTTATGAAAAATTGCTTTAAGCTCAAACAACTTTATTACAATTTTGCTGCAATGGTTAAAACCCAATTTTCTAAAACTATTAAGCTTTTTCACTCTGACAATGCCGTGGAATATAAAGATTTTGATTTTATTTCTTTGCTTCAGAGTCATGGTACTCAACCTCATCGTTCCTGTCCAGGTACGTCTCAACAAAATGGACGTGCTGAATGGAAACATCGACATATTCTCGACACTACTCAAGCTCTCTCCTTCTCTGTTCTTCTTTTCCGAAAAATTTTTGGGGAGAAGTAGCTCTCACTGCTGCTTACACTATCAATTGTATCCCTACACCTGTCATTCATAATCACACTCCCTATGAGCGTTTGCATGGCACTCGTCCCCCTTACACCAATCTTAGGGTCTTTAGCTTTGCCTGTTTTGTTCTTTTCCAACGCCATGAACGTACCAAACTTGAACCTCGTTCCCGCCTTTGTTGTTTCTTGGGATATGGTATTGAACATAAAGGGTATCGTTGTTGGGATCCTCTCTCACATCGACTCCGTATCTCTCGTCATGTAGTCTTTTGGGAACACAACATGTTTTCCTCTCTCTCTCTCTTCTGCTTATCCGTTCCCACACCCTCTCTATTTTTTACTAACCCTTCCACAGATCTATTTTCTAATGAGCTTGCTCCACCACCCCTGCCAGTCTCTCTAAAGGCCACCTTGCCTACTGGTCTCACCTTGCCTACTGGTCTTTCCCCTGAGTTTGCTCGCTCTGATGGTCCTGCTCTTGCTCCCTCAAGATCCTCACCTCTTGTTGAGTCTCTTCCTCTAGCTTCTCCTCCCTCTGCTCGACCACACTGGGTAACCCAACCTTATACTCGTCTTCGTGACTTTATTGTTGGTTCTACTGCTTTTTCTACTTATGAACCTACCTCCTATCGTGAGGCTCACTCTAATCCTCTTTGGCAGCATACTATGACTGATGAATTGTAGGCTTTGGACAAAACTCATACTTGGGACGTTGTTGATCTCCTCCCTAGCATGACCACCATTGGCTGCAAATGGGTTTACAAAATCAAGACTTGTTCTGATGGTTCTATTGAGCGCTACAAATCCCGCCTTGATGCCAAAGGCTTCAACCAGGAATATAGTATTGACTATGAGGAGACCTTTGCTCTTGTTGCCCGTCTCACCTCTGTTCGCAGCTTGATTGCTGTTGCTACCACCCGTCAATGGGATCTTTATCAACTGGACGCGAAAAATGCTTTCCTTAATGGTGTTCTTCTCGAGGAGGTCTACATGCAACCTCCTCCTGGTTCTACTTATCTACCTCATAAAGTTGGCAAACTTTAGCGTGCTTTATATGGTCTTAAATAAGCATCGCACGCTTGGTTTGCCAAGTTCAGCTCTACTATTCATGGCTGTAATTTCACCTCCAGTTCTTATGATACTGCTCTTTTTATACGGAAAACAGCTCAAAGGACCACCCTACTTCTGTTTTATGTGGATGACATGATTATCACCGGTGATGATATGGATGGTAATCTTCGCCTTAAACAGTTTCTTAGCCATCATTTCAATGAAAGACCTTAGTCCTCTTAGCTATTTCTTGGGTCTTGAAATCTTCCAAGATTCCATGGGTTCTTTTCTCTCTCAGGCTAAGTATACCTCTAATCTTCTCACCCGCGCTGATCTTACGGATTACAAGACTGCATCCACTCCCCTGGAGCCTCAGAGTCGTCTTACTCCTCTTGATGGCACTCTTCTCTCCGATGCTACCTTATATCGTCAGCTGGTTGGAAGTCTTGTCTATCTTACTGTTACTCGTCCTGATATTGCCTATGCCGTTCATATTGTCAGCCAATTTATGTCGGCTCCTTGTACCCCTCATTATGCTGCCTTAGTTCGTATCATTCGCTATCTCAAAGGCACCTTGTTTCATGGTCTTCACTATTCTGCCCGCTTCTGTCTATAGTTTCGTGCTTTTTCCGATGCTGATTGGGCTGGGGATCCTACTAACCGCCGCTTTACTATCGGGTTCTTTTTTTTCTTGAGTGATTCTCTTATTTCTTGGCGCAACAAGAAACAATCTCTTACTGCTCGTTCTAGTACCGAGGCCGAATACTGTGCTCTAACTGATACTACTCAGGAGCTTCTCTGACTTCGTTGGCTTCTTACTGACATGGGTGTTACCCCTCTGGCGCCACTGCCCTCTTTTGTGACAATCAAAGTGCTCTTCAAATTGCTCACAATGATGTTTTTCATGATCGCACCAAGCACATTGAGATTGACTGCCATTTTATTCGTTAACACGTCACTCGTGGTACTGTCCATCTCCATCCGATCTCTTCTGCTGATCAACCTGCTAATATCTTCACCAAAGCTCATTCTCCTGGCCGCTTCGTTGACCTTATCTCCAAACTCCAGTTGGTTGATGTTTGTCCTCCTTGAGTTTGAGAGGGGCTATTAATAATATATTAATATAGGCTGTTAATATATATATGGCTATTAATATTAATATACACATGTATGGAATACGGCTAGATAGGATCCCTCTTTCGGTTGCTTCGGTGACTTTTCATGATGATGTTTGTCAATGATGATGTTTGTAACATAGAAGCTCCTATATAACGGAGACCTTCTATATGGCTTCTGATATATTGAAATACAGAGATTACTCTCTCAATATCCCTCTCTCAACTTATTTTACAATTTGAGATGAAATTTTTTAGTTTGACATTTTGAATTTTTATCTATTTGAACTTAACTAAAAAAAAATTAATTGGGATGAACTTTAGGCCTTTTATAATTTTTTGAGAAAAAAAATAAAATTTACAATTTGAATATGATATTTTATCTTATTAACTTTTTAATTTATTTTATTTTTTAATAAGCTAAATTAATCTCAATCATATTGCTATGAGTAATGTCAGAAATTTTAAAAATTTTACCAAAATTTCTACTAAATATCTTATATGAGTATAAGACCTACACAATATGGATCACATGTGAAATCTACGCCCATATAAAATATTTGATAAAATTTTTAGACTCTCTTAACATTTTTTTATTGCAATAGAGGGGCTTAAATTTCCTTCCAACTTAAGGGAGTGGACTGGTCAAAGCTACTCCAATGAATTTTTATTGAAAAATGATGTGTGGCACTAAAATTGGTAGCACTAATGGCACTAATTTCCTGTTTTGGTAACTTTATTATTTTTTTTTTTTCTTTACCTAATATAGAAATTAGTGCCATTAATGCTCAACAAATTAGTGCCACAAATCAAAGCCCATTTTTATTTATGTTACCATATAAGTTCAATGAGCTTTTCAGTCAGAATGGTACCAACCAACCATCAAGAAACATGTCTTTGTAGGGGCCATGTAGGGTGACCAAAGGAGTTAATTAACTCCATGGATTGGAGTGAGATGATAACAAAGGAAGGTGAAGAACGAGAGAGAGAGAGAGAGAGAGAACAAATTTTTACTGGAGCTTGCTGTAGGATTAGGAGTCAGTGAAATGAATGGCCCCATTCCAAACCTTATACACCTGTACTCATTACACTATCCATCCTCTGCTCTCTCTATATATACAGCTTATGTTCTTCACTCCCAAATCTCACTCCCTCAAATCTACATTTCCCAGCTTGAGGGAGAAGGATTTGGGAGTCTCTCACCATTCCTCTTCTTCTCCATCTTCTCATTTATATATCCTCATATACACATATACATACATATATATAGCTTTAATGGCTCAATTTTGCTTGTTAGTTTCTCTACTAACACTTATAATCCCCAATCTCTTCATATCAGGTAACACTGACAAAGTCACAACAATATCTCATTCCTATATACAATTTTTAACAAGTTAAAAAAGTTGATAACAAGAAATCAAAAACTACAAACACTCTGATTTGCTTTATTAGAAGTCATCTTTCTCCAATCTAGTTGATTGACATTATTGGCTCAAATAAAATTATAACCATAAACTGCACAGGGCCCCAATATTGGCATATTAACATTCCAATTAATCTGATTTTCTTGCTTAAATTTGTTGTACTGTTTGAAATTGTAGTTGTACTATCATCAGCAACATTTACAATACTAAACAAGTGCCAACACAGTATATGGCCAGGCATTCAATCCAACGCCGGGATTGATCAGCTCTCCGTCACCGGCTTCGCCCTCCAGAAGGGCGAGTCCAAAACCATAACCGCCCCAACTTCTTGGGGAGGCCGATTCTGGGGTCGCACCCTCTGTACCCAAGACTCCACCACAGGCAAGTTCACCTGCGTCACAGGGGATTGCGGCACTGGAAAGGTAGACTGCGCCGGCAACAACGCCGCGACGCCGGCCACACTAGCCGAGTTCACGCTGGACGGGTCTAATGGGTTGGACTTCTACGACGTGAGCTTGGTCGACGGGTACAACATTCCGATGCTGGTGGTGCCTCAGGGTGGGACCGGAGGGAATTGTACAACCACGGGATGCGCGGTGGACTTGAACGGCGCGTGTCCGTCGGAGCTGAAGGTGACGAGTACGGAGGGAGAGAGCGTGGCGTGTAAGAGCGCGTGTGATGCGTTCAGGCAAGACGAGTATTGTTGTAAAGGCGCGTATGGAGCACCGGACACTTGTAAGCCGTCTTCGTACTCGGAATTGTTTAAGAAGGCGTGCCCACAAGCGTACAGCTATGCCTATGACGACAAGACGAGTACCTTCACTTGTGCCGGTGCCAACTACCTCATCACCTTCTGTCCTTCCCCAAGCACAAGGTAATTAATTTAGGACCAAATCTACGTATAATTTTTAAAAAAATAATTATATATTCATAAAAAAAATTAAAAATTAAAATTTTAATTACTAATATTTGTAAAATTTTAATATTTAAAACGAATTTATAAAATAAATGTCAAATTGATGGGGGAGTAAGCGTTGAAGCTTAGAAGGTTGATTACGTTACTGATTAGGTATTAGATATATACACCTCAACCGCCAACTTACTTTAACTAATGCATGGTTTATTGGTCGTTTGTTCTGAGAGTTTTGACCTTTTCTTGTTTTTGGTAAAATGTTGCAATCGATAATCTGTTTGGTTTAGTTTTAAAATTATAATTTGAGTGCAAAATTATGATTTAAGTGTGAAATTATAAGTTGAAGTTTTAAAAAGATAAAATTTGTTTAGTTATAAGTTTTAAAAAAAGTTTTAAAAAGTGTCTTGAAAAAAGTTTTTGAATTTAAAAATAATTTTGAGTTGTATTTTGAGTTTTGAATTTTTGAATTTTAAGTTATATTTTGAAATTTTTTGGATTAATTTTTTTAAAATATTTAAAAAGTTTAAGAAAATTTTATTTTTTATTTTAAATATATAATTTTTATTTTAAACATTTTTTTTTTGTAAATATTTTAATTTTTTTCATATTTTAAACTCAAAACACAAATCCACATTCAAATCATAACCAAACATATAACTCAAAATTCAATTCAAAAATTATTTTCAAAACTCATAACCAAATATATAACTCAAAACATCACACTCAAATCGTAACCAAACACATAATTAAAAAATTAAAATATTTAAAACAAAAATATACATTTAAAATATTTTTAAAAAATGCAACATACAAATGTATGAAATACAATACACATTAAAATAAATTAATAAATATTTAAAATATAAAATATTTATCCTAAAAAAATAAAATTAAAAAAATTTTAAATATTTTTAAAAAATAAATCTAAAAATTTTCAACATATAATTCAAAAACTTTTTTCAAAACTCATAATCAAACGAGTTTTCTCATTTTTCAAAACTCAACTCAAAATACGACTCCACCCTTAAATCATGATTTTAAAAATAAAATTTAAAAAAAATTGTTTGATATATATTTTTTTTTAAATAGAGTTTTGAAAGGATTTTGATTTTGAGTTTTGAATTGAGTTTTAAATTGTGTGTTTGGTTATGAATTTCAAAAATAATTTTTAAATTGAATTTGATATGTATTTGATTATGAACTTTGAAAATAATTTAAATTTTTTTTAATTAAAATTACGATTACAAAACAAAATCAAACCCTGCCCATACCTTTCTATAGTAGCTTTGAAAGTTCATTGCATTTCATAGCACTCGTTTGGGACGAAGGGTTGGGTTGGATTGGATTGGATTTGGGACTATTTTTGTTATAAAAAAATAAAATAGATTTTTTAGTCTAACAAGACAAAACATTATATCTAACGCATAATCATTACAATCTTTTTCTCATAAAAAAATTAAAAAAGTCAAAAATTTTATCCCAAACAAAATTTTATAACCCCAAATTAAAAAAATTAAAAAAACCAGCTCACTTCTCAAACTAACTCATAGTCAAAACTTTCCCATTGATTTCTGTCGGTGAAATTTTCTAGTCCATACCGTTGAAAATCTTATCCATCCCACCAAACTCTTTGTAAAAAAAATAATAAGGACGTAGTCTGATAAACGAAAGATTATATATTTTATTATCCTCATAGGCAGTTGATATAAATATGAATATGAAGAAGAATAGTATGATTAACACTTCCTTATAAAAATTAGGTACATAAATTAAATTCAATAAGAAAAATAACATGCAATACTCACCTGACTAGCTAGAGAAAAAACATTTTCCTATGTATACAGGACAATCATAAATGTATAATTTTAATTATTAATTAAAATGTAGTAGTCTTGCTTACGTAATATCATGTATAATGAATTTCTAACAGTATGAATTTTTACGAATGTTGCAGCCAAAAAGCATCATCGGAGGGACAAACCCCGGCAGCATCAAATTCGCCGGTAATCAACGGCACAATGGAGTATGTAGGTGTATTGGATACAAGCGGTGGTGCATCGGATTGGAGTGGTGCGTCACCATCCACTTTCACACACATGTCTCGATCTCACGCCATTGCCTGTGTAGTCGCCATCGTGGCAGCGACGTGGTGGCTATGTCAGCTCATCTGACTTTAGTTTCAACTAGCTCTCTTTGCAATCAAAAATTATTAAATAATTTCAGAATATTAAATAGTACAATTTACGTGATCGCAAAACAACGTGATGAGTGTCTTTCTCTTTCAACTATTCAACAAAATTCAGTATTATTCGACCTGCAAAGCAATGCCACGTGAGAACCCGTGCTACTAAATAATATCCCCTTTGCAACTAGTAGAATAGAAGCACAATAACTTTTTCAAATGATTCTCATCCATTACCTTCTCCATCTCGTTTTGTCGGAATTTGGGTGCTATGTCACGTGTGGGCTATTCCGTCGTTCTCGACCTTCTATCCTTTTCCCTCTATGGGCCACGTGACAAGGCCTGGACCCCACGAGTCTGGCCCCTGTGATGTGTAACCGAGTCCCATTGAAAAGCTTACTCGTCACACCCAAATTCTCTCCCTTTCGAAAACTTATTAAAGCCAAGTTTGGCTATCCAAAATAAATATACATTTTTTATCTTTTTATTTTTTTTTCTTCACATCACCTCTCTACTTTTTTGCACATCTTTTCGTAAAAAGACAAAAAGTACACTTATTTAGGTCATCTCAAACAACCCCTAAATATATTCTCCGAGATTTCTTTGTCTACATGGTTCTCCGGAGAAATGAAAACATCGTTTGTCTTTCAATTATCAAACAAATATAAGTCAGAATATTGTCTTCCTCTACATGGGATCTTTTATTTTTATTTTTTTTATCTCAAAACATTCTAATCATTAGATTATGTGTTAAAATTTTCATTGTTGCATCATATCTAAGCATTCGTTGGTTTGGGTCGACGAAACAATATCATTTTATCTTTATCAAAATGATTGCAATAAATTTATGTATGTGAGGTATCTCGAGATTCTTATATTATCTAATGATTATATACATTTTGATGTATGTATATAATAGGGATACCAAAAAAAATATGCAATAGAGAGCACACCATATAAAGCAGTTGGGTTTTTGTTATTTTCATTTGTCTTTAAAGGAGAGGAGGAGATCTTATTTGTTGGTTGGGAAAATTATATGTAAACCACGCATTTGGTGCCAATAATATAGGTTAAATTTTATAATCATTTTTGTCCCTACCTTTTTGTCATGTTCTTACTGTATATGATGTCTTCAATCATAAAGGAATAAAGCAACTTGTTTAATTAATAATTTTTTTTTAAATTATTGAACTACCAATTGCTTAAGATAGTATAAACAAATGATTAGGATTAAAGGCGTGGATGGTGATGCGGCATTATATCAATTTTAGGATCCATATATAGCTTGGAAATTATTCAATTATTCCGGAGTATCACGTGTCCATACTCGCTAGTCAATTATCATTCAATATGTCCCTTCATGTTTCTCAATCATCCAACATAATACCTCACATATTCATCTTCTCCACCGATCACAATGCTATGGAATACTACTTGTCCATACTCCGAATTACTGAATAATGACCCAGCAGGATAAACTGTACCTGATAAGAAACACCTCAAGAACCCATACAGCTAATCTTTTTTACTTTTTCAACTTAAGTCCCTCTCAAGAACCTATACATTGATAAGATACACTTACAAAGTCCTACCAAACCAACCAAACAAATGTTGAAAATGAGAAAGACTATGGATTTGTAGGGTACTATTGCATTAGATGTTAGCAACAAACATTTAATATTTTTTTAAAAAAATATTAATTTTTTCAATAAAAGAAAGCTAAGTTATTTTAATTATATGATTAATTCTACATAAACATAATTTTTGCAAATAAATTCTCATACAAAATAATCTATATTTTTTTATATAAATTTTCGTTTCAAACCAAAATCACTACTATTAATGGTATTGCTTTGCCAACATATTTTATTACCGTGTCCATTATTGAAAAATATATTTTGTGATTGTGATTCAAGACTATGGAAGGTAGAATTCTTCTTCACATGGAAAGCGAGATGACATGTCTCTTCTTAGGAAAAGTGAGATGACATGTCTCTTCTTCTACTCTGTCAAAAAAAACCAAAAAACGTCAGTGATCACCCCCAACTAGGAGTGGTCGGGAGGACCCTTCAACGGTCAAATCAGAATACTGTTTGATCATATGAAATTTATGTTTAAACAAGGATTCTTGGATTACCTTTGCTCTCTCTTTCTTGCTTTACCTGCTTCGCCTTTTATACTATTCTTGACTTAAATCCCATCCGTTAAATCAATGTTTGATTCGAGATTCTGTCCGTTTTTAGGTTTGGTTGAGCAACTGGCCATATTGCTTTTATCTTTAATCGTTGGATCATCCTTTCTTAGACGGCTTAGATTGCGTCAAATGTAAGTGGGCAACTTGCCAAGTGCTATCTTCGTTCGATCAATCTGATCGGACGATTATGCTCTTTAATAGGCCTAACGTATGTCTTCATATTTGTTACTTGATATATTCATCGTTTTATGAGGATGAATCCGATAATCCTTTGTCATTCTGTTGATCTCGTTCTAGAATGAGATCTTGCTCCTCATGTGCTCAATCATGTGCCATTGTTCTCCTTGTTGTCTCTAATGGGTCCCTTAGTAATCTGTTTGGGCCTTTTCTTTTGGACCGTTTTGCTTAATTACTCTTGGACTTAGGCCAGCATTTTATTCTTCTACAGAGACTATCACATCAAATTTGATCCGCTCAATTATTATGTACATAAAAAATAAAAATAAAAAATAGAATCCGATCACAATGTAGTGGTCTCAAACGATCACGCTAGATTACTCACTTTGTTGCTCAATGACTTGGTAGATAACTTAACTAAAGCGAGGGCATAAGTGTCACATTCACTGCTCGTTTTGTTTCACAAAAAATAAATAAATAAATAAAATATATAAAAAAAAATGAGATGTTAACATCAAAAACATCAAAGTGTTGTATATGCTGTTCTTTGAAAACGAATGGATGTTTTTGTTGCGTGCACGAATCATAGTCATAGACCATCAAGATAGAATGGGGGTATTTTACCCACAATCTCTAATTAGGCCGGCCGTGGTATATGTTGGGGAGATTAACGTTGAGAGCATGATGTACAGAGAGAATGTGAATGAGATATGTATATAATGCTAGTTTTACATAATGAAACCGTTGATCCAAAGAGTAAAAAGTGTGATATTGTAGCTTTTTATTCTTATCTTTTTGATACATTGTGTGGAAATGAGAAATCGAACCCATTTAAGCTTTGACTTTTGTCCTAGATGGCGGCATGTCATAGACAGCACAGAATTGAGTAGTATGGATTTTTCAAAATTAACCTTAATGCGAGTGCCTTTTTTCAGAGGATGGAGCTATATATGTTTCACTATAATTTTATTGTTATTTTTATCTTAAATTTATTAAAGATTGGTTTGGCATCACCTATAAAAGTCAAAAATTTTAAAAATTATTAAAAAAATAAAAAGTTCATACTATTTACCTTTATTTTTGCGGAAAATCTGTCAGATGAAGAAAAAAAAAAAACAAAAACAATGCTGCCACAAAACTGTGCAGCCACAACTTCTCATAAAAATAAAAATAAAAAAGTAGCACACTTGAAGCCACACATTCCCATAAAAAAAAAATTCAAAAAATTAAAAAATAAAAAATTGAAAAGAGATAGAAAGTCAGCGCAATATTCTTGACCGTGTTAGGGAGGGTAATTTCGTAATTTTGCTATTTTATACAATATTTTAATATACATTTTTTTGTAAAAAGTCAAAAAATTATCCCAAACCATCATCTTCTTTCCCTTTACTTTTTTATTCAAAATGTCAAAAAGTACACTTATATAGTTAATCCCAAACAACTCCAAATAAATATCATGTTTATATATATTTAAAAAAATAATTGTATATCGTTCTTCTTTTATATTTTAAATCAACAATGATAGAAAGTTTTAATTTTGAAACTCTAAAGAGAGTTCTAGTGATGTGACAAGAAAAAAAAATAAAACAAAAATATAGGCACACATCACATTACATGTAGGTTTCACTCATTACTACATCACTAAAACTCTCTTTAGAGCTCCAAAATTAAAACTCTCGATCTTTATTCATTTTAAATATGTGGGTCTACATGTAGACATCTCAAATATTGTACAAATCTACCCAAGAGGTGAAAAATAACCACATTTTGTAATAAACAACCAGATTTATGTATAATGAAAATTTTAAAATAAAAGACCATTTTTATATATCTTTCAATTTGAAATGATAAGAAATAAACCTGCCACATTAATCGGCAAAGATTTTATGTATAATTTTGTTATTTAAATAAAAATAAAAATACCCTCATTATTGTTTAGTTGAGTTTTTAGAACTAGTTTCTTTTAAAAAAAATTAAAAAGTAGAAACTAATTTGATAAAAATAACTATAAAAAAAGATATTTTAAAAATTTTAAAATTATTTTCTTCACAAAAAAAAAAAAAAAATCTTATGAAAATATTAAATGTTTTTTAAATTTTCATTTTTTCACCATATTAATTTTTTAATTTTTTTTAATTGCCTTGCGGGTTTCTTAACTTTATTGAAGCCCATGGGCTATTTTGACAAGAAACTCCTAAGGCCCTTAACTTCTTCAATCCTATGGGCCATTTGAACAAAAAAATTAAAACGAATGGGCCGGGCTTCAATTAGCGGCCCACATATAAACAAATAATTGAACCCAAACCAATATCTGAAAATGCAGCACGGAACTTTAGGAAGGGAAGTTAATTTTAGCTTTCCGACAAAGATTGAGCGAGATTGGCCAGTTAAGATTCGTCGATTTGATGGACCCAAATGTATGATCTTCTCTTTTGGTAGGTGTCACAAATGTGTCTTTATTCGAATAGTTTTATGACTATAATAATCCATCTATGTTGTGTTGGATTCATTATATTCAACTTCAATCGACTATGTTCATAATTTGGCAGTATGTACTACTAGTCAAAAGCAGCGTTTGTAATGCTATCCGATTCGAATATGATTGTGCTGCAAATAAAAAGTTAACACATTGCCACGAGTAATGCCACCTTTTTTAATTTTTATTAGGTTGTGTTACAAAAATGAATTTGAATTTTTTAAATTTCTACTCAAATTTATAATCCGAATATAGGTTTAATGTACTAACCATATTTGTTGAATTACAATTTTAGCCCTTTTAATATGTACATAAATCAATTATAGAATCAAATACAATCTTATCATATTTCAAAAGCACATTCATTAAATCTCCATTGAAGTCTAAATAAGTCTTGGTTTGGCATGTGGATTAGGGATGAGTTGGGGTTAAAATATATAGTAACAAAAAGACAAAATACACTTTTTAACTTCAGACTAAAAGTTGTTACATTCAAATCATATCATTTTATTTTTTTCTTACAAAATTCAAAAAAAATTTAAAAAATCCATCACAAATGAGGTTATTTTAGACCCAAACTAAAATAGTTACAAAGTCAAAAAATTAAAAAATTAACCTATATCCCAAATGAAGCTTAACTATGCTTTGTGACTCAGCCAAATCATATTAAGAAGTTTCCAAATCCGTCGCAACCTCAGCTAATTATTAAAAAAATAAAATGAAATAAACAAAGTATTATATGACACTTAGGCCAAGTTTGGGAAGACTAAATAAGTGCACTTTTTGACTTTTTATGAAATATGGGTTGGGTTTGAAGTGATGTGTTAGAGAAGTGATGTGACTTAAATAAGATGATGTGACTTAAATAGGATAGTGACTTTTTAACTTTTTAGATTTTTTTGAGGATGCCAAACTTGGCTTAAATTAAACTTAGCTAAGAAGCTAATAAACAGTAATGTTATATACACGCACAAAAACAAACGGTGCATAAAAAAAATAAAATAATGCTTGGAACCCCCTTTTGGGGGTCACCCCCTCACCCCTTTGCCACGTGGCGGGGGGTGATTGGAGGAGCAGGAAAAAAAAGAAAAAGAAAAAGAAAAAGTAACCAATGAGAGAGAGGGGGGGTCAAAGGGGGTGGGGGAAAAGGGAGGATGAATCATTGTTGAAAAAATAATATATGGCTCATAATGAGTACTATCTCATTTGAGAATGATATAGTACTATTAAATGATGCGATTAATATTATTTTGAGTAGAAAAAAAATTAGTTTATTAATATTTTTTTTTTAAATAAAAAATAAATAAAGAGGTGTTGTGATTTAAATAAACTAATAAATTGACTTTTTTTAATCCCAAAGAGGCCTATATAGATACCACATGTACTCAAATGTTACAAGTAAATATAATCATCATAGCAAGTATTTTTGTAACTGTGGTGAGATCTCATGAAAAATAAATCTAAGTCACGTTAATTTAAAAATGACACTACGTATCCAATGTTAGATAATAGGGTAAATTATAAATAAGTCTCAATAATTAGATTTAATTCCTATCAAGTCTTATTGAAAATAAGTCATAGTAAAATCATAATTAAAAATAATTTGTGACATGTTTTGCATATGTCGCTAAAAATTGACAATTAGTGACTTTCTTTGTTACATTATAAATTGTTGTTAAAACTTACAATTAGTGACGTTTTTCTGTGACGAATTTTTCAAACTATTGCTGAAACTTAAAAATTAGTAACATTTTTTTGTGACAATTTTTTTAAACTGTTGCTCAAACTTATAATTAGTGACATTTTTTGTAATAAAATTTTCAACCTGTCGTTAAAAATTAATAATTAGTCTAGTTTTTTAATAATATTTAATAAAAAATATCATTAATCTTCACAAAACCTATTAGATAATAAGTTCATTTGTTGACTTACACATAAGTCCCCCGTAATAATATAATTGTTTTTAATTATTAATTCCTTTTTTAACATTATACTATCTACAGCACATTACTTTTGTGGTTAATTACGTATGTTTGTTTTTGACTTCTTTTTCAGCTTGCTTCGGATAGGTTTGTGGACATTATTAAAAACAAATAAATAAATAATTTAAAAATGACCATGATTTGACTCTATTGCCAGATTAGCCATTTATCCCCTTACGTGTTACTGCATGGCCATGCAATTTCTGACTTGTTAGCTACCCATATTTTGTCTTGAAAATGATCTTTTCTCTCCTATTCGTCAAGGCAAAAGCGATTCTCATCACCATTGGCTTTAGGAGAGAGATAGAGAAGCTCGGTTTGTCATGGGTTCGAATTGGTGTTGCTCTCTACCACCTCTTTAAAACAGGTGCGATATCAAATGTTATAAAAAATAAAAAAATAAAAATTTTAAAAAATAAAATTATTTGTAAGGTTAATTGAGTATAAGAAAAATAGTGAAACTCAATCGGACACTAGCCTTATTTGGAAATAGGATTGGACTAAAATAATATATTAAAAGGTAAAATAGATTAAAATAGTTAATAAGACAAAATGTCATACCTAACCCATAATCATTTCACTTTTTTCTCTCATAACCATCAAATTAACCACAAAAAAAAAAAAAACTAACCAACTTTACAAACACAATTTTTTTAATCAGGTTAAAATAGTTAAAAACTAAATAATTAAGTAAAATAGTCAACTTTCCAAATAACGCCATTTTGACAAGCTTCTCAACTATCATTAGATAAGCTAATCAATATTGTTTTCGAACACAATCTAATTTCGACTTCTATTTGAAGCATTTACCTTGAGACTTGAGAGGATAGGAAGAGAAAACAACACTTTCTTGAGAAGTTTAAAATACAATTTGGCTTTTGCAAAGGTGATGCAATTGTTTCAAAAAAGAGAAAAGATAACAAAAGAAACAAAAGTAATAAGAGAAAGTGAAACGATTATCCACACTCTTTGGCACTTTACACGACAGATAACATGAAGGTCCATCCACATTCATGGGTGTTTAAAAAGGACTATCTATCACTACAAAGGGAAAATAATGATGTTCTCCTTCGTAGATATGTTGTCCCATTGTCATTTTGCACGTTTTAACTAATATTATCTTGTTTGACGATGACTCAGTATAGAGAAATAGGGCGGAATTAAAATTCTTACAATTTCATAAGTTTTTCAAAAAAATTAAATACGTCTATATTACATATAAGAGTTGAATCTAAATCACAAAACATGAAAATTCATTAAACAAAAATAATATATATTAAATACGTGTATATAACATATACTAAGTGTTGAACCTAATTAGTGCTATTCTAACAATCGACGAATAATTTTCACCGATAAAATATATATATATAAATGTTGATTTTTTTTTTTTTTTGACATTTTTCTGTGGTTGGTTTCATTAAAAAAAGAAAGGGAAGAAAGTAGCTAAGAAAGAAAGAAAAGACATCGTCACATGCATGGAGGATTCGAGATTACAATTTATCCAAATCTTTATGAAAATTCTTTATTGTAACCATGCAGTGATTGGTTGACCCATGAGGGTTGGTGAGGCTTCAACCCCACATTCATACTTTATGTTTTGAATTTGTCATCGATGTTTTTTCCCAGTAGCTCTCTCACTCACTCTCAGCACGTAATTTGCAGCCGTATGGTTTGGATTTGCTGTTCATCACATGACACATATTATCACTAATGCGCTGCGTAGATATCCCACCTTTGCACGTCACTTCTGCGGCGTTTTTCGTAATCCATCGGATCCTATTCTTACATGGAGAGCTACTACCATTTATATTATTTGAAAAGCTAAGAAAAAATTTAATAAAAAATAAATACATAGAAATAAATCACATAATGTGATATATGGTTGTGTGCAAGTCTTCTATGTTCCATTGGATACATGTAAAAGTGTTTTACACTTTCAACTACTTAGTCAATACAAAATCTTATCCTAAAACCAATTACTCATCTCTACGGAAATCTTTTTAGTAATGTTTTTATTGATGTGTTATTACATTTACCCTGCAATTACATTTAAATAAGTTGGTTTTATTTGCCCAAATTTACGATTGTCTTGTGACATTTACAATGGCTAAGTATCTTCTGTTTCTTTTCTTCAAACATTTTTTTATCACACGTCCGAGTAAAAAAAAAAAAAATTCCAATGTAAGTGGTAGAGAGAATATTTTAAACAAAGAAACAGATAGGAAAAGAAGAAGAAGATCCATACACCATCATGGTGCCATCACCAAATTAATTATGATCAAAATAATGATGAATGATACATGATTGATGTTGTCATACGTAAAATATAGTTTTTTTTTTTTTTTTAACAAATTAACATGAATAGTGAAAATGACAACAATTTAAGTAACAGCAAGTAGTGCCATCATATTTGACTCAAAATAACATATATAATAGTATCATATTTGTATTTTGATATATATGGAAGTAAATTTAGTCATAATCAACACATTTAAACAGAGATTAAAGAGGCAGACAAGTAAACCATCCATGTTGATGCTTTCGATCGGTACAACTTTGCTAGTGATCTCATCACATGAAAAGCTCTTAACTTTCCACATGTTGCTGTGATGGAACTTCAACATTTGTGCTGGCTATGCAAGTACACAATCCCACCTTTCCACGTATTCATATGCGCAGGGACGGAACTAGGAGAAGACTATAGGGGGGCATGGCCCCCCTGTTTCTTTGAAATTATTATTTGTCATTGAATTTTGAAAATATATATATCATTTTATATATAAAATGGCCCCCCAATATAAAAAAAAAAATGTCATTCTTCTTCCATCTTGAATTCTCTTTCTATTTTACACCAAAAAAACAACTTCATCCTATTAGAAATTGTTTCTATGGTATTTAATTTTTTTTTATGTATATATAATTTATATATATCATATTATACATACATGTATGTTTTGTGTATATGGTGAAAAAAATTATTTTCTTTTGGTCCCTCCGATAATGAAATCCTAGTTCCGTTCCTGCATATGTGTGATATGTTCAGTAGATTGCCTAAAATTCTTGATCTAGCAAAGTTTGAATGGGGGTCATATCTCCAAAATTATTAGGTATTTTGACAGTATTATTTAATATTATTTATGTGATATTTAAAAAATAAATAAATAAAATTGTAACATCCTAAGTGAGTTATTATGTTTTATCTGTCACTATGTAATTGATTTAAAAATACAACATAACAATATGAGATAATATTCTAAAACTCGTAAATAATAGCCCCTCGTATTGAGCCACTAATATTTTCATTTCATCCAACCCATAATATGTGCAACTGCATTTTTTATTATCTGTTTTAAAAATAGGATGCTCATTAAAATGACATTTAATATTAAGTGATGCTATATATAATCACATTTTTTATTTTATTTTTTCAATTTAAGACATACAGTAATTGGGCCCACGTCAATAAATGCACATGTGACACATTTACTTATGTTTAAAAGTGAGAAAATAAGATTAAAAAAAAAATAAGAATATGTATAACATTTTTCTTTAATTCTTGAGAGGTCACGGCTACATTATTCTAATGAGAAAATCTATAAGAAAAAAATTAATATTTTCTGTGACTAATTAGTAGAATGAAGATTTAATTATTCATTATGGTTAACAAGATATGAACTTATATTGTATTGATTTTTTTTTTTCCTTACGTAAATTCAAAATTCAAACATTATGAGATAAGGAAAATACTAAACTGATGTAGATTTAACATCTTAAAGTATCTTCAATCCTTCATTAATTTTTTTTCATCTAATTTGATTATAAATTTGAGTAAAAAGCTTGATTTACAATGAATTAATCCAATCATTTCATCTAATTTGAAGATATTTTTTTTAAAAAAATCTTTTTTTCTTAAATTTCTTTTTTGATCAAATTTGATGAAAAATAATCATTTCTAATATGTTATATTTTTAAATTTTAATTTGATAAAAGACTTGATCAATTCTCAATTTGATGGAAAAAAATGACTTGATTTAATGAAAAAATTGTAGATGATTTTTAAATTAGAATAAACTATCAATAGGTCATAATAGTCGAACTTAATTTCTATTAAATCCTATTGAAAATAAATCATAATAAAATCTTCGCTACAAATAATTTTTTATAATAATTTTTTGCATATATAGTTAAAAATTGACAATTACTGACTTTTTTTGTCACGGTTTTTATAAATTATTCCTACAACTTACAATTAGTGACATTTTTTTGTGATGAATTTTTTAAATTGTCCCTAGAAGTTAAAAATTAATAACTTTTTATGATATTTTTTTAAACTATCACTAAAACTTATAATTAATTATATTTTTTGTAATAAAAATTTTAAACTATCGCTGAAAATTAATAATCAGTGACTTTTTAATAATATTTAATAAAAAAACATTATTAATTATCATAACACCTATTAAATAATAAGTACACCTTTAAAACCTACATGTAAATTACTTCTAAATTGATGAAGAAAAAGTTAATATAAAAATAATAAAAAAAATGTCAGAAATTGATGAAAGAAAAAGTTAATATAATAATATAAAAAAAAATGTCAGAAGTGGGATTTGAACCCACGCCCTCCCACGAAGACCAGAACTTGAGTCTGGCGCCTTAGACCACTCGGCCATCCTGACTATTTGTGAGTGCAGTTCAATAAGTTAATTACTTTACTTTTTAAATTATGGAAAGTATACCACTCCAATACAAACTTAATCAGAACCAATTAAGGTTTGACCAAAAATGATATAATATGATAGAGCAAAAAATATTATAAAAAATTAATTAAACACTCACATCAGTGTGACCCACATCATTTGATAAAAATTTTACAATCGGCAACATTTTTGAATATGATAACATACCCCCTTCAAAATGGAGGTTGCGCTCGTAACCAATTGATTGATGTCTGTGAATGGGACCCATTGCACTCCAGGACACTGGGACATGGATCACCATATCGCCCTCCAATTGCATCTCCCATTAAAAGTGTCATAGCCTTGACACCTCATAAAGGCCATGTCGGCTCAGCTTTTGAAATTAATTTTTTTTATAAAAAAAAATATATTCATCATTTTCTGATATTGTCCGTTTCATTTATAAACAAAAATATTGTCTTAAACTATTTGCATGATGAATCATGACACATAATAATGGATGGAAGGATTCATATCACAAGATGAGAATATCTCAGAAGTCACTAAAGCTAATCAAGTCAAAGTCCAAGTCTCAGCTAATGCAACTCAAGCTGAAGCTAATGGCTCAACTGTATCACATGGAAGATAGTTAGAGTTTGTTAGGAATTTGTTAGTTGGTTAAAAATACAATTTCAATATCTAGTATGTCTTGTATAAATACATATTGTAATATTGTGAATGAAATAAGAAAAAGAAATATTCCAATTGTTCTTCATGGTATCAGAGCTTTTTAAGCTCTCACGAGCATAGCTTCGATTGATCTGTGGCATCTTTTGCTCCATCTTCATCTTATTCTATACCTTCTAATCTAAACCTATTGATCTCTAATATGAATTCCCTCATTACAATCAAGTTATGAAGCACAGATACTTTAAATAGGAAGATGAATCCGTATCGGATATCGATACTCCTTTGATACTTACGGATATGTATCAGATACTTATTAAAAGTATCGGATACTTCTTAATTAATTTTTCATTAATTTTGAAGTATCGGATACTTAGTTTTGAAATATCGGATGCTCCAAGTCACATATTATCGGATACTTCTTAATTAATTTTGAAGTATCAAATGCTCCAAGTCACATATTACTCCTTTTATAAAATTAGAATTGTATTATTTCTTACATAACTTCATAATATAATATAATTGTAAGGATAAATAGAATATTTTTACAATACTTTACTTAGTTTTTTTTATAAAAATAACTTAGTAAGCTAAAATAATAGAATTCATCAAATTGACATATCTTCATTATATCATACATGTCCCCTATAATTATATAGAAGTAAGGATTAATAAGATAATATAACAATAGCAAAATTAAATATCAATAAATAAATAAGCAAATAAACTTGCATAGAATATTTTTGACTAGTGCAAAAGGAAAAAGTATAGAGTCAAGTTGTGAATTGTTTTGATATTATAATATCAACATATTTTGATATGACTTAACCCCAATTTGCTTACCAATGTAGACAATATAAACCCCCATTTAGCTGTGAACTCCACCCAACAGCAACCAAATACACCAAATCAGCACCAACAGTAGGGGCAACCCAAAATACCAATCCTCAACCCAAAACAGAACACCATCAGTAGCCCCTCTACACCAACAGAACACAACAGCAGGAGCAACCCAGAAAATCTGTTTGGAACCCTCCACATCTTCAGTTTCTTGATATGTCTTACCCCAATTTGCTCACCAATGTAGACAATAAAACCCCTATTTATCTGTGAACTCCACCCAGCAGCAACCATAGCAGCAATAACACCAAGAGCATCCCTTTACATTAGAAACCATAATAGCAGCAACCAAATCAGCCTCAATTTAATGCATGTCTTACCTGATCCAAATTGGCCACCACATCATGCACTAAGTATTGGAACTCACTAGAGGTTGCTATAATCCACAATACAACTCTAGTTTTAATTAGCTCACAAACCTCCTCCAATATAGGTTGTTTTTCATTAAAGATACACTCATTTCGTAGCCTCCACACAGATTAGACTTGATATTAAAATGAAATATTTGCAAAACCTATTGAAAATTTAAAAACTAAACTAGCTTCTGCCTTAAATTAATACCTAATTCTTAAAGATTAGTATTTTACATTATAAAGTTACTTGGTTTCTCAACATTCTTGAGCTTATGTGTAACTCACTGCTAATGATTTATTTTTTTATTTTTTATTTTTTACAAACATATCCTAGCCGCAACCATATCCTACTTTTTAAAATTTTGTTGTATTACCATATCCGTATCGTATCATATCCGTACCTCATATCCATATCCGTGCTTTCTAGCAATCAAGCTTGACTCTACCAATTTTCTTACCTGGAAAAGTCAATTTCAAAACGTCTTCCGTGTTACTGAACTTTTGGATGTTGCAAATGGTTTTGTAACATGTCCACCATTGATGATCAAAGATTCAAGTGGTCTTGACATTTTGAATCTAGATCGAGCATATTGGAACAAGATTGATGCTCATCTACTCAACTGTATCACTTGTATTCTTACTCCTGCTATTTTCTCTTATGTCCTTCATTACACCACAATTTTAAGGTATGGAATGCTATTTGCAAATGATTCACAATGCTATCTTGATCTCATATTCATTAGATTGACTCATTTGACAAAAGAATCCAAATCAATTGAGGAATACTTGAATCAGATCAAAAAACTTGCAAATCAATTAGCTTTAGCTTCTTCACCCATTAATGAAGAAGATCTTGTGTTTCTCACTTTGAATGGATTACCTAATGAGTTGGATGCTCTTAAAACTACTATTAGAGCGCATGCTAAACCTATTTCCATGATTGAATTGACTTCTCTTCTATGCTCTGAGTCAATTCATATTGAATCCAAACAGAGAAAGGCCTAAACTCAAGAAAATTCAATTGCCTATGTTTCTCTGAGAGGTCCTTCTGGTGGCTCTTCTTCTAGAGGCAGATTATCGTTTAGAGGTACTAGAGGTGGTTTTCATGGTGGTGAAAGACAATTTCTCGAGGCAAAGCCCTCTTCCATCAAATCAACTTGTAGGAGGTAGATGAGAATATTTCAAAAGCTACTAATGTTGTATTTGGTTAAGGAATTTGAAGAGTGATTTGGAAAGGAAAAGGGAAAAGATAGGTGAAATACAAATAAAATATACTTACATTTCACTTAATTTCACACACCTTTTTTCCTTTCTTTTTCTAAATCCCTCTCCAAATTTCCAAACTAAACACAGCGTAAAGCTAATGAAGCCAAAGTCCAAGTCTCAGCTAATGCAGCTTAAGCTTAAGCTAAAGCTAATGGTTCAATTGTATCACATGAAGGACAGTTAGAGTTTGTTAGGAATTTATTAGTTGGTTAGAAATACAGTATCAATATCTTGTATATCTTGTATAAATACACATTGTAATATTGTGAATGAAATAAGAAAAAGAAAGGTTTCAATTGTTCTTCACAAACACATTTTATTATGCTCCTAAAATTGAAAGAAAAAGTCTGAAAGAGCAAAGTATCAAGAAAGCATAAATATAAAAATAGTAGTGAAAATAATAGTTTTTTTTTTCCTCGTCTTTTTTAGCATATGGTGAAAGACCAATGAAAAGATTCGAAGACACAAATGAATTTTTTTTTAAACAAGGTCAAAGTAAGAATTACTTAATGCATCAACTTAAAAACTTAATTTTATTCTATTCATTTGGTTAATCTTATTGATCGGTGAAAGCACACCATTATTCCTAATACTAAATTTATTTTGCCATAATATGCCATTACTGGGTAATTTTCCAAAAATGGCAATCAAGCAAACATGTGATCATATTTATTTTTTTTTATTTTTTATTTTTTTTTTTTTTGACATATGTGGTCCAAAAAAATTTTATCATCTTGCTCTTGTTAGGCTGGCTTGGTTCTTCAATTCCCATAAACAATCCATAGTGTTTAGAAGCATATAGTTCAAAACTCAAAACAACATCCCAACTTATTAGTTATATGTATTTTCAACCAACCAATATAATAGGATTATCGAAAAACGATTATGTGACTGGTAGTGAATCAAATACATGAATGCAGATTTGGAGTATAATAAATCTCGTGCTTCTAATTCAGCAAAAAGAGAGATTTTGTTGTGCTTATGATAATAATAATAATACAAAAATTCAAAATTTCTCAAAATAGAATTAAAAATCTGATAGAAAGCAAAAAGGCAAAACTTGAAGATAGAATGATAGATGCAATTTTCTAACGTGAGACACCCTATTTTGATCACAACAAGTAATCCTCAGTTTTCTTGAGGGAATTTTAGCTTTTAGAAAAATGTCAAGTTCATTTAATTTAATTTAATTCAAACTTCAATTAATTGGTCAGTCTTAAAAGATGTCTTATTTTGATTTTGTCAACTGGACTAGTAGGTGATTCGAATCACCAAGTAAGTTCATTCAATTAGAAATGAAAATTGCTTGATTTGTCAAGTCATTAGGAATCCAATTCCATTTAAAAGCCACATGTTAGAAGAGGGAGAAAAAGCTATATAGATTCTTGAAGAAAACTATTTTCCACACACGTTAATTAGGTGGGAATCGTTTGTTGAAAGAGAAAAAGCTCAACATTAGAAACCTTGAGCAGGGTTAGGAGTTTAGATTAGTGATGAGATGTAATCAACGGAAAATAAACATAAACTTATTTAGGTGAAAAATGTATACTAATATTTATCTTGTGATATACATGTTAGTCTTCTAATATTATTTACTAATATTCTCCAATAAGTATTAAAATAATATCAAAATTAGAGAAGACCACTAAATTCTATTCCTAAGCTGTCCCCTAGCAATAGATTTGAGCCAAGAATCGTTTCAATTCAGCCATTTGGTTTTACGTCAAACACTACTTAGATTATGTGGCGAACATGGGATGTGTTTGATTGGGGGGGGGGGGGGGGGGGATAAGGATTGTAATATGATGGAAGCATCTAATTCGACGTTTGTTTTTTTTTTTAGTCTGCCGGATAGAGTCTGGCCAGACTCCTTATCCCCCACATGGAGGATTATACTATCCTGGAGAGGGACAATTTTGGATGGACTATTTACTAGTAGGATTAGGTGGTGAAATGACCATTTTAACCCTATACTATTTAATTATGATTATATTTAATAAAATTCAATAAAATTTAAATGTCTCAATTTAAAAATAAAATAATTTTATTTAACTTTTTATTGATGTTTTATTTATTGATTTTTTTAAATAATTTTTTATTGATGTTTTATTTTAAAATTTTGTTTATATTTTATTTAATTTCATTGTTTAAATGTTAATAGATGTTTTATTTAATTTCATTGTTTAATTATTATTATTTTTAAAAACAAATTTATTTAAAATTTTAATTAAAAAAATAACATATGTTTTTATTGATATTTTATTTATTTAATCTATTTAATTTTTAAAAAATAATTTTATTTAATTGTGTAAAAAATAAAATAAAATAAAATTTTATTTAATCTAGCTAAAAATAATTAAAATATTAAAGATATGTTTAATATTGCTATTACTTAGTAAACAATTGAAAAATGATAAAAATAGTTTTTTGTTCATTTATCTTATCCGGTCCGTCTAACCAAACGTTGGATTCACTAAAAATAGACATTTCCAGACATCTAATCCCATGAAAAAACAAACATAGATAGATATCCAATCCAACCAAATACTCCAACGGATTCACAGTCCGAGGACTCAAGTCCGATCGATTCTAATCCCCTTATCCAGTTTGTCCAATCAAACACGCCTAAAAAGTATTAGCAATTTTTTTTTTTTTGAAATTGTTAATTGTTAGCTTTTTAAGTCTTTTTTTTCTTTTTTTTTTTAACCTTCCCTTTGAGGTTCTTTTTCAAATATAATTTAAGTTTTATTTTAATTTTATTTTCTTGGTAGCAGCTTGGATGAGTAGAAACTCATCAAAGTGGGATGAAAAAACCCCTTTCGTAAAGTTAAAGAATCACAATTCACAGCCCTAGGACGAATGGATCGTTTCCAAAAAAAAATCACTTTTGCTATTAAAAAATTACGTCATTTTTGGCATTATATAACTGTAGATTTTATTCTAATTCTTGTCTTGATTTGTTACATATCGTTAACTTTTTTCTTAATAGCTCCACTTTTTAGGTTAGATTTTGATTAATTATTCAAAATCATTTCAAAACTCTACTCCCATAAAATTTCAATTTCAAGTCTTGCCATTCTCATTATTTTCGTTATTTTACACAATATGCATCTTATTATTCTTTTTTGTTTTGTCTTTCCATCTTTGTTATTATATTAAACTATATATATTTTATTTTATTATTATTTTGAATTCAAGTCTTATTATCTTTATTATTTTGTTATTTTACACTACGTTATTTTATCTATTTTTGTACATCATATTCACTGTTTGTTTGTTTTTCCACAGTCACAAAATCGCTCATATGAAAAAAAATATTCAGTGTGTTTGGTTTTTAATTTTTTAAATTAAGTTTTTTGAAAATTAAATTTTTTAATTTTCGTATTTTTTTTATTTTTAGTGAATATTTTTTAAATTTTAAACATTTTTTTTATTTTTTTAGATGCACCTTACTTAGATGTATCTAAAAAATAAAAAAATTGTGAAAAAATATTTTAAAAAATTAATAAATGCATAAAAATACAAAAATGTACTGAATTCTAGTTTTTTTTTTATATTTTTGATATTTAGTGAATTTTAAAAAAAAAATTCACAATTTTTTTACTTTCTAAATTCACCTAAGTTAGGTATGACTAAAAATTAAAAAAATTACTTAAAACATTTAAAAAATTGAGTCAAAATAAAAAAATAAAAAAATAAAATTTTTTAAAAAGCATTTTTTTAAAAATGAAACCAAGCGAAGTGATTAGTTACATAAAGCCACAATCCTATATTGTATTTATATATATATATATATATATTTTGATTTTGTAACTACTTTGCCTTTTAGTGAAAAAAAAAAATCACAAAAAAACTTTCCCAAACACCCCCGTAGTGATCAGAAGAGTAGTGTTCCTCCTCGTCCCTACCCAAACCAAACACTCTACGTTTAGGTGTTATATATATATATATATGAGCAACGAATATCAACCCAATTCCCACTCTTTCTCACACCTGCCATTTGTCCTTCCACAACCCAATTCCCACTCAGCAGTGTCTCTATCACCATAGGAGGATCTAATCACAAGTCCGAATTCAAACCCATATTTTCATATTAGTTCCTATTACATTCATCATACATTAGCAGACATATATAGCTTCCTTTTCTCTCTCTTCAAATGGATCTGATCTTCTCATCCTCTTCCCCTCTGTTTCTCATCCTCATTTTGCTTGTGATCTCCAAAGGTAAATTCAACATTATATCGATTAATGTTGTCTAATATTATTAATCGATATATAATTCTATAGTCAATATTTCATGCATACTGTTACTTAAAATCATAGATTATAATATAATAATGTAATGTAATACAATGAAGAACTTGCATGTGTTAATGGATACCCTTTTGATTTCAGGCATTTCAGGGGCTACATTTACACTAATAAACAGGTGCGACTACACAGTATGGCCTGGAATTCTAGGCAACACCAGATTAGATAGTACCGGGTTCGAACTCCACTCAGGCGGGTCACGATCCTTCCAAGCTCCACCGGGTTGGTCAGGTCGCTTCTGGGGCAGAACCGGCTGTAATTTCGATGCCAATACGGGTCAAGGAAACTGCTCCACTGGTGACTGCGGGTCGAACCAGGCGGAGTGCAACGGTGCCGGTGCAGCCCCACCCGCAACTCTAGCTGAGTTCACAATCGGCTCGGGTGACCAGGACTTCTACGACGTAAGTTTAGTTGATGGGTACAATTTGCCAATGATTGTGGAAGCTAGTGCCGGATCGGGTGCATGTGGATCAACGGGATGTGTGACCGACTTGAACCGGCAGTGCCCGACGGAGCTTCGGGTCGGGGATGGGGAAGCGTGTAAGAGCGCGTGTGAGGCGTTTGGGAATCCGGAATATTGTTGCAGCGGCGCGTTTGGTACACCCGCCACGTGTAGGCCATCGGTTTATTCAGAGATGTTTAAATCGGCGTGTCCGAGATCGTATAGCTACGCTTATGATGATGCCACGAGTACTTTTACGTGCACCGGCGGTGATTATACCATTACATTCTGTCCTTCCTCTCCAAGGTAATTTAAAGTCCATTTCATTTGTTTATTTCAACTTTCTTTTTTCGTTTTTAAATTTAAAAAATATATATATATATTCCCACTTTAAACAACAACATTGGCAATTGAGATGAGATGCTCAAATTCAACATGATAAACTTCTCCTACTTTTATTGATATAAAATTTGCCACTAAAATAATGATACTGGCTATTTTTTTGGTAATTAATAATCATTTTGATGAATTTTTTATGCAAATAACAATTGTGACATACCACACAAATCTCTTTTGCTCCTACTAGTACACCTATATAAAACTACAATTATTTTGACTTGTTTCCTCTTAGATTAATTTTTTCTTTTATTATATTTCCATTTTCTTCTATTATCTAGTAATTATGTTTTCTCAACATTCTCTTTCAAAATTAGCTCTTCTTTTGCTCAAAGTGAATATTCAACCACATTGTTGCTAATGGGAGAGTGTCAACAAAAGAATTTGTTCTCTCCAATAAAATAAAAATGAAATCAAAATTTTTTTGATGCACTTTATACTTAGAGCATCTCCTTTTTTTAAATCGGGTGTTTCATCTTTCCTTTCTTTTTTCTATCAATAGGCATTAGACAATTCACCATTGCATTATGAGAAATGCATAAAATTGAAGATTAGCTTCTCTAAGAAAGCTCAATAATAATAATAATAAGTTTTACGAGTAGAATTGAATATAATAGCACAAAAACCGGGATACTAATAAGGGAAATTATTTAATGTTCTCGGAGTATTACGTGTCTGTACTCCTTAACCAATCATCATTTAATATACCCCTCATTTTCCCCAATTACCCAACACAATACCCTACCTACCCACTTTCTCCACCAATTATAATGCTATAGAATATCACATGTTTATACTCCGAGATTATTAAATAATTACCGTACTAATAATCACAATTAATTGTCACAAAATCACACAAGTATCAGCCAACTTTCTGTTCACCAAGCATGCAATGCAGTGTCTTGTTAAAAAAAAAATTCGCTCACTTTCTTATCTTGATTAAAGGAATTTATCGTAACAAGATTACGTCTCCTCATAGAATTTATGGATTTGTGAAACGAAAACAAGAAAAAAATTAAAGGCAATAAACCAATGAGAAAAATACCATAGCACTTGGTTGTCATCTTATCATATCTTCTACAAACTTTTTTATTTTTCTTCTATTCATATGATTCTTTGTAGATTATTACATCTGTGACATGTCTAATCATTTTAACTTTCATTTTTGCAGCCAAAAATCTTCAAGAGATTCATCACCACCAATACCTAGAGGAACAACAAGCGGGTCACCCACGACAACAGGAGCAACAGATGGGTCTGGATTCGGATCAGGAAATAACCCAACATTGGACAACAATTCATGGTTGCCCAACTTTGTAATTGGAAGTTCATCAAAGACCATTAACAGTTTTAGCATGGGTTCTACATTGATTGCAAGCATAATCACTCTGCTAATCCTACGTTTCCATTGCTTTTAATTGATTTATCTCTCTGCAACTCTCTCTTCATCCACACACCGCGGCATTAATGGTGACTTGAGAATTGAGATTAACATCACAAGGAATCCCGATGGAAATCCAGATTGTAATTAAAGAGCAATTTTCCAACTCATATGTATAGATATTAATTTGAAGCTTTTAATCAATAGATTAATATATACACCATTGTCATCTTTTACTACCTTTTTGTTTCTTGAAGTTTTCAAAGATACGTTAGGCAACCCAAAAGATTCAATGGAAGAGTTTTTGACAAGACAAATTTTATGCAGTAATAGAGGTCAAATTGTACAACGTTGAGGCCAGTAATTAGGATTCCTTAATCTTAATTGCCAGTTAAATTGTATATTTTATGTCTATTTAATGCCAATCAAGTAGGATGCGGTTGAAGCACAAAATGAGCAAAAACACAGCCATTTAACTAGAAAAATACTTCCCGCACATATGGAGGATCATTCCCGCACGTGCGGCCCATCCATTGCAGCCAAATAGGGCACAAGGAAATCGCACGTGCGGAGGCGCATTCCCGAACATGCAAAACCCTCACCGCACGTGCGTATGGGTGTAATTTTGACTTGTGGCCCGCGAGCGGCCCGAAGTGGGCCCGGCCCGTTAAAACTCGTTTAGGCCCAGGCCTAAACCCAACCCGAGACCTTAGGCCAAGGCCTAGGCCACCATTTTGAAGCCCGGCCCATCGGCTCGCTCAAGGCCAGCCCAAAAGCCCGACCCGAGGCCTAATATTATTTTTAATGAAAAATAATAAAATTTTGGTAGAAAAAATAAAAAAAATAAAAAAAATTGTTTAGGCCCACCCAAAGCCCGAGCCCAAGCCCAGGGGCCCGGCCCGAGGCTCAGCCCACTGGCCCACCCAAAGTCCGAATACCCTTGGGCCTGGGTTTGGGCTTGGGCCTAGTTTCCTGGCTCGTAGGCCAGCGCGGCCCGACTCGATTTTTTGACAGGAGCCTACAAGGCCCAACATAGACTTGGCCTGACCCGATCCCGGATGGGTCGGGCGGGGCCAAAATTACACCCCTACACTTGCGGTGACATTTTGTAACAACCCTCGTCACTGTTTACCGAATAAACACTGATTACCGTTAAACTGAACTGATTATGACTGATAATTGAACCGAATAAATTACTGAACTGACTGACTGAAACTGGGACTGAATTGATTATGTATATGTTAGTTAGATTGCATTCTATCTGTCGGACTATTTGATTATCTGTTCATGTTTTATGTTTAAACTGCTAATTGAAGGCCTTATCGGCGGTCGAACCAGAAATCGTTTAGTGTTTCATGAACATCGTAATTTATGTGATTTTATAGTATATTTAATTAAAATGTGATTAGGTATGATTAAATTAGATAAAATATTGATAAATGGCATAGTTTTGACTTAATTACACCTTTACCATTGTTAGTGGGCCACTATACCATCATAGAGGGACTTAGTCTTGCAACTTAATACACATTTGCTCAGCCATTTATGTTGCCTCCAGCCGACCAAATAGAGAGAGTGAGAACTAAGAGAGAATTGAGTTCATCCTTGTGGAGTTGCTTGGAGACTTGTAGAGATTGTAGTGGGATTGAAGTGTAGATTGCAAATTGAGCTTCTATTCTTGTGTTTGGAGACCTAAGGTAGATCATTCATCTTCTTAATTGTGTATTTGAGTTCCTTCTAGCATGGATCATGGTAGTTTAAGGAGCTAAATCAAGAATTGGTTCAATGTTGGTGAATTGAAGCTTAGATGTTGCATGCATGTCTATATTGTTGCATTTTGAGGTTGATTACATGGAATTAGGTTCATGCATGTTCATATTATTGTTAGAGTCCATGTTTTCATCTTGTTTTGAAAGTATGAGCTCATTTGAGCAAGCTTTGAAGCTTTGATTTGGTTTTAAAACAATTCATGCATGGCATGTTTGAAAATTGGTTTGAAATTGGGTTTGAATTAAACACCCTTGGGCTTTGATTTCTTAAATTGAGCTTTGAATCATGTTATTCCATGGGTTTGCAAGAGTTTTTCCAGGAAATGGCCCAAGTGGATCGAAAATATTGCTTTTGAACTTGGAAGCTCAAATCTGGAATTCCCAGATTTTGGTTGTCCGCTCGAGCGGGGGAAGTAGCGCTCGAGCGGAGAAATCGAGCTCCCAGCATCTTGCACTGTGCATCAGTCCGCTCGAGCAGAGTATTGGGCGCTCGAGCGGAGGACTGGGTGACACGCTCGAGCGGGCGTCGAGCGGAGATTTCACCTATCCAGTACTTTTTGGTCCGCTCGAGCGGGGATGTTGCCGCTCGAGCGGGGACCTTTGTTTGCTTGTACGCTCGAGCGGGGAAACCTGTGCTCGAGCGGGACTCTGTTTCACTGAAAATTCTGCAAATGTTTTCTAAGTGCATCTTTGCATCATCTTTCCATCCTAGGCATTCCTAGGGCGTATTTAAGGCATCTTAATGAGGATGTAGGTGTAGAACACACCGAGGCATTTAAGGATTAAGCTATTATCCTTCCCAACTGTATAGCTTAGTGTGTTCGATCTGTTAACTGTGTAGGGTTGGCGACTGGGGAAACGCGCTCTAGCGTACCGTAGCCCAATCTCTGTGAGTAACAATTGTGTAAAGATATGTTCAAATGATCATCTTCTGAAATACTGAACTGAACTGTTTATTGAATTGATATTGTTGACTGTATGAATGTATGTCCTATATTTTGAACTGTACTGTGGCATCCATAGCAACTATCGTTACTGTTACTGCTACTGATTGATAAATCTCTGCCATCGACGGTCTATGAACGGATGGCCCTACCGACGGTCTATGAACGAGTGGATTTGTCTGATCGACTCGGTTCCCATGTTGGAACCACTACTATTTACTGATTGATGGCCATCAATTATTGTTCGGTCTTTTAAGACCTATCGTTTACTGTACTGTCATGCTAAAGGATGTACCACATATTACTGAATGACAGATAGACTGAATCAATGAACTGTTTTCATTACTGTAAGGACATTCATTCTTAACTCCTTTACGCTTTATGTTATTCACTGGGCTTTAGCTCACTGCTCATATATATATGTAGGTGTACAGGCACCGGATCAAAGCTAGAAGCGTCGGAGTAAGCTCCAGTTTTGTCAAGCCAACCAACGTGCCTCACTGCGAGGTTCCAAGCCTATTGAGTTATGGCTTAGGGGTTTTAGTTCCCCGTCTGTCTCTGTACCGTTTTGTAATACTGCATAGACTGTACTGTACTGTTACTAGCGGTTGAGTCGCCGACTTGAATGGTTGTATATATTGTAAATACTGTTTTGTTCTGACTGTTTATATGAATGCATGAAAAATCTTTTTGACATACAGACTGTCACAGCTCATTGGACATTATTTTATTACTGTATTGGCTTCCGCCAGGCCCTGTACTCTGTTTTACTGTATTACTGTTAAGCAGGCCTTCGGTAATCTCGGATTACTGGCCGGTTACGGTGCTAAACCCATAGGGCCGGGTTTGGGTCGTGACAGAGTGGTATTAGAGCGATACTTAACCACGAGTTATACCGCACACACGTGTCCAAATGAGCTATAGGGTGTCCTAGAAAAGTGATTAGGGCATTCATGAGCCTGAAAAGTGTGTGGTTATGACATGACTGATTATGTTTTAATGTGTTAACCTGTTTAAACGCATGACTGCTTATGTGATAAACTGTTTAAGTATGTAACTGCTTATGATTGAAACTGTTATAACTGTTTATAGAATAATGGATAATGCAAGCACTGCAAATGAAACTGAATCCTCATCCTCTGAGGCCAGAATGGCCAGACTGGAAAGAATGATGGAACTGATAACTGCTAGACTTGACCAACAACAGAACCAACAGCCCCCACCCCCTCCTCCAGTACAGCCGGAACCGAATGTGAATGTAAATGATGGGGACATAATTGCTCTTACTCATAAGTTCAGCAAAATGAAACCGCCATCCTTCCAGGGAGGCCTTGAACCGTTGAAAGCTGAAGCTTGGGTACTTGAAACTGAAAAGCTGTTTGAAGTGTTTCCGTGCTCCGAGGCACATAAAGTACTGTTAGCTACCTTCACCTTGCAAGAAGAGGCCAGGAGGTGGTGGATGCTGATCCGTGACACTAACACTGTAGTAACTTGGGCTCGGTTTAAGGAGTCCTTCTTTGAGAAGTACTTCCCTCAATGTGTCAGGGATAGAAAAGTGACAGAATTTGAACAACTGAAACAGGGCACAATGTCTGTTGCCGAATATGAGACAAAGTTCACCGGGCTAGCTAGATATGCACCGCATATGGTGGACACCGACTACAAGAAGGCCAGAAAGTTTGAAGGCGGCCTTAATGTGGCAATACTGGACAGAATAAATGTTTTAAAGCTACCGACCTATGTGGGTGTTCTTGACCGAGCATTGATGGCCGAGTCGAACATCGAAGCAGTGAAACAATCTGAATCACCAGCGTCTGAATGGCGTGGGAAAAGACAGGGTTTCAAATTCAAGAAAGGCAAGCATAACCCCTCGAACAAAAAGCAAAACACGAGGTCAACAACTAGCCCCAGCCAAGGGAGTGGTTTCATTCCAACTTGTTCTGAATGTGGCAGGAAGCACAAAGGGGTTTGTTATAAGATATCAGGAGCTTGCTACAGGTGTGGCAAAATAGGCCACATGGTTAAAGACTGTCCCTCTGCTCCACAAGCTAGTAGTAAAGCTACACCGAGTGCAGCAGCATCAACAGTTGCACCAAAGCCTAACCCCAAAGCTACCGGGAAAGAGCCTATGAGGCAGGGCCGAGTGTTTGCCCTAGTACCGGGAGACGTGCAAAATACTGAGACCGTTGTGTCAGGTATCCTCTCTATCTGTGCTCAAAACGCATATGTACTGATTGATTCGGGGTCTACACATTCTTATGTGTCGCATGCTTTTTCACGGAAATTGAATAGACCCTTAGAACCTATGAACTATCTGTTAGCTGTATCATCACCTGTTGGGGGATCCATGACATGTGCATATATGTATCCTGCTTGTGAAATTATTGTTGGGGATATGCATCTGTTTATTGATTTACTGCCATTGAACATAGACCATTTTGATGTTATATTGGGGATGGACTGGTTAACGAAATATCATGCCACCATTGACTGTGTAACGAAACAAGTAGTTTTCCGTCCACCGGGTTTGCCCGAATTTGTGTTTAATGGGAGTGGAGTAGTACCTCCTCCGTATTTGATTTCGTCTGTGAAAGCTGTCAAATTGATTAGAAAAGGGTGTAAAGGATATCTGTGTTCTGTACTGACTGTATCTACTGATGATAATGTTAAAACTGATGTGAACTGTATTCCTATAGTCAGAGAATTCCCAGATGTTTTTCCAGATAATCTGCCAGGGGATTTGATTGACAGGGAAATTGAATTCACCGTTGATGTGATTCCGGGGACACAGCCAGTGTCTAAAGCTCCTTACAGAATGGCTCCAACTGAACTGAAAGAATTGAAAGTACAACTGCAAGAACTGTTAGACAAAAGGTTCATCAGGCCTAGTACTTCACCGTGGGGCGCACCGGTTTTGTTTGTGAAAAAGAAGGACGGCTCTCTAAGACTGTGCATTGATTACCGTGAACTGAACAAGGTAACTGTGAAAAATAAATACCCATTACCTCGTATTGATGACCTGTTTGATCAGTTACAGGGAGCTCAGGTGTTTTCAAAGATTGATCTCAGATCGGGGTATCATCAATTGAAAGTTAAACCAGAAGACATTGATAAAACTGCTTTTAGAACAAGGTATGGACATTACGAATTTTTAGTTATGCCTTTTGGAGTTACCAATGCACCTGCAGCATTTATGGACCTCATGAATAGAATCTTCAAACCGTACCTTGACGACTTTATTGTTGTATTCATTGATGACATCCTAATTTATTCTAAGACTAGAGAAGAACATGAACATCATCTGAGACTTGCCCTGCAAACCCTAAGAGAACAGAAACTGTATGGTAAACTGTCTAAATGTGAGTTTTGGCTTGATCATGTTATGTTTTTGGGGCATGTTGTTAGCAAAGATGGAATTTCTGTTGATCTGCAGAAGATTGAGGCTGTAGTAAACTGGCCTAGACCGACAAATGTGACAGAAGTCCGAAGCTTTTTGGGATTGGCTGGATATTACAGACGATTTGTCAAAGATTTCTCCAAAATTGCTTTACCATTGACTCAACTGACACAGAAAGGGATATCATTTGACTGGACTGACCAGAGGGAATCAGCGTTCCAAGAGTTGAAAACCCGATTGGTGACTGCACCTGTCCTTACTCTACCTTCAGGTACGGATGGTTATACTGTATTTAGTGATGCTTCTCATAAAGGTTTGGGATGTGTTTTAATGCAGAATGGGAGAGTAATTGCCTATGCTTCCCGACAACTGAGACCTCATGAAAAGAACTACCCAACCCATGACCTGGAACTTGCTGCAGTAGTTTTTGCACTAAAAATCTGGCGTCACTATCTGTATGGGGCAACATGTGAAGTATATACCGACCACAAGAGTCTGAAGTATTTCTTCACCCAGAAAGAATTGAACATGAGACAGCGGAGATGGCTAGAACTGATTAAAGACTATGACCTACAGATTCTGTACCATCCGGGAAAAGCCAACACCGTTGCCGATGCATTGAGTCGAAAATCGATTAGGAACTTAGCTTTGTTCCTCACCGGGCAGAGAGAGCTACTGTATGATCTTGAAAAATCTGAAATTGAAATTGTTTTGCGAGAGCAAGGTGGAACCTTAGCTGCTATTTCTGCTCAACCAGTATTGATTGAAGAGATTAAAGAGAAACAGCAACAGGATGACTTCTTGAAGAAGATCATCGAAGAAAGAGAATCTAAACCGAGACCGGGGTTCAAATTTGAAAATGATGTACTGAAGTTTCAGGAAAGACTATGTGTACCGAATGATTCTGAACTGAAAAGAAGAGTTCTGCATGAGGGCCACAATTCAAAATTTTCTATTCATCCGGGGAATACGAAAATGTATCAAGATTTGAAATTGAATTTTTGGTGACCGGGAATGAAGAAAGAAATCGCCGACTTTGTGTCAAAATGTCTTCATTGCCAACAAGTCAAAGCTGAACATCAACGACCCGCAGGTTTACTGCAACCCCTACCCATACCGGAGTGGAAATGAGAGCATATCACGATGGATTTTATCGTTGGATTGCCTCGCTCCAGAAAAGGTATGGATTCAATTTGGGTCATTGTTGATAGACTGACCAAATCTGCTCACTTCTTACCTGTTAAGACAATTTATAATGCGAAAAAACTGGCTGTACTCTATATTGATGAAATTGTTAGACTACATGGAGTGCCTATATCCATTGTTTCTGACAGGGATTCAAAGTTTACATCGAGGTTTTGGCAAAGCCTACAGACTGCATCGGGGACTGAACTGAGACTCAGTAGTGCCTATCATCCTCAGACAGATGGCCAATCAGAGAGGACCATCCAGACTCTGGAGGATTTACTGAGAATGTGTGTCCTTGATTTTCAGGGAAATTGGGAAAGTCATTTGCCATTGGCTGAATTCGCCTACAATAACAGCTACCATTCGAGTATCGGTATGGCGCCTTTCGAGGCATTGTATGGCAGGAAATGTAGATCTCCGATTTGTTGGGCAGAAGTTGGAGATGGGCCTTTGCTTGGGCCCGAGATTGTGTATGAAACGATTGAGAAAGTGAAACTGATACAACAGAGACTGAAAACTGCACAAAGTAGACAGAAAAGCTATGCAGATGTCAGAAGGCGAGACAGAGAATATGAAGTGGGTGATCACGTTTTTGTGAAAGTGACACCGATGAAAGGCCAGACTCGTTTTGGAGTCAAAGGCAAGTTAGCGCCGAGATATGTCGGACCGTATGAGATTGTTGAGAAAATCAATCCGGTGGCGTATCAAGTTGCGCTCCCTCCTGAAATGGAGCATATGCATAACGTCTTCCACATTTCGATGTTGAGAGATTATCTCCGGGATCCATTCCACGTGATTGAGCCTACTCGGATAGTGTTGAGTGATGACTACACTTACGATGAGAGGCCTATACAGATTGTAATTAGACGGATCAAGAAACTGAGAAACAAGGAGATCCCGCTAGTGAAAGTTGACTGGCAAAACCATGGTGGTGTGTATGCCACTTGGAAAAGGGAAGATGACATGGCTAGAAGATACCCAGAACTGTTTTCACTGAACCCTGTTTTCTTCCAGAATGAAGGTAACTCGAGTTTAGAGGACTAAACTCTTTTTAAGGAGGGGAGACTGTAACAACCCTCGTCACTGTTTACCGAATAAGCACTGATTACCGTTAAACTGAACTGATTATGACTGATAATTGAACCGAATAAATTACTGAACTGACTGACTGAAACTGGGACTGAATTGATTATGTATATGTTAGTTAGATTGCATTCTATCTGTCGGACTATTTGATTATCTGTTCATGTTTTATGTTTAAACTGCTAATTGAAGGCCTTATCGGCGGCCGAACCAGAAATCGTTTAGTGTTTCATGAACATCGTAATTTATGTGATTTTATAGTATATTTAATTAAAATGTGATTAGGTATGATTAAATTAGATAAAATATTGATAAATGGCATAGTTTTGACTTAATTACACCTTTACCATTGTTAGTGGGCCACTACACCATCATAGAGGGACTTAGTCTTGCAACTTAATACACATTTGCTCAGCCATTTATGTTGCCTCCAGCCGACCAAATAGAGAGAGTGAGAACTAAGAGAGAATTGAGTTCATCCTTGTGGAGTTGCTTGGAGACTTGTAGAGATTGTAGTGGGATTGAAGTGTAGATTGCAAATTGAGCTTCTATTCTTGTGTTTGGAGACCTAAGGTAGATCATTCATCTTCTTAATTGTGTATTTGAGTTCCTTCTAGCATGGATCATGGTAGTTTAAGGAGCTAAATCAAGAATTGGTTCAATGTTGGTGAATTGAAGCTTAGATGTTGCATGCATGTCTATATTGTTGCATTTTGAGGTTGATTACATGGAATTGGGTTCATGCATGTTCATATTATTGTTAGAGTCCATGTTTTCATCTTGTTTTGAAAGTATGAGCTCATTTGAGCAAGCTTTGAAGCTTTGATTTGGTTTTAAAACAATTCATGCATGGCATGTTTGAAAATTGGTTTGAAATTGGGTTTGAATTAAACACCCTTGGGCTTTGATTTCTTAAATTGAGCTTTGAATCATGTTATTCCATGGGTTTGCAAGAGTTTTTCCAGGAAATGGCCCAAGAGGATCGAAAATATTGCTTTTGAACTTGATTTTGAACTTGGAAGCTCAAATCTGGAATTCCCAGATTTTGGTTGTCCGCTCGAGCGGGGGAAGTAGCGCTCGAGCGGAGAAATCGAGCTCCCAGCATCTTGCACTGTGCATCAGTCCGCTCGAGCGGAGTATTGGGCGCTCGAGCGGAGGACTGGGTGACACGCTCGAACGGGCGTCAAGCGGAGATTTCACCTATCCAGTACTTTTTGGTCCGCTCGAGCGGGGACCTTTGTTTGCTTGTACGCTCGAGCGGGGAAACCTGCGCTCGAGCGGGACTCTGTTTCACTGAAAATTCTGCAAATGTTTTCTAAGTGCATCTTTGCATCCTCTTTCCATCGTAGGCATTCCTAGGGCGCATTTAAGGCATCTTAATGAGGATGTAGGTGTAGAACACACCGAGGCATTTAAGGATTAAGCTATTATCCTTCCCAACTGTATAGCTTAGTGTGTTCGATCTGTTAACTGTGTAGGGTTGGCGACTGGGGAAACGCGCTCTAGCATGCCGTAGCCCAATCTCTGTGAGTAACAATTGTGTAAAGATATGTTCAAATGATCATCTTCTGAAATACTGAACTGAACTGTTTATTGAATTGATATTGTTGACTGTATGAATGTATGTCATATATTCTGAACTGTACTGTGGCATCCATAGCAACTATCGTTACTGTTACTGCTACTGATTGAGAAATCTCTGCCATCGACGGTCTGTGAACGGATGGCCCCACCGACGGTCTATGAACGGGTGGATTTATCTGATCGACTCGGTTCCCATGTTGGAACCACTACTGTTTACTGATTGATGGCCATCAATTATTGTTCGGTCTTTTAAGACCTATCGTTTACTGTACTGCCATGCTAAAGGATGTACCACATATTACTGAATGACAGATAGACTGAATCAATGAACTGTTTTCATTACTGTAAGGACATTCATTCTTAACTCCTTTACGCTTTATGTTATTCACTGGGCTTTAGCTCACTGCTCATATATATATGTAGGTGTACAGGCACCGGATCAAAGCTAGAAGCGTCGGAGTAAGCTCCAGTTTTGTCAAGCCAACCAACGTGCCTCACTGCGAGGTTCCAAGCCTATTGAGTTATGGCTTAGGGGTTTTAGTTCCCCGTCTGTCTCTGTATCGTTTTGTAATACTGCATAGACTGTACTGTACTGTTACTAGCGGTTGAGTCGCTGACTTGAATGGTTGTATATATTGTAAATACTGTTTTGTTCTGACTGTTTATATGAATGCATGAAAAATCTTTTTGACATACAGACTGTCACAGTTCATTGGACATTATTTTATTACTGTATTGGCTTCCGCCAGGCCCTGTACTCTGTTTTACTGTATTACTGTTAAGCAGGCCTTCGGTAATCTCGGATTACTGGCCGGTTACGGTGCTAAACCCATAGGGCCGGGTTTGGGTCGTGACACATTTCCCGCACATGTGGCCGTAGCTCAAAAAATGTGCCCGATGTTTTAAACCTGTTTTGTAAAAGTTAGAGATATAAAAAGCAGAAAAAAAGGCTGGATTAGGGTTCTGAAATTTTCCAAAGGATAAAAGAGGATAGGATTTGAAGACAAAGGTTTCAAGCTTCAAGAATATCTCTCATGATGGTTTTCTGTTTCTCTACCTCTTCTCACTCCTCCATGAGTGGCTAGTTCTTCTATTCCTAGGGTTTTAATGAAACCTTAGCCCAGTAAATAGGGTTTTCTTTTTTTATTTTTGATTATGTAATGATTTGAACAAATTGTATTGTATTCAAGAAATTTTAAATATATTTTTCATTATTTCTTTAAGTATTCTTTTTCTGTGATTGCTGAATGCTTTCCATGTAACAGTTTTCTTTGTTTTCATATTCAAGGTATGAGACAAGTCATACTACAAGGGACGAGTCATATTGCTACCCTAGTTTAGAGCGAATAACTCATTTCGTGCCTATACATTGAACGTGATAATTATCTTGATCAATGCTTCGAACTTGTAGTTGCGAAATATTATTTGGTTCGAACCGGACATAATTGATTTTCAAATTAAGACCTTATTTATGTAACTAGTAGTAAATTCATTACCCTAGGTTTTTCTCAAAAATCAATAATCCTTTTATTTCACTTTTAATTGCTAGGTTAAGTTCTTAGTTTATTTTAGTTATTATTAGTTTATAAATCATCATCTTTTTAATTAAAAGTTAAATTAGGAATTTAACAATTAAATTAGTTTAATTTTGCATTTATCCCTGTGGATCGATACATGGACTTACCATTATTCTAAGAAATTTGGTACGGTTTAGTGTTTATTTTTGATGTGTTTTCTTTTGTATACTTCTACTTGGCTCATAATTCATAATTCATGTTTATACTTGCTTCACTTGATTGCACCACTTCACTTAGTGTTGACTTGTTATTAGTAAGATAGTGATATAAGTATATGTTAATTAGGGAACATAGTAGACTTGCATGAAAAAGGTTTATTGGGTAAATACTCGCATGTGATGTTTGCACTAGGATAGTTGTTTGTGTTTGTTGTATTAGTAGACTTGTTATGGGTATGTCATGATTCACATGAACACACTATCATAACAGTGACCTCTCTATTATAATTTCTAATGTACATCATTAATAATTGTCAGTGTTGCAAAAAAAAAAAATGAGTAGCCTTGATTTTCAAAAAAAAAAAGAATAAGAACTTGACTTGTTTGGATTCGTAGCCTTTTTAACTCAAATTATTCAACCCATATAGGTGTCTCTACACCTAGTCCCTAAAACCGTTTGGTTTAAGAGTCATTGGCCCAATACTTACTACATGGATTAATTAGAAAGTTTAAGGAACCTAGACATTTCACAGTTAAGGAAACATAAGGAAACTGACTTGTTCGGAGCCGTAGCCTTTTCAGCTCGAGTTATTAAGCCCGTAGGGGTTTCTTCACACCTAGTGCCCTAAAACCGTCGGGTTTGGAAGTCATTGGCCCACTGCTTGTTACATGGGTGATTAGAAAGCTTAATGGATTAAGACATTACACAGTCTTTCAAAAAAAGTAATAATAATAATTGTGAAAATCTCAGTTGCAAAAGTTTAGTTTTTCTGTACATATTAGATGTTATTGTGAGTTACACTAGGTTATTATAGTGAACAATTAACTAGTATAGGGATTGTACTTTATACCAAGGGTATTGATAATGTATTTTACTAGCATTCACAAGTACAAGGAACTTAACTTTTGTACTACTGAATTGTGATTTTTGCTCAATAGATTCATTCATACTTGTCCACTATGCCTTCAATGACTCATCATGTCTTAATATTGCACTATACTAGCACATAAGTTAATTCTTGAGTAAAGTAGTGTGGTTAATTGTTGTTGGGCAGATGCGATTATGTTAATGTTTGTGGGCATCATTTCTATCTGGAAACCTTCATGAGATTATATTCGTCCACTTCGAGTAACTTTGTGGTTTAAAAACTTGTTGCATATGCTAAATGCAATCGTTCTTTCCACGAAAGAAGATGTAGCTAGATTTTTTTTCTTTATTCCTTGTTTAAGGACTAGCAAGTTGTAAGTTGGGGGATGTGACCGAGGCCGAATTGTACAGCCTTGAGGCCGGTAATTAGGATCTCTTAACCTTATTTGTCAGTCAAATTGTATATTTTATGTCTGTTTTATACCAATCAGGTTGGATGCGGTTGGAGCACAAAATGAGCAAAAACACAGCATTTTAACTAGAAAAATGTTGCCCGCACGTACGGCCCATCCATCGCAACCAAACAGGGCCCAAGAAAATCGCACGTGCGGTGGCGTTTCCCGCACGTGCGGGTCATACCTTGGAAAATGTGCCCTATGTTTTGAACTTGTTTTGGAAAAGCTGGAGATATAAAAGGCAAAAAAAAAAGCTGGATTAGGGCTCTGAAATTTTCCAAAGAATAGGAGGGGCTAGGGTTTGAAGAGAAGGGTTTCAAGCTTTAAAAATATCTCTCATGGTGGTTTTCTCTTCCTCTACCTCTTCTCGCTCCTTCATGAATGGCTGGTTCTTCTATTCCTAGGGTTTTGATGAAACCCTAGCCAAGTAAATAGGGTTTCTTTTTTATTTTTGATTATGTAATGGTTTGAACAAATTGTATGGTATTCAAGAAATTTTTTAATATAATTTTTCATTATTTCTTCAAGTATTCTTTTTCCTATGATTGTAGAATGCTTTCCATACAACAGTTTTCTTTGTTTTCATATTCAAGGTTTGAGACAAGCCATACTACAAGGGACGAGTCGTATTGCTATTCTAGTTTAGAGCGAATGACCTGTGCTACTTGAGATAGTTCGTGCCTATACATTGAACATGATAATTATCTTGATCAATGCTTTGAACTTGTAATTGCAAAGTATTATTTGGTTCAAACCGGACATAATTAATTTTCCAATTGAGACCTTATTTATGTAACTAGTGGTGAATTCATTATCCTAGGTTTTTCCTATAAATCAGTAATTCCATTTTTTCACTTTTATTTGCTAAGTTAAGTTCTTAGTTTATTTTAGTTATTATTAGTTTATAAATTATCATCTTTTTAATCAAAAGTTAAATTAAGAATTTAACAATTAAATTAGTTTAATTTCACATTTGTCTTTGTAGATCAATATCTGGACTTACTATTATTTTAAAAAAATTTGGTACGGTTTAATATTTATTTTTGGTATGTAAAACGACCCACTATGTATTATCGATTTGATATCTCGATTTTGTTTTACTGTGTATATGAATATCTACAAATAATTTATTGGTTAAAAATAATTATAAAAACAAATATAATGATATATAAAGGAGTTGTGTTTGATTGAATTAGAAGAATTAGAGAAAGTAGAGATTGCTTTAAGGTGAAACTTTGCATAATGAATGGTTGGTGAGTTGGTGGGGTACGTAAGAAAGGCCATATAGCCACTTTACTGGAAATGCAAGCATGGTGTAGTGTAGTTAATGTTATCATTTCGGGTCTGCGGTGGAGCTCAGAATTATGGTGTCTGCCCCGAGGCCCCATATGCCGTTATCATTATCCTCTAATGCCACCTTTCACCAAAATTTTAGGCGTATAAAGTCGGATCAAATAATCAAATATAATTCTTTCAGATGAGATAAATTTTATCAAATGTGAGGATCTCATATATGGGTAAGAGTTGTATCTAGTTTCCATGATTAGATTCTGTGCAATATAAAAAAATTGACTTTTCAATCAGAAAATTATTAGGCAGTTATGAAATGTCATGTAACATTATTTATATAATATTCTCAATAAATAAAAAACCAAAAATACACTAAATTATTTATCGTCTGTCAATTACTTAATATAAGTGAGTCAACATTGTGTCATTACTTTGTTGGAAGTATCATATGGACAAAGTCACCAGATACTGAAGGACTACATAATCATTACTTATCTTAAATAAGAATGTGATAGATAGTGTATTAATTCTTTACCCGTTTTGATATTTGAATGTAAGTATTGTCATGGTTTAATTTTTCTTTTTCCTTAACCCACTTCAGTTGATCACCACTGCGCATTCATATTTGGAAGGTCCAGTATTAATTTTTGTCAAAATACATATATCGATTATTTATTTTAACTTTCTCTTCACCTATTCCTCTCCAAAAAAATAAATAAATAAATAAACAAGACAATGTATAGCCAAGTTAGTTGATGGTGATTTAGACAACAACAAATTGGTTTAAAAGTCAATGTGGAAAAATCATTTTACACTTGGTTGGATGTTTACTATCATCTGATTTTGAGCAAGCCAATTGTAGTTCTATGAAAATGACCAATGTGATCTGGATTGGATAATTAGACACGAGACAAAGTTTGGTTGAGTTTTCACAATTTTTTTTTCTTCAAAATTTTTTTGACGAAAATAAACACCAAACAAAGGGTAACACATTTTGTGATTGAGGATTGCAATGCTGCCATTAGTCAAAAAATCTCTTGCAAGTACTAGAGACCACTGATTAAATTTTGTGTAACAATTTTGCAATAATAATGGCAGCCTTAAACCACTATTGCAACTACTATTATAAGATTTTTGTACACAAAGGTCCCGTTTGTTTGGAGAGTTAGAGAAGGGATTGAAATTGGTAGTGAAGTGGGACCCACTAATATTATGTTTGTTTTGAGAGATAGAAAGAGGATTGATAGTGAGCTCCGGATTAGGATAGGCCTCCTCAAGGGGATTCGGATGGGCCTCTAGGACTTGGTATTAAAAAAATAGTTCGGCGGACTAGAATTTTTTTTTTTATATTTATTTTTTACATCTCGGGCATTTTTTTTTTGAACATTAATGTTTAATTTTTTGTATTTTTTGTTAAGTAAAAATCATTATTTTATTTGTTTTATTTTTTTCTGGAAATTTTTTATTTTATTTTTATTTTTATTTTTTTAAAATTTTTTACATGTTGGGCATTTTTTTTAAAACATTAATCTTTAATGTTTAATATTTTTATATTTTTTTTATTTGTTTTATTATTTTATATTTATTTTATATAAAAATAATTTAACAATCTCTACATTAACAACTATCATCAAAACAAACACAATTTCACTTAATCCTCTCACTATCAATCCATTCACTAATAATTCCCTCATTATTAGTCTCCTCCATTCTACCTCTAAAAACAAACGGGGCCAAAATTATTACAAAGAATCCCAGGTGAACACCGTTTATTAGACTAACAACAATGTTAGATAGTTCAAAATTTTATGACTCAAATGGCTCAAATCACTTAAAACGACGTCGTTTTGACAGATTTTGAGTGTAAAACGACATCGTTTTAACAGATTTGAGCCATTTGAGCCACAAAATTTTGAGCTACCAAACATTTTCCTTAGACTAATCATTCAGTCATGAGTGAGTAAAATTCAACACTGCAAGAAGAGAACTTATAAAAGCTTTGTCTATAAGTTTCTGAGAAATTTTAGATTTTCGTATTATTAGATATAAAATAATTTAGTCTACATTAATAAATATATATCAAATCACTAAATGACAAACTTGTTGATTAAGAAGGAGGCACATCACTTGCAACGCATTAGTAACGAACAAACTCACTTCACCTATACATAGGTTGATCTGCTTATAATTTAATAATTAAAAAAAAAATTAAAAAAAAAAAAAAAGGTGGTTATAAAAAAGTAATTTAATAAGGCTGATTAATAAATCTTCTGTTTCTGTACAATTAATTTTTATTGAGTGAAAAGGTGCTAGAAAGACCAATCAGTGCACTAAAGTTTAAGGAGGCAACAAAGAACACATGACATGAACATGGGATGTTTGTATTATTAGGCTTAATTTTCCAGCTCTGATGTGATCAGATTACCCATTAATTATTAGCAGCTCTCTCTTTCGGTGCCAACTGCCCTTTCTGGTTTCTAACAACGTTACAAATGCAGAAATCAAACACAAAATCAAATACAAAAAATATATGAATAAATAAGGTTTTATAAGATCATTTGTGGAGCTCATTTCTCAACAATCTTATTCATTTGTTTATTTTTCGTGTCTGATTTTATATTTGGTTCGTGTAAAAACTTAGATTTTGGTTTTAGAGACTGCAATTGTTTTGTTCTTCACAAACAAAACCTATATAGAATTTTGCTGATTTTTGGGAGGTTTTATACATAGCTAGATTCTATTTAGTACAATTTTGGGTTGGCATTGTCTTTAGACGTTCATGAAGATATCTACGTGGCTGTCCACACGAAAATTGGCACTTTGTTGTAGCCAAAATACTCTCCTTTTAACAAAGGCATTGAACTAGTTTTGCAATTTTGCTTCACTTAAAAGCGAAGACACAAAAAAAGAATAAGGATAACTTTGCAATTGTGGTTGTGCATTTTCAGTCCATATTGTAAACTGGACCAATTAAATTGATTTGATTATGTAGTCACATGAAGTCATCATGTTTGTTTGATTGATTTTTTAAGAATAGATGAAAAATAGTTTTTTAAAATACAAATATGATGAAATAATGTGCGTACAATTATCATATTAATCTACTCTTTTTTTTTTTTATAATTTTTTTACAGATGATCTACACATATAGGCCTCAAAATGAACAAATCAAATTATCAAATTGATGACCCAACAATCCAATCCTCTTACATGATTGAAGTGAAGACTCTCCTGAATGAGAAATGTTGTGAAAGGGGGCGAAAATGCTTAGAATTTGTGTTGTGATTTAAATTTTGTGTGATATGAAACAGACTAGACACATTTTAGGAGATTTTTTTCTGATTAATAGAAAGTAAAGAAAATGAAATGTGTGAACCTTTTTTTTTTCTTTTTTTTTTGGCAACTTTATTCATAAAAATATGAAAATTACAGTTGAAAAGCAAGACATATATATATATATATATAGAACCTTCTCCTTTAGTTTGTTTATAATTTGTTTTTCCTGTGTAACACTGGACTAGACTAGACTAGACCTAAGAGTAAAAGAATCAAATCTACTTCTTTTGGGGTGAGTGCTCTTATGTTTGTTTATTCATGGACGGCTGCAATTAAAAGCTTGTTATGTGCGGTTGTTGAATTGAATGTTGTGTTGTAGTTGTGCCGTAAATTAACAAAATTAAGAATCTCCAATTGTGTCAAAAGTTTCAAATGCTACTCTCTCTACAACTCTGACCAGCACACATACAGACAATGTTCTACAAGAAATGATGAGCAATCATGGTGTTAATTAGCTTTTAAAATTTGGTGCTTAAACTGTAAGTGATGCAGAGTTTTAGAAGTAGAGTTTTGATTTGAACTTCATTTACGTGACAAGAAAGAAAACACACATCACATCATAAGTAGGATCTATTATATTAGAATTCTTTTTTTAAATTTCCAAATCATTTTTATTTCTCGATTGATAAGCATAAGCCTAGTGTTCAAACTACCACAATGCCTGGTGTTTAGACTAGTCTAGTGCCCAAACAGATCAAGGTATTTCTATATTTATTTATTTATTTTAATAATTTTATTTTGTTAATTTAACGGTCCTTTGAGAAATGTACTTAAAATAAAACACAATATTTTAACTTAGATAGTTGGATTACGTTTTTTTGCTAACATGTCTTGTTGTGGATCATTGCTAAAAAAAATATTTAATTCGCATTGGTACAATAAATAGACCCCAAAAAATGGAATACCATTATTGAGAAAATAGACTTAATTGCATAACTAATAATCCATAAAACGAAAATCTCTCTTATTGTATATTTTTTAGGAGTACTTGCGTGTAAATCCTAACAAGTAGACTTATTGTATAATAGGTCTTATGAGAAAAATTTGTCATAAAAAAATGTCACTAATTGTAAATTTTAGTAACAATTTATAAAAATCATGACAAAAAAATCACTAATTGTCAATTTTTAGCGATATATATAAAAAATTATCACAAAAAAATTATTTTTAGCCATAATTTTACCAAGACTTATTTTCAATAAGACTTGATAAAAATTAAATCCAACTATTAAGACCTATCGATAGTTTACCCTATTTTTTTATTAGAATAATGTGCTTGAATTAATATTGTCTTTACTTTTTAAAAGTCAAGCTGGAAATTTTTCTATGACGTTCTTGTTCTGACCAATGGCCTTCTGGGTGTCGGCCTGGGCCTGAGAGTAGATTGGGCTTTTAACATAGTGGATCGTGAAATACCCGACAGCCTAAATCATGTCTCTCCAAAAAAAAAAAAAATCAAGGGTTAATTATTTATTATTTATTTACCAAAATTGTTCAAGATAAACTGAATTAAAATAGGAGAAAATTAATGGTAAATCTAATTTAGAGAATGTCTAAAGTATTAGGTCCAATGAATATTTTTTAGGAGTACTTACCAATTAGTCCTATTAACTAGACTTATTTACCTACAGGTCCTAACTAATAAATTTAACATTATAAAAATAAGAGAGTGATAAATTTATCACTAAAAATTTATTCATAAAAACAAAGAGACTGATAAATTTATCACTAAAAATTTATTCATAAAAAAAAGACTGATAAATTTATCTTTATCACTTAATAAATTTATCAAATAGGACTAATGGATAATAAGTCTCCAAAGTAAGACCTATTAAGTAATAAGTCTCCAAAGTAGGACCTATTGGTAGTTTATCCTATTTTTTATTGGTAAGAAATCTATTTTTTGTGAAATAATTTGGTGAGAAACCCTTTTGTTGATTTTGAAGGACCTTTTGTTTTTAATTTTACCTCTTAATTTTTTTTATCTATTGACTTTTGTTGACCATCTAATCGAATTTTTTTCCTTTCTCTTCATAAAAATTCACTATTTGTTCCAAAAAAAAATTATTTGTTTAATTTTTTTTTATATCTATCTGTTTAATTTTATATCTATCTGTCCAAAATTTTTGACTAATTGGTCAATTTTTTCCTTAAATTCTATCTATTTGTTCAATTTTTTTCTATATGTTGAAATTCTGTATTAACTTTTTAGTTTATCTGTTGTAATCATTATTATCAACATCAATTTTTTTCCAAATCTGTCTCATACATATACACACTCACAAATATACATACATACACTCACAGATATACATACACCAACACATATATGTTGCAATTCCAAAAACAAAAAAAAAGTCATATCTTTTTTTCCCCTCTCTCTCTCTCTCTCTCCATTATCTATTCAACACAAAAGCAAAACAAAAAAAAAAAAAGAAAATGTCTCGTAACTCAAATTTTGTGGCTCAAAAGTGACTTAAATGGCCAAAACGACGTCGTTTTGGCCATTTGTATGTTGTTCTGTACTCAAAACGACGTCATTTTGGCCATTTAAGTCACTTTTGAGCCACAAAATTTAAGCTACGTAACATTATCGAAAAAAAAATTATCATCATCATCAACAACAACAAAAAAAAAAAGAAGCTAATTTTAGTAGATTTCGGCAAGATCTTTTCACCAGAGAGATAAGATGGGGCAAAGGATGACAGATCTGAGGTAGTATCAAACTAGATCTATATGGTATACCCCTCTGGTACACACCAAATCACACACAAAACTACATTCGACATAGCAACAGAATAAAAGAGTAGATCTGGAAAAATCACAAATATCCATCTACATTCACCAAAATAAAATCAAAATCAAAATCACAATGACGCACAAAATTTCCACATAGAAACCAATTAAAGGTAGATGAGTGGAAAAAAAAAATTACTATTTTTTTATGAGGAATTGAAGAACCCTCCAAGAAACTAATCAGAGGAATCGAAATGTTTGAGAAACACAGCTTTTTATGGTGAAGATGAGAAATGGAGGAGAAAAAAAGTATTGCTAGGGTTTTGCGAAGTGCAACAATTGCGGGCTAGGGTTTGGATTTAGGTTTGAAATGGAATTTGCAGATCTGAGATATGAGATCGACGACGGCACCACTACGGGTGGATCTGGATAGCGGAGCTCGCGTGCACCAACGAAGTGAGAGTGGCTGTGGATCGACAGAAAATCTGGAGCGAAGAGAGAGAAGTTGATTGGTCAGATCTAGAGATGAGGTGAGGAGAAGACTACGACCACTTTTATAAATCTATACGATTTCAGTATAGATCTGAGTGATATGTGCGATTTGAGTGTAGGGCTTCACTACGACGGCGACGATGGGAATGGGAGCTGAGAGATTGAGGTGGCTGAAGAAGAATGAGGGAGTGAAGAGGCACTGCGAAAAGGGCAAGGGAGAGAAAGAGGCGCCAATTTAACAGTGACTAGGGTTTTGATCTGAAAACAAAGTATACATATGAGGGATAGTTTGGTCATTGCAAAAAAAAATATCTTTATGAACAAAGTAATTCTGAACATGAATCTTTGAGAGAAATTCTATTTCCACACACTTACTTATCTCAGTGCACACACTTAATAAATCATTATTTTAAGGACAATTTATATATTATATATTATCTATATCTATATCTATATCTATATCTATACTATATATTAAGCAAAAGGGTGTTTTAACCCCCAAGGCCTGTGGAAGCTCCAATATGCCAATCCTAATTTCTTGATTTTTTATTTTTTTTTTTTAAAAAAAATTGACTTGGTGATTGGTTCAAAAATTATAATAATTACATTGACACCATGATTACATGGGTCTCTTGGGGAAGCAAAAGTGGTGGCGTGTAAATTAAGAGTCATAGCCCCTCTCTCTCTCTCTCTCACATTTCATTTATTGTTTTATTTCCCCACGCTCTATCTTCTTCATTTATCAATAGTGTAATTATAATCTTTGAACCAATCACCAAGCAATCCCAATATTATATTGAAAGAATTTAATAAGTGCTATTTTTTTATAAAAAAAAAACAAAGAAATTAAGAGAGAAAAAAATTATATTGAAAGAATTTAATAAGTGTTTTTTTTTTTCAAAAAACAAAACAAAAAAATTAAGAGAGAAAAAAATTAAGAGCCATTGACACCATGATTACATTAAAACAAAAAAACAAAAAAATTAAGAGAGAAAAAAATTATATTGAAAGAATTTAATAAGTCTTTTTTTTTTTCTCAAAAAACAAAACAAAAAAATTAAGAGAGAAAAAAATTAAGAGTCATTGACACCATGATTACATGGGTCTCTTGGGGAAGCAAAAGTGGTGGCGTGTAAATTAAGAGCCATAGCCCCCCTCTCTCTCTCTCTCTCTCTCTCTCTCTCTCTCTCTCTCTCTCTCTCTCTCTCTCTCACATTTCATTTATTGTTTTATTTCCCCACCCTCTATCTCCTCCATTTATCAATAGTGTAATTACAATCTTTAAACCAATCACCAAGCAACCCCAATATTATATTGGAACTCCACAAAAATTTATGGGTTAGAATAGATATAAATTTTTTTGCATCCCCAAGAGACCCATGTAACTATTGTGTAAATGGCTCTTAATTTTTTTCCCTCTTAATTTTTTTGTTTTGTTTTTTGAAAAAAAAAAAAAAACACTTATTAAATTCTTTCAAATATTTATAACTTCTCCAACATACATATTTTTCTTAACTTTTCACATACCTATTGTAAACAGTGATTTTTCTTTTTGCTTTCTCATTCTTGAGTTCTCACTTTCATACTTTCAACTTCAGTGACTACGTATGCAAACAGTAAGTGTTATTTTTGTTTTTTCCTTCTTAACTTTTTCTTTTGTTTACTGTTTTAATATTAACAGTGATTTTCCTTTTTGCTTTCTCCTTCTTTAATTCTCACTTCTACACTTCCAACTTCAGTGACTACGTACGTAAACAGTAAGTGTTATTTTTGTTTCGCCTTAACTTTTAATGTTATTTAACTCTCACAAAAAGAAAAATGTGATTATAATTTCTCCTTCTTAACTTTTTCTTTTGTTTACTGTTTTAATATTGTTCAATGGTTTTTTTGATTTTATTTTTGAATCTTTTTATTTATTATTTTAATTTTATTTTTAATTTTTTAATATGATTAAAGTTGGATAAATATAAACTCTCACAAAAAGAAAAATGTTATTATAATTAGTTGAATGATTCTTTTTTTTAATGTGATTGTAGTTAGTTTAGTAGTTAAAAAAATGTGATTAACTAATTTTTAATGTTTTTAATCTTTTTATTTAATTTTTTAATATGATTAAAGTTAGATAAATAATGTTTTAATATCATTAAAGTTAGATAAATATAAACTCTCACAAAAAAGAAAAATGTGAATATAATTAGTTGAATGATTCTTTTTTTTAATGTGATTGTAGTTAGTTTAATAGTTAAAAAAATGTGATTAACTAATTTTTAATGTTATTTAATCTTTTTATTTACTGTTTTAATTTTATTTTTAATTTTTTAATATGATAAACTCTCACAAAAAGAAAAATATGATTATGATTAGTTGAATAATTCTTTTTTTTAATGTGATTGTAGTTAGTTTAATAGTTAAAAAAATGTGATTGTAACGCCCTCAAAATAATAACATTAATCCCAACAATATAGACATGCTATGATATATAAAAGGTCCACATCCTTTCATTCACCAGAGTTGTATTACAAGAAGTATCACATGTTAACAACAAAAGCAAATGCCCTAAGGGCTTACAGCTTTCCAAGTTAACACTTGGTTACACGAAAGTAGAGTACTAACTCATTTACACATAAAGCCCTTGGCTTGAATTTACATGTAATACAACAAAAGGAAAGACAACCAAAAAGCCTGTCCGCCACTAGCCTCCCAAGCTAAGTCCTTGGAGGTGGCATGCTTCCTGTACCTGAAAATGATGTTCCCATATAGGGTGAGCCACAGCCCAGTAGAAATATACTAAACCAATTATGAACAATGACTAAAAGATTAACAGTTGATAGATGGTCAACACTTTTACATTCATTCATAACATAACACAATTCCAAGACACTTAAGTCTATATTCCCTTTCATTTCCATTTCTTTTCCTTTCACTTGCCATTTCATAACCTTGGCTCAGAACCTGGCCAAACATCACACATGAGACAAACACTCATGCCAACACTTTTCACTTTATCAAAGATAAACATAACAGTTATATCAATACTTCCAACGACAAGCATATCCGCTCTGTCAACACACTTCTAGATAAGCATACCCGCTCTATCTACGGAGTTCATCCCCTATCTCCTCCCACAACATCCGGTTTAGAGGTCCATCCCCTATCTTCCCCTAAACCGTGGAGTACATCCCCTATCTCCTCCAACACAACACAATGCATATAAACAACAATTATATACATCACAAATCAACACAATTAATTATCCAAATTAATCAATCAATGTAATTAGGGCATTCTCCATAATTAACATCACAACCCTTAGGTTCCAATTTCCTTAATGTTTCAACATTAATTCCATGTTTCTATACCAAACATGCTTCTAGGTTTATCATAGATGAAAACCCCCAACTTTTGTAAAATTACACAATGGCCCAAAGTTTTCCAAAATCACACAACAACCCCCAACATATCAAAATGCTAAAATTTAAAGACAAAACTCATAAAGAGGAGTAGGATATCCCTACCTCAAGAGATGAGTTCCAAAGGAGAAGGACTCAAAACCAAAATGCTCCAAACACCAAACTATTCGGATCAAAAGAACGCCCTCGACGATCTACACCCTTTTTGTGAAGACCAAAGGTGAGCAAAACACCCTAACTAGATCAATACTAAGAGAGAAGGTAAGGTTCTTGAGTGAGAAGCTCTGAAAATGGCGTTTTGGGTAAAGTAAGAGAGAGAAGATAAGTCAAAAAGTGATTTAAAATGCCCAGTCCCACTCAGTTATACGACAGGTCCGCTCGAGCGTAAGACACTCCGCTCGAGCGTAAAGACACAAAAACATGGTCCGCTCGAGCGCAACATTGTCCGCTCGAGCGCCAAGACACAGACACAAGGTTCGTCCGCTCGAGCGTAGATACCAGCCCGCTCGAGCGCAGGTCTCCCCCTCCCAGAACTCTCACCAAAAATACACTGTCCGCTCGAGCGCAACATCCCCGCTCGAGCGCAACCAGCTCGAGCGCACCAAACCCGCTCGAGCGTAGAAACCACACTTGCAGAAGTTTTGCAGGTGCACGAAATACTGAATGGGTGCATTCTCCGCTCGAGCGCCAAAAACCCCGCTCGAGCGTACAAGCAACAACAACCTCTCCGCTCGAGCGTAAACATCTCCGCTCGAGCGGACCAGCCAAAACCTGGGCAACTAGACTTTGTTCCTAAGCTCAACCAACCTGTAACAAACCTGCCCAATACATCCTATAACTCAAATACAAAGCAAGAAAGGATGTAAACAAGACAATACTCAACTACCAACATCCACGGACACATGTCCGGATTACTGTACAACAAGGGGTAAACCCGGGATCGCTATAGTGATTAACTAATTTTTAATGTTATTTAATCTTTTTATTTACTATTTTAATTTTATTTTTAATTTTTCAATTTTTTAATATGATTAAAGTTAAATAAATATAAACTCTCACAAAAATAAAAATGTGATTGTAATTAGTTGAATGATTCTTTTTTTAATGTGATTGTAGTTAGTTTAATAGTTAAAAAAAATGTGGTTAACTAATTTTTAATGTTATTTAATCTTTTTATTTACTATTTTAATTTTATTTTTAATTTTTTAATTTTTTAATATGATTAAAGTTAGATAAATATAAACTCTCACAAAAAGAAAAATGTGATTGCAATTAGTTGAATGATTCTTTTTTTAATGTGATTGTAGTTAGTTTAATAGTTAAAAAAAATGTGATTAACTAATTTTTAATGTTATTTAATCTTTTTATTTACTATTTTTATTTTATTTTTAATTTTTTAATGAAAAATTAGTTCAATGATTTTTGTTTAATGTAAAATCTTTTTATTTACTATTTTAATTTTATTTTTGATTTTTTAATATGATTAAAGTTAGATAAATATAAACCCTCACAAAAAGAAAAAATGTGATTATAATTAGTTGAATGATTCTTTTTTTTAATGTGATTGCAGTTAGTTTAATAGTTAAAAAAACGTGATTAACTAATTTTTAATGTTATTTAATCTTTTTATTTACTATTTTAATTTTATTTTCAATTTTTTAATATGATTAAAGTTAGATAAATATAAACTCTCACAAAAAGAAAAATGTGATTCTAATTAGTTGAATGATTCTTTTTTTTAATGTGATTGTAGTTAGTTTAATAGTTAAAAAAAATGTGATTAACTAATTTTTAATGTTATTTAATCTTTTTATTTACTATTTTAATTTTATTTTTAATTTTTTAATATGATTAAAGTTAGATAAATATAAACCCTCACAAAAAGAAAATTGTGATTATAATTTCTCCTTCTTAACTTTTTCTTTTGTTTACTGTTTTAATATTGTAGTTAATCAAAAATTAGTTCAATGGTCTTTTTTTAATGTAAAATCTTTTTATTTACTATTTTAATTTTATTTTTGATTTTTTAATATGATTAAAGTTCAATAAATATAGACCCTCACAAAAAGAAAAAATGTGATTATAATTAGTTGAATGATTCTTTTTTTTAATGTGATTCTTTTTTTAATGATGCCATGGAAGGAACTGTATGCTCTGAAGAATATGATTACTTCAAAAAAACATTTAATTGAGGAAAAAATATATTGTTTTAGAGGAGTTCATATTACATTGGCTGATGAGAAATTCAAGTTGGTGCCATATTATTATAAGATGTCTTTTACTAATGATACAACAATTGTGGACATACTTGATCATGATACTAATATACCATTTCAGTGGTATTTCCTTAAAAAATTATCAGACATTGGCCAATTTCTTCATCAAGATGTTCAATTAATAGGTACGTTAATTTTACTAAATGATACTTATCTAGATTATATACTTACATAGTTTATTACCAATACAAAAAATTTGTGACTATCAAAACAATAAACATGCAAATTCTAAAATATGCAGATGTGATTGGCTTGGTTTTTAGTGTAACTGAATGTCAAGGTATTGCAAATCGTGATAATTACAAGAGAAAGATTCTGCTACTTGATACAAGGTATGATACTATAACATATTTCTGTGTCTTTATCAAATTTGAAATACTCTACGAATTATATTATTTTTTCTAATCTCAACTTTTTTTTTTTAATTGTAAAAACAGTTTCACATTGGTAAGACTAACTCTATGGGATGTGTTTGCAACAACTGATGGCATGCAACTATATCATACTCTAGAGAATGATAATATTTTGTTTGCCACTGGATTAACAGTTAAAGATTATCATGGTAGGATTACTTTTTATTCACTTTTATAATATCTATATACATATACAAATATTGATATTAATAAATTATCTTTTCTCAACTTCTAGGTCCATGTCTTGCTACATGCAAATACAGCAAGTTATATATCAATCATTCATTCTGTTATACAAATCATATTCGAGTGTGGTATGTTATGATTGTATAATATTAATCAATTATATATGACAATATAATTCTCACAATTATATATATATTGACATGTTTATCTAGGCTTGCTATGAATCCTATATCACAAAAGTTGGTATCTTGGAATCGAAAAAATGGATTCTCAATTTCACAGTCATTGATAATATCAAATGTCAAAAGAATTCGAATACGTGATTTGCACCCATGCCAAAGGTAATAATTGTTATCATCCCAATTAATGAAAATTAAACGATATGTATATAATTTGTTTATAGAGAGATTAATTTATGTTTTTTCAAATATTTTGTAGGTCTCATATTTTCGAATACTTGGATACATCAAACAAATTGATGTTGACAACCTTTGGATTGATTTGTACAAAAGTTGCTATCAAAAAGTTGAATATTATTATGGTCACATTGTTTGTCGTCACTGCCTACATGATGATATTGATATTATAACAAGGTAATTTTCTTTAGGTAAATAATTACTATGTAATAATTCAAACTTAATAAGTGTTTTAATTTTTTATTAGGTACAATATTTCCTTTTAACAAGCATCCTTTTTTTTTTTTGGTTGATAAGATACAATGTTAACCTTGTGGTCAAAGACAATACTAGTTCAATAAATCTTACTGTTCAAGATAAACGGGCAGAGTTTATTTTGCGATGTCAACCATCATATTTGAAGAATATGAGATCAAAGGTAGGAAATTATAAAATTTATTATAAATAACTTATTCTTACTTTTTCAAACACAAACTTATAATTCCAAAATTTTATAGGAGAATAGCGTTAGAATGATTAAAGATTATATTGCGTCACGCCAAGACCGTGCCTATGCATTTATCATACCTGTACCAACAATGCCACGTCAACTAGATTGTGCACCGTGCGTCACCTTTGTTTTAAATATAGATTGGTCTGAAGAATGTCTATATCTTTCAGAAAGTAAAAAAAAAAAATGTAAGTATAACTTTTTTACTTTATAACATTTTATAAATACATAATATATGTATTGTTCATTAATTATGATACTAACTATCATGTTGACAATGCAGGAATGCTGATGGAAGGCCCACAACAATTTAGATTTTAGTTATTTTTTGTTTTACTTATTTAGTGAATTTCGAACAAATGTAATAAATTCTTATTTTTATTACTTTAATTATGCAATGTCAATATATTCTTTTAAAATTACATATATTTTATGCTAACAATTTGAAAATATGTTTAACATAACTATGAATGGTTTTTTTTTTTATTTAAATTTAATCCCGTGCATAACACGGGTGATATGCTAGTTATATATTAAGTAAAATGAGATTTTTAACTCACAGGCCTTGTGAGAGCTCCAACATTCTAATCTTAATTTTCTAATTTTTTGATTTAACAAAAAAAAAAAAAAAAAACCTCAGCATTTATTGTTTCTCCCAACCCAATCTCAACATTTATTAACTTCTCCCAACCCATAATCCATTTTGACTTCTCTCATAATTACTACAGCACCATTTTCAATTTCTCTCATACACTATGGTTACACACAAAAATAAAAAAGATAAGAATTTAGCTATAGATCTCAAAAAAATATAGCATTTAAATTTGAATTATGATTTAGTAATATAATTATGCATTTTTTTATATATATCTATCAAAATTTTAAATCACTTAATGAGACAAATTAATCAATTTTCTAAAATTATTAATTTTTTAATTTACAAAATAGATTAAAAAAATATTAACTGATTTATTTATTTAATAACAAAAATATTAACTGTTTATCCAAGTCTTCGGCCCTATCAAAAATGGGTCATCTCTGGGCTTTGACATTCACTCCCGTCATTGTTATGACTTTCGAGTTCTGTCAAAGAGGGGCAACTGTAGACACCCCATTTTTGACCGCCCTCAAGACTTGGGCATTACTGATGGTTTGCTCGGTGTTGAGAGATGTGCAGGCCAAAGATTCAATTCCTTCGGCAAGGAGAGGGGGCAAGTCTTTCAAAACACTTTGTTTAGAGGTTTGGAATTGAAGAAAAGAGGAGAAGAGGGAAGAAAACAGGTTGAAGAAGAAGATCGGCAAAGATCTGGGTAGAAGGGAGTCGAGCAGCCCTCGCGGAATCAGGCTTATTCAATTGCATACTTGGAGTTGAGCTATGAGGCCACCACCATTGGAAAGAAGACTTCCGGGGCTTCATTTTTCATTCAAGAATCTCCTAGAGCCAAGTCAAGGTGGAGGAGATATGATTGGTTGAAGCTGGGCATCATCCCGGTTGGATCGAGTCTGCGCGACTTCACGGAAAAGGGCATAACTTTTTGCATAGGAGGAATTTTGATGCAAGGTTTGCGCCATTGGAAAGCTAACTTTCGGGGCTTCGATTTGCATACCCACCGGCACTTTTTTTGACCTCAAAATCATCTATCGGCACTATATTTTGCCGACCGGCAATATATAGTGCCGACCGGCACTTTATTTTGGCCGATGATCAAATTTTCTGGCCGGTTTGCACCCTTTGCACCCTCCAAGCCTGGTGCATACCAGCTGTGCCAGCTGGGATGCACAGAACCAGATCCACGTGCATACATGTGCCTATTTTGCACCCTTTAACCACCTTTTGGCCCCTTTTGTGCACCCTTTGCTCAAGGCTTCTTGAGGAAGCTTTGACCCCTTGTCTTGGCTTCCTCAAGAAGCCTACCAGCTGTCCAAGCTTGTTGAATAAGCCTTGCACCCTTTGCCCCTTTGATTTAGCTTCTTGGAGAAGCTTGGAGCTTGGTCCTTTGTCTATATAAGAGAGCCTTCCTCCTCTATTGTAGGGGTTAGAGATTCTTAAGCAAAAAACCAGAGATATAGATACATATCTGATATAGATACATATATCCCTCCATCTCTCACTATATCTCTCTCATTCAACCTCCAAACACCCTTGTTCTTGGGCCATTCCTTCACCAACCCATAGCACAACACCACCACTTCCATTTCCAGAATTTGGGAGGTCATTTGCAGAGCTTAGGAGCACCAAAACTTGGTCCAAGAGGTGCTGGTTTGTTGGTCTACAAGGGTAAGCACACTTTTCCCCAAAACTAGCATTTTCTTAGTTCATATTTAAGCCATAGTTGCATGTATTTTTGAGCTTTGATGTAAACTAAAAAGAGGCTTATTTTGAGCCCTTCTTCAACATTGAAGAAGGGCTCAACACTGTTGGGGACCTCCATGTATGACCTACTCCATTACCCCTCTTTGGTCCCCATTTTTGCATGTTTTTTTAGCCTACCATGCTTCTGTTTTTGGGCCTTTGACAGGCCTGAAAAGTGTCTTATTTTGCCCCCCTCTACATGTCTCATGAAGGGTCTTTGGCTGTTTGGTGTACCCTTTTGGTACTTCATGTTATACCCCTTTGTGGGCCTTAATCTTGCATTGCATTTTGAGCATGTTTGTATATTGATTTGGGGCTTGTCATCTACTGTGGGTAGTCATATTTTTGGTCCCTCATCAGTATTGTAGAAGGGTATTTTTCAGTTTGGTGCATGCTTAGCATACCTACCATGTGATGCCTTGTAATTGCCTTAATATGCCTTAGGTTGTTAGCCTTTGTTCGAGCATGTTTTAGGCTTAGATTTGTGAAGCTTTTGTGTTTACTTTGCCATGATTTAGGTCTGTCTTAAGTTGTTTGAGTCGATCCTAGCATGCATTATATAGCCTATTTGCATTTTGTGGCTTGTATGCTTCAAGTATGTGAATGTGTGAGCATTGTTGCATGCTTTGTTGATTTATTTAGTTGGTTTGGAACCTCCTATAACATGATTTCAGAGCTTACGTTGCATGCTATATGTCCATACTTAGCCTCTTTAAGTGTGCTTAAGAGTTGCCTTGTTTATGCTTAAGGTGTTGGACCATGATTGCATGCATGTGTGTGTGCATTTTGTGCCTTCATTTCCATGATTATGGCCACTGATTTTGGCATGCTTGCGAGCCATCCATGTTAGTTTAAGTCCATCGTTGCATGTTGTTGCATGCCTTGTTTGCTTACATGTTTAGGTTGCGTGTCTAGTCTACTTTGCTCCTTTGCATGCCCATGTTGCATACTAGATCACATGCCTAGGTTGCATCGCATTGGCATGCATGCCTTGCCTCTTGATCAAGTGATAGAGGTTGGGCTTTATGTGTTTGTTTGGTTTGCATGACATTTGAAATCAAAGTTGCTAACTTGGCTTTTGGGCCATCATGCATTGAAACGCGTGATTGATGGCCCGGGGGTCAAGGGTCATGCTCCCTTGAGTCCATTGTATGATAGGGAGTGTGTCCGTGCACACATTTGCTTAAAATTCCATACCATGCACTGCTGGTCTGTTGTTGCTGTCAAAAACTGTCTCCTGCAGGAATTTATTGCCGGCCGGCAATATTTTGTGCCGACCGGCACACTTTTTGTGCCGACAACTTCAGAAGCAGCCGATGGACACATACTATAGCCGGTGGATATTTGCTTCAGCCGGTGATGTTCTGAGGTACTCAGGGGATCTGTCCCAGGACTTTGGCAATTTTCCAGAGAAGTGAGACAGTAAAACAGAGGCAGCAGTGGCACGGTGCGGATTTTCGGGCAAGGCGGGCTGAAGCATGCATCATTCGCGCATCCCGAGGCAGGGCTGAGGCCCCTCTTTTTTGTTGTATACTGAATTTAATTTGATAATTAGAAATTTCTGTAATAATTAATTTATTCTGTATTTGGACTGTATTATTTTGGGACTGTATTATTCTTTTGGTCCCTCTGTGTGAGGGCATATTTGTAATAAGTGTGGGTGAGTGTGTGTATGTCTTCCAACCCCCATTTCTTTCTTCCCTTTTATTTACTTGCTTTGATGGTTAGTATTAGGGCACGTTTATTTTAGCATGCCTTATGCAATGCACGCGTGCATCCATGTATTTGTTACACATGCATCGGGCTCGGCACATCATACAAACTGCATTGTATTTCAATTTCAAATTAAATACGTGTTATTTGTAGCATTCCACGTGCCATGTTTAGGATAGCCGAGCCTGTATAGATTGCATCTTTGCTTGTGTTACATTAGCCACTTAACATGAACTAGGATCATGCATATGATTACTAACTGGTTTCTGTTTTGGCTCGGAGTACTAGGTGAGCTTTTATGCTTTAGCATATCACATGTGTGTGAGTGTTGCCATGATAGCATGATTACCATGAGGCTAGCTGCTTATGTGATATAACTGCTTGAATGCCTGTGGGTGGAGGTTGGATTGCATGAGTTGGAACAACTCATTGAAATCCGTATTTTAGCCTACTTTCGAGTAGCAAAAACCAACACGTTTTTCGAGACAAAACGGATATGCAATGTTTATTTCCAAGTTAGGCAATCTAGTCTATACTTTTGTGTTGTGCGCATCACATAGTAATTCTAGGCTAATAACCGGAATAAGAATGCATAAAGTTTTCAAAGACGGATATCATGGTTAGTAGAGGCCGGTCTTCGGACCGGGCGAGAGGGGGTGCTCATAGCTGACCTTCCCCGATCGTACCCAAGCTCCCGAGCCAAGTCACTTTGGTGATGACGGACACGTGGCCTTCGGCACCGAGTCAGGGTTTCCTAAATTCCCCCATTTTAAAAATATTTAGGTGGCGACTCTATATCTGGCAAAGCAGTCCATGTTTGGCACTACTTTTCAAAAAAAATTGTTTTTCTTCCAAACGATTTGCCAGAGTTGGACTTTTTGGTTCAAGATTTAGAACCGCAACACAAAAAGGGAGTCCGAACTGTAACATCGAGGTCCCCCCGCGGGCGCTGTTACAAATGGGTTTGTCTCGCTTGAAAGAGACTTAAGTGTAAAGTCATATGCCATGTGTTTAAATTGATAACATGCTTATGTGATTATTTGGGTATGGGATTTAATTTCTAGGATGTTGATTGGATCCTTGGGTTTCTAGGAGTCTTGTTGGAAAAGCACTTGATCAATGCTGTTTCTAACCGGAACTCTAGTAACGCTTTGGGACTATCATTATCCGGGAATGAAGTTCGTAGGTGCTTATGTGATTATGTGCTTACGTGGAGTGAATTACTGTTGTCCAATGCATTAGGACGCGAGTGTTTAGCTTCGGCACATTTATTAATGTGCTAACGTTTTTGTTTTCCTTTATTAGGATGTCCGGCCGAGGACGAGGACGCGGTAGGCGTGGTAGGCCGGGTAGGCAGGAGGTGCCTGTGCCAGAGGAAATTCCGGCAGTACAGGAGGGGGTTGGTCAGGCCAATGTGGCCGAGCCAGGAGGCCAGCAGGCTATGGGCGCTTTAGCCCGAGAGATAGCAGGGGTATTCAGGGAATCAGTAGGTATTCTCAGAGCTGAGAATCAGGCTCAGGTTGTTGTTGCAGATGCAGGACCCTCCTTTTTGAAGAGGGAGTTTTTCCGGTCTAATCCGGATGAATTTGTGGGTGACCCTAAAGAGCCGCTTAAAGCAGATGAATGGCTCGAACTGACAACGAAGACGTTTGAGATACTTGGCATCGAAGATAAGGGGTTAAAGGTGACCTTGGCATCTTTCCAGCTGAAAGGGGATGCGGGTCAGTGGTGGAAGTTCACCAAGGGCCGCATAGGAGCTACATGGGAGGCTTTTGTGAATGCTTTCCAGGAGAGGTTCTTATCTTCGGCAGTCAGGGAGAAGCTGCGAGATCAGTTCTGCCAGCTTAAGCAGAACAGTTTGTCAGTGGCCGAGTTCGAGGCCTCATTTACTAGCTTGTCCAGGTTTGCACCTGAGTTGGTGGCGTCTGAGGAACGCCGTTGCATTGAGTTTGAGAAGAAGTTGAGGCGTGGCCTCAAGCTGAGAGTTGTAGGGTCTATGATTCGGGATTATGGGCGTCTGGTGGATGCTGCAGCCCATACCGAGATCATGATGAAAGAGGAGGATGAGGAGAAACATGGAGGCTCCAAGAGGGGCCAAGAGGGCCAGGGTGATGGCAGGAAACAGAGGGGTTATAACCCTCAGCAGTCTCAGGGTGGAGTTTCTAGATCGACCTTTCCAGTGCCGAGTGCAGGCTCGGGAAGAGGCAATCAGGGAGAGTTCACTTGTTACAAGTGTGGCCAGTTGGGTCACAAGGCTTCGGTTTGCCCGCTGAAGGGCGGAGGTCAGAGAGCTGCATCTTCTTCAGCCAGACCGGAGAGTCAGAGTTTGGGCAGGGGGCAGCCCTTGTCTTGTTATCAGTGTGGACAGCCTGGGCACCTGAAGAGGTTTTGCCCACAGTTGAGTGCCACTTCAGGAGCGTCTGGTTCTAGACAGACGCAGGGTTTTCAGCCAGCTCAGTCTGTGCAGGCCTCAAGGGCCAATCCGGGAGCTTCGTCGTCCCAGTCAGTGCAGCAGTCGTATGCTCCTAGAGGTGAGCAGGTTGATCAGGGGCCTACAGGGCGCGCGTACGCTGTTACCGCGCAGGACCTAGTACCGGCTCCATCAGTAGTGAGAGGTACCTTTCTGTTTTGCAACTCGGTTGCTAGAGTGTTGATTGATACGGGTGCATCTCATTCTTTTGTATCTGCTGCATTTGCATCTGTGTTGGAGTTGGAGTTAGCACTATTGGCATCTCCTATTTGTGTTGTGTCACCTATTGGGGGTGAGTTGATCTTGAAACACGGATGTAAAGGTTGTGATATTGAGGTCGCCGACCATCGGCTTCCGTTTCCATTTGTAGTTATGCCCATGAAGGGCTTTGATGTTATTTTGGGTATGGACTGGTTATCGTCATATCGGGCAGTTATTGATTGCTACCGCCAGAGGGTCACTTGTTGTACCGTGAGCGGGGAGTGTTTTCATTTCTTGGGAGACCGGGTTGGTAGTGTTGTGCCACCGGGGTATGATCCGCGAGGGCGGAGAGAGCTTAGTGGTTTACTTGCTAGCTTTGAGAGTGGTGAGTGTGATGAGACCCAGACTGTGTTGCCAAGGGTCGTTTGTGAGTACTCGGATGTTTTTCCCGAGGATCTTGTTGATTTGCCACCTCACCGAGAGACAGAGTTCTCTATTGATTTAGTGCCCGGCACGGCGCCGATTTCTATGGCACCTTACCGTTTTCCTCCAGCAGAGTTAATTGAGTTGAAAGTTCAACTCCAAAAATTGCTAGATAAGGGCTTCATTCGCCCTAGTGTATCGCCGTGGGGAGCACCGGCCCTCTTTGCTAAAAAGAAAGATGGTGCCTTGAGATTGTGTATCGATTATCGGAAGTTGAATCGGGCTACGGTTAAGAATAAGTACCCTATGCCCCGTATAGATGATTTGTTTGACCAGTTGAAGGGTTCCCGTTGTTTCTCTAAGATAGACTTGAGATCGGGTTACCACCAATTGAGGGTCAGGGAGGAGGACATTCCGAAGACGGCATTCCGAACGCGGTATGGCCATTATGAGTTTCTGGTAATGCCGTTTGGGCTTACCAACGCACCAGCAGTCTTTATGGACTTGATGAACCGGATCTTCCGGGAATTCTTGGATCGTTTTGTAGTCGTTTTTGTGGACGACATTCTTATCTATTCACCTTCAGAGGAGGAGCACGAGGCACACTTGAGAGTGGTGCTTGAGTTACTTAGAGCCCATAGACTGTATGCCAAGTTTGGGAAGTGTGAGTTCTGGCTAGGAGAAGTCAAGTTCTTAGGCCATGTGGTTTCCGGGGAAGGGGTGTCTGTTGATACATCCAAGACTGAGGCAGTGCAAGATTGGGCACAGCCTAAGAGTGTGTTTGAGATCCGCAGTTTTCTGGGATTAGCTGGGTATTACCATCGGTTTGTGAAAGATTTCTCCAGGTTAGCTTCACCGTTGACTTAGATTGACTCGGCAGGGAGTCAAATTTGTATGGAGTGAGACTTGTGAAAAGTCGTTTCAGGAGTTGAAAGTTAGATTGACCACCGCTCCAATTTTGATTATTCCGGAGAGGGGGTTGGGTTACGCAGTCTATTGTGATGCTTCAAGAGAGGGTTTGGGTTGTGTGTTGATGCAGGAGGGGAAAGTGGTAGCTTATGGCTCACGTCAGTTGAAAATTCACGAGAAGAATTACCCTACGCATGACCTAGAGTTAGCAGCAGTGATTTTTGCCTTGAAAATCTGGAGGCACTACCTTTATGGTGAGAGATTCGAGGTGTTCTCGGATCACAAGAGTCTGAAATATCTGTTTTCACAGAAAGACTTGAATTTGAGGCAGAGGAGATGGATGGAGTTTATTGAGGATTATGACTTCGAGTTGCACTATCACCCAGGGAAGGCCAATGTTGTGGCCGATGCCCTTAGCAGGAAATCCGTTAGTGATGTAGCTTGTATAGCCATCCGGGAGTGGGAGATGTTGGGGGCAATTGGTGAGTTTGATTTGCTTCTGGGCGAATCCGTTGAGGCTGCAGCCTTGTTTTCTGTTGTTGCGCAACCTACACTTGTGACTCGAGTGTTAGAGGCACAGAGAGGTGACCTAGAAGTAGAATCCCTCAGAGAGAAGATCTCCAGTGGGAAGGTTGAGAAGGGTCTGGTAGTGTATCCCGACCAGAGTGTGAGATACCGAGACCGTTTGTTTGTGCCGGAGTCTTGCCGACAGGAAGTACTCCGAGAGTTTCATCATTCGCGCCTTACGGTGCATCCGGGAGGTACTAAGATGTATCAGGATTTAGGTCGCCAGTTTTGGTGGCGGGGTATGAAGAGGGATGTGGCAGTCTTCGTGTCTAAGTGCCTTACTTGTCAGCAAGTGAAGGCCGAGCATCAGAGGCCAGCGGGTTTGTTGCAACCCTTGCCTATTGCCGAGTGGAAGTGGGAGCATGTCACTATGGACTTCGTTGTAGGTCTTCCGAGGACTCAGCGGGGTAGTGATGCTATTTGGGTGGTTGTAGACCGGTTAACTAAGTCGGCGCACTTCATTCCTATGCGCGTGAGAGATTCGGTGGATCATCTTGCCGACTTGTATATTCGGGACATAGTGAGGTTGCACGGGGTCCCAGTGACGATTGTCTCAGATAGAGACCCTCGTTTTACTGCCAGGTTGTGGCAGAGTTTGCAGAGTGCCTTGGGTACTAAGTTGACCTTTAGTACAGCGTATCATCCTCAGACTGATGGGCAGTCCGAGCGTACCATTCAGATCCTTGAGGATATGCTTCGGGGTTGTGTCCTTGATTTCAGTGGGACGTGGGAGAGGCACTTACCATTGGTGGAGTTTGCCTACAACAACAGTTTTCAGTCTAGCATCGGTATGGCACCGTTTGAGGCCTTGTATGGCCGACCGTGTAGGTCTCCAGTTTGTTGGGCCGAGGTGGGTGATGCACCTCTGTTGGGTCCGGAGTTGGTTAGGGAGACGATGGAGAAAGTTGAGCTTATCCGTAGGAGGCTTGTTACAGCCCAGAGTCGTCAGAAATCTTATGCTGACCGTAGGAGGAGGCCGTTGGCGTTTGAGATGGGTGACCATGTCTTTCTGAAGATATCACCCAGGCGAGGTTTGATGAGGTTTGGGAAGAGTGGGAAGCTATCCCCTCGGTTTATTGGTCCTTTTGAGATCCTTGAGAGGATTGGCGAGGTTGCTTATCGCTTAGCTTTGCCGCCACAGTTATCCGGAGTTCATGACGTGTTTCATGTGAGTATGCTTCGGAAGTATGAGCCGGATCCATCACATGTATTGGATTGGACCGACTTAGAGGTAGATGAGGATGCCTCGTATGAGGAGAGACCGATTCGGTCTTGGATAGGCGGGATCAAGTCCTGCGTGGCAAGACCATTCCTTTAGTGAAGGTTTTGTGGAAACATCATGGAGTGGAGGAGGCCACTTGGGAACGTGAGTTGGAGGTCCGAGAGAAATATCCGGACCTATTTGTAGAAGTTTGAACTTATGTTATATATATGGATATATTGTTGAACTTTAAGATCATTAAATATGTCTTAAGTTGTAAAACATTGTGAATGTTTTGGTTTGTGGAGGTATTGTAGAACTTGCCTCAAATGGAAGTTTGTATAACATTGCATATGTTGAATATATAGTAAAACTGGAAATGTATCATGATTATTGCTTATGATATGAATTATGAACCATGCATGTTGGAAATGGTTGAAATGGAAGGAAAATGCATGTTGGAATATATGTATTGTGAAATGTCTCTTGATAAGAGATGGGATGACCGGTAATGGGCCAAATTGTTTGATGTTGTGTTATAACATTGTTTAAAATGGAGAAAAACTTGCTTTCAAAAAAAAAAACTTGTTCTTAATTTCGGGGACGAAATTCTTTAAGGGGGGGAGGTTATAGCGATCCCGGGTTTACCCCTTGTGGTACTGTGATCCGGACATGTGTCCGTGGATGTTAGTAGTTGAGTATTGTCTTGTTTACATCCTTTCCTACTTTGTATTTGAGTTATAAGATGTATTGGGCAGGTTTGTTACAGGTTGGTTGTGTTTGGGAACCAAGTGTTGCTGCCCAGAATTTTGGGTCTTCGCTCGAGCGAGCTGTTCTTCGCTAGAGCGAGCTTCTGTTTTTGGTTGGTCGCTCAAGCGAGGGTTTGGTCGCTCGAGCGAGAGTTGGTTTTTGTGTCTGGTGGCTCGAGCCAGAGTGGCTTCACTCGAGCAAGCGATTGCGCCTGGCTCAGACCTGAAAGTTGCATTTCTTGGCTCGAGCGAGCTTTTCTTCGCTCGAGCGATCTGGTTCGTTCTTCGCTCGAGCGAGTGGTTCTTCGCTCGAGCGAGCGTGTCTTCGCTTGAGCGAGGGCAGTTTCTTGTGTCTGGTCGCTCGAGCGAGCCTGTTTATATCAGCTAGCAGCAGCCGAACCAAATCTCACTTTTTCATAACTTTTCATCTAAAATTTGAGACCCTCTCTCTCTAAACTTACTCTCTCTCTAAGGTTTGATCTACCTAGGGTGATTTCCTACCCTAAGTCCTTTGTTAAAAAGCTAGAGGGTGACTTGGGCTTCGATTTAATCTGAAAATATTTGGTTTTGGAGCAAGTTGGGTGTTGGGTCTTCATCTCCTTTGAGCTCAACTTTGAGGTAGGGACATCCTACTCCTCTTTATGGATTTTGTCTTTTAATTTTAGCATTTTGATGTGTTGGAAGTTGTTGTGTAATTTTGAGAAAACTTTGGGCCTTTGTGTAATTTTACAAAAGTTGGGGTTTTATTTATAATGAACCTAGAGGCATGTTTGGTGTAGAAACATGGGATTTATGTTGAAATAGTAATGGAAAATGGAACCTAAGGGTTGTAATGTTAATTATGAAAAATGCCCTAATTACATTGATTAATTAATTGGGATAATTATTTGTAAGAAATGAGGAATTGAAATGTAGATCTTATATCCATTTGTTGCATTTATTTTCTGTATAGAAATAACTGCTTTGGGCTATCGGTGGAGGATAGTCTTGATTGTTGTAGACAATGCATGATGATTAGGCAAACTAAAACTGATCATTGAAGTGTGTCATTGAGTGTGACGGTTGAATGAATACATTAAATTTATGTATTGATTGATGTGTATGATAATTATTTATATGCATTGTGTGTTGTGTTGGAGAAGATAGGGGATGTACTCCACGATTTAGGGGAAGATAGGGGATGGACCTCTAAACCGGATGTTGTTCGGGAGAAGATAGGGGATGGACTCCAGAGATATAGCTCATATGCTTATCTAGTGATGTGTTGACACAGCTCTTATGCTTGTCTTTGGAAGTATTGATATAGCTAGTATGCTTGTCTTTTGTGAAATGGGTAATTGTTGGACATGAGTTACTGTCCCACATGAGTTGTTGGCCAGGTTCTGAGCCATGGTTATAAATTGAGAATTTGTAAGGAAATGGGGAATGAAAATGTTAAGTGTTGGCCAACTATCAACTGCAAATCTTTTAGTCATTATTCATAACTGGCTTAGTGTATTTCTACTGGGCTGTGGCTCACCCTATATGGGAACATCATTTTCAGGTACAGGTAGCATGCCACCTCCAAGGACATAGCTTGGGAGGCTAGGGGCGGGAAGACTTTTTGTTGTCTTTTTTTGGTGTATTACATGTAAATTCAAGCCAAGGGCTTAATGTGTAAATGAGTTAGTACTCTACTCTCTGTAACCAAGTGTTAACTTGGAAAGCTGTAAGCCCTTAGGGCATTTGCTTTTGTTGTTAACATGTAATACTTTTGTAATGAAACTCTGTTAATGGAAGAATGTGGATCTTTTATATATATCAATGCATATCTATATTGTTGGGTTTTATGTTGTTATTTTGAGGGCGTTACATCCAATCTCTCAATCTTAATTTTCTAAATTTTTGATTTTAAAAAAAAAAAAACTCAGCATTTATTGATTTGGTCAAAATTTCCTGATTAGCATTTATTAACTTTTTCCAATCCATATGACTGCATTTATTGATTTGGTCAAAATCCCTGATTAGCATTTAAAATCCTCACATACAAATAATTATAAATACAGCCCATGCATAGTTACTACAATAGCCTTTTTAATTTCTCCTGTACACTATGGTTAGTCTAAATTTTTTATTTTAAAAAAAAAAAATCTCAGCATTTATTGATTTGGCCAAAATCCCCTTATCAACATTTATTAACTTTTTCCAATCCACATGCCTGCATTTATTGATTTGGTCAAAATTCCTGATTAGCATTTAAAATCCCCTCATACAAATAATTATAGATACAGCTCGTGCATAGTTACTGTAGTAGCCTTTCTAATTTCTCTTGTACACTATGGTTAGTGATAAGATTGTTAAATTATTTTTATAAAAAATCTTAAAAAACATAATTTATATATTAAAAAAATTAAAACAAATATAAATATCTATAATTATCTCGTGCATAGCACGGGTGATGGGTTAGTATCTATACTATATATTAAGTAAAATGGGGTTTTTAACCCCAAGTCTTATGGGAGCTCCAATCTCCCAATCTAAATTTCTTAATTTTTTGATTTAAAAAAAAAATTCTTAGCATTTATTAGCTTCTCCCAACTCCCAAGTCTTACTCTCATAATAACACTTTAATGCATTAAAAACAAGCATAAAAAAATTCTTTGAAATCCAACACATATGAATTCCTTTAAAAGTCCTAACACATATGATTATTATCCCTCATATTAACACTTTAATGCATTAAGAACAAGTATAAAAAAAAAATTCTTGAAAAGTCCAACACATATGATTATTATCAAAATATTAAACTTTAATATAATATAATAAAAAAAAAGACATTTAATTCTTTGAAAAGTCCAACACATATGATTATTATCAAAATATTAAATTTTAATATAATATAAAAAAGGAAAAAAAAGAAGACATTTAAAAAAAAATTAAAAATCACAATTCACATATATAAATAATTGTAAACACAATCCGTGCATAGCACGGGTGATACGCTAGTATTATATAAGGAAAAAGGGATTTCTAACCCACAAGTCTTGTAGGAGCTCCAATATCTCAATCTCAATTTCTTAATTTTTTTGATTTAAAAAAAAAATTCAGCACTTATTAAATTCTCCCAAGTCTTTTTGACTTCTCCCATATATACACTCTTTTCAACATTTCACATACTTATTACAGCCTTTCTCACTTCTACCATACCTATTGGACCCTTTCAACTTCTTCACTTCACTTCTACGGCATCACTTCTCCAGCCTTTCTCAGTCAGTGAGCAATAACATTGAGCAAACAGTGAGCACCCTACCGTAAGCAAATAGTGAACTTCTTCAGCCTTGCTCAAGGAATCATTGAACAAACAGTGAGCACCATTTCCTACTATTTTAATGGTTCTTTTTTTTTTTTTTTTTTTAATGTGATTGTGATTGTAGTTTCTTCAATGGTTCTTTTTTAATGTGATTGTAGTTAGTTCAATGGTTTTTTCTTTTTTTTTTTAATGTGATTGTATTGTAGTTAGTTCAATGGTTCTTTTTTTTTTCATTTAATTTTTTTTATTATGAGAAAAATGTGATGTAATTGTAGTTTGTTCAATGATTCTTTTTTTTTAATGTGATTGTAGTTAATGTGATTCTATTGTAGTTAGTTCAATGGTTCAAATTTTTTTTCATTTATTTATTTTATTATGGGAAAAATGTGATATTATTGTAGCTTGTTCAGTGGTTCTTTTTTTTAATGTGATTATATTGTAATTAGTTTAGTAGTTCTTTTTTTTCATGTATTTTTTTTATTATAGGAAAAATGTGATGTGATTGTGTTGGCTTTTTGGCTTTCGAAGGGTAATTTTGTAAATGCGAGCGTGCCAGCAAGGATCAATCAGTCCTTACAGAAATTATAATTGCCAACCAATTATCAGACGATTGTGTTTTTGTTCTTTCAGCCTCAATGAAGAGGACTTTTACTGGTGGCTTGACTTAGGAGAAATTAAGCGAAATGACAGTTAAACAAAGAGCAATTGAAGTATTTCATTAAAATGAAAACTTACAATGGTCCGAACTCAGCCTCGTAGAGGTTTACAACGACAATCTACTTGAATCTACTTGAAACTACTCCTATAAATGAAGTGCAGAGCAGGTATTTAAAGTGCAGGAATGTAAATACTGAAAATGTAAAAAACTGGAAAGGAAAATATATAAAGTAAGACTGGTTTGTATGATTTGAGTCTGGGGGCTTTTTCTGGGGACCTCCTTGCTATTTATACTCCTCATGGATGAGCATCGAATTGCACTTCAAACCGTCGAACTGCTCCTCCATGATCGCTGATCATGCTGCCTTAGAAGTAGTTCCACTACGCCATCACTTGCAGTTGGGCTTCCCTCCTGTATTCGAATTTGAATATGAGTAACCGTTGAAGCCACGTCACCTTGTATCTCTTTACTGATCCAGTACTACTCAGATCACGTGAGAACCAAATTTCACTACCACGTGTACGATCAAGATCGAAGACTTGAGTAGTCTCCCTAACTTGCCCTTACTTTGCCACGTGTTGAACTGTAATTGGCTTTTACAAAATATGTAGCCAACATTACCCCCCGCACTAATATACCCAATACTTGGTGATATTAGTGGATCACAGCCTTTCCCGCGCTTTTGGAACGTGCATAGAGTCTATCTTCTGGAAACACAACCGTCATCTCTTTGGTGATCATTTGCATTAACTCTTTTCCAATGTGTTGAACATCCCAATACCTTAGCATTCGAACAGACTATGGCTAAATCAATTTCCCTTTCTATTGATCAAGCACACCAAAAGCCATTGAGTAATGTTGTTTCCCCTCGAAAGAATCTTCACGCATTCATTAGCCACCTTTACCCGCCTTTCTATATTCAGGTCATGGGAGCCTTTGCAAATTACCAACCTTTGGACTACGAACACATTGTCCTTAATCCTTCGATTCAACAAGTTGCAGACACAGATACAAGAAGTTCTTCCTCTGACTCCCCCTTGTACCTCGAACAAACTGCTTTCAAACCTTTGATTTGGCAAGTTGCAAATATGGACTTAGGAAACTCTTCTTTACAAAATTCTGCATGGGATGAAGCTATAACTTCTTCATCTTCTGGAGTTTCTGGCTGGACGAGTTGGTCAACACCTGAGACTTATGATTTCAGGGAACGAATCAACCATCATTTTGTTGAGTTCACTGACCCTTTGGAGTTTCCTTCCTATGCTCGAAGTTCAGTGGTCTACCCTTACGTGCCCATTGACTATCGACGTAGTTCGGAGGAGAACTTTCTTGTGGCATGGTACACATCCTCCATGCTTACAAAGTCGTGCTTGTTGCCCGACGCCCAGAAGAGGCACAAGGGTACAACCCATCATTTTTAGCCAAGAAGGCGAAGATTGGCTCTTCTGACTGGCTGGACTATATTAATGCTTTTGTTCCTTCCGCTCCCGTGCCATCTCCCATAATAGAAGCATCCACACCTTCTTCTCCATTCTCTAAAACAGAAGCATCTGCTCCTTCTTCTTCATCTTCTGAAGCAGAACCATCTACCCCTTCTCCTCCATCAACGCTTTCCTGGACAGAGAAACTGAGGCTTGCCCTTCCCATGAATGAAGTCATTCCACCTTACAAACCTCCGTCAATCCCTACCCCAGCTGAGCGGAAAGAAGCTCAACTTCTGTTTGCAGCTTTCTCTCACTTGCCCTTCAATGTTCTTGAGGACGAAGTCCCTCTCAAGAACTTTCAATGGGCTTGTGATATTCTGACTAGGGGCCATGTCCTTAATCCCATTGCCCAAGCAGAACTTCATATGTTCCTCGACCAACTCCCAGTGCTCCTCTACTGGCATCGAAATTCCATGGTTACTACACAATCTTTGGACCAACTTTCGTCTCTCCGAATTCAAGCCCAGTACGAAGCAGAGAACTTTATCGAAGAATTCGATGATTTCAAAAACAAAGATTTTGCGTATTGGGATGATTTAGTCATAGACGAATTGGAACAAAGATTGAGAGAGGAAGCTTTCGAAACAAAGGCTGAAGAACTCTACTACGAAGTGAGAGCTCACCAACTTATGCAGCTAACATTAGAAGAAATAGAAGATATAATAAAGAAAGAACAGAAATTCATTGATCACTGTTGGATCAAATTTCATGATCTTGTTATTTACTATATTCCTTATTTTTATGAACTTGAGTTCATACCCAGATAGGGTCATTTGATATAATTGCTTTGGCTTAAATTATAAATAGAATCTTTCATTTGGCATTTGTCTCCATTTGCCTTTGAGAACCAATTTAAAGCTTCGAACCGAACAAACTCATTCTTCGAATTTGGACTCAATTTTTTTAATGAAACACTAAAAGGGACCAACATGTCTTTTTTCCAATTTATGGAGTAAAGTTGACAATTCTGGCTGATATCATCTAAAATTAGTGCTTCGAATTTAACAACCTTACCTTTCAAAACTAACTACAACCAATATATGGCCATGGTTGATATAACCAATCAATTTTTAAATTGGCCACTTTTATTTCGAGGAGCAGTCCATGCTGCTTTAGTTTAAAAGACAGTCTCCTTTTATAAAAACCAACGATTGGTTTTGATGTTTCGAATAGTAATTCCCACCCTTAAAGAATCCTTAATTTTGCTTCGAAGGCCGTTATTTTCATTAATAACCCTAAAACAGGTCTTTAAACCCTTTGAAGTAGACCAATACTCGAGCATTCTAGCATCTTTAAATATGTAGTATGCTTCGAAACCGGCTTCTGCATTTCGCAGCCGTTGTTGTTTGATTTTTTTGGCGCCAAAATTTGGCTTCGAAGCCAAATACCCTACTTCGAAGCCAGTCTCAGTATCTGGGTTGTGTTTTTTCCTTCCAAAAGTACCAATATTGAAGGAAAACTCTTCGTATTCGTTCTTTTTAGTACTTAATGACTTACGCAATATATTTTTCAGACACGAAACCTTCACAAGCCCTTTTGTTTTGTGTCCTGAAATCACTTGCTCTTTTAACACACAAACCTTACCGATCCTCTAATAACCCTTTCTTCCTCAATGGATCCTTCGTCGCTGAAAGTGCTCGCTGGCGACTGTATTAGCCCTACCATGGCTTTGAAGAAATGCATCGATGAAGAAATCGCCAAACTAACAACTGGTGGGTCGAGCGCTATAGATGGACGTCTCTTTGTTCCTCGTCACAGCAGCCAACAAGAATACGTTCTAGGCCCCATCTTTCGGGAAGCTCCTGACCAACTCCCAGCTTTATACCCTCGTTTGGAGGATCACTTTCTTCTCTACGAAGGAGGGCTTGACTGGAGCAATTGGAGATTGACCCGGCCTCATCGCTGCTGGCCGACGTTGAGAGCTGAATGGGAGGAATGGTATGACAGGGTTGTACCTGCGAGAGAAGATGACTTACAAGAGCTCTATATCCTTGACGCCCTTCGTCTTTCCAGGTTCATCATCTCTGAGGACCCTTTTTAATTCCAGCTGCTTTATGTTTTTGGAATATGGCTTTTAATTTCTTCCAATTTCGACGTGGCATGATGCCTCCCACCATTCTCGATATTTGCCATCTTTTAGGGCTTTCCCCTCATGGCTCTCCTTTTACTCCCAACTATCCGGACCTCCCTGTCAAATTTTCCCTTCCAGCCTTAAATTCTTCTTATAGTGACTTTGTGAAGGCTGAAAATAAAAGGAAGGCCCTGTGAAAAACAGAGAATTCTTTTCCTTTATTTTATATTGGTTATGCAAATTTCTTTTTTGCACATCGTCTCAGAGGATTATGCCTGAGTTCGCTCCCCTCGCGAAGGCACTTGTCTTGAAAAAACATATAGCTCTTGCTCCTTACCTTTTAGGTCATGTTTACAGAGCTTGTTCCCAATTTTGTGAAAGACCACTTGATGTTAACCAAGGAGGTCCCCTCTGGGTGCTCCAGCTCTGGCTCTTCGCCTATTTTACTGATCTGCATTCAAAATGCCTAAGATTCCTTGTCCAGGATCCTAGCACTTATGGGGAGAAGTATGCTAGGATTGTCCTTTATCCTGCTTCTTTTGCTTATTACTTTACTTTCTTTTATCAACTCCCTATTTCTCCGTCTGCCTCCTTCTTTTGTCCGTTCGAAGCCAATAGAGGACCGTCCTGGCTGCAGACTTTTCTGGCTGATACAGAGTGCTCCACCTCACCTCATAAAGATATGTGGGCCTCTATACTGCTACCAAGGGAATTGTTCATTGGCACCTTGAACCCTCGAGCCTATAAGTGCATCTCTGAGGTGTATTGCCCTTCTCAATTTGCCAGACAATTTGGGCTCACTCAAGGAATACCTATTCCACTTTGCAGTCTCTCGAATGTCCACCTTACTGCTAGAGATTTGAGGATATCCAAATCCAAGCTAGAGACGGCAATACTCAAACTGCTGAAGGAATTGAATGAGTTCCAATTTGTCCCCTTTCTTCCATCTGGCTTAGTTTTGAAAAGATTCCAGAACTGGTGGACAACCAATATGGAAGTGCGTCTATCTGTGCACCCTCATGACTTGCTAATAGGGTTGGGAGTGCCTTCAAAGGCTAAGTCAGCAACGGCTGAGAACATTCCCCTTTTTCCTGAAACTGCCACAACTACTCCTGCAGCTTCATCCCCTCCAGCTAGAGTTACTAGAGCTGCTTCGAAGAAGGGTAAATATCTTCAAATTTCCCTTTTATTTCTTTTGAATCTTTTGTTCATTTCCTTTACACTTATGTTCTTTGGTGCAAGGTCCCCGCAAGAAGAATTCCCCAAGAGAGCTGAAACTCTAGCTATCCTCAAAAAGAAACAACAACAAAAACAGAAAAGGAAGCTAGTCCTCCCTCCTGAGGAATCTGAATCTCTAGAAGAAGAAGAGATTGAGCAAGAGTAAGAAGTGCCTTTGCAAAGAACAAAGAAACAAAAGGTGGCTGTCTTCTCTTCTGATATAATCGAACATTCTCCTCTCGAGGCAACTACTACAGTGATGGGGAAAGAACTTACCTCTGAAGAATCTGAACCCCAATTTGAAGAAAGAGGAATCGAAAAGGAGCCAGTAGCAGCACTGCCAAGAAGGAAAAGAAGGAAAGTGACTGTTCCTGCTACTGACTTGGTTGAAGATCCCATTCACGAAGCAACTGCCAAGGCAGTAGAGCAGGAACATTCTAAGGCAATAATTGTTTTTGAAAGGGCCGAGAGGAGACGGCAGCAACAATTTTTGAGGGATGAAGCCGCTGCTGCTGATGCATTACAAAGGGAGGCTGCAAGAAGGCGACAAACTGCCGAACATTACTCCCTTCGCAGTTCCCCCATCAGTGCTAATACTTCTGGAACGAGTACTTTCTCTCACACTTCTGCCTTTTTTTTCTTTTGTCAACTTTTGGTACTGAAATTTGACAGTCCTTTGTATTTCTTCCTTTTACAGCAACAACTACTGCGTTTCTCTTTCCAGTGAGGCCTCCTTCGGTTTCAGTTGAAGTTGGCCAAATGCAGGATGTGAGGACTGGCCAGATACAGGATATGAGGACTGGCCAGATGCAGGATGTGAGGACTACTCAATTTATCTTCCCACTTTCAAGGTCTACACTTCCTGTACTTTCCCTGAGATCAAGCATTCCTGCATCTCTCCTTCTTGGCCTAGAGCAATACCTCTATTTTCTGACTTTTGATCTACCTCAGTCCACTTCTCCTTTGAACTTTGCTCTTCCTCCTTCCTTCACAGAAATTCCAACTGCTATTCCATCTCTGATGGCAGTTGATCCCCTCACAGAGGGTGCTGGTAGTCTTCCAACCCATCGTTCATCTCCTTTGCCTACTTCCAGCCCTTCTTCCCTTGATTCATTGGTGGCTAAGACCATAGAAGCTGCCAAAGATACTCATTTCATTTCTTCTATCCCCATGCAGTCTTCTATGCCTTCCACTGCAACACTCTCTGCACCCCTCATGTCTATGGATGAGGTTGATGTTTTTGAGGCCAGATTAGCTGGTCTTTTTGACATCCCTTCTACCTCTCCAATATCCAGTATTGAAGCTGAGCCATTAGTTTTGGCTAACTCCTTGTTGGAAATTCTTGAGAGCACTTCTTCTTCCAGCCGCAAGCCTTCTGTACCTTCAATAGACCTGGACACATGCCTGGAACTACTAATTTCCTTTTCGAGGATTCCCTTCGAGGCTCTACAAAGGCTTATAATTAGAAATGGGTTCCTCCAGTGCTGTAAACTTGCTGAACAGTTAGGCATGGATGTTTCAAGTCATTTGTCTGAGGCAGCAGCCACTGTCGACTTTTACATCAGCATTTGTCAAGCTGCCAAGGCTGAGGCTAAGAAATTGGCTGGCGACCAGAGTTTTGTTTCTCAAGTTCATGCTGAAGTATCAAAGTTTAAGGAACAACACTCCTCGGCCTCCCTCTTTCGAGCCCAGCTGCTGGAGAGGAAAACTCAACTTGAAGAGGAGTTAGCTGCAATAAACCAGGCCTTGGTTCGAACTGACACTAAATTGCAAATCACCAACCAAAAACTGGCCGATCGCAAGGGAGAGATGGCTGCAGCTATTCAACTATTTCCATCACTTAACAATAGGAAATCTACTGTACAAAAACAATTAAGACATTGTAATGATTTCCGGGCCAATTTGTGGCACAATGTACTTAATTCTTTATGAAAGAACAAATTTTGTCTATCATTTGAGCAGTCTTGTGTTCTTGTATTTAATGTTTATTTTATTTCTTGTGTTTCCCAAATGGTTGGAAAATAAGGCTTCAAATATCTGCCATTAATCTTTTTGGGATGTACATACCCATTCAAATTTCTTAAATGGTAGGCTCCAAAAGGCAGAACTCTATGAATTTGATATGGTCCTTCCCAGTTAGGTGACCATTTGCCAAACTTATGGCATTTAATTCCTATTGGGAGTATTGTTTTCCATACCAAATCACCTTCATCAAAGCCAATGTGTTTAACTTTCTTATTATAATTCTTGGCTGCTTTCTTCTTTTGGAGAAGAATTTAATGCCAAAATTCTGGCCTCATCTATGCCTTCTAATTCCAAGTACATACTCTGATGGTACTGCTCCGGATCCAACTGGTTTTGGCATCTTACCCTCAAAGATTTAACATTAATCTCTACAGGTAACACTGCATCATGCCCATATACTAGGGCATAAGGTGTAACTCCTGTGCTTGATCTTGGGGAAGTTCTGTAAGCCCATAAAACATCCAACAACAAATTATGCCAATCCCTGGGATTATCTTCCACAACCTTTTGTATTCTTTTTTTTAAGGATTTATTGGATGATTTCGCTTGACCATTTGCTTGTGCATAATAGGGTGTAGAATTAATAAGGCTAATTCCAAATTCTGCCACAAAAGACTTCACCATTTTCCCATCGAACACAGTCCTATTGTCCACAGTTATGGTTTGTGGGATGCCAAACCTATGTATCAAATCTTTAATGAACCCAATGACTTCTGTCTGATCTACAGCCTTGTATGGTTTGGCTTCGACCCACTTAGTGAAGTAATCAATGGCCACTAGAATGAAACAATGATGCTTCGAAGAAGGTGGGTGTATTTTTCCCATCATATCCATGGCCCATCCTCTGAATGGCCAAGGCTTCACTACTGCATGTAAGTCTGTTATCGGCACATGCCTTATTGTACCATGTTTTTGACATGCCTGGCAACCCTTTGCATATTCTATACGGTCTTTAAGGATAGTCGGCCAATAGTAGGAATGCCTTCGAAGCAACCATCTCATCTTTACACCAGGCTGATGAGCACCACAGATGCCTTCATGAACCTCAGCCATAGCTGTTAATGCCTCTTTTGGGCCTAAACAGTCCAGCAATAAACCATCTCCCCCCTTTTTGTAGAGAGCATTGCCATATATCATATATTGCATAGACTGCAATTTGATTTTCCTATTGGCCTTCGAAGATGGACCAGCTAAGTATTGCATTATTGGATATCTCCAATCTTGTTCTTGTAAGTCATTATGATGGACTTCCAAGACCACATTCCTTTTATTCAGAGGTGGTATCAATTTTTGATATGTTGTTTGGCTTATGTCCCTTTGGGTATTCTCCCTTCTCTTGAAGTTTGAAGCTTTCTGAGCCACATCATTAGCTCTATTATTCAAGAATCTTGGAACATGAGTTACATTTGTTATTTGAAATTGAGAAAACAAATATAATGCAACAACATAGTACGGCAAAATACTTATGCTTTGACACTTGAAAATCCCTTTCACCTGGTTAACCACCAATTGAGAGTCTCCAAATATGTCAACTGCATGTACTTGTAATCCAATAAGGATTTCTAGTCCCACTATTAAGGCTTCATATTCAGCCTGGTTATTGGAACAGCTAGCTTCATCCACTCTGAACCCATGTGTGGTCTCTACCCCTTGCGGAGATTTAATCACAATACCAATTCCAATCAAGCCATTGGCTTTCGATCCATCGAACCACATCTGCCATGGCTCAACACTAGCCATGCCAAGTTCCATTATCTCTTGGCTCTCTGTTTGAGAGAGATGATCTGCCAGAAAATTGGCCAGAACTTGCCCTTTTACTGCCCTTTGAGGGACATATTCTAAATGAAATTCTGATAAGGCTAATATCCACTTGCCAATTCTCTCCCTCAACATAGGTCTAGATAACATGTACTTAACCAAATCTGTGGTTGTAATTACCAAGACAGTTGTAGGTAAAAGATAATATCTTAATTTCATTGCAGCAAAATACAAAGCAAGACACAGCTTTTCTACAGCTGAATATTTACATTCACAAGAATTTAAAAACCTACTAAGGTAATAAACAGCTTGTTCCTTGCCTTCTTCATTGCCTTGAGCCAAGAAAGCTCCCAATGAATCTTCTACTGCAGCTATGTACAACTTCAAGGGTTTATTATCCTTTGGTGGCATCAGCACTGGAGGGTTGGCCAAGTAGGCTTTGATACCTTCGAAAGCAATTTGATGCTTTGCTATCCACACAAATTCCTCTTCATCTTTCAGCCTTAACAAGGAAGAAAATACTTTAGTTTTCCCTGCAGTGTTAGAAATAAACCTTCGAAGAAAGTTAACCTGTCCAAGGAATCTTTGTAATTCTTTCTTACTTGATGGAGGCCTAGCTTCAATGATGGCTTTGGCTTTATTCTGATCAATCTGTATCCCTTTCTTGTGCACTACATAACCCAAGAAGTTTCCAGATGATACGCCAAAAGCACACTTAAGAGGATTGAGCTTCAATTTGAACCTTCTAATTCTTTCAAAGGCTGCTTCTAAGTGAAACAAATGCTCCTCCATGGATTGGGATTTGACTACAATATCATCAATATAACATTCCAAATACCCTCCAATGAGGTCATGAAAGATAGTGTTCATAGCTCTCTGATATGTGGCTCCAGCATTCTTCAGGCCGAATGGCATTTTAACCCATTCGAAGGTGCCAATGTTCCCAGGACATCTGAATGCTGTCTTGTGGATGTCCTCCTCTGCAATGTAGATTTGATTATAACCAGAGTGTCCATCCATCATTGATAAAACTTGATACCCTATTGAACTATCTACCAACAGATCCACTATAGGCATAGGGTACTCATCTTTCGGAGTTGCTAGATTTAAGTTTCTGAAGTCAATGCATACCCTTATTTTACCATTCTTCTTGATTACAGGCACAATATTAGATAGCCATTCAACATACCTGGCTGTCCTAATAAAGCCTGCCTTGAGTAGTCTAAGAATCTCTTCCTTGACTTTCTGAATTACTTCTGGACTCATTCTTCTTGGTTTCTGCTTGTATGGCTTGAAATTAAGCTTCATAGGGAGCCTATGTTCGACTAATGACCTATCCAATCCTGGTAGTTCATTATATGACCATGCAAAGCAATCTTTATATTTCTTCAAAACAACCAATAATTGGTCTCTGTCCAGATTATTCAAGCAAGCACTTATATAGGTGGGCTGTTGCATAGAACCTTCCCCTAAATTTACTTCTTCTAAGGGATCCTGTGTCTGAGAACTTATTGAAGTTTCTTGCTTGGTTTCCTCTACCTTCGAAGCAACCTTCTCGCCTTGTTCTGTTCCCAGGTTCTTTAGTTCAACATCTTCGCCCTCTTCCTCATAAACAAAGTCTGTCCATAAGGCATCCTCTTCCTGTATTTCCTGGACTTTTGTTTCAATGTCCAATGCACAGTATTTGCCAAGGGTCAAAATTCTGACCCGCTGCTGTTCCTGTTCACAGCCAATTATCATGGCTTCTCTCTCTTGCTCCTGTATTTTCTGGACTATGGCTTTTACATCCAATGTTGAGAATTTAATTAGAGCCAAAGACTTGGCTTTTTATCCTTCATCTCTTTGCCTACAACCAGGCATCATTGTCATCCTTAATGACAATCTCTTCATCAGCACTTTCTTGGACTAAGTGCTTCAGGTGTGTCACTTCCTCATCGGTCGTCACTTCGGCTGAGCCATCAGCTTTCCTCAGTATACTGAGTGGTGTTACACCCTCAATATACAACTTAGCCTCTGCAAAGTCTGCACAGGCTATGAAGGGTTGAGGATCTGCATCAATTTCCTCTGTCTCCCCATTGCCTAAAGCCATCATAATCTTCTGATGCAAGGAGAAAGGCACATATTTGTTAGTGTGGATCCAATCTCTCCCAAGTAAAGCATTGTATTTAGCATTACTGTCGATTACGAAGAATGCTGTCATGCAGTCCCTAGTTCCTACACTCAAGTTAATGGGTAGAATCCCCTGAGCCATCTGTTTGTCTCCAGCAAAGCCAGCGATGGTTGTGTGGTTGGAATCAACCTGGGATTCTTTTTTCCTAGTTTCTTCAAAGAAGATTTCGGTAGTAAGTTCACTACTGCCCCATTGTCTATCAGGACACGGTTCAGTTGTATCCCATCGAAGAACGCTTTGATGTACAACGGCTTGACATGTTGTGTCATAGAATTCGAAGGATACTCAAAAGGATATGAGAGGTTAATGCGCACCTTTTCTTCACTCTCGTATTCAGTCTCCATTGGGGTAGCCATCCCAGGATCATCTTGTACCATACTTACTTGCGAGTCTTCACTAGAAACAGGAATAGGATCCATGTCTTGGTCATCTTGGTCCTCATTTCCAGCCTGGAACTCATGGGGTAGTATGTGTACCATATTGATTGATACTGGAGGAAATTAGCCAAATTGGATGGTTAGCTATACATGCTCCCTCTCTTGGCCACCTTCAGTTACTTCAGCAGCATCCTCCATGCTGCACTCTGGTACTTCATTGTTAACAGATTCCTTCGAAGGATCTTTCTCGACTGATTTTTCAACCAAAAATGTTTGCTCAGCATGAAGGCTTCGAACATTTCTTCCTCCATCATTTCTTTCTTCTGGCTTATGCCAATCTCTCCTTCTGTCCCGCTATCACTCTCCATCAGAGCTTTCTCCAATCCTGCTAAGCTACACTTCTCTCTGGCTTTTAGTTCAGAATGAACCTTAGCCAATTGTTCTCTGTTGCAACCCATTTTGCTTTGTAAAGTTGGCTTTGGAGCATGGTCGGACTTTGGAGTTTTCTTTCCTTCTGTCTGGACCAATGAAGAGCTCTCTCCATTTTCTTTTATATCATTCTGGTACTGAGTGTACTTGTGCTGAATTTTTCTCCTTTGTGATCTTGAAATAACTGGGACTATATCTGGTTCTTTTGTCTTTGGGTGTTTAAGCAATACCCAATTGTTCGGAGCCACCATAGGAGGCTTCACCATCCTGCCTTGGATTCCAACATCTCTCCGGGCAAGCAGTTCCCTGGGTTTGTTTTGCATTACAAACCAGTCTGGGACTCCAGGTACCCACGAACTTGCTGACTCAGATGTTGAACTGCTTTTTCCAACCTTCGAGGCCATCTTCGAAGCTGGCTGTGAAAGTAAGTGTTTGGCTCTGACCTCATGTTTTGAACCTAATTCAGACCTTCGATGAAGGTGGCCACTTTCTGTCCTGCGTGAGGCTGGTCTAGGAGGCCAATCCCTGGCCTTGATCCCATGAAATGAGCCTCTCTCCAGTCTTCTTTCAGAATGACTGCTCTCCATTCTGTAATAGTTAGGTGGCCTAGATTCATGTAAGGGCCTCTTGCCTTTAGCATGCATTCTGTCTATTGCAGGCTCAACCACTGGTGGTCGCTGCCTATCATTAGCCGGATACGGCCTTTTGTTGTAAGCGTTGATTGATTTAGGACATCTCTGAACATCCCTGTAGTATTGCTTCCCATCAATTGGAAGCCCTTTCAACCATTTATAACTCAGTCTGCACCTGGGACACATCCTCTGCATTACAGCTGCTTCCAAGGAATCATCATCCAGTACTTCTTCATCAGAGTGTTCCTTTGGGTGTGAGAAACCTTGTCCAATAGCTGGTGGGTTTTTAGTGTCCTTCTTGGTAGTTATCTGGTTGGCAATATGCATCTGCACATTGACCTCTTCCAACTCCTGCAGAGATAGATTCTGGAAGTTTGGTACAACCACATTAGTTGTACTTTCTCCAACTTCTGGAAACGGATTACTGTCGATCCCCATGGCCTTTTCTGTTTTGGCTGGGAACTTCAAACTTCCTTTCCGAATTTGTTCTTGGATCCTGTCTCGAAAAACAATGCAGTTTTTAGTCGAGTGAGACCAAGAGTTATGCCATTTACAATATACTTTTCCCTTAAGTTCATCTGGAGATGGCAGTTTTACTCCTTTTGGTAATTTAAAGAAGTTGGCCGCGAGCAAATGATCAAAAATGTCATCTGCTTTTGTTAAATCGAAAGAGTACTTTCTGTGAAAGTCTTTCTTTTTAAACTGCTGGTCAATTTTGTATCCTTATGAACTAATGCTTCACAGATCACAGGTTCTTTGCCCACAATCTCCGCTGCATCAATCTCATAATTAGGATCTCTATAATATGTCTTGTATGATGCATTATTTCGATCTTGTTCCTCCTCTAATAATGCTTCATATCGAGACACCTTATAGGTTAGTTTGACCAAATCTCTGAATTCAGTTGAATCAAACTTCTTTCGAAGCCTGAACTCTAAACCGTTTTGAGCCAATCTTACGAATTCTGGCTCTAGTAGGATGACTCTACATTTATTTCGAGCCCTTTTAAACCTAGCAATAAATTGAGTAGCCTTCTCTTCAGGCCTTTGACTCAATCTGGCCAAGTCTGCCATGGAAACCTTTGGCTCCGACTGGAAAAATTGGGCATGAAATGCCTCTTCCATTTGTTGCCAATTTTGAATGGAACCAGGTGAAAGGTTGATGTACCATACAAACGCTCCCCCAGTTAGAGCATTTGGGAATAATCTTAGTTTCATATAGTCATGATTAGTAAATTCACCGCATTGAGCAGCAAACCTAGCAATATGCTCTATTGTTGATTGATTCCCAGTCCCATAGAAAAGGGTAAAATCTGGTATCCTGAACCCCCTTGGGTATTCGTGTACCCTATCTACCCATTCTGGGTATGGCTTTCTATATACAGGAGTCTGGACCCCCCGAGCCATCGGTCCACACATCTCCCTAACAATATCAACAATTTGGTCCCTAGGGACCATATTTTGTGCCTGCTGAACCACTACTGGAGGAACAAACACAGGGTTTGGTGGACAAACTTGTGCTTGTGGTCCTCTTGGTCCGTAAGGTGGTACATTTGGGACTGGTTGTCCCTGTGGTGCAGGTTGCTGTTGGGGGTATGGGTAACCCCTTTGGGCCTGACCCGTAAAAGGACCAGCGAAGGGTACTGGAACTGGTGTCGTGTCTCTGCCACTTGCAGGAAAACCCTCCAACCCCCCGGGTATAAATTCAAATAAGGGATTAGTGTACCCCCTTGTGCCAGGTATGGCTTCGAATATGGGATTTGTAACCATTCTTATGCCGGTTTCTTGTACTTGACCAGATCCACCAACTTGTGTGGCTTCATTGTTGAGTACTGAGGCATTTTGGCCTGCTACAGGCCTCGAAATGGGTTCATACCAAGACTGAGGCGATGGTCTTTCATGATTCTGATTACTTCTTTCATGATTCTGATTACTAGTTTGACCATTAGAGTGCCCATTAACTTGCATAGGCTGTTTATCTCTAGCCAATCTTTGTTGAGGGACATTTAAAACTTCATCTATGTATCTTGTGTTAGTTGGTTGGTGGTTATTCATTCGATCAAAAAAGGATGTTGCCCACCTTTCCATCGTGTTCATTAATTGTTGTCCCATGGCATCTACTAGGCCATCCCATGGATTTGTTGGCTGAGTAGATAACACAGTGGATGGTCCAATTCCTTGGTTTCGTCCAACATTATGAACATATGGTTCTTGTCCCGAAGTACTGGTCTGTTCGACCATAGGTTCTGATAACATGGGAGTTTCCATAGGTATTTCTACTTCTCCTTCTACGCCTTCTTCCAGACGTTCATTTTCTCCTTGTGGTCTTCGTCTAGCCATTTTAATTGGTCCCACTAGGCGTGCCAAAAATATATGTTGGCTTTTTGGCTTTCGAAGGGTAATTTTGTAAATGCGAGCGTGCCAGCAAGGATCAATCAGTCCTTACAGAAATTATAATTGCCAACCAATTATCAGACGATTGTTTTTTAGTTCTTTCAGCCTCAATGAAGAGGACTTTTACTGGTGGCTTGACTTAGGAGAAATTAAGCGAAATGACAGTTAAACAAAGAGCAATTGAAGTATTTCATTAAAATGAAAACTTACAATGGTCCGAACTCAGCCTCGTAGAGGTTTACAGCGACAATCTACTTGAATCTACTTGAAACTACTCCTATAAATGAAGTGCAAAGTAGGTATTTAAAGTGCAGGAATGTAAATACTGGAAATGTAAAAAACTGGAAAGGAAAATATATAAAGTAAGACTGGTTTGTATGATCTGAGTCTGGGGGCTTTTTCTGGGGACCTCCTTGCTATTTATACTCCTCAAGGATGAGCATCGAATTGCACTTCAAACCGTCGAACTGCTCCTCCATGATCGCTGATCATGCTGCCTTAGAAGTAGTTCCACTACGCCATCACTTGCAGTTGGGCTTCCCTCCTGTATTCGAATTTGAATATGAGTAACCGTTGAAGCCACGTCACCTTGTATCTCTTTACTGATCCAGTACTACTCAGATCACGTGAGAACCAAATTTCACTGCCACGTGTACGATCAGGATCGAAGACTCGAGTAGTCTCCCTAACTTGCCCTTACTTTGCCACGTGTCGAACTGTAATTGGCTTTTACAAAATATGTAGCCAACAGATTGTAATTTTTTCAATGGTTCTTTTTTTAATGTGATTTAATCTTTTTATTTACTGTTTTAATGGTTCTTCTTTACTAATTTTGTCACGACCCACTCCCCGTACCCAAGGGTTAAGCATCGTAATGGCCAGTAACTAAAGTTACCTCCGGCCAATTCTTAAACAATTTAAAAAACGCAAGCGGAAGTAATATTTAAATAAGGGTACCAAAATAATCATTGGAGCTTCTATTTTTATTACAAAATATATTGACCAGAAAGACCGATATTTACATATAAAAATATCATAAAAAAATACTGTGTGTGTGTCTATTCCGTAGCCCCGCATCTAAGACTTTCCAAAGGCTATTTCTGAATTGCATGTTTCCTGAAAATTGGTAAAAAAACTATAAGCACATGGCAGAGTGAGAAATATTATACCAAGAGTATAAGAGACACGAAATAACCATGGATCGTTAGTTAGGCCAAAACATTTACATAAACAAATCATTTGAGTAGCAGAAGTCATTTAAGTAGTAGAAACTGAAATACAGATATTATATAAATATATAACCATAACCACGGTACAGAACAGAACAGAACAGAGATCACAGAAGTGACAGTCAGAACAGAGGTACGAATTCAAGAGGTGGCTCCTACAATAGTGTAGCACTTAGTTCCGCACAGCACTTTGATCCGCACATAACAGAGGTACGGATTCAAGAGGTGGCTCGTACGGATTCTAGAGGTGGCTCCCACAATAGTGTAGCACTTAGCTCCTCACAGCACTTTGCTCCGCATAGAATGGAGGTCAATGGATCCATGACAAACAGAGGACCACAAAGTGGTCAAATAGAGGCCAATCGCTATTTAAGTCCCCCAAGGCGTGGGACTCTCGTGGTGGTACTTACAAAACATAATTGTATATAAGGTCATAACCAAATATTCCTTAAAAGTAAAACAAATATATCCATGGGTTTCCTTTTAAGCAAATAGGGTTCAGAAATAAAATCATGTAACTAAAACCTTTATAAAACATAACTTTTATTAAAAACATAACTTGTATAAAACAAATTTTGATAAGTCAAAATATATGTAAAATACATTTTGGTGACTCAAGGTATAATATAACTCACCTTAACTTTAATACCTTACTCTTTTTTTCCACTATTAAAGACCTTCGCAACTTCCACCGTTCTTTCCTTCCTTTCCTCTCTTCTTTTCTTTTCTTTTCTTTTCTTTTCTCCCTTTTTCTTCTTTCACTCAGATCAGAGCCCTCTCCCTTTATATAGGAATATAAACGCAACGCCTCGCCAACACATGGCCAGGCCGTATCTTTCCGTAGATTCAACTAATTAATTTCATAGATTTGATCTTATCTTTAATAGATATTTAAGATAATTTTCTTTTGACTTATTATCTTAATATAATTATATAAATAAAATAATTTTTAATTAAATTACACTTTATTATATATCAATAAAAAATTAATTATTTATTTTAATATCACACCCATTATTATTATTATTTATATTATCTATATTATTATTATTTATATTTTGACCCCTAAACTTTTAATAATTATATTATTTTATAAAATTACGTATAATAATATATAATAAATCATATATTTTCTTAACTGAGATTAAATAATATTAGTATAAATTCTACATAATAATAATAAATCTAGGTTGTTACAATCTTCCCCCCTTTTAAAATTTCGTCCTCGAAATTTGTCACAGGTGTAAGTTATCCGCTATGTACTCTGATAAATATATGTTAGATGATTAATCTGATAGAAAATAGGACCTCAAAAAAAAATTTATCAAAAATAACTCACTGTTTAGTTGTCAAAAATTAGTTTGGGCCAAAATGAGAAATAATTGGTGACTTTAAAAACTTTTCACTCGTTTTGTTTACGATAAAAATAAATAAAAAAATAAAATAAAATGAGAATACAATGACAAAATCATATACAGGAGATGAACTTTTCATTGATGGGAAATAATTTCAAAATTGAACCCACTTTTTTTTTAAAAAAAATATCAAAATAAATTTTTTTTTTTGAATACTGAACTGAAAATTATATGGATTTAATTATATTATAATTTTGGTAGGTACTTGAGCCCGACATTCTTCTTTTCTTATTTTTCTTTTACTATAACAAATATAAATTATATCTAATATCCTTCACAAATTAGGCACACTAAAAAAAAAAAATTTATTATATATATAATCATATAAAATTATAATATAATTAAATCGATGAACAAAATATAATAATTCGGTACTAATCACTCGCTATCCCACTTCTTAAATGTACATGTGTTCTATGCTCCAATGATGATTTTTTTTTTTTTATAAACCATTGCTCTGATACCATTTGTCACGATCCGCTCCCCGTACCCAAGGGTTAAGTATCGTGATGGCCAGTAACTAAGGTTACCTCCGGCCAATTCTTAAACAATTTAAAAAACCCAAGTGGAAGTAATATTTAAATAAGGGTACCAAAATAATCATTGGAGTTTCTATTTTTATTACAAAATATATTGGTCAGAAAGACCGATATTTACATATAAAAATATCATAAAAAAATACTCTGTGTGTGTTTATTCCGCAGCCCCGCATCTAAGACTTTCCAAAGGCTATTTCTGAATTGCATGTTTCCTGAAAATTGGTAAAAAAAACTATAAGCACATGGCAGAGTGAGAAATATTATACCAAGAGTATAAGAGACACGAAATAACCATGGATCGTTAGTTAGGCCAAAACATTACATAAACAAATCATTTGAGTAGCAGAAGTCATTTAAGTAGTAGAAACTGAAATACAAATATTATATAAATATATAACCATAACCACGGTACAGAACAGAACAGAACAGAGGTCACAGAAGTGACAGTCAGAACAGAGGTACGAATTCAAGAGGTGGCTCGTACGGATTCTAGAGGTGGTTCCCACAATAGTGTAGTACTTAGTTCCGCACAGCACTTTGATCCGCACATAACAGAGGTACGGATTCAAGAGGTGGCTCGTACGGATTCTAGAGGTGGCTCCCACAATAGTGTAGCACTTAGCTCTGCACAGCACTTTGCTCCGCATAGAATAGAGGTCAATGGATCCATGACAAACAGAGGACCACAAAGTGGTCAAATAGAGGCCAATCGCTATTTAAGTCCCCCAAGGCGTGGGACTCTCGTGGTGGTACTTACAAAACATAATTGTATATAAGGTCATAACCAAATATTCCTTAAAAGTAAAACAAATATATGCATGGGTTTCCTTTTAAGCAAATAGGGTTCAGAAATAAAATCACGTAACTGAAACCTTTATAAAACATAACTTTTATTAAAAACATAACTTGTATAAAACAGATTTTGATAAGTCAAAACATACGTAAAATATATTTTGGTGACTCAAAGTATAATATAACTCACCTTAACTTTAATACCTTACTCTTTTTTTTTCACTATTAAAGACCCTCACAACTTCCACCATTTTTTTCTTTCTTTCCTCTCTTTCTTTCTTTCTTTTCTTTTTCTTTTCTTTTCTTTCTTCTCTTCCTTTTTCTTCTTTCACTCAGATCAGCGCCCTCTCCCTTTATATAGGAATATAAACGCAACGCCTGGCCAACACGTGGCCAAGCCGTATCTTTCCGTAGATTCAACTAATTAATTTCATAGATTTGATCTTATCTTTAATAGATATTTAAGATAATTACCTTTTGACATAATATTTTAATATAATTATATAAATAAAATAATTCTTAATTAAATTACACTTTATTATATATCAATAAAAAATTTAATTATTTATTTTAGTACCACACCTATTATTATTATTATTTATATTTTGACCCCTAAACTTTTAATAATTATATTATTTTACAAAATTACGTATAATAATATATAATAAATCATATATTTTCTTAACTGAGATTAAATAATATTAGTATAAATTCTACATAATAATAAAAAATCTGAGTTGTTACAAATTTAATCTTTTTATTTCCTTTAAGCAAACAGTGAGCACCCTACCGTGAGCAAACAGTGAACTTCTTCAGCCTTGCTCAAAGGAATCATTGAGCAAACATTAAGAACCCTTTCCTACTATTTTAATGGTTTTTTTTTATTTTATTACTGAAGTTATCTCCTTTTGTTTATAATTTGAGAAAAATGTGATTTTAGTTATTTCAATGGTTCTTTTTTTTAATGTGATTGTAGGTAGTTCAATGGTTCTTTTTTTTAATATGATTGTATTGTAGTTAGTTCATTAGTTCTTGTCTTTTTTTTTTCATTGAATTTTTTTTATTATGAGAAAAATGTGATGTGATTGTAATTTGTTCAATGGTTCTTTTCTTTTTAATGTGATTGTAATTAGTTCAATGGTTATTTTTTCTTTTTCTTTTTTAATGTGATTGGGATTGTAGTTACTTCAATGGTTCTTTTTTTTAATGTGATTGTAGTTAGTTTAATGTTTTTTTTTTTTTTTAATGTGATTGTATTGTAGTTAGTTCAATGGTTTTTTTTTTTCATTTAATTTTTTTTATTATGAGAAAAGTGTGATGTGATTGTAGTTTGTTCAACAGTTCTTTTTTTTTTTAATGTGATTGTATTGTAGTTAGTTCAATGGTTCTTTTTTTTCATTTATTTATTTTATTATGGAAAAAATGTGATGTGATTATAGTTTGTTCAGTAGTTCTTTTTTTTAATGTGATTGTATTGTAGTTAATTTAATGGTTCTTTTTTTTCATTTATTTTTTTTTATTATGGGAAAAATATGATGTGATTGTAGTTTGTTCAATGGTTCTTTTTTTTTTAATGTGATTTAATCTTTTTATTTACTGTTTTAATGGTTCTTCTTTACAATTATTTTTTTTATAATGAAAAAAATACGATTGTAGTTTGATAGCATAAAAATAATTGTGCTTTTTAACTATGAATTGACTTGATTTGTGATTTTATTTTTAGCTCACTGTGTTTTTTTTTTTTTAGGGGGGGGAAAGGATTGTATTTATTAAGTTCACATAAAGTACCCATTCTTGATGATGAATTATTGATGATGATTAGATTGTATTTTGAAAAAAAAAATATTTGTAATGTAGTTAGATAGCATAAAAATAATTGTGGTTATGAATTGACTTAATTTGTGATTTTATTTTTAACTCATTGTGTTTTTTGGGGGAAAAAAAGGGGGATTGTATTCATTAGGTTCACATAAAGTACCCATTATTGATGATGATTAGATTGTATTTTGAAAAAAAAAATATATTTGTAATTGATCTTTTTAACTCACTGTGTTTTTTGAAAAATAAATTATTGTGTTTTTTAATTATCAATTGACTGAACTCACTGTGTTTTTTATTATTATTATTATTATTAACAAAAATGTGATTGTATTTTTAACTACCAATTAACTTAATTTGTGATTGGTTTTTAATTCATTGTATTTTTAACTAACAATTGTAGTTAGTTCAATAGTTGACATGAAGTACCCGTTATTGATGATTATTAGATTGTATTTTGAAGCAAAATATTTGTAATTGATTTTTTTTAAGTCATTGTGTTGTTTTTAAAAAAAAAATTGTGGTGTTTTTTAACTATCAATTGCCTTAATTTGTGATTTGATTTTTAACTCACTGTGTTTTTTGAAAGAAAAAAAAAAAGATTTTATTCATTAGGTTCACATAAAGTACCCATTATTGATGATAATTAGATTGTATTTTGAAAAAAAAAATTGTAATTGATTTTTTTTTCTCACTGTGTTTTTTGAAGAAAAAAATTAATTGTGTTTTTTAACTATCAGTTGACTTAATTTGTAATTTGATTTTTAACTCACTATGTTTTTTGAAAAAAAAAAAAATATATATATATATATATGGATTGTATTCATTAGGTTCACAAAAAGTCCCCATTATTGATGATGAATTATTGATGATGATTAGATTGTATTTTGAAAAAAAAAATATTTGTAATTGATCTTTTTAACTTATTGTGTTTTTTGAAAAATAAATTATTGTAATTTTTAATTATCAATTGACTTAATTTGTGACAATATCTGTGTTTTTTGAAACAGAAATGGATTGTATTCATTACTATTGATGATGATTAGATTGTATTTTATTTTAATTCATTGTATTTTTAACTACCGATTGTAGTTAGTTCAATGGTTCACATAAAATACCCATTATTGATGATGATTAAATTGTATTTTGAAACAAAATATTTGTAATTGATTTTGTTAACTCATTGTGTTTTTTTTTAAAAAAAATTGTTGTGTTTTTTAGCTATCAATTGACTTAATTTGTGATTTGATTTTTAACTCACTGTGTCTTTTGGGGGGGGGAACGATTGTATTCATTAGGTTCACAAAAAATACCCATCATTGATGATGATTAGATGGCATTTTGAAGAAAAAAAAAATTGTAGTTGATTTTTTTCTCAATGTGTTTTTTGAAGAAAAAAAATTAATTGTGTTTTTTAACTATCAATTGACTTAATTTGTGATTTGATTTTTAACTCACTGTGTTTTTTGAAAAAAAAAATATATATATATATACCCATTATTGATGATGATTAGATGGCATTTTGAAGAAAAAAAAATTAATTGTGTTTTTTAACTATCAATTGAATTAATTTGTGATTTGATTTTTAACTCACTGTGTTTTTTGGGGAAAAAAAAATGGATTGTATTCATTAGGTTTACAAAAAGTCCCCATTATTGATGATGAATTATTGATGATGATTAAATTGTATTTTGAAAAAAAAAATATTTGTAATTGATCTTTTTAACTTACTGTGTTTTTTGAAAAATAAATTATTGTGTTTTTTAATTATCAATTGACTTAATTTGTGACAATATCTGTGTTTTTTGAAACAGAAATGGATTGTATTCATTACTATTGATGATGATTAGATTGTATTTTATCTTTCAAAAAAAAATTGTAATTGCTTTTTTTTAACTCATTGTGTTTTTTGAAAATAAAAATATTATTGTGCTTTTTAATTACCAATTGACTTCATTGCAGTAAATTTTTTAACTACCAATTGATCACACAGTGAATTTTTTTAACTAATTTTGTTTTTTTGCACCTTATTTCGATCACATGATGAGGAAAAAAAATTGTTTACGTTGTGACAATATCTGTGTTGTTACAGGATGGAATGTGATATAGTTATTGCTAAAATCAATCGACTATCTCGAAAAAAAAAATTACTCATTTCACGCCAGATTGATCATGATGATTCCATATTCAAGGATAAATTGAAACAACTTCAAAAAAAAAAGCACCTTGATTAAGAGTATGTGTTCTACGTGACAAACAATTGCATTATAGAACGAATGTTCGAAATGTCACAAGTAAGCTCTGAAGTTTTATCATGTAGCTCTGAAGTTTTATCATATTCATATATATTAATTGAAACATTAATTTTTATACTATATATATATATATATATTGCTGCAATTTAAAATATAGGAGTTGTTATGCCTTCCACATCAGAGAGTATTCACTTCCACTAAAATGTTTCGAGAATCACCACATTGACAAACAATACTAATGTTCTAAATGGTTAGAACCCCATGTAATAATATTTTCTAATTATGATTCTTTTATATTATAACTTGCAAATACTAATACCTGCTACTTTCATAATGAATGCTAATAGTTATATTATTTATCTTTTTCATGAAAATTATATGATGCAATAGTCATGCCTCCCGTAACTGAGGAAGAATGTTAGAAATATTATTTATATTAATTTTACAATTATGATTTATTTGACAATATTCTTATAACTTCAAAAAAGTAATGATTTTAGGAAAATTTACCCATAAATCCTATTTTCTGAAAAGTTGAACCATTTAGTCCTAAATGTTTTCTTATGCACCATTTAGTCCCATTTTATTTTGGTAATGTTGTTTATTTAATTTTCATTAACATCATCAAGATAAACATCAACATAACATCAACTACATCGTCTCCCTAACATCAACATAAACATCAACTCCATAGCTGCAACTCCTTCGTCTCCCTCAAACCTACATCTGATGTTGATGTTTGATAGCCTGGAGGAGGGCAGGGCTCGAGTGTTCGATTTCTTCAGATCGGCATGCAGATCAATCCCTACTATCATGGAAATCTACAATCCCGAACACTCGAGACGCTGACCGTAGTCCGTCGAGCAAATTCCTCCACGGTCTCGATCTTAACCTTCCTCTGCCGGAAGATGCCTGATCTCGCCAGAACCTCCATTTCCACTGGCAAACTTCCGATCATCGTTCCGTTATAACTTCAATCCTTTTGTTTCCGAATTGAAACAAAAAATCAAAAAGAGGTTTTTTTTTTTTTTATAGTGAGAATCTAGAGAGAGAGAGAGAGCCTCACGATCGATCGATGTGCTGATATATATATATATATATATTTATGTAAATATACCATAACCAACCTCTCTTTTTTGCAATTGAGAATTTGAAATAAATTTCTTACATGTTGGTTACGATATCTTTGTTTGTAGTTTTGATAATGATGTTGATGAGTTTAATCCGTTTCGACCCATTTCGGATAATTCGATTTCTTCATTTTCTCAGATGGAAATGGATTCTTCATTTTCTAGGAATTTGAACTTTGGGAATGTTGCTAATGAGGACTCCAAACCCTAACCGACCCAAAGCAACGATGAGATGAGAACACAAGCGAGAACGAAGAGGGTGTTCTGGTGTACGTTTTTGCGGGTGTTCATAGGGCTGGGCAATTTTTAATAGGTTGTTTTTTTTTTTTTTTTTTTTTTTTGTGGCAGTCGTTGATTTTTGATGTTGGGTTCTTTGTTGTTGTTTGCAGGTTGAAACTGATGTTTGTGGTTGAAACTAACACAGTGGCAGCGTTCTACTTCATTGGGTTTATGTTACTCCTCTTCTTTTTTTTTTTTTTTTTTTTTTTTTTTTCAAAAGAGAAAATGTAATATTACTTGTAGATTGATATGATGTTGGCAGTATTAGAAAAGTTTATGTTTTTTCCAAAAGTTCTGGTTCATTGTAGGACTGTTAATATTGATGTTGTGATGTTTGATGTTGTTTTAATGATGATGGTGTAGTTGATGTTGTTTTGATGGTGGTGATGTTGTTTTCATAAATCAGTCCGCCCATGTTTGATGTTGTGATGTTTGATGTTGTTTTGATGATGATGTTTGTGATGTTTGATGTTGTTTTGATGATAATGTTTGATGTTGTTTGATGTTGTTTTGATGGTGATGTTTGATGTTGTTTTGATGATAATGTTGTGATGTTTGATGTTGTTTTGATAATGATGTTGTGATGTTTGATGTTGTTTTGATGATGATGATGTTTGATGTATATGCCCTCTATGGTCAATTTCCCTATAATGGGACCTTTCAGTCTATAAGAAAACTTTTAGGACTAAACAGTGTATAAGTTGTTAATTTGGGATTTATTGGTGCATCACCCATGATTTTATACTAATTATTTTATTCATGTAAATCCAAATAAAGGAATTGTTATGTTCCCAATATCTGAGGATATTCAGATACATGAGGATATTTCAAAAGTCACAAGGGTGGTGAATAATAATATTGTCCTACAATAAGGTAAACACTAACATATATATAGATTTTGTAATTACGATTTTTAAAATTATAATTCCCGATACTTATATTGTTTATTTTTTCATCTAATTAGATAACGGGATAGTCATGTCTCAAAATTTAGAGAGCATTCAGTTGCATAGAGATTTATTACATGAAACTGTAATAGCGAACAACAATATTGTCACAGAAGAAGAAGGTAATAATTATTATTTGTATTAATTTTAGAATTATAATTTATTTGACAATATTATCATAACTTCAAATAATAAATGATTTAAAATATTTTATTCATGCAAATTCAAATAAAGGAATTGTTGTGTTCCCGATATCTGAGGGAGTTCACATACATGAAAATGTTTCGGAAGTTACAAGGGTGGTAAATAATAATATTGTCCAACCAGAAGGAAAACCCTAATATATATATATATATATATAAATATTAATATTTTTAATTACAATTTTTTAAATTATAATTGCCAATAATTGATATTCACGAACCTTTAAATTAAATATTAATTTTTAAGTTAATCATTTCTCAATTAAATTTTAGATGATAGAATAGTCATGCCCCTCATATTTGAGGACATTCAATTGCATGGAGATGTCTCAGAAGTCACAATGACAACAAATATTAATATTCTTCCACAATAAAGTAAGAATAAACTATTATGTTATTCATGACTCGTAATTTATACTTATCTCTTTACTATTCTCATTGTATTATTTCACATAAGTTTATTTTGGGATATTTAATTATTTTTCAATATTTTTTATGATGAAATAGTCATAAATCCCATAACCAAGGACGTTCAATTGCATGGAGATGTGTCACAACCCGCAATGACAACAAATAATAACATTGTTCCACAACAAGGTAAGAATTATTTTGTAATAATTTTGTTTAAAAAAATAATGTCAACTCCTGCAATTTAAATAGACATTGTCTCAAAAATATGTATATATATTTATGATAGGTATGCCTTTCATAACTTTTCACAAAATTTCATAACTTAAATCTAAAATGTCATAACTTTTTCATTACAAAAATCATAACTTTTTTTCACTAAAAAATGTCACAACAAAATCTCAATGTGTCATAATAAAAATCACAAAATGTCATAACATTATTATTCCTAACTTTAGGGTCCACATCATAAATTCGCTATTTATGACTTTATTACAAAATGTCATAACACACATCACAAACAATCATGATGTTCATCATAAAAAATCATAACTTTTTTACAATATGCATCATTTGAAAGGGTGCACATTGTAAATTTCTCCTACATGTAATACTAATTATTTAGTATACGGCACATGTAATTATGTTACATATGTTATATTTGTCAGATGTTGCAATCGTTGCACGTCGCAGAAAACGACGCGTAATAAGTAGATGGAAATTCAGTAATAGAACATCCACATCTCCTCAATGTCACGCCATCATGTGGTTAGATGAGAGAACAAAGGATAGTTCTAAAACCAATCCCAAAATCAGATTATGTTGTCAAGCTGGGGAGGTCGCTTTACCATTATTGTCACACGCTCCTGACTTCTTAGATGCACAATTGAGGAATGTAAGTTTTATGAAAAATATTAGAATGTATAATTCAATGTTTTCTTTCACATCAATGGATGGAAAAGTAGATCATTCAGTTTCAGATGGAAGAGGTCCATATGCATTTCGGATTAGCGGGAAAAATTATCATATAATAGGGTCATTGTTACCAACTCCTGATCAGAAACCTAGGTTTGCCCAACTGTATATATATGATACAGAGCAAGAATTGCAAAATCGTCTTGATGTGATAGGCCAAACCTATCACAACCCGCTCCCCGTACCCAAGGGTTAAGTATCGTGATGGCCAGTAACTGAAGTTACCTTCAGCCAATTTTTTAAACAAATTAATAAACGCGAGCGGAAATAATATTTAAGTGAGAGTACCAAAATAATTATCGGAGCTTTTATTTTTATTACAAAATTTATTAACCCAAAAGGCCAATATTTATATAAAAAAATATCATAAAAGTATTATGTGTGTCTATTCCGCAGCCCTGCGTCTAAGACTTTCCAAAAGCTATTTCTGAATTGCATTGTTTCCTGAAAATTGGTAAACAGTTATAAGCACATGGCAGAATGAGAAATATTATGCCAAGAGTATAAGGGACACAAAATAACCATGGATAGTTATGTAACTAAAATATTTAAGATAACTTAGTCTGAACAAATAATCATTTAAGTAGCAAAACTGAGATTATGTAAATAAATAACCATAAACACGGTACCGAACAGAACAGAACAGAGGTCAATTAGAACAGAGATACAGATTCAAGAGGTGGCTCATACGGACTCTAGAGGTGGCTCATACGGACTCTAGAGGTGGCTCCCACAACAGTGTAGCACTTAGCTCCGTACAGCACTTTACTCCACACAGAATAGAGGTCAATAGATTCATGACAATATAGGGCCACAAAGTGGTCAAACAGAGGCCAATGGTTATTTAAGTCCTCCAAGGCGTAGGACTCCAGTGGTGGTACTTACAAAACATAATTGTTTATAAGGTCATTATCAAATATTCTTTAAAATATAAACAAATATATCCATGGGTTTCATTTTAACAAATAGAGTTAAGAAATTAATCCACGTAATTGAAATATTTATAAAACATAACTTGTATTAATATAACTAATAAAATACAACTTGTATAAAATAAATTATGGTAAGTTAAAACATACGTAAAATATATTATGGTAACTCAAGGTATAATATAACTCACCTTAATATTGACCCTTACTATTTTCTTCTTATTTTTACTACCTTCTCGCAGATGTTCCTTCGCTCTCCTTCGTTTTCCCTTTCTTTTTTTCCTTTTCCTTCCTTTCTCTCTTTTTTTTCCTTTCTTTCCGCCTAGTTGATCACCTCCTCCCTATTTATAGAGAGGTAAGAACGTGGCCCGCGTATCTTCCCTAGATTTGATTCATAAATTATATAGATTTATACTTATCTTTAATAAATATTTAAGATAATTACACTTTGGCCCAGTTTTCTAATATAATTATATAAATTAATTAATTCCTAATTAAATTGCACTCTATCGTATACCAACAGAAAATTAATTATTCATTTTATTACCACACCCATTATTATTATTATTATTATTATTATTATTATTATTATTATTATTATTTATTTACTCTTACTTTTATATTTATTTATTTACTATCTTTACCTTTAATTTGGCCCAACTAGTATTATAATTTCATATTTCTGTTAATTTGGCCCCAAATAATAATTCCTAATTAATCCCATATTTGATAATCTAATACCAAATTAGATTCTGTATTTGTTATTATTTATTTAATAATATATTATTACATACAACCATAATACCAGTATAAAATTTAAGGGATAACTTAAATTTTTGGGTTGTTACAAAACCAGTACAAATATTTCGGGTATTAATTTGTCAATATTGGAAGGTTTACAAGAAATGTTAAATGCAGTTAATCCTTATGTGAAAATATTTCGAAGTACTGGAGATTTGTTGCGGGATCGTAATGTATTGAATTTACATGTGCGTATTTTAAACTCCAGAGTGAACGACAATATATCAAGCCAACTGCAAACGAAGTTGCGACGATAATCATTGGTGATGATACTGGAACTGAAACACATCGTGACATCATTGTTCAGAAAAATGATGGTATATTAAGAAGAATTAGTGAAATACATCTATCATATGTACCATTACAGTACCCATTACTGTTTCCATATGGTACAGATGGATGGAGGTGCGGCATATCTTTTAATACATCCTCAAACAGATCTCGAAATAATGTGTGAATTAGAGAATTTTATGCATTTAGACTACAACATAGAGAATTTGAAGGTAAAACACTTTTAAGAGGAGGGCATTTGTTTCAGCAATTTGTCGTTGACTGTTATGCTGCTATTAAGCAAACTAGATTTATAGCGATCCCGGTTCTCCCTGTCAATATCTGTTGTATTCCGGACTTTGGTTCCGTGGAGTTGGTAGTTGTACATATCTTGTTGTTATCCTTTAATTCCATTTGTTTGAGTTTTAGGATGTGTTGGGCATGTTTCGAGCAGGTGGGTTGAGCCTTGGTCTAAAATCTTGTTGTCAGGTTTTTGGTCATTCTGCTCGAGCGGGTTTTAGAGCGCTCGAGCGGGGATTGCACACTCCTAGTATTTTTGTGCTCTGCAAAACTTCTGCAGATATGATTTCTGCGCTCGAGCGGGTCGTGCTCGAGCGGGCTTGATGGCGCTCGAGCGGGTTGTACTTCTTTGATGTAAGTTCTGGGAGGGGGAAATCTACGCTCAAGCGGACTGGTTTTCGCGCTCGAGCAGATGTACTTTATTCTTGTGTCTTGGCGCTCGAGCGGGCCTTCTTGCGCTCGAGCGTGTCCAAATTTTTGTGCTTAGCGCTCGAGCGTCCTGTTCTCCGCTCGAGCAGGAATGCCGTATATCAGAAGGCAGTTAGGCATTTTTGAATCACTTTTTACATTCTCTTTCTCTCTCTTACTTTCCCAAATCGATTTTGAGAGCCCCTCTCTCTAGAAACTCCCTTCTCTCTAGGGTTTGATCTAGTTAGAGTGCTTCCCTTTCCTTTGGCCTTTGTAAAAGTTGTGTTGATCGTCGAGGGCTTCGTTTTGATCCGTGGATCTTGGAGTTTTGAGCATTCTGGTTTTCTTCATCTTCTTCCCTTGGGCTCCGAATTTGAGGTAGGGATTCCTACTCTATAGCGATCCCGGTATTCCCGTTACTGTACAGTTGTATTCCGGACTCGGTTCCGTGGAGTTGGTAGTTGCGTCTACCTTGTTGTCATCCTTTAATGTCATTTGTTTGAATTTTAGGATGTGTTGGACTTGTCTCGAGTGGGTGGATTGAGTCTTGGTTTAATTTCTGCATTTTTGGTTTTTGGTCTTTCCGCTCGAGCGGGCCTTTGAGCGCTCGAGCGGAGATTGCATATTTCCAGTATCTCGTGCCCCTGCAAAACTTCTGCATGTGTGATTTCTACGCTCGAGCGGGTTTTCTGCGCTCGAGCGGGTAGCGCTCGAGCGGAATTGTTAGCGCTCGAACGGACAGTACATTTCTGGTAGAAGTTCTGGGAGAGGGAGATTCACGCTCGAGCGGACTGGATTTCACGCTCGAGCGGGCGAACTTTATTTTTGTGTCTTAACGCTCGAGCGGGACTTACTGCGCTCGAGCGGACCCTGTTTTTCTGTGTCTTCACGCTCGAGCGGTGTGTTTTACGCTCGAGCGGACCTGTCGTACAACTGAGAATGGCTGGACATTTTAAATCACTTTTTCACTTTCTTTTCTCTCTCCTACTTTTCCAAAAACACCATTGTTGAGCTTCTCACTCTAGAACTCTACCTTCTCTCTAGGTATTGATCTAGTAGGAGTGGTTTGCTCACCTTTGGTCTTCACAAAAAAGTTGTTGATCGTCGTGGGCTATCTTTTAATCTGAAAATTTCAGGATTTGGAGCATTTTGATTTTGGACTTCATCTCCGTTGGAGCTCATCTTTTGAGGTAGGGATATCCTACTCCTCTCTATGGATTTTGTCTTTAAATTTTAGTATTTTGAGATGCTGGGGTTGGTTTGGTAATTTGGTGAAAGTTTGGGGCTTTTGTGTAATTTTTACAAAAGTTGGGGTTTTGTTATAATAAACTTAGATGCATGTTTGGCATAGAGAAATGGAATAAATGTTGGGATATTGATGAGAATGGAACCTTAAGGGTTAAAATGTTAATTATGGAAAATGCCCTAATTACATTGATTAATTAATTGGTATAATTAATGGTGAGAAATGAGGAAATGAAGTGGAAATGTTGAGATTGGGAGTATATGGGAATAAGGGGTGTAGTTGAATTATTTATCACTCACCGAATTGAAATGTTGATTTAATATCCATTTGCGCATTTATTTTCTGTTTAGAAATAACTGCTTTGGGCTATCGGTGGAGGATAGTCGTGATTGTTGTAGACAATGCATGATGATTAGGCAAACGAAAACTAATCAATGGAATGTGTCATGGAACTTGACGGTTGATAGAATACATTAACTCTATGTATTGATTGATTGTATGTAGAACCTATGTGTTTATATACATTGTGTATAGAGGAGGAGATGGGGGATGTACTCCGCGGTTTAGGGGAAGATGGGGAATGTACCTCTAAACCGGATAGTGTTGGGAGGAGATGGGGGATGAACTCCGTAGATACAGCTCATATGCTTGTCTAGAGAAGTGAAGATAGAGATCATATGCTTATCTTTGGGAAGTGTAGATACAGCTCATATGCTTGTCTAGAGAAGAGTAGATATAGCTCTTATGCTTATCTTCGGTTGTGTGATATAGTTCTTATACTTATCTGCTGAGGTGTTGATATAGCTCATATGCTCATCGGTTAATGTGATGACATAGCTAGTATGCTTATTTATCGAAAAAGGAAAATGAAAGGTAACATAGACTTGTAAGTCATGTAATTGAAATGTGATATATGTGGGTGTATCAGTGTTGGCCATCTATCAATTGCTAATCTTTTAGTCATTGTTCATGGTTGGTTTAGTGTATTTCTACTGGGCTGTGGCTCACCCTATATGGGAATATCATTTTCAGGTACAGGTAGCATGCCACCTCCAAGGACATAGCTTGGGGGGCTAGAGGCGGGCAGACTTTTGTTATTTAGTTTCTTTTGATGTATTACATGTATATTCAAGCCAAGGGCTTAAGATGTAAATGAGTTAGCACTCTTTTGTTGTAACCAAGTGTTAACTTGGAAAGCTGTAAGCCCGTAGGGCATTTGCTTTTGTTGTTAACATGTAATACCTTTTGTAACCAAGTACTCCGATGAATAGAAGGATGTTGGGCTTTTGTATATCAATGCATGTTTATATTGTTGGGTTTTATGTTATTTTTCTGAGGGCGTTACATACTCACTCTTATAGGTTTATAGGTTTTAACCTAGATTTTGAGCTTGTTGTTTAAATGGCTTGATTTTGGGATCGAGGGTTTCAAAATGTTGAAAGAGGGTTTTGTTATTTTGATTCTAAAATGTGTATTTTGGGTTTCAAGATAATGATATTGTTATTGGTTGTTGAAATATAGACCATTGGGTCAATATTGAGAAATGGGGTAGAAAACTCTAATTTGTTGTATAAATTAATTGGTATAATTAATTTGGAAAATTTGTGGTTATTTGGAATTGAGTTGGATTTATTAGTCGCTCATTGTGGAAAACATTGATATTTTATCTGTTGGAGCTTTTATTATCTATTTAGAAATAATTGCTTTGCGCTACCAGTAGAGGGTAGTTTTGATTGTTGTAGACAATGCATGATGATTAGGTAAACTAAAACTAATCAATTGGAGGTGTCATAGAGTATGACGGTTGATAGAATACATTAACGTTATGTATTGATTGATTATGTATGTGACCTATGTATATATACGTTGTGTGTGTGTGGGAGGAGATAGGGGATGTACTCCACGGTTTAGGGGAAGATAGGGGATGGACCTCTAAACCGGATGTTGTGTGGGAGAAGATAGGGGATGGACTCCGCTGATACAGCTCATATGCTTGTCAGTTAATATGTTGATATAGCTCATATGCTTATCTGTTGAAGTGTGGATACAACTTGTATGCTTATCTGTTGAGATGTTGATATAGTTTATATGCTCATCTATGGAAGTGTTGATATAGCTAGTATGCTTATTTATTGTGAAATGGGAAATGTTTAATATGAGTCACTATCTCATATAAATTGTTGGCCAGGTTCTGAGCCGTCGTTGTAAATTGTGAACATGATAAGAAATGGAAAATGAAATGAAACATGGACATAGTGGTCATGTAATGGAAATGGGTCATGAATTGATTTATTAGAATTAAGCATTTATCAATTGCTAATGTCTTAGTTACTGCTCGTACTGTGTTTGGCATATCTCTACTGGGCGTTGGCTCACCCTATATGGAACATTATTCTCAGGTACAGGTAGCATGCCACCTCCAAGGACTTAGCTTTGATGGATGTGGGAGTTGAAGACTCTTTTTGATTATTTTGTTTGTATTACAAGTATATCAAGCCAAGGGCTTATTTTGTATAGAGTTAGTACTCTTCTTTGTGTAACCAAGTGTTGACTTGGAAAGCTGTAAGCCCGTAGGGCATTTGCTTTTGTTGTTAACATGTAATATTGTTGTAAGAACTACTCTGATGAATGGAAAGGTGTTGATTTTCTTATATCACAGCATGTCTAAATGATGGGTATTATGTATTATTTTGAGGGCGTTACAAGATTGAATTACATCAAGACCCATCAAGCTGAGTTGCACGCAGATCTATATCAAGGAATAGAAAATGTTGTAGTTGTTGGAGATGTAGATGCGTCAGCAGTAGGGAGAAAATTTGTGTTGCCTTCATCATTCTCTAGGGGGCCACATAATATGATCCAACGTTATCAAGATGCTATGGCAATTTGCAGAACTATTAGAGCTCCTGATTTGTTTATCACATTCACATGCAATCCTATATGGCCAGAAATAAAAATTGATCTTCCAAGACTACTGAATCAACGTGCAAAAGATAGACCTGATATCGTTGCTAGAGTTTTTCGAATTAAGTTTAAACAACTACTAACCGACTTGAGGGAAAATAAAATATTTGGGCAAGTACTTTCAGGTATTATTATTCTCACACCTATGCATTTATGATATAACAAATACTCTTAAATGTCTAATGTATCAATAATTATTTTTATGAACAGTTATTTACGTCATCGAGTTTCAAAAACGGGGATTGTCGCATTCTCACATTACAATCACATTGGCATCGAAAAATAAACCAATCACACGTGAACAAATTGATGAGTTTATATGTGCTGAATTGCCTGATAAAAATGTAGACCCATTGGCATATGAGACAGTTGTCAGATGCATGATACATGGACCATGTGGTGCTACTAATCCCAGTGCTCTATGCATGGTAAATGGAAAGTGTACAAAACATTATCCAAAGAAATTTTGTAATAAAACAACAATTGATAATAATGGATTTGTATCATACAGGCGTAGATGTAATTAGGGCAACATAATAAATATAAATGGATTTATAGTTGATAACAGATGGGTCATTCCATATAATCGTGATCTTTTAGTGCGATATGATTGCCACATTAATATTGAACTATGTGCGCACCCGAAGTTCATGAAATATTTGTACAAATATGTCAACAAAGGGCCCGATCGTGCGACAATTGTGATTGAGGATAATGTTATTCATCTAATCAATGATGGGCAACAACATTACAAACAAGTTAATAAGATCAAACAGTATTTGGATGCTTAATACGTGTCTGCAATTAAAGCGTGTTAGAGGATATTTGAGTTTGAAATTCAGAAACAAACTCTTGAGCATTTGCAATATCATCTTCCAGGTCAACAATTTGTTATATTTAATGACAATGATCATCTACACAAAGTTATTGACCAACAACGTGTTCATGACACAATGTTGACCAAATGGTTTGAAGCAAACAGAACCCATCAATCTGCAAATGAGTTGACTTATGTTGAATTTCTAACAAAATGGGTATGGAAAAGAGATATAAAAAAAAATAAAAAAAAAAAAAGAATGGGATGTCCAAAAAAAACATAAATGTATTGGTAGATTGCCATATGCACATCCAACATCGGGGTGAGAGATATTATTTGAGAATGCTATTGAATAAGGTTCGTGGTGCAAAAAGTTTTGAGCATATCAGAACTGTAAATGAGGTCCTGCATACAACATTTAAATCTGCATGTATTGCACTTGGTCTACTTGATGATGACAATGAATGGCACAAGGCATTGGCAGAAGCATCAAATTGGGCATCTGCAACAAAACTTTGACATATGTGTTGCACAATGCTCATGTTTTCTGATATAACCAATCTAGTCGAATTATGGGACATCATTGGAAAAGTTTCACCGATGATATACAATATAGAATTAAAAGAGATATGAGAGATAATGATCTACATCTTGACGATGAAGACTTAAAAAATTTAGGACTTCTCAAAATTGAGCATATATTAAATAGAAATGGAAGATCTCTCAAAGATTTCCCTCCAATGCCATTGCCATCTTCGCAAGGTGCTTAATTTGTGACAAATAGGCTCATCAGAGAAGAGATGGAGTACGATAGTGTTTCAGAAAAACAATTGTTCAATGAATTACATTCTGGTTTAAATAGTGATCATTTGGAAGTTTATGACACCATAATGAATGCATACAATTGTAAACAAGGGGGTTTATTTTTCCTTTACGGAAGTGCGGGAGCAGGAAAAACATATCTGTGGAAAACATTGATAGCAAAGTTTAGGTCAGAAAAAAAAATTGTCCTTTCAGTTGCATCATCTACAATTGTGGCTTTGCTGTTACCAGGAGGTAGAAATGCGCATTCACGCTTTAAAATTCCAATTAATTTGGATGAATTCTCAAGTTGTAGTATTAATCAACAGACTGAATTGGCAAAATTAATTCAAGAGGCATCATTGATCATATGGGATGAAGCTCCAATGCACCATCATTATGGATTTGAGGCAGTTGAGCGTACTTTCAGAGATATACTAAAGAGTACAGAATTTGTTCAAGTGATTGTGTATTTGGTGGAAAACTATTCATACTTGGTGGTGACTTCAGACAAATTTTACCTGTAGTAACAAAAGGTAGGCGGGAAGCCACAATTGCAGCGTCGTTAAAGGAATCGACTATTTAGAATCATTGTCGTGTGTTGCATTTAAGGACCAATATGCATATTATGGCCCATGATACTTCTATTCAAATGCGTCAACAACTAAGGGATTTTGCTAACTGGATATTGATGATTGGTGATCGAAAAATACCTAGAATTTCTTTCACTGAAGGCGGGGAGACTAATTGGATTGAAATTCCAGAACAGTTCTTGATTAGAAATGGATCACATGCTTTATATGATTTGATCCATGCAATCTATCCAGAATTAAGTACTAGATACAATGACAGTTCTTACTTGAAAGAACGTGGCATCTTAGCACCAAAAAATGCTGATGTTGATGAATTAAATGTCATAATGCTATCAATGTTGCCTGGAGAATCTCGAAAATACCTAAGTACAGATACAATATGTCCAACTGAGGGTAAGAACATTGACGAAGGCATGCATCCACCAGAGTTATTGCACTCATTAAATTTTCCAGGAATTCCAAGTCATTGCCTTGAACTCAAAAAGGGAGCGCCTATAATTTTACTAAGAAATCTCAATCAATCTCAAGGTCTATTTAATGGCACCCGTCTTATTGTTGAGAAAATGGGAGATAAAGTGATTGAGGCACGAGTGATTACGGGTTCGAATATTGGAGAAGGAGTCTTCATTCCACGTATCATGTTATCACCATCTACCACACATTCACCTGTCCCTATTAAAAGAAGACAATTTCCCATAAAATTAGCATTTGCAATGACCATAAACAAAAGTCAAGGTCAGATTTTAAAAAAAGTTGGCGTATACCTTCCTAATCTAGTATTCTCCCATGGTCAGTTATATGTTGCTTTATCGCGTGTTACCACACCATCAAGCTTGAAGATATTGATTGTTAATAAGGTTGACCAACTATCAAATTACACAAAAAATGTTGTATATCGTGATGTCCTTGATGGCATTGGAAGATTGATATAAAAAGTCTTTTCAAAATTTCAACGACTATATTTTTTTCATTCTTTAATTATACAATACTTACTACTCTAAATTTTAAATCTTATCCAAAATATTACATTTAATATACAAAAAATTAGATGATCTAATCTCTTTCTTTTTTTTCATTTTATTTAATAAAAATAATTAAAAAACTTACCCTTACAAAATATGTTTGTATAATAATTCATTACTTATTTTTTTTGTTTTATCATATTGTAAACTTAGCTTTTTTTTATTTTTTTATTAAAAATTCTTAATATTTTCATTTTCAGATTTCTTGAGATCTATAGATACGTAAATTCATATTTTGCTCATATGCATCTACATTGTTAATAGGTGATAGAATTATCAGATATCTCTATTTTGCTAATTTACATCCATATACAAGTAATTGGAGCATTAATGTCACGACCCAAACCCGTCCCTAAAAATTTGGCATCGTAACCAGCCAGTAATCCAAGATTACCAAAGGCCTTCCTGTACAAAACATAAATAATCGGGGCTAGCGGAAGCAAAGACAAAATACCATAAGTCCAAAGAGCTGTGCATATATATGAACAAATATTTACATACCAAAAATGTTAATTTACCCACTTACATTACATACATATAACCAAATATCAAACACAAAACAAAGCTTGCTAACGGCCTTCCAGGCCTAGCCCTAACTCGGAGGCACACAAAAAACCTGGTAGGCTTCCAAAATGGCGGCTCGGTTCAAGACTCCGCCTAGGCTTGACTCCCAGAACGCTCACCTATAATACATATATATACAAACAGTGAGCTAAAACCCAGTGAATAACATTAAAGTAAAGGGATAGTGAACGAATTCCACTTAAGATATTCATAAAATAAATCATTCATAATCATTCATATCAGAACATAACATAATGGTACATCTCACAGGATACAACACATATCGTCTTCCGACTAGAGAATCGGTTCCGGTTACCGATTAACACATATCACTACAATGAAGTGGCTAACGAGATCTCGTATCACATATATGTCATGGACCCGCACTAATGTGTCGTCCCCCATGACTTGGGACTATCCGTAGATGCCATAGTAGATTCACAAATAGGATATTCGTTCACAGAATCAAGATAGCACTTTGAGAAAACATAACGTATCAATAACAGTTACAACATAATTTATATCAACATAACTTTACAGAAATGTTACTCACAGTGGGTTTCCAAACCGGTTACACGGTCTTCGAGGTTTGACCTACAAGTACAAACATTATAACACAATTCCTTAACACATTTTGCCATCGAATCAATTAGTTAATGCCATTCTATTCTTTCTTTACTTTGTTTCATGCTTATGAGATGCTAATGGATGCATATAACATGTGAAAATCAAGTAAATGAAGGCTCGGAAGTCAGAAAATGATAAAAAAACAAAATTGGAAAATGTGCACTGTTTGGCCGCACGTGCGGTGGCTTGGCCACTCGTGCGGTGGCCCAGGCCGCACGAGCGGTGGAACTGCAGTAGCCAAAACACTGTTTGGCCGCTCGAGCGGTGGCCCAGGCCGCTCGAGCGGTCTCTGTAACAACCCAGATTTTTAATTATTCTATAGAATTTATACTAATATTATTTAATCTCAGTTAAGAAAATATATGATTTATTATATATTATTATGCATAATTTTATAAAATAATATAATTATTAAAAGTTTAGGGGTTAAAATATAATAATCTCAGTTAAGAAAATATATGATTTATTATATATTATTATGCATAATTTTGTAAACTAATATAATTATTAAAAGTTTAGGGGTTAAAATATAAATAATAATAATATAGATAATATAAATAATAATAATAATGGGTGTGGTGTTAAAATAAATAATTAATTTTCTGTTAGTATAAGATAAAGTGTAATTTAATTAAGAATTAAATTATTTATATAATTATATTAAAATATTAAGTCAAAATATAATTATTCTAAATTTAAGATAAATACAAATCTAAGTTGATAACAAGCAAATCAGGTGAATTAAGAAGCATATCCGCGGGAGATACGGATTGGCCACGTGTTGGCTTGTTAGTGGCGTCACTTTCCTATAAATAAGGAAGAAGGGATCAGTCTGTAGGAAAAGAGAGAAAGAAGAAAGGAAAAGAAGAAAAGAAAGAAGACAAGAAAGAAGAAAAGAAAGAGAGGGAAGGAAGGAAAGAATAGTGGAAGCTAAAAAGATCTTTGATAGTGAAAAGAAAAAGTAAGGTATTAAAGTAAAGATGAGTTATATTATACCTTGAGTTACCAAAATGTATTTTACGTATGTTTTGACTTACCAAAATCTATTTTATATAAGTATATTTTATTAGTATATTAATAAAAGTTATGTTTTATAAAGGTTTCAGTTACGTGGTTTTACTTCTGAACCCTATTTGCTTAAAAGGAAACTCATGGATATGTTTGTTTATATTTTAAAGAATATTTGACTATGACCTTATATATAATTATGTTTTGTACGTACCACCACGGGAGTCCCACGCCTTTGGGGACTTAAATAACCATTGGCCTCTGTTTGGTTACTTTGTGGTCCTCTGATCCATTGACCTCTGTTCTGTGCGGACCAAAGTGCTGTGCGGAACTAAGTGCTACACTATCGTGGGAGCCACCTCTAGAATCCTTACGAGCCACCTCTTGAATCCGTACCTCTATTCTGACTGTCACTTTAGTAACCTCTGTTCTGTTCTGTTCTGTACTGTGGTTATGGTTATATATTTATATAATATCTGTATTTCAGTTTCTGCTACTTAAATGATTTCTGCTACTCAAATGATTTGTTTATGTAAATGTTTTGGCCTAACTAACGATCTATGGTTATTTCGTGTCCCTTATACTCTTGGTATAATATTTCTCACTCTGCCATGTGCTTATAGTTTTTTTACCAATTTTCAAGAAACATGCAATTCAGAAATAGCTTCTGCAAAGTCTTAGATGCGGGGCTGCGGAATAGACACACACACAGCACTTTTATGATATTTTTATATGTAAATATCGGCCTTTTTGGTCAATAAATTTTGTAATAAAAATAGAAGCTCCAATGATTATTTTGGTACCCTTATTTAAATATTATTTCTGCTGGCGTTTATTGATCTGTTTTAGAATGGGCCGGAGGTAACCTTAGTTACTGGCCATCACGATGCTTAACCCTTGGGTACGGGGAGCGGGTCGTGACAGTCTGGGTGAAAAACCAGTCCCATTTTCTGCTAATCCGTGGGTCTCCCTCCTTTGCAAAAACAACATCAAATTTATGAAAACAAGGCCCAAGCACTTGAAAACAACTCAACTTAAACATCAAAACTTCTAAACAAAACCCAAATGCATCATTTCTTAAGTCCATGGAGTTTCCTCCCCAAATATGACAAGTATAAACATGAATCATAATAATATGCCATGTATGCTCAAAAATGCATCCTAGGTTAAATACAACACAATACTATCAATTATACATAATTTCCCCTTCATTCCATTTACTTACCATAAGATCATGGGTGAATCAACCTTATTTCAAGAAACTAGAAAGAGATTCTTACCTTAATTAATTAATTGGAAAAGTTTAGGCTTGATTCCCCTTTCTTTCCTCTTCTTCCCTTTGGTTCCCCCTTTCTCACGACCTCTCTCTCTCTTTCTCAGATATTTTCCACTTTTGTTGAGTCAAACAAGGGTCCTTATCTTTATCTATACATCATATATATAATTGTGCCAAAAACTTGAGCCAAACATGGCTTAGCGAATCAGACGAAAATCAGTTCTCAATTAAATTTCGCAAATGGCTCTAAAAATTCCCGGTAACATATAGGCGTGTTCAATTTCGTTTTCCGAACCCATTATGGTCGTTGTACGGGGGTGAAATATCCTCCGCTTTCCGTACTCCTTGCGCTCCAAGCTTCTCTTGACGGCGTCTATCTCTGCAACACAAAAATGGTGAGCTGCCCGGCGGTAGTGTGCTGGAAAGACACTCCGACGATCAAGTCAGATCACTAAGGAAGAAGACAATCGGAGGAGAGAGAGTTTGTGAGAGTGAATTTTCATACCTCCAACGTTCGTCTTTCTCCCTATTTCTAGGCTGGCCATGCAGCCTCAAGGTTATGCGCGCACTTCCTCTGCTGTCCCTCCCTGGACAGGTGGCAGTGCGCGCCTCTCACCACCTTACGCGTGTAAAGGTTTTGTCCTTCCACTAGCACACACAGAACTGTCTAACGGTATTGAGGCGTGCGTGGAGCAGATGTCCTCTCCCTCGCGCCATTGGACCAGGTGGCACACATAACCGGAGTACCATAGCCGGCCTATTACTTGTGGAAGATCACCATTACATGTACATAACCGAGCTATATATCGCCGACCTGTCCCTCGGGATCCGGCGAAAGCCAGACCACTCCGACCGAGCTACTCCAGACCGGCTTATCAGGACCAACCGGCTGCGAGGCATGCCGGCCCCCAACCATTCCATCTTAATTCTCGGTCACACGAAGCCGTTCATCTCGGCTGGCCGGTCAGAGGCATGCCGGCCTCGCTGCAACCTCAGCCCAACCCGGATCACCCAATAGCTTGGTTACCATTCGCCACTCCGAGCTCCGTCCGAAACGTGCGAGTCACAGCCCGGCTAGGGCCAGTTCGCGCTTGCCCGGTCATTTTCTCCGACCATGCAAGTCAGTTGCATCAATAGAGGAGTTAGCTCGGCGCCGTGCATTCCGTTAAGTCTGACGTCGCCTCAGCTCGGCCGTACTGTCATGCAAATCTTCCCTCTCAGTGGTCAATTTCAGTCCCGAAGTTGTAGTCCCAACAGATATTTTTCCAATTCAAACAGATATTCTCCAATTAATTCATATTATCGCAATTAATTAAGGATGTTTGTGACATGCGTTTTGGGCCGTTACAGTTAAAGCTCAGTTAGTCAAGTTGTTATTTGTGACTAAATCGTCCTGGGGGAAATATGACATTCAGAATTATTTTTGTTGATGGACAAGTATTTACAACTCTTATCATGAGATAATTGCTAAATATTTTGTTTTATATTATGTTAAAAATGTGTACTTATTACATTTTTTCAAAGGGTGATGTCATGAAAGGAACTGTATGCTCTGAGAAATATGATTACTTCAAAGAACATTTAATTGAAGGAAAAATATATTGTTTTAGAGGAGTTCATGTTACATTGGTTAATGAGAAATTCAAGTTAATGCCACATTATTATAAGATGTTTTTTACTAATGACACAACAATTATGCACATACTTGATCATGATAATAATATACCTCTTCAGTGGTATTTCATTAAGAAATTATCAGACATTGGCCAATTTCTTCATCAAGATGTTCAATTAATAGGTACGTTACTTTTGCCAAATGATACTTATCTAGATTATATACTTACATAGTTTATTACCAATACAAAAATTTAAACTATTAAAACAATAAGCATACCAATGCTAAAATATGCAGATATGATTGGCTTGGTTATTAGTATAACTGAATGTCAAGGTATTGTAAATCGTGATAATTACAAGAGAGAGATTCTACTACTTGATACAAGGTTTGACACTATAACATATTTCTATGTCTTTACCAAATTTGAAATACTCTACGAATTATATTATTTTTCCTAATCTCAACTTTTTTTTTTTAATTGTAAAAACAGTTTCACATTAGTAAGATTAACTCTATGGGATGCGTTTACAACAACTGATGGCATGCAACTATATCATACTCTAAAGAATGATAATATTTTGTTTGCCACTAGATTAATAGTTAAAGATTATCATGGTAAGATTACTTTTCATTCACTTTTATAATATCTACATGCATATACAAATATTGATATTAATAAATTATCTTTTCTCAACTTCTAGGTCCATGTCTCGCTACATGCAAATACAGCAAGTTATATATTAATCATTCATTTTGTTATACAAATCATATTCGAGTGTGGTATGTTATGACTGTATAATATTAACCAATTATATATGACAATATAATTCTCACAATTATATATATATATATATTGACATGTTTATCTAGGCTTGCTATGAATCCTATATCACAAAAGTTAGTATTTTGGAATCGAAAAAATGGATTCTCAATTTCACAGTCATTGGTAATATCAAATGCCAAAAGAATTCGAATACGTGATTTTGCACCCATGCCAAAGGTAAGAATTGTTATCATCCCAATTAATGAAAGTTAAACGATATGTATATAAATTTGTTTATAGAGAGATTAATTTATGTTTTTTCAAATATCTTGTAGGTTTCATATTTTCAAATACTTAGGTACATCGAACAAATTGATGTTGACAACCTTTAGATTTGTGACACCCGAATGTTTTAAATTTAATATTACAATAAATAGAACTCAAAAATAAAAAAATAATAAATATATATATACATGTAATGACAATAATAATAAATAAATAAATAATAATAAATAAATGCATAATTTAGGAAATTGGGAATTTTATCAATTAAATTGTTAAGGAAATACATTGTGAAACACCACACATTAAATATTTTAGCAAGTGGTAAGTGATGTTTTATAGTTGGGTAGTGAGGTTTTTAGACGTGAACCTAACTTATAGTCATATATAATCTTAGGAGTCATCATGGATTACCAAAGAAGATAATAACCTTTAAAATAGTAAAAGGCCAAAGTAAATCCTAAGAAATAAACTCAACAAGTTTAATAAATAAATAGATAAGGGTGAATCTGCCAAGATTTACACGCGTCAACACACTACAACAAAAAAGGTCTATGGTGACAAAAACGCATGACGAAAAAATATTTCGTCTCCAAATATGCATGTTTTAGTGATGAAAATAAGATTTCGCCTCCAATTGTACTATTTTTAGAGACAAAAACCAAATTTCGTCGCCAAATGCTTAAAATCAAATAAAACAATAGGTGACGAAAATTTTATTCGTCTCTAAATTTTATTTTTCGTCACAAAACAATTTCCCGCCTTTGGAAAATTTGGTGGAAGATTTGGCGCCATTTTGGAGACGAAATTTGTCGTCACCATTGTAAAAAAATTTAGAGAGGAAATAATTTCGTCTCCAAATGTATTATTTTTAGAGAGGAAAACCAAATTTCGTCACCAAATGCTTAAAATCAATAAAAAAAAATACAAGAAACTAGGCTATTGTGACGAAATTTGGTGACGAAATTTTTTTGTCTTAAAATTTAACCCAAATATGACGAAATATTAATTTTGTCATTTGTTTTAATTTTTCTCAAAAGTATAGGAGACGAAAACAAAATTTCGTGTGCAAAAATGAGGCGCCAATTTCATTTGCATTGGCGCGAATTATTTTAGCTCATTGGAGACGAACATTTTTGTCACAAAATATAATTTTTTTTTGTGATGAACGTAATTCGTCGCCAATAAATTCCATACCTATTAAACGATGTCGTTGCATATTTCCATTTATTAGGCGACAAATATATTTTTGTCTGGGAAGGATAAGTTATGGAAGACGAAAATATTTCGTCACCAATAAACACTCCATCATGTAGACACTGTCATTTCATCTTTCTATTAAATAGGCGACAAATATATTTTTGTCTCGGAAGAATAAGTTGTGGAAGACGAAAATATTTCGTCACTAATAAATTATAATTGATTACGTGATGAATATATTTTTCATCTCATAAGGTTAAGTTGTGGAAGACAAAAATATTTCATCACCGATAATAAATTCTTTGTTCTGGTATTTAAGGATACAAAAATATTTTATCACTAATCATTTCTCTTTTATTAAAATGTTGTAGTTTTGTGTTTCGAAGCATTGAAACTGTGACCCCAAGAGATACACTCTGACACTTATTACTCATTTTCATGTACATAGACACGGACCTTGAAGTCGTGACCCAATAAGACACTTTCTACAAACCCTCATTTCTCTCTCGCACTTGAGTCTACTCCTCTCTCACAAGTATTGAAGTCGTGACTCAAGAAGACACTCTGTAAACCATTTCTTCTATTTCGCGCTAAAGCCCCTATAGCGGTCCCGGGTTTACCCCTTGTTGTACAGTGATCCGGACATGTGTCTGTGGATGTTGGTAGTTGAGTATTGTCTTGTTTACATCCTTTCTTACTTTGTATTTGAGTTATAGGATGTATTGGGCAGGTTTGTTACAGGTTGGTTGTGTTTGGAAACCAAGTGTTGCTGCCCAGAATTTTGGCTGGTCGCTCGAGCGAGGGTTTGGTCGCTCGAGCGAGGGTTGGTTTTTGTGTCTGGTGGCTCGAGCCAGAGTGGCTTCGCTCGAGCGAGCGACTGCGTCTGGCTCAGACCTGAAGGTTGCATTTCTTCGCTCGAGCGAGCTGGTTCGTCTTCGCTCGAGCGAGCGTCGTAGTGCAAATCGGAAAATTTGTACTGTTGGCTCGAGCGAGCGTGTGTCTTCGCTCGAGCGAGACCAGTTTTTGTGTCTGGTCGCTCGAGCGACGGGGTCTTCGCTCGAGCGAGCCTGTTTATATCAGCAAGGCAGCACCGAACTAAACATCACTTTTTCTAAACTTCATCTTCTTCAAACCCTTGTTTTGAGAGCTTCTCTCTCTACACTTGCACTCTCTCTAAGAATTGATCTACCTAGGGTGATTTCCTACCCTAAGGCCTTTGTTAATAAGCTAGAGGGTGGCTTGGGCTTCGTTTTAATCGGAACAAATTTGGTTTTGGAGCAAATTGGGTGTTGGGCATCATCTCCTTTGGAGCTCATTCTTTGAGGTAGGGATATCCTACTCCTCTTTATGAGTTTTGTCTTTCAATTTTAGCATTTTGATATGTTGGAAGTTGTTGTGTAATTTTGGGAAACTTTGGGCCATTGTGTAATTTTATAAAAGTTGGGGGTTTTTATCTATGATAAACCTAGAAGCATGTTTGGTATATAAACATGGAATTAATGTTGAAACATTAGTGGAATTGGAACCTAAGGGTTGTGATGTCAATTATGGAGGATGTCCTAATTACATTGATTGATTAATTTGAATAATTAATTGTGTTGATTTGTGATGTATATAATTGTTGTTTATATGCATTGTGTTGTGTTGGAGGAGATAGGGGATGTACTCCACGGTTTAGGGGAAGATAGGGGATGAGCCTCTAAACCGGATGTTGTTGGGAGGAGATAGGGGATGAACTCCGTAGATAGAGCGGGTATGCCTATCTAGAAGTGTATTGACAGAGCGGATATGCTTGTCGTTGGAAGTATTGATATAACTGTTATGTTTATCTTTGATGAAGTGAAAAGTGTTGGCATGAGTGTGTGTCTCATGTGTGATGTTTGGCCAGGTTCTGAGCCAAGGTTATGAAATGGCAAGTAAAGAGGAAAGAAATGGAAATGAAAGGAAATACAGACTTAAGTGTCTTAGAACTGTGTTGTATTATGAATGAATGTAAAAGTGTTGACCATCTATCAACTGTTAATCTTTTAGGCATTGTTCATAATTGGTTTAGTATATTTCTACTGGGCTGTGGCTCACCCTATATGGGAACATCATTTTCAGGTACAGGAAGCATGCCACCTCCAAGGACTTAGCTTGGGAGGCTAGTGGCGGACAGACTTTTTGGTTGTCTTTCCTTTTGTTGTGTTACATATAAATTCAAGCCAAGGGCTTTATGTGTAAATGAGTTAGTACTCTACTTTTGTGTAACCAAGTGTTAACTTGGAAAGCTGTAAGCCCTTAGGGCAGTTGCTTTTGTTGTTAACATGTGATACTCCTTGTAATACAATTCTGGTGAATGAAAGGATATGGAACTTTACATATATCATGTCTATATCGTTGGGTTTAATGTTATTATTTGAGGGCGTTACAACTTGGTATCAGAGCGTACCGGGTTCGAATACTTTGGGTACGTGGGAAGTGATTAGGATCACAATGGGTTTGTCTCGCTTGATAGAGACTTAGTGTAGAATCATATGCTATGTGTTTAAATTAATAACATGCTTATGTGATTAATTGGGTATGGGATTTAGTTTCTAGGATATTGATTGGATCTTTGGGTTTCTGGGAGTCTTGTTGGAAAAACACTTGATCAATGCTGTTTCTAACCGGTACTCTAGTAACGCCTTGGGACTATCCTTATCCGGAAATGAAATTCGTAAGTGCTTATGTGATTATGTGCTTATGTGGAATGAATTACAGTTGTCCATGCATTAGGACGTGAGTGTTTAGTTTTGGCACGTTTATGAATGTGCTAATGTTCTGTGTTACCTTTATTAGGATGTCAGGACGAGCAAGAGGTGGTAGGCGTGGTAGGCCTAGGAGGCAGGAGGTGCCATTACCGGAGGAGATTCCGGCAGTTCAGGAGGGGGTTGGTCAGGCCAATATGGCCGAACCAGCAGGTCAGCAGGCCATGAGTGCCTTGGCCCAGGAGATAGCAGGAGCTCTGGGTATTCTCAGAGCAGGGAATCAGGCAGCTGAGGCAGGGCCTTCCTTCTTGAAAAGGGAGTTCTTCCGGTCTAATCCGGAGGAATTTGTTGGGGATCCTAAGGAGCCATTGAAGGCAGATGAGTGGCTAGAACAGATGAGTAAAACGTTCGAGATGCTAGGCATTGAGGACGGGGCATTGAAAGTGACCTTGGCATCTTTCCAGCTGAAGGGAGATGCGGGTCAATGGTGGAAATATGAGAAAGCTCGTGTTGGTGGTGCTTGGGAGGCGTTTGTGAATGCTTTCCAGGAGAGGTTTTTATCTGCTGTGGCTAGAGAGAGGCTGAGGGATCAGTTCAGCCGGCTTAAGCAGGAGGGTTTGTCTGTGGCCGAGTTTGAGGCTACATTTACTAGCTTGTCCAGGTTTGCACCTGAACTTGTGGCGACAGAGGAGCGCCGTTGCTACGAGTTTGAGCGGAAGTTGAGATGGGATCTCAAGTTGAAAGTTGGTGGACCCTACATTCGAGATTACAGGCATTTGGTGGATGCTGCAGCTCATATGGAGCTGATGATGCAGGAGGGAGAGGAGGAGAAACACGGAGGCTCCAAGAGGGGCCAAGAGGGACAGGGCGATGGTAGGAGGCAGAGGGGTTATAACCCTCAGCCGTCCCAGGGTGGTTTGGCTAGGTCGACTTTCCCAGTACCGAGTGCAGGCTCCGGGAGGGGCAGTCAGGGAGAGTTCACCTGTTTCAAGTGTGGCCAGCCGGGTCACAAGGCTTCAGTTTGCCCACTGAAGGGCGGGGGTCAGAGAGCTGCTTCTTCGTCAGCTAGACCGCAGAGTCAGAGTTCGGGCAGGGGGCAGCCCTTGTCTTGTTATCAGTGTGGACAGCCTGGGCACATGAAGAGGTATTGCCCACGGTTGAGTGCCACTTCAGGAGCGTCTAGTTCTAGGCAGACGCAGGGTTTTCAGCCAGCTCAGTCTGTGCAGGCCTCGAGGGCCAATCCGGGGGCTTCGTCGTCCCAGTCAGTGCAGCAGTCCTATGCTCCGAGAGGCGAGCAGGTGGATCAGGGGCCTACAGGGCGCGTGTATGCTGTTACCGCGCAGGATCTTGTACCGGCTCCATCAGTAGTGAGAGGTACCTTTCTGTTTTGCAACTCGGTTGCTAGAGTGTTGATAGATACGGGTGCATCTCATTCTTTTGTATCTGCTGCATTTGCATCTGTGTTGGAGTTGGAGTTAGCACTATTAGCATCTCCTATTTGTGTTGTGTCACCTATTGGGGGTGAGTTGATCTTGAAACACGGATGTAGAGGTTGTGATATTGAGGTCGACGATCATCGTCTTCCGTTTCCTTTTGTAGTTATGCCCATGAAGGGCTTTGATGTTATTTTGGGTATGGACTGGTTATCGTCATACCGAGCTGTTATTGACTGTTACCGCCAGAGGGTTACTTGTTGTACCGTGAGCGGGGAGTATTTCCATTTCTTGGGAGACCGGGTTGGTAGTATTGTGCCACCGGGGTATGGTCCGCGAGGGCGGAATGAGCTTAGTGGTTTACTTGCTAGCTTTGAGAGTGGTGAGTGTGATGAGATTCAGATTGTGTTGCCGAGGGTAGTTTGTGAGTACTCGGATGTCTTTCCCGAGGACCTTGTTGATTTGCCACCTCACCGAGAGATTGAATTCTCCATCGATTTAGTGCCCGGCACGGCGCCGATTTCTATGGCACCTTACCGTTTTGCTCCAGCAGAGTTGGTTGAGTTGAAAGTTCAGCTCCAGGAATTGCTAGATAAGGGCTTTGTTCGCCCTAGTGTTTCACCGTGGGGAGCGCCGGCACTCTTTGCTAAGAAGAAAGATGGTGCCTTGAGATTGTGTATTGACTACCGGAAGTTGAATCGGGCTACGGTTAAGAATAAGTACCCTATGCCCCGTATAGATGATTTGTTTGACCAGTTGAAGGGTTCCCGTTGTTTCTCTAAGATAGATTTGAGATCGGGTTACCACCAGTTGAGGGTCAGGGAGGAGGATATTCCGAAGACGGCATTCCGTACGCGGTATGGCCATTATGAGTTTCTGGTAATGCCATTTGGGCTTACCAACGCACCGGCAGTCTTTATGGACTTGATGAACCGGATTTTCCGGGAATTCTTGGATCGTTTTGTAGTCGTCTTCGTGGACGATATTCTTATCTATTCACCTTCAGAGGGGGAGCACGAGGAACACTTGAGAGTGGTGCTTGAGTTGCTTAGAGCCCATAGGCTGTATGCCAAGTTTGGGAAGTGTGAGTTTTGGCTAAGAGAAGTCAAGTTCTTAGGCCATGTGGTTTCCGGGGAAGGGGTGTCCGTTGATACATCCAAGACTGAGGCAGTGCAAGATTGGGCACAGCCTAAGAGTGTGTTTGAGATCCGCAGTTTTCTGGGATTAGCTGGGTATTACCGCCGGTTTGTGAAGGATTTCTCCAGGTTAGCTTCACCGTTGACCAGATTGACTCGGAGGGGAGTCAGCTTTGTATGGAGTGAGACTTGTGAAAAGTCGTTCCAGGAGTTGAAAGTTAGACTGACCACCGCTCCGGTCTTGATTATTCCGGAGAGAGGGTTGGGTTATGCAGTCTATTGTGATGCCTCACGAGAGGGTTTGGGTTGTGTGTTGATGCAAGAGGGGAAAGTAGTAGCTTATGGCTCACGTCAGTTGAAAATTCACGAGAAGAATTACCCTACGCATGATCTAGAGTTAGCGGCTGTGATCTTTGCCTTGAAAATCTGGAGGCACTACCTTTATGGTGAGAGATTCGAGGTGTTCTCGGATCACAAGAGTCTGAAATATCTGTTTTCACAGAAAGACTTGAATTTGAGGCAGAGGAGGTGGATGGAGTTCATTGAGGATTACGACTTCGAGTTGCATTATCACCCGGGGAAGGCCAATGTTGTGGCCGATGCCCTTAGCAGGAAATCCATTAGTGATGTAGCTTGTGTAGCCATCCGGGAGTGGGAGATGTTGGGGGCCATTGGAGAGTTTGATTTGCTTTTGAGCGAATCCGTTGAGGCTGCGGCCTTGTTTTCTGTTGTTGCGCAGCCGACGCTTGTGACTAGAGTGTTAGAGGCACAGAGAGGTGACCTTGAGGTGGAATCCCTCAGAGAAAAGATCTCCAGTGGGAAGGTTGAGAAGGGTTTGACGGTGTATCCCGACCTGAGTGTGAGATACCGAGACCGTTTGTTTGTACCGGAGTCTTGCCGAGAGGAAGTACTCCGAGAGTTTCACCATTCGCGCCTTGCGGTGCATCCGGGAGGTACTAAGATGTACCGGGATTTGGGTCGCCAGTTTTGGTGGCGGGGTATGAAGAGAGATGTGGCAGTTTTCGTGTCTAAGTGCCTTACTTGCCAGCAAGTGAAGGCCGAGCATCAGAGGCCAGCGGGTTTGTTACAACCCTTGCCTATTGCCAAGTGGAAGTGGGAGCATGTCACTATGGACTTCGTCGTAGGTCTTCCGAGGACTCAGCGGGGTAGTGATGCTATTTGGGTGGTTGTAGACCGGTTGACTAAGTCGGCGCACTTCATTCCTATGCGCGTGAGAGATTCAGTAGATCATCTTGCCGACTTGTATATTCGGGACGTAGTGAGGTTGCACGGGGTCCCAGTGACGATCGTCTCAGATAGAGATCCTCGTTTTACTGCTAGGTTGTGGCAGAGTTTGCAGAGTGCCTTGGGTACTAAGTTGACTTTTAGTACAGCTTATCATCCTCAGACTGACGGGCAGTCCGAGCGTACTATTCAGATCCTCGAGGATATGCTTCGGGGTTGTGTCCTTGATTTCAGTGGGACGTGGGAGAGGCACTTACCATTGGTAGAGTTCGCCTACAACAACAGTTTTCAGTCTAGTATTGGTATGGCACCGTTTGAGGCCTTGTATGGCCGACCTTGTAGGTCTCCAGTTTGTTGGGCCGAGGTGGGTGACGCACCTTTGTTGGGTCCGGAGTTGGTTAAGGAGACGACGGAGAAAGTTGAGCTTATCCGTAGGAGGCTTGTTACAGCCCAGAGTCGTCAGAAATCTTATGCTGACCGTAGGAGAAGACCATTGGAGTTTGAGGTAGGTGATCATGTGTTTCTGAAGATATCACCTAGACGGGGTTTGATGAGGTTTGGGAAGAGTGGGAAGTTATCCCCTCGGTTTATTGGTCCTTTTGAGATCCTTGAGAGGGTTGGCGAGGTTGCTTATCGTTTAGCTTTGCCGCCACAGTTATCCGGGGTTCATGACGTGTTTCATGTGAGTATGCTTCGGAAGTATGAGCCGGATCCATCACATGTGTTGGATTGGACCGACTTAGAGGTAGATGAGGATGCCTCGTATGAGGAGAGACCGGTTCGGGTCTTGGATAGGCGGGATCAAGTCCTGCGTGGCAAGACCATCCCTTTGGTTAAGGTTTTGTGGAAACATCACGGAGTGGAGGAGGCCACTTGGGAACGTGAGTTGGGAGTCCGCGAGAAATATCCGGACTTGTTTGTTGATGTGTAATCAAGTATTGCAATTGTGTAATTGTAATGAAATTAAGAGGATAAAAAAATGTCTTAAATTGGAAAACATGGTGCATGTTTTGGTTAATGTAAATGTTGTAGAACTTGCCTTGTTATGGGCGTTGATTATAATATTGCATGTGTTGGCTATATTATAGAAATGGAATTATATCATGATTATTGCTTATGATATGAATTGTGAACCATGTGTGTTGGAAATGGTTGAAATGAAAAGAGAATGCATGTCGAAATGTATATGTTGTAGAATGCCTCTTGATAAGAGATGGAATGACCGGGAATGGGTCGAATTGTGGAATGTTGTGGTATAACATTGTTTAAAAGAAAGGAAAACTTGCTTTTCAAAAACTTGCTTTTCAAAAACGTGTTCTTAATTTCGGGGACGAAATTCTTTAAGGGGGGGAGGTTATAGCGGTCCCGGGTTTACCCCTTGTTGTACAGTGATCCGGACATGTGTCCGTGGATGTTGGTAGTTGAGTATTGTCTTGTTTACATCCTTTCTTACTTTGTATTTGAGTTATAGGATGTATTGGGCAGGTTTGTTACAGGTTGGTTGTGTTTGGAAACCAAGTGTTGCTGCCCAGAATTTTGGCTGGTCGCTCGAGCGAGGGTTTGGTCGCTCGAGCGAGGGTTGGTTTTTGTGTCTGGTGGCTCGAGCCAGAGTGGCTTCGCTCGAGCGAGCGACTGCGTCTGGCTCAGACCTGAAGGTTGCATTTCTTCGCTCGAGCGAGCTGGTTCGTCTTCGCTCGAGCGAGCGTCGTAGTGCAAATCGGAAAATTTGTACTGTTGGCTCGAGCGAGCGTGTGTCTTCGCTCGAGCGAGACCAGTTTTTGTGTCTGGTCGCTCGAGCGACGGGGTCTTCGCTCGAGCGAGCCTGTTTATATCAGCAAGGCAGCACCGAACTAAACATCACTTTTTCTAAACTTCATCTTCTTCAAACCCTTGTTTTGAGAGCTTCTCTCTCTACACTTGCACTCTCTCTAAGAATTGATCTACCTAGGGTGATTTCCTACCCTAAGGCCTTTGTTAATAAGCTAGAGGGTGGCTTGGGCTTCGTTTTAATCGGAACAAATTTGGTTTTGGAGCAAATTGGGTGTTGGGCATCATCTCCTTTGGAGCTCATTCTTTGAGGTAGGGATATCCTACTCCTCTTTATGAGTTTTGTCTTTCAATTTTAGCATTTTGATATGTTGGAAGTTGTTGTGTAATTTTGGGAAACTTTGGGCCATTGTGTAATTTTATAAAAGTTGGGGGTTTTTATCTATGATAAACCTAGAAGCATGTTTGGTATATAAACATGGAATTAATGTTGAAACATTAGTGGAATTGGAACCTAAGGGTTGTGATGTCAATTATGGAGGATGTCCTAATTACATTGATTGATTAATTTGAATAATTAATTGTGTTGATTTGTGATGTATATAATTGTTGTTTATATGCATTGTGTTGTGTTGGAGGAGATAGGGGATGTACTCCACGGTTTAGGGGAAGATAGGGGATGAACCTCTAAACCGGATGTTGTTGGGAGGAGATAGGGGATGAACTCCGTAGATAGAGCGGGTATGCCTATCTAGAAGTGTATTGACAGAGCGGATATGCTTGTCGTTGGAAGTATTGATATAACTGTTATGTTTATCTTTGATGAAGTGAAAAGTGTTGGCATGAGTGTGTGTCTCATGTGTGATGTTTGGCCAGGTTCTGAGCCAAGGTTATGAAATGGCAAGTAAAGAGGAAAGAAATGGAAATGAAAGGAAATACAGACTTAAGTGTCTTAGAACTGTGTTGTATTATGAATGAATGTAAAAGTGTTGACCATCTATCAACTGTTAATCTTTTAGGCATTGTTCATAATTGGTTTAGTATATTTCTACTGGGCTGTGGCTCACCCTATATGGGAACATCATTTTCAGGTACAGGAAGCATGCCACCTCCAAGGACTTAGCTTGGGAGGCTAGTGGCGGACAGACTTTTTGGTTGTCTTTCCTTTTGTTGTGTTACATGTAAATTCAAGCCAAGGGCTTTATGTGTAAATGAGTTAGTACTCTACTTTTGTGTAACCAAGTGTTAACTTGGAAAGCTGTAAGCCCTTAGGGCAGTTGCTTTTGTTGTTAACATGTGATACTCCTTGTAATACAATTCTGGTGAATGAAAGGATATGGAACTTTACATATATCATGTCTATATCGTTGGGTTTAATGTTATTATTTGAGGGCGTTACAGCCCCTCTCTTCTATCTCACACTTAAGCCCTTCGTGCATGCCAACATTGAAGCTATTATCCAAGAAGGCACCCTATGCAAACCTACTATTCTTTCTCACAGTGAAGGCCCCTCTTGCACGCAAGCAGTTTTTCTCATTGTCTGAACCAACTCTACCATTTCCGTCTAGAACACCCATTTCAGAAAAATTGAAGGTCAAAACCTCTCTCCACAAAAAAAAGAAAAAAAAAAGATAATTAATGTAGCTATTTTTTTTTTTTTTGTGAGAAAAAATACAGAGAAACAAATAAATAAAAACTTTGTAATTTTCAAAATTAATAGAAAACATTACCTTGTTTAGTATGGAGTTTTCAATAATTAATTTTTAAAATTTGGTGATAAAATTTATTTTCGTTTTAGAACGTAACCCAAACATGACCAAATATTACTTTTGTCTTTTCTTTTAATTCTTCTCAAAATTTTAGGAGACGAAAAAATAAATTCAATAGGAAAAAAAAGAGGCGCCAATTCTTTTTTCTTGCTGGCGCCAATTATTTTAGCTCGTTGGAGACGAACATTTTTGTCACAAAATTTAAAGTTTTTTGCGACAAAATGAATTCGTCACTAATAAATTCTAAACTTATTAGACGATGTCGTTTCATTTTCTTATTTATTTGGTGACAAATATATTTTTTGTCTGGGAAGGATAAGTTATGGGAGATGAAAATATTTCGTCACCAATAAACTCTTCATGCTTGTTTTATCTTTCTGTTAATTAGGCGACAAATATATTTTTGTCTCGGAAGGGATATGTTTTGGGAGATGAAAATATTTCGTCACTAATAAATTCTCCATGTGTCATATTGCATTTTGATTGATTACGCGACGAATATATTTTCGTCTCATAAGGTTAAGTTGAAGGAGACGAAAATATTTCATCACCAATAAATTCTCCATCCCCACACAACGTTGTTTTTGTATTTCATCACCAATAAGTTTCATCCGCAAAATTCAGGCACCAATTTCATTTGCATTGGCGCGAATTATTTTAGCTCATTGGAGACGAACATTTTTGTCACCAATAAACACTACATCATGCAAACGATGTTGTTTCATCTTTTTATTAAATGGGCGACAAATATATTTTTGTCTTGGAAGAATAAGTTATGGGAGATGAAAATATTTCGTCACTAATAAATTCTGATTGATTGCGCGATGAATATATTTTTCGTCTCATAAGGTTATGTTGTGGAAGACAAAAATATTTCGTCACCAATAATAAATTCTCTATTCTTGTATTTAAGGAGACAAAAATATTTTATCACTAATTATTTCTCTTTATTAATATGTTATGGTTTTGTGTTTCGGGGCACTGAAACCGTGACCCCAAGAGACACACTCTGACCCTTATCACTCATTTTCATGTGCACGAACACTCAAGTCGTGACCCAATAAGACACTTCCTACAAACCCTCATTTCTCTCTCGCACTTGAGCCTACTCCTCTCTCACAAGTATTGAAGTCGTGAAGTAAGAAGACACTCTGTAAACTATTTCTTCTATTTTCGCACTAAAGCCCCTTTCATATGTCTCACACTTAAGCCCTTCATGCATGCTAGTATTGAAGCTGTTATCCAAGAAGGCACCCTATACAAAACCAACTATTCTTTTTCATAATGAAGGCGCCTCTTGCATAAGCACTTTTTCTTATTGTCTGAACCAACTCTATCATTTCCGTCTAGAACACCCATTTTAGAAAAATCGTAGGTCAAAACCCCTCTCCATTAAAAAAAAAAAAAAAAAAAGATAATTAATGTAGCTATTTTTTTGCAAGAAAAAAAAAAGAGGAAAAATTAATAATAATTTTTTAATTTTCAAAATTAATAGAAAAACATTACATTGCTTAGTATGGAGTGTTCAATAATTAATTTGTAATTTTTAATCAATATTTTTTTAGTGAACATTTTTTAATATTATAATATATATATATATATATTTTTACTTTTTCAATCCCTTTAATTTAAATGAGAGAAAATTGCAGCAGTTGTCCCGATACTTTAGTCTTTGTGTCATATAAATGGTATGTGCCATATCTATATTTATCAATCTATCTATATCTATATCTATATATATCTATCTATCAATCTATCTATCTATATATATATTATATAAGAAAAATGGAGGTTTTTTAACTTACAAGCTTTGTGGGAGCTCCAATATCCCAATCTTAATTTTCTAAATTTTTTATTTAAAAAAAAAAACTCAACATTTATTGACTTCTCTCAACCCACTTTTTGACTTCTACCATATCTACTCCTATACCATTTTCAACTTTTCTCATACATTATGGCTAGTGATGAGATTGTTAAATTATTTTTATAAAAAAATTTTTAAAAAAATAATTTGTATATTAAAAAAATATCTCAAACAAACATAAATTCCTATTATCTATCTATCTATCTATCTATTAATTATATAAGGAAAAAAGGGTTTCTAACTCACATGCCTTGTAGGAGTTTCAATATCCCAATCTTATTTTTCTAAATTTTTTATTTAAAAAAAAAAAACCTCAGCATTTATTGACTTCTCCCCACCCACAAGCCTTTTTGACTTCTTTCATACCTACTCCTACACCATTTTCAACTTCTCCTATACATTATGGTTATTGATGGGATTGTTAAATTATTTTTATAAAAAAAATTTAAAAAACAATTTTTATATTAAAAAAATATCTAAAACGAATATAAATTCTTATTAAATCTATCTATATATATATATATTATACAAGTAAAATGGGATTTCTAACCACAAGTCTCGTGGGTGCTTCAATATCTCAAACTAAAATTTCTAATTTTTTGATTTTAAATAATTAAATTTTGATTTATCAATCCACTACAAGAAAATACACTTTTAGTGACCACTTTGTCTCTCTCTCTCTCTCACTCATCACTTTGTCTCTGTCTCTCTATCTCTGTCTCTCTCTCTTCTCTATTTGTCTCACACTTATCCCTCTCTCTCATCACCCATCTCCTCTACCACATTCACCACTACTACAAATGCCATTCCACTACCACCACTACTACCACTATTGCCACTCCGGCTCCAAGGCTTGGCCAGGGGTGTCACCTGAACCCCCTGGCTGAATTTTTATTATTATTATTATTATATAAATATTAGATTTTAGGAAAAAAATTAGTAATTGAACCCACTAAAATGCAACTTTGAACCCATAGCTTTAAATCCTACTCTTTTGAACCCATTATTTGATAGTGTTGATAATGAGCTTATTATGCAACGATTTCAAAATATGAAATCTTGTCGTGGTCAATTGTAGAAGCTCGTGTATTAGCATGTCTTTTTGCTTAAATAATAGTATCAATATATTGAAATATTTTTGTTTATAATTTTAGAATTTAAATTAATTTGTTGATTTTTTTCTCCATATGTGATATAATGATTAATGTGAATTTTCTGTAAGATATATGGTATTTAAGTTTTTGATTGATACCACTGACAAAAATTCCTGGAGTCGCCACTGCCATCACCACCACTCCACTACCACCACCACCACCACTGCCACTACTACTACCATTACCTCTCCTCCACCACCGCCACTTCATCTCCTCTACCACTATCACAACTTCACCACTAATCTCCTTCGTCATTGCCGCCACCACCACCATCACCTTCACCACTACTGCCGCTTCCTCTCCTCTATCACAAAAAATAAGTTTCTAATTTTTAGTAACTAAAAAAAATGGGCCGCAGAAAAATATTTTTCATTGACCACAAAAAATTAACTTTATTTTAACATAAAATATTTTTCATTAAAATATTACCCTTACTTCTACCAAATAAAAAAATAATAATTTTTTTTTCATTAAAATAAAAACGAAACAAATAAATTTTCAACCTAAGTAACTAAAAAAAAATGAAAAATCAAAAGAAAAAAATTGCATTAACTACAAAAAAATAAAAATAAAAATAAATTATTTTAACAAAAAAATAAATAAAATCCCATAGTGTGACCAATATATATTCTCAGAAATAATCAAAATCTCCAATTTTTCCAAATTTCCTCAAACCCTTTGGCGCCTATGATTTCTTTTTCCCTCTTCTCTCATTTTCACGTTCAAATCTCTCTCTCTCTCTCTCTCTCACTCCACATCTCCATCTCCATTTTCGCACTACTCATCTCACTCTCATTCCGACTCCTCCACCGGCAAGAGCTCGAATCTGCAGAGCATCAATGTCGAAGCACACCATAATATAAGGAACCAGGGATTCTAGAGAGCTCAAATTTGCTGAGCAAGTTGTTTCCCTCGTAAACCCTAACATTGGTATGTATTCTCTTGTCTCTCTCTCTCTCTCTCTCTCTCACACTTTATTTATATTTTATTTTTTTTATCTTCAAGGCTTGAATCTCATGCTCTAGGTCGACGACCCTATGTGATCTCCAAAATCACTCTTAATCTCCAAATTCGACTTCCTCAAGTAAAAGCTCCCTCCTTTGTTTCATGGTTTATATATGTGTTTGCTTAATTTACTCTTTGAATTTCTTCTTTTCACCTTCATTTTTGTTCTACATGAAAATTTTTAATTTGTTATTATACAATTTAAAATCACTATAATACTGAACATATGAATGTAAAATACTGTATTTTGGTGTCAATCGTGATCAGTGATCAGTCAAATCAGGGAGAAAGAGAGAGAATTAGAATGTTTAAAAAAGTCTTGGACATGTGAGTTTTTCTTTTTCTCAATAACAATTATGCTTCTTTTTGCTTAGTTTTTGCCTCATGGCCCTCAACTATGCAAAATGGAACTTAAGTAGCGTTTTTGCACCAACATGGTCTTTTATTAAGATAATTATGTCTTGAATTTGATGATTGCAATGCAACTTGCAACTTTCAGTTCAGTAGCTGGATAATAGAAGTGAGCGTACTGAAATTTCTATTATAGTTGTATGTTGCTCTGATATTATGACCTTTGATTTCACGAAAACCTTGTTTATTTTTGCATATGTTTTTGTTTCCTGTTCAGGCATTCCATTCTAATTCCCAACTGAATTATTTTTCCTGTACTTACAGGTTCTAATATCTGGAAAGGAAGAACTAGAGTCACCATTATCCCCTGCAATGGATGCTGTAATAAGAGTATTCAAACGTGTCAATGGACTACCTGAGAGTGAGGGTGATGGTAAAATGCCTGGAGCTGCATTTTGTTCAATTCGATTTTTGGTGGCATCCACGCAAGCCATTAATCTAATTGGAAAGCAAGGCTCTTCAATCAAGTCGATACAGGAAAGCATCAGTGCCTCCATTTGGGTTCTCTCAAGTGGTATGCTATAGTTGCTTCAAAAGCTACTAAATTGTTTACTATTACTGGATTTTTTCCATGTGCATCATCTACAATGTTGCCTTTCGATTTTGGTGGCAATTATTGGCCTTATTGGTCTTATGCTAGGTTGAATTTATGAATTTACAGTTGACAATTTTTTGTTCACATCATTTTTTCCCTTTCATGATTATACTAGCTTATTAATTTTGAAAGTTTACTATGCTGCCCATTGATTCATGACTTTATTCTGTTTGATTTACTTGATTTACAGTTGGCATGATTTTGTTTAATCAGCAACGAAAGTAAATTGTATAGAGGGTGCACAACCTTTACACAACCGAAAAATAAAGAAAAAAAGAAAGAAGAAAAAAAAGTGCATAAAATAGAAATAACCAAATCCCTATTACCAGCAGCCACAAAACATCAACAACCAACAAATAAAAGTCAAACTAGTGCTAAATTTACAAAGGAAGCTCTATCATCATGTGTCATGATTTTCATTTTTTCTCCTTCCAGCTTACGAATAACAATGACAAAAAATAAATGGATTCTTCTCCAACTTCTCCATGAAGACAAATAAAGGACTAACAACTTTCTTCAGTCCACACCTCCCTTAAAGGCTCACACCCCTTCTTACCATCATAATAATGAAACATGGAAGTCTTTTAATTTCTTTCTCCTTCCAGTAAATATTTAAGCCTCTATCCTTCTTCTCCATTAAAACCGGCTAATTCACTACTGGAGAAGTCTAATCTTCTAAAATGTTATCCATTCCTTCTTCTCCATGAAGACAAATAGTGATTAGTTGTTGTTGGGAGATGTTTGAATCTGCAAGTGTTTGATTAATTTACTCACTGATTAGAACAAAGCTATCAACTGAAAAGTGTTAGGGGTTTCTAATAGATGAAAAGGCATGAAAAGGGGGCATAAAGCGAAAATGAGGGTGTTTGGGTTTCTAACTTCAATTATCCACTAAAGTTAGTAAGGACTTTTAATTAACTTGAGTTTATAAATTTCATTATCAAGTAGTGGTTTCTTATTAAGTAAAAATTCGTGATTTATGATGAAGCTCTGGTGCATTGCATTTTGAATTTCGTTTTGAGTCCGCATGAAGTTCAATGTGACTCATGTAACTTTGTTTTCTGAATTGATTCAAACATTCTAATTTGCTATATTTTCTGTTAAAAAGGCTTCATGATTAATAGTCTGATTTGAATTTCTGATGCATTGTGTTTGTTTTTGTATTGTTGTTTGTTATCTACTTCATTAGTCGTAGTTGATTTCTATATTGCTCTGTTTAATTTTGATTTCAAGCTCTGTATTGCTGTGCATTGCTTCTCTACACTCTCTACCAGCAGGTTTGATTTTCTTTTAATTTGATCCTGTGTTGTATGATGTCAAATTTGTGTCTCAATTTGGTTGAATTGTTGTAGGAGCTGTATGTGTTTGTATGGGAAAACGATGGGTTTAATTTCTGTTATTTAGATATTAATTTGTGTCTCAATTTGGTTGAATTGTTTCACTGTCAAATCAAACCAAGGCAAGCTTGGTGTCCATATCAAGTGGGTTTTGTTATTGCTTTTGAGTAATAATGATTTTTTTAATGGCATTGAATTGGATGTCTGTTTGGTTTTCTTAATACTTTTTTACAGCATTTTTGTTCAGAATTACTTTGTAGGCAGGCACCGACTCTAAATTGAGCCTATTTAAGAAAAGCAAAAAACCAATTCTAGGGGCCACAACTTCACTGGTTTGAAACCTTTTCAGTGTTTGGTAAAGCATTTCAGAAGTACAAATGCCAACCTTTACTCGATAAAAATTCCCAAAACCTGGTTAAAATCCAACCAAGTTGGCTGGTTTTTCAAAATTTCTGATAAATTAATGAAAGTGGTGCTAATCTGGTCCATTTTTTAGATTACCCAAAGCAAAGTATATAATGAAATTGAAATGTTTTTCATTCTTAATTTTAAGAAATGAATGACTATCATTTTCCTTTTATTTGAGCATTGTCATGTTTGTTTTATCTTATGAAATACTTCTCAGAAGTTCCCTCTCATGAAAAGTAAGATCACTTCTGTCACACTCAAATAAATTTTCCCTTCTAATTTCTATTTAGGCAAGCATATCACTTAAGTGAAAGTATAAAAAGGTTACTTGAAATCTGATCATGAGTTGTCTTGAAGAAATAATGATTATGCAAAATTCCTGATATTATGCCATTATGAATTTCCTAACAAACTTGCATCCTCTTCTATATATCATTTCATTTTGAATAATCGAAGTTAATGTGAACTTCAAATATGAACTTGATTTGCAATTTTGAGTTCATGTTGTTTTCTTTGTCTTCTTCGTCAGAATCTATTATTGGATGCCAAAAGAAAGCTTGGTGAAATTTTATCTGCATTTGAATTTTTGGATAGCAACTCAATGGATCTGGTAAATTTTCTCTACTGGATCTAGATACAGATATTTGAACTAAAAAATCTTTCTTTTATTTGCATTACATTATTTAACTGCATTAGAGAGAGATTCTTCAAAATTAGAAGGTTTAAGATTAGTAGGACCAATATCAGTCAGAAACATGATTTTGGTAAAGAAAATATAGTTAAAAATGCTGGAGATTGTTAAGAGGCCAAAGGTTGGAATTCTTGATATCTAGTCTCAAGTTCTTGCCTACAGAATCAGAGTATATCTTCAACTAGTTCATACATTTTATTGATTATACCCTAATGATGCTCTGATACATTTTAGAGTATGCCCTTCAACTAGTGCTAGTCTCAAGTTCTGAGCATAACTGAGTACAATACATAAATAGTGTGCCTAGCATTGTCAATCCTCATGAATCTTATGACAAGTAAGCTATTTGCTGATAATGCATTGTTTATCTGCTCAAATTAGTTCCCTTTCTATTTTTCGTTTTCTTTTTTAGAAAACTCTATTTTGTCATCTTAATTTTTTTGAAGAATTTTGGTCTAGTCAACATTAGCTCCTTGGTCATCAATTAAAGAAAAGTTTCTTGCATGCCCCTTGCTTTATAAGATTCAAGTCATAAAATAAAGAAATAGAAAAGACCAACTGATAGGGATTGTAATGGCATCGGATGACCAATAAATTAAGGAAGAATTTTCAACCTTGGTTATCCTTATGCCTGATTGAAGCTTTGTTATGGTCTTTGATTAGCAATTTTATCAGCTGAAATAGCATATCATTATTTTGTGATGTCCAAGTTCAACTTTGCCCATGGCACTTCGTCTAGCTTGTGTTTCCTGTTATTTTACAGAATGCATTGCCTTATTGTATCACTTTACTATGGCTGATGTGTTGATGTTTTTTGGATTCTAAAATTCATTTTCATGCCTCCAGAGAGAAGCTTGAGGCCTTCCTATTTCGTTCAATGGAAGGTGGTTTGATATCTGATGGTGTTCTAGCCCAAGACATAATCCAAGCATTATCCTTTTGGTGTATTTGTGAGGTTCTTCTACTTTACATGTTCGTTTGTATTGGCAAGTCTTTCTTTATCAGTATAGGGAGAGTATGGTATGTTGGACATACATAACTTGATTATTAGAATTTTAATATTCATGTAAATGGCTTTCACTCTATATTGTGCTCTCATTTGTTGTAACTTCTCTCTCACCTCTCACTGGATATATCTTAGAGTCATAACTTGATAAGTATTTGTGTAAAATTGACTTCTCCTTCTCCATGTTGAACAATTTATTTATATGCCATTTAGGATTTGGTGTTGAACAATTTATTTATATGCCATTTAGGATTCGGGATGTATAAATTGTGAATTAGTCTAAAAAATATTTCTTTTTCTCTATACTTAAAGCTTCAAAAAAGGCAGTCGAAAGGCTAAATTATCACACAACCACAGATTTGTACAGGAACCAATAGAAACACCTTAGGAGGGATCAATATAAGTTGTATGAACTTACGGCACATTAATGGGATGCACCATTTGTGAATTAGCTTTAAAATTAATTTTTTGTTCTCATAATCTCGAAAAAAAGTATGTTAAGAGGGATAAATTGTATAATTGATCTAATTGTAAATTGATGAGTTACTAATGTTTTTAATCTTTTGTATAATTAATTAATTACTAAAGCTTTTAATTTATTTTTTTGCAGATTGGATTGGGGTGGCATTTTTGACGTGCGACAATGATGTAATTTGCTTGAATGTTCATTTTTTTTTTGATAAGGATACACATACTTTGTGGAGTTGCACTAGTTATTGTTGGATGTTTGGTAGAATTGTACAAGTTATAACTTTTGGATATTTTGTGAATATTGCACTTTTTTATTGTATTAGGATGAAATTATTTGTAATGATGAATGTATTTTTTCATTTTGTTAATTCGCAAATGTGTTGATGACAGGTTAGGTTAAGTTGTGATGGAATTGTTATATTCAACAGGTTTCAACATGAAGAGGGTTTTATTTGTTGAATTAAAATTCAGATTTTGATAAAATAGGTATATTATGTGGAAAAAAAAATATTATGGAATTAGTGACAAAATTTTCCATTTCGTCTCTTACTTGGCTTAGATGGAAGATTAATTTTGTCATGAATTCTTTATTTCGTCGCTAAATGAATTTGTCATGACGAAAAGTATTGTCACATTTTGTCACTATTACCTTCAATGTGTGATGATTTTTTTTTGACATTATTTCATCATTTTTAATGATGAATTTGTTTGTCTCTATTGGTAGCTTCTTTGACAATTTTTTTTTGTCTTCGTTTATATTAAACGTGATAAAATTATTTCGTCTCTATTTCTTATATTTATGACAAAATACTTTTGTGTCTAATTTCTTCCTTTAATGACAAAATATTTTGTCGCTAATTACTTACAAGTATGTTCCCAACAGAGTGTATCGGAGACAAAAAAATTCGTCACAAATTTATCATTTTTAATGATGAATTTGTTTTTGTCTCTATTGGTAGCTTCTTTGACAAAAAAATTTCGTCTTCGTTTATATTAAACGTGACAAAATTATTTCGTCTCTATTTCTTATATTTATGACGAAATACTTTTGTCTCTAATTTCTTTCTTTAATGACAAAATATTTTGTCGCTAATTACTAACAAGTATGTTCCCAACAGGGCGTATTGGAGACAAAAAAATTCGTCACAAATTTATCATTTTCAATGACGAAATTGTTTTTTCGTCTCTAAGACCCTTTAGCGACGAGGCTTTGGCGACAAAATGGGTGACGAAAAATTTTCGTCGTAATTTGTTTGGGTGACGAAATATATACATTTTGGGACAAATTTGTTTCGTCTTTAAATCCCAAATTTGTTGTAGTGACACTCAGAACCTTCCGTAACTTGTTACCCACAGATTACTCCCCTATAAATAGGGAGGATTGGCATGTTAAGGGCAGCAAAAAAAAAGAAAAAGAAAGTAGAAAAGGGGGACGGCACGGGTGAGGGATCTTTGAGTGGTGGAAAGAAAGAATAAGAAATTAGTTTAAGGTAAGTTATATTATACCTTGAGATAGTATAATATGTTTTAAATATGTCTTGAGTTACCATAATATAGTTTACGTATGTTTTGTATAGTGATCCCGGTATTTCCTGTTGTTATTAAACTGTAATCCGGACTCGGTTCCGTAGATTTATTATTGTCTTATACTCTCTTCTATCCCTTACTCTTTGTTTTGGAGTTTTGGGTTGTGTTGGGCTTGTTGGAAATAAGTTGATTGTGTTTTAGAATTAAGAATTTCTGCCCAGTTTTTGGCCTCTCCGCTCGAGCGGGGGTTTTTGCGCTCGAGCGGGAAAATCCATCTCCCAGTATTTTTTCTTCTGCAGTGTTGTACGCTCGAGCGGGCTTTGGGACGCTCGAGCGGGAGTTCGTGTGTTACGCTCGAGCGGAGGAGTGGGACGCTCGAGCGGAGACCTGTTCTGGTGAATTTCTGGATGGTTGTATCGGCCGCTCGAGCGGGGGTTTGAGCGCTCGAGCGGGAGTCTGTGAGTGGCGCTCGAGCGGGGGTTTGTACGCTCGAGCGGAGAGTCTGGTTTAGTACACCGAGATTCACCTTTTTGGTTCACTTTTTGATTTCCTTTCTCTCTCTTACTTTGTCAAAACCTCCATTGGAGAGCACCTCACTCTAAAACCTAACTTCTCTCTTAGGATTGATCTAGCTAGGGTGTTTTGCTCACCTTAGGTCTTCACAAAAAGGGTGTTGATCGTCGAGGGCGTCACTTTGATCCGAATAGTTTGGCGTTTGGAGCACTTTGATTTCGGGTCATCTTCTCCATTTGAGTTTTCCATTTGAGGTAGGGATTCTCCTTGTTCTTTTACAATACTTCCTCTATAGATAGACATGTGGTAAATTTTGTATTGCATGAAAATGGTATCATGTTGGAATTGTTTGAAAATCATGAGTAAACCTAGGGATTGGTTGAGTGGAGAATGGATTTGGCTTCATTAATTATTCTTTTGGTTAACTAGTATGTAAATTAGCATGTTGTAGTTGAATGAGAGAAAAGCCCTAAATTATATTTAGGTTGGGTAAATCAAAATGGGGATTTGTTGACTATTGTGTGTAAACCTCTTTTACCAAAATGAGTTGGGTAATGATGTTTAATGTTTAAAGGATTAACCATGGTGTGGAAATTGGTTGGTTGAGAACAAGGGTAGTGGAGTTGATTTTGTGGTAATAAAAAGGAAATGAAATTGTTTTTGTGAAAAGGAAGAAAGTATTTTCGAAATAAGTTTGAGAATTGGATTGTTGAATTCTTGTTAGTTATGTGTATGTGATACGCATGTTGGATATGCCTTGTGTGCATGATTGTTGACGGCGTTATATGCCGGGGATATGCCTTGTGTGCATGATTGTTGACGGCGTTATATGCCGGGGATATGCCTTGTGTGCATGATTGTGGATGGCGTTATATGCCGCGCTTATAATCAAAGGTACCGTTACCTTCCAGCTAGCGCCTGGAGAACTGTATGCGCTAAGAATAAAAGGTGTCATACCCTTCCAGCGAGCGCCTGGTAAACTGGCAGTTTGACTTACTATGCATATGGCTAGTAGAGTGAAGTTGGTTGTAGTTGTTTCAGTATATCCTTGGCTTACTAAGTGCATGGCAGGTGGAGTAAAGTGTAATGTTATTGCTTCGTTGTAACTGAAAATATCATGAGCTTGATTGGGTACCGTTTGGAGTACTGAGTTACTCCATTGATTGGTTGTATACATGTTGGTGGGTTGTAAATTTACATTTTTACAAGTTATACATGTATAGTTATGATAGTGGCGGAAACAAACCAAAATGTCATATTTGTCTTTTGGAAAGTGTAAAGGAGAATGAATGCTTTAAAGATAAACATGTTTGAAAAGGGTACATCTGTGTATGTATGGGAAGGGAAGAGAGTATCGAGCTTAGTGAGGTTATTTCCTAAGTGATTGTTAATATCATGAAAGATTGGGAACGGGAATTAATGAAAGGAAAACGGGAAGGGAAACTAGTTGTAACGTTGAATGAAATGGTTGTTTTCGAGAAAAGTTCATACATATATATATATATTGTGTAAACTGTCACCTTACTATTCTAGTATGAGAATGAGGGTTCATGATCATAGCTATCTGTAAGTTGTTATTGTTAAGGATCATGTTGAGTTCCCTACTGGACTATATGTTCATCCCACGTTGTTGAATCTTTTTCAGGTGTTAAGCAGGTTGAGCTGCAAGATTTGGATCTACTTATTTATTGGCCACGGGGCCTCTGTTATGTTGGCGGAACGCTATTGTTGTGAAAGGGTTATACCCTTCTTCTTGTACCTTAAGTGATGTAAGCCCAAGGGCAATTTGTTAAAGTATGTTCATGTCATATTTACTTTGCACACGAATGAGAGTATTGTTAATCCCTTATACAGATTGAATGTATGAGTCTATTTCCACATGTCACCTCTGAAATTGAATTGAGTTAATGAATTTGGTAATGACTTCGAGTAATAAAAAGTGGGGCGTGACATTTTGACTCACCATAATTCATTTTGTACAAGTTATGTTTTATGAATTATATTAATATTTCAATTACGTAGATTAATTTCCAAATTCTATTTATTTAAAATGAAACCCATGAACAGGTTTGTTTATATTTTAAAGAATATTTGACTATAACCTTATAAACAATTATGTTTTGTAAGTACCACCACGGGAGTCCCATGCCTTGGGGGATTTAAATAACCATTGGCTCCTGTTTAATCACTTTATGGTCCCCTGTTTGTCATGGATCCACTGACCTCTGTTCTGATTGTCACTCTAGTGACCCCTGTTCTGTTCTGTTTTGTACCGTGATTATAGTTATTTATTTCCGTTTCTGCCACTTAGTTAATTTGTTATTCAACTCAATTATGTCAATGTTTTAGCTTAAATAACTATCCATGGCTATTTTGTACCCCTATTCTCACAGTATAATATTTCTCACTCTGCTATGTGCTTATAGTTGTTACCCCTTTCAGGTGACGAGATTTGACGGGATCAAGATGGAAAATGAATCGCTGTGTTGTTTTTATTTTTAAAGATTTTTTTTTTTTATCAGACTCTTGTAATACAATAAGGCCCAAATGACTATGTTTGTTTCCTTTTAATGAACATTTGGTTCCCAATCATATTATTTTAATTTATTTAATTTATCCGTTGCGCTACTACTACAGAAAATTTCAAAATTACTTTATTGGCATCCAGTTGCGACACCGAATCTTTAGGTACCAGGTTTGGGTCGTGACAAAAGTGGTATCAGAGCAATGTTTTTTTTTTTAAATAATAATAATAAATAAATAAAAATACAGTATAAGTTTTTGAATTTTTCTGTATAATTTTCACATTATTTGCAATTCACATTATTTGAATTGAAGATTTTTTTAAAAAAAATAAATAAATAAATAAAAATATGTGTGTATAAAACAAAATTGCATATGTTTTGAAATTTCCTATACAATTATTCACATTCATTGAAATTCACAAAAAAATATCCCAAAATATATATATATATATATATTAAACTTGTATTATTTGATATTATGCAGTATGTCTAACCCAAATAGACCATGTTATACATATGTCTAGGCGAAGTTTTCTTGTGTTGTAGGAAATGGTAAGTCTAATGGAGTTATTCTGGTACGAGCCCCCAAAAGCTCATTGTAACGACCCCCATCCGCAATTAGCCACTAATCAGTAATTAAGGATGTTAATTGAGAGGATTAAAATAAATTATGGTTTATGATGTAATTTGCACGATAGTTGGCTTTCTATCGGTTACTTGTAAAAATATTTGTTTGGATTTCCGCTTTAATATGTAAATTGAAAAACCTTATCGACACCCGAAACCGAAATTGATTACGTCAATGTGTTATTTAGAATTTTTAGAACGCTATGGCAATTTTTATTAAAAATTGATTCAGTTCAGTAAGACTCGCATGTGATTAAATTGAGCCTTGAAGGGACTATTTCGGATTAACTGAATTCGTGCTAACCTGAATAAATTAAGGTTACTTATGTTTGATTTAATTAATGCATGATTGGTGCCTAATCTAATCCTTTTAGTGATCCAAGATGTGATTAAGAGTAAGGTGTGCTAAGCCTTGGTGGTGTTGAGTGTAGAGGATAAATCCTTGTGGGTGTGTTGGAGTAGTGCATGTGTGTGCACGTGTAGTGTATTCAAAGTGTGAGAGTGTGAGTTGTGTTTGTTCAACTGAGTGTGTGAATGTTTGTACCATTCCTTTCCGCTTATTTGAGTCCTTACTGAGAGAATTCAAGCTAGAGAGAGAGAGAGAGTTTGGCTTTAGAGTGAGAAAGCTCAAAAGTTTGAAGAAGAAGAAGAGAAATAGGAAGATTCACCTCTCATAATTTGGGAACAAGCTTTGGGTAAGGATTCTATGTTTAAATTCTGCAGTTAACTCCCATGCATCGTGATTTCATCACATCTTTGAACCATTTTCATGAAATTAGCAAAAGAAGTGGGTCTTTGAGCTGGTAGGTGTCTTGCATGTGCATCCTTGGGGATTGACCTTTTGGTTCCATCATTTTTTGTTAGAGTTTTGAAGTCATTGCTAGCATGTGAGTCCATATCTTGCATAATGTTTTGGAAATTCATGGATTCATACCAACCATTTGCATGTTTTGGAGAAATCAAGAAAGAAGTTTGAAAAATCTTTCATGCATGAGCTTTTAAGTTCAAATTTGCTAAATCCTTGAGTTTTGAGCTAAACGTTTGAGAATGATCATGTATTCATGTTTTAGAAAAGCTTTCCAAGTGTTTTGATCAAGCCATGCACGAGTTTGCCATTGAAATCGCATTTTGAAGCTCAAACTCTATTTTTGGGAAACCCAGCATTTTGCAGTCCGCTCAAGCGAGGAAACCTGCGCTCGAGCGGAGAATGCGAGCTCTCAGTATTTTCTTTGCAGGCATGAGCTCTCCGCTCGAGCGACCAAAGTCACGCTCGAGCGAACCCCTTGTATGTTGTTGATCCGCTCGAGCGTGGAAGTTGGAGCTCGAGCGTAGATTGTGACCAACCAGTACTTTTTCCAAGTTTGCAGATCGCTCGAGCGAAGGAAGTCACGCTCAAGCGACCCCTCTCATTTTGCATGTCCGCTCGAGCGAAGAAAGCTACGCTCGAGCGGGGACCTTATTTTCAGAAAATTTGACTAAGTGTTCCAAGGCATGTTTTGGCATCCTCATTGCATCTTAAGCATTCCTAAGCCTTAATTAAGCCATAGTAATGAGGTTATGGATTAGAAACACACTAAGAAAAGAATGTACTAAGTTAAGAGAGTACCAATGTGTGTTTGAAACAATGTATTAAGCAAGAAACCTATGTAATAAGAAAGCTAAGCTGTGTTGGCCATATGAATGTATAATAATGAGATATGTTGGTGTCATGTGCTTTTGTGTCTGTAGGCCAACGTCTCGAGGATTGATTGACCGCTTGCTGGAACCACTGTGAGTAACGTTATCGTAAAGATACGTTCATATGAATTATGTTCTAAATGAAATATGATAAGTTCTGATTTTTGAAATGATATCTGTTTTCGTGAACGAATATTCCATGTTTGAAATCTATTATGGCATCCATAGATAGTCCCAAGTCATGGGGGACGGCATGAAAATGCGGGTCCATGACATACAAGTAATTACAAGATCTCATTAGCCACTTCATTGTGGTGATATGTGTTTAATTCATATCCGGAACCGATTACTCTAGTCGGAAGACGTTCTGTGATGTGTTCTATGGGATGTACCATTATTATGTTCTGATATGAAAATGATTATGCTCTGGTCTGTTTTCTGCTTATGATATATTCGAATTTCGTTCACTAACCCCTTTACCTTAATGTTATTCATTGGGCTTTGGCTCATTGTGTGTATATATATGTATAGGTGAGCATTCTGGAGTTCGAGTCTGAAGGCTTTTGCTTGGATCCATGTTCCATTGTCAACCAACCATTGTGCCTCACGTGGAGGTTCCCGAAGCGTCCTGTATTTAAGTTCTGTGATTTCTGTTTACATAAGACTTGATTTGATGTCGTTGACTGTGCTTACAATACTGTAATGTGTGTGGGTATAATGTATGGTTGTCTACCGGTTATGTATATAAAGTTTAAAATATTTTGTTTCATATAAGTCAGCACAGCTCATTGGACGACTATATTTATGTTTTTGCTTCCGCTAGCCCCTTAATTTTGTTAATCTGTCCAGAGGCCTTCGGTAATCCAAGAATTACTGGCCGGTTACGATGCTAAACCTTTAGGGGTGGGTTTGGGTCGTGACACTCATCTCCTCCCGAACCTATTAGAGGGTTGGGGTGACTCAGAGAGTCTTGTCAGGCAAGCCCATCCGACACTTGACCAGCTCATGGGAAGACCCGTTTATTTGCAGGCTGACCCCGATAAGGATTTCTTATTCTGGAGACTTAGCCGAGGTAGCACTCGTGAGAGGTACATAGGACCGACCCACGTTGTTGGTCTTGCTCCGGACCTAGAACCACCACATTTTCTAGTCGCACCTCTACCCATAGGCTTTGCAAAAAGGAGGGGACCTGCATACCCTAGTAGCCACATTCACACTACGACACCTCCTCCACAGCACATTGCCTATACCCCAGCTGTGGACTTTACCGACGGTGCATCATACTTGGAGATACCGATACGGATTACTGGACGGGAATTTTGGGATTATGATCACGGTGCTCCTGTTTACATAGTCCAGGTGGTATGGAGCTGCTTTGAAGTAGAGCACAGTGGGTGGGAGTTTGAATCCATCATGCAGAGCGAGTTTGCGGGGTTATTTCATGGGCCAGTTTTTCGGAGCCAGTTCTCATGGTGGCCTAACGTCCATTCTAGACGTCTGACCAGAAGACCCTTTTTGTGAGCTGACCATGATTAGTCTAATCCTTATATTTTTGTATCAGTAGGATTAGACATTAATTTGTGACCGCCAGACTAACGCCTTATGAATAGTAACAATGATGTATATATATGTGGTATTAATGTGGTGATATTAACGTGATAGTAAAACTAATATGTTATATACGATGTGGTGATATTAATGTGATAGTAAAACTAATGTATTATATATGAATGTGGTGCTAGTAGAACTAATATGTTATATATGACGTTGTATCAAAGTTGTATCGATGTGATGTCACGCTTATATCATTTTACCTTGTAGTAATGGCCAACGAAAGAAATGAAACCGGATCATCAGCCAGCGGTACCATCCCAATGGAGCAAATCATGGAAAGAGCAGTCACCAACTTTTTGCAGGCCTTGCAAACCGGCATAACCAATGGGACACTAAAGAGACGAGAAGAACCAACTACGATTAAACAATTTCAGGATCTGAAACCCACCACGTTTATCGACAGTCCAAACCCACTAGTAGCAGAGGCTTGGGTTAAGGACATGGAGAAAATCTTTCGCGCGCTACCTTGCACAGAAAGACAGAAGGTGACTTTTGCGACCTTCACCTTCAAAGACGATGCACAAGAATGGTGGCTTCTTACCCTGGAGAAGGAAGATATTGTGACTTGGGCGAGATTTTTAGAGGTATTCTATGAAAAGTACTTTCCAGATTCACTACGGGAACAAAAAGCGTCAGAATTCATACATCTAAGGCAAGGAACCATGACAGTGGCCGAATATGAAAGTAAGTTCACACAACTGGCCCGGTTCGCGATATATGTCATTCCCACCGAAGTTCGAAAAGCCAGAAAATTCGAAGCAGGATTGGATCCTGAAATTAAAGACAGGCTGGAGGTTTTGAAACTACCAACCTATGCGGCGGTGGTAGATGGAGCATACATTGCGAAAAAATGGATTAAAGCCTTGCGTTTCGGGGAACCAAGCCAGATGAAGCGATTTTGGGAAAGAGATAACAGAAGACCCGGTGTCGCACCTTCCAAGAGAGTAAATACGGGCACAACCAGTTCAAGCAATCAAGGTCCTATAAATCCCAAAGGTGGCATCATTCCAGCTTGCACTACCTGTGGAAGGACCCATTGGGGACAATGCCGTCAACATACGGGAGCATACTTTAGATGTTGCCAAGTTGGCCACTTGCTGAGAGATTATCCAAAGCTTACCAGTCCTACAACTAGCCCCTCTGCACCAGTTCAAAAACCCGCGATATCTGGAGGAGTGAGAAAGGACCAGAAACGCCAACGAAGAACTTTTGCCCTAGTGCCTGGAAACCCAAAAGTTACTAAGAATGTTGTGTCAGGTACACTTTCTGTTTGTGGTCACTTAGCCCATCTTCTCTTTGACTCTAGTTCAACTCATTCTTTTGTTACACCACACTTTGCTACCAAGTTGGCATCAACACCCGAACCCTTAGGACATGTACTATCTGTGTCTTTTCCTTCTGGAAACTCTGCCCTTAGTACTGATGTATACAAATCTTGTACTGTATCCTTAAAAGGTGAAACCTTACACATAAACTTGATACCCCTTTGCATTAGTACCTTTGATGTGATCTTAGGAATGGATTGGTTAGCTACCAACCATGCCTCTATCAATTGTAAAACCAAAAAGGTCTTCCTCCAGTCACCAAACCAACTTGAGCTTATCTTCGAAGGAACTAGAGCTTCTCTCCCTACATGTGTTATATCCTTCATGACAGCCCAATGATTACTAAGAAAGGGTTATTGTGGTTGTATCTGTTATGTGATCGTCACTCAACAAGAGACCCTCACACTTGATGCAATCCCTGTGGTTCAAAAATTTCCGGATGTATTTCCTGAAGACCTGCCTGGTACCCCAGTTGACCGAGAAATCGAATTCACCATTGAAACCCAACTTGGTACACAACCAATCTCAAAGACCCCTTACCGTATGTCCATGACAGAATTAAAAGAACTAAAAACCCAACTCCAAGAACTGCTGAACAAAGGCTTCATCCGACTAAGTACCTCACCATGGGGAGCTCTGGTACTGTTCGTAAGAAAAAAGATGGTAAAATGAGGTTATGCATCGACTATTGAGAGCTAAATAAAGTCACCATCAAAAATTGGTACCCCCTGCCACGAATCGATGATTTGTTCGATCAACTGCAAAGCGCTCAAGTGTTCTCAAAAATTGACTTACGTTCTGGCTACCACCAACTAAAAGTCGAAACAGAAAACATCGAAAAGACTGCCTTCAGAACTCGTTACGGGCATTACGAGTTTCTCGTCATGCCATTCGGCGTCACAAATGCTCCAACAGCCTTTATGGACCTCCTGAATCGAGTGTTCAAACCCTATCTTGATGAGTTCGTCATTGTCTTCATTGACGACATTCTTATATACTCCAAATCGCCAGAAGATCATGGACACCACTTGCGAAGAGTTCTACAGATATTACGTGATCACAAACTTTATGCCAAGTTGAAGAAATGCGAATTCTGGATCACTAGTGCACACTTCCTTGGTCACGTCATTAACAAAGATGGTATCTCAGTTGATCCCCAAAAGGTTGCAGCAATCGTGGATTGGCCACGACCTACTAACGTGTCTGAGATTCGAAGCTTCTTGGGCCTAGCCAGCTATTACCGGCACTTCGTGCAAGATTTCTCGAAGATAACTTCACCCTTGACCCAGCTAACTCAGAAGAACACACCCTTTGAATGGACGGACAAGCAGGAACGTTGCTTCCAAGAATTGAAGAACAGACTCGTGACGGCTCCGATACTAGCACTCGCCGCGGAAGCAGAAGGGTTTGTAATTTATAGCGATGCCTCATACAATGATTTGGGTTGCGTTCTTATGCAAAATGGGAAGGTCATTGCTTATGTCTCCCGCCAACTAAAGCCTCACAAAATGAACTATCCAACTCATGATCTAGAATTGGCTGCGGTGATCTTCGCCCTCAAAATCTGGCGTCATTATCTCTACGGAGTAGCCTGCGAGATCTACACTGATCACAAGAGTCTCAAATATCTGTTTACACAGAAGGAATTGAATATGAGGCAACGACGATAGCTAGAATTTATGAATAACTACGATATAGAGATCCATCATCATCCCAGCAAAGCTAACGTAATAGCAGACGCATTAAGTCAAACAACGACCAAAAG